>OY978009.1:922068-1522068 GCA_963854515.1 Pandemis heparana | reverse complement strand
ATTGAAAAAAATTGAAAAAAAAAAAAAAAAAATACCACACTAAAAACGAAGTGCACTACAGACGCACACTTGAAACTTTCATTTAATTTCTGTGAAATAATCGCAAAAAATCACCAAAAATGCGACGTTGCCAGCTCAGTAGAGATGCACCCTCTTAATTTAGTCACTGTGGTTTTATTTATGCACCGTTTTTTAAAAATAAATAACAACCGACTAGTCGTCAGTTTTTGCCGAATAGTTGCCGACTAATCGCCGACTACAAATAGTGCCGAATAGTCTGTTTCCCCGACTAGTCGGCAAGTAGTCGGCACATCTCTACTTCATACCGCGTGTAACCATCTCATATGATATGTACTTTGTGCGTTAAACAAACAATTTTAAAGCTGGTTTAAATCAATTAGCTAAATCAAGATCATTAGAATGTTAGTCAAATATTCAGAGCCAATATTGGCACGGTAAAAATATTAAAAGTGGGTTAACTAACTAATAATTAACTGGACGCAAGCTGCTTTAAGTTAATCAATGCTTAAAAGGACATTAATTTGGAATAAATTGAAAATATATTGATTTATCTGCGGCTTCTTTAAGAATCCGTTAATGAATGAAGCAATTTTGAAGAAATTTTCTTGGTGATGGCGTTGATAAAATTAAGAATATTAAAAAAAACGGAACGATAGTTTGACAAGTTGTGAAACCTTAACTAAAATTGTTTATTGATTTGTTTACCAATAAAATAACATAAGCTTCATTCAAAATAATTTAAACAAAACCAATGCGATTTCACAGTCTTTATTAATTTTGCAATACTGTACCAACTTGCTTCTTTTCAACAATCTCGACGGCTCAAAACGTACCTGGAACAGAAAAATCGATAATTAAAATGAGGGCTTGCGTATAAAATCGGTTCTTAATGTCGGTAATAAACGAGACGATAATGCTGGCTGGCTACAATTTATACGAGCTTCGAAATTTAAAACGTTAAAAGATTATTTACAGGGCATGGACCGTTATCAGACTTATAGGGTACTGCGAATAAAATCGTGTTTCAATTAAATTCAGACTGACAACATGACGCGAAAAAAAAAACTTTTTACGCCATTGGATTCCAAAGTAGGTAATTATTTTATGTCAGTCATTTCGTTAGCGTAGTTGCTAAGAGTAATGTTAGTAAAAAACGGTCATAAGTGAGTCTGATCTTCTTATGTACATACGCTGTTTTAGAATTCCAACAGACAGTATTAGATTGAACGTAGGCGTCGAGGTCAGACATACGCGCCTCTTAGCAAACAGTCAATGAATTACGAATTGAATGGTGACGGAATGTTGGCAGCATTGTGCGGGTGACAAATTGGCCTACATTCTTTATTTGAATTTATAAATTGGTTGGTGTTTTGTTTTATTGGAAATCGATTGGTGCCATGTCAAGGACCTTTGAGAGAGCGACAAGTGTGATAAATAGTGTCACAAAATCAGACTTACTCTAGGCGTAGTGTAAAATCTGATTTGGCAATACTAGCAAAAACACTACATAGAACGTTAGGGTGTATTGGACTATCGAAAAACGTTGATGATTCTAAGGCACGACTTCGCTGGTATACTTTCTAGGATTTTACTTCTCTATTTAAAAAACACGTTTTTATCGATATGACGAAGTAAAACATGTTGCAATTACGCCCGATGCATATCCGTTACAGTTACCACAGACGAAGCAGATACAACATCCTCATCGAGAATAATGTAAGCAAAGTAGAGAAGGCACGAGAAAACCTATTTAACTTATTACGCGCACATAGCGTAATTATAAAAGTAATTATAAAACATTTCCAGCCAGTCTTGCCGATAACGACTATTGAGTCGATATTATTAAGTTCTAGAACGTCTAATCGATTATCTTATCAATAGTAAGTAATGTTATCAGATAATCGGATGCAAGATGCAGTTGTAATTACAGAATTACGACGAACGAATTCGAATAAACATTTAAAAGTTAATGAAGATGTCGTCTATTATTGGATGTTCGGAGTTTTTGTTTCATTTTAGTTCATAGCGTAAGGACGCTGATTATTGATGAAAAATTATAAAAAAATGATGAAAATATGAAATAAAAGTACAGAACAATTAGCAGAAACCACTTAACGCTATCCCAAGGGAACTATGAGACTCCTGGGCAACAATTATCCTGTGTCCTTCCCCGGAACCGAAACTATTTATACCAAACTTCAACTAAATTGGTTCTGCAGTTTAAGCGTGAAAATGTAACGGACAGACACACTTTCGCATTTATAATATTAGTATGGAAGTATGGCTTTCTGCCTGAGTACCTACTGATACTGAGCTGTATCACAGAATAAATAATAGTACGCCGTATAACGTTAAAGTTACGTAAGTCGATTTTTTCTTTCACTATCTGCAACTATATATCTATAGTCCGTATTAAGAATAACTTACCTATTATAATAAATCGATGCCGAACTCAGGTTTATCAATTGTTACAAACTTTTTAGGGAGCATAACATCATTATAACATGAACGCGGCCTTAACTAAAGTAACGCACTCATTCCGAAAAATGACACATTTGACAGTTCGTCGTGTTGGCAACACCGCACCACATTTAACCGTGCTCTTCAAGCGACAACCCTTTTTCTACTCTATTTAATCTATGCACATAACATGCCACAGATACAACTATATGCGAGAATTCTCTCCAACTTTTTCTCTCATAGTCTGACTCATCCACAACGGGTTCTCAATTTGAACTGACAGAAGTTCAAATCTCGAATACATAACTAGCACGATCCTGTCGATTTGCACTTTAACTACACGCCGATATCACCACAAAGACACTTCCTACGAACACAGAGTCACCTAAGAGCTGGCACAACCGCCCTACGCCATTGCTTTCGCGCCAAAATTCTAACCTATAAAGTTGAAATTGGCGCGTAAACCGCTCAGCTGCAACTTGCAAATGCCGGCGTTCGGAAATTAAACTTTGGTTCTCGAGTTATAAGGACGTTGAGAGGTGCATAAAGAACTGTAACGAAGTATTGGTTTTCAACTAAAACTGCTTTTACACACACAGCAGTAAATATGATGGATTAGCTGCTCTGTGCGTGGGCCAGGCGTCCTGCGAGTATGCTAATTCCTCGGTACATGTTTTGTTAAGTTGGTACACGGCTACGTTCGATTGTTCGTTTGGTACACTCGTATTCGCGGTTGCGCCATAGGTGCGTTTAAATTTGACATTTATAACACAAAGCAATTGACACTTTTAGAGGTGGCTCGAATAGCTTTGTATTTTGTGCGGAAATCGCAAATAATTCTAGAAGATACAAAAACCTCGACTTAGGGTCGATTTTTCAATGAGTCTGAATAAGTCTATGGGTATCTGTCAGATAAGTGCATACCTATCTGAGTATTGAGAAATCAGCCCTTAATATAAAATCCAGTGATAGGATAGCAGAGCCCTAAGCAAAATGTTATGCAGTGTGAGGTAATTTTATATTGGTTACTTACATAGACTTGCAGACATAAAATACTCTGTTTTTTAGTATTTGTTGTTATAGCGGCAATAAAATACACAATTTGTGAAAATTTCAATTGTGTTGCTATCACGGTTTATGAGATACAGCCTGGTGCCAGACGGACAGCGAAGTATTTCTAAATATAGGGTCCTGTTTTTATTCTTTAGGTACAGAACACTAAAAAAGAGCATTGCTTGGTCTGGTGCACCCTGGGCGTCGGTTACTGATTTCCTGGCAGATTCTGAGGGTTATCATTATCCGTTGGCTAAGAGCACGACGAGGGGAGAGGTCTTTTGACCGTGCTCTACCGTACAACTATGCCCTTAATTTTTGTCACAAGGATTTTTGAATACTGTATTCATTACTTTGAATTGGCGAAATCATCGCATCGATCGATGGGGCCATATTAAGAATAAGAATAAGAATAATTTATTAAAAAAAGAAGAAGAACCTTGGGATAAGAGTCTTCAATGATTCACGGTTACGTTCATCCGAAATATTATAGACGGGATATGAACCGCGATTACCTTATTGAGCTCCCGATATTTCGACGCAGTTGCATGCATCATGATCACGGGTAAACACTACTACAAAGCAAAGTAGTAGGTAATCGCGGTTCATACCCCGTCTACTACTACTATTTATGATATTTCGAATGAACCTTGGGATACTCAGAAACCATTGCAATGCTATCATGTTTCTTAACTCCCGCCCATTGTGATACGTTTATGTCAACACATCATTGTCTGCGTGTTTGTGCGAACGTCGGATGTTATTGGTGTCTGGTTACTGTTGTCTTTCCAGTGTGGAGATACAACACCTGCATTTCTGACAGTTAATGAATGAGGGTGCGACCAAACCGCCGCGTATACGCAGTGACGATATCAGATATACCTAGATATATGGATTACGAAAATATCAAGTGTGTATTAAAACCAAGTGTGCCAACCTTTTACCAGCTACTGCGACATCACAGTCGAAATAGTGACGGGAAATTCGAACCGATTAAAAACACCAATGCCTCCGTCCCGCTACGATTGAAACGATTCAACTGTGGAGCCTCCGCGCTTCTATATGCTCCTATTTAAAATAAAAATTTATAGAACAAAGCTCAACGCTTGGTCGGGGTTCGGACAGTAAACGCATTTGCGTTATCTATGGTATACAGTCGGAAATAGTGCAATACCGCGTAACTAGCACTGGTAAATACTGCATATCTAATACACAACACCCATAGTGCAAAACGACGTAACTAGCGGTATTAATAAAAATCAATTCCAGTTACGTCGTTTTGCACTATGGGTGTTGTGTAGATACGCAGTATTTACCAGAGTTACGCGGTATTGTACTATCCCCGACGATATCTGACATCGTGGCGTAAAGCCTAACAACTTTTTATTGGGCCTTGAGATAATGCCGCTACAAACAGCTTACATATGGCAATAATGTGTTGTAAATGTCAGTGCCGGTCATGTCATCATGACAAAACAATGTCAACGACCAAATTCAAAACATTGATATCGGAATGTTATGCAATCCTTCGTCCTTTTTCTGATGTAAATATTTTACTGTATACAAACTGTTTTTCTTACAACTTTGGCAATTTTTTTGGCATTTTTGAGGTATTAGTACATTACTGCAGAGGCCGGGAAAGAAAGGCTTGCAGGCTGAGTAATGTATATAGACGGCCGAACTTTGCGAGGCCGGATAGGAGTACGAAGCCTGCAAGTTCTTTCACGCCGAGGCTTGTATAGTGCTTTTCTCAAACATGCAATGAAATTAATAAAAAAACTCCAAAAAAACCCTTAGAATGTTGCCGCTAGCGCATGCATTAGGCAGCGGACGAGCAGCAGCAGGTGCATATCCTCCATGTGCATATTGTGCATGTCCTCCAGCAGCGCGCCCCGCGCCCGCGCAACGAACGACGACGACGACGACAATACAAAAGACGATCGCTTTGCAGGCCAAGGCCAGCAATTTTGTATGAAAATCCATTACATACCAGTTGTCTAACCGCGGCCGCGACGTGATACGTCCCGGCCTATTATTTGGAACGTAAGGTTAACATTTCATTGCATCTTTGAGAAAAATATGGGCAAGGTATAATTGCGTAATCTTTTTTTCTTGTTTACATCGATGACATTTGACGTCAGATCAAAGTGCTCGTTGCCAGTAAAAAAATAGTACCGTTAAATATCTGCAACATGGCATGCAATAAAAATCAGGCTTTAGCAGTCAATTTATTCTAGCATGCCCCAAGGACCTGTCATAGGACTAACTTTAAACAACGCCCCAAAAATTCCGACATAATATGTAACAGTACCGTTTAACTAGACCTGGCTTTATCAATATTTACGTTGCTTAATAATATACATAGTTATGTGTGTTCATTCAGTTTTATGATAAACTTGAGACCCGCTAAAGGCTCGAGTTAGTATCAAATACAGGTTCTCTTAAAATTGGCCTGGATTATTTCAGCAGGTTGGTTATTCTGACTAAATATCTCTATAAATGTTTTTCAGGATTTTTGTATCATAGTTGACAAATGATCCGAAAGTGAACCACGTCAAGGGCGGTACTAAATTTTGAATAAAAAATTTAAATATAAAATCTTCTTAGATTCAATCGAACTAACCCAACCAGGCCACTATTTCACCAACGCGACAAATGTCAGTGACAAGTGACAATTCTGTTTACATTACAAACTCGACGAGACTACGCCGGTTGGCTTCATATTGACCACGCATTGCAATTCGAATTGTCAATGGTCACCGACAATTGTCGAGTTGGTGGCCAGTTGGTTATTACTCTCAACAAACACATTTCACGGAAGGTGGACTAAATATTCGTTGTGAACATAACCTTCATCTGAAAGGCATCGTCGAACGATAACAATCCCATTTGCATATAAACTGTAAATGAAACGTAAACTTTATAGTCGTAAAACCTTATTGAAGGCAGCATCTATCATGGAAGCAAGCGCCCCTAGGCGTCCTAGCGCAACAGAGCAATGTTTCTGTTGCCACTAAATTATAGCTTAATTAAACATTCTTTTACACTTTTGAGGCGGTATTTGGCGCCACTGAGACGCTCCTATACCAGTGCACGCGCATTAATACCATACAATTTTCATCTATTTTATTGCGAAACCACAATTTACACCCGGTTAATTCAATTTTGAAACGCACTCGTAAAAGTGAAACAAAAACAAAAGGTCGTATTGTCATTTGGATATCGATGCGCGTACGTCGTTTTGCGCCGCGGCCCGTAAGCTGTTATTATCGTTTCCAAGAGCTGAATTACAAGTTGCGTTTCGTTTTTGCATCACGCGTTGCCCAAGTTTTTTTCTGGTCGCAGCATTGTCTTCGTTTGTTTTGAAGGGAAGAGTTTGCGGCCAGTTAATTTAAAAAAAAAAACTGATTAAGTAGTTTCAAGTGCCGCGACACTGGCTGGATATATTTTAAATCTCGAAAGGAAGGAAGTAGTATTGCCCTTTTTAAATAGAGAGTTATTAACCCTGTGTTAAAAACACAAGGGAAATTAGCAATATGGCGTAGGTAAAAAAAAAACATTGTTTATTTGTACGGTAGAACTGGCCTCGCGTAATTGAATTAACGCCCGTACCATTATACCGTCAATTTTATTTTCAAAGTAATCGATCTGTTATTATTTCGTTAAGCGATTCCGCTTCGCGGAGCGTTTTGCGGTTAAATACACGCTTGCGCATGTCCGGCGCGAAAGGGCGTATGTGCATTTACATATTGAGCAGATACGTCCTTTTGATTCAATGGTCACGGTAAACACGCTATTATGGAATTAACATACGCACTGGGTATCTTATTGGATGCATATTAACGGTGCGAGTTTGAACCGGCGTGGTGGGAACTGGCGACACACTGCGTTCGTGGATTTGACAAAACTGCGCATGCGGCGGCAGCATTGCCTGTTTTTGTAATATTAGCAAGTTTTTGTGCTTAAATTATTAACTAGGCGATCGAGCAAAGTTCGGTGTTTGCAAAACGCGAATAAAGGTTTTCTCAGAGACGAAAACTAGCTAGATCGATTTCTCGTCCCGAAAAACCCTTATATAGCCCTAACTAAGGGTTCAAATTAATTCTTCATTTTTAGCTATAGTTTTTTTTGTTAAGCTATTTTTAAGTTAGTTTTAGTTTATCTGAAATCCACGAAATAAATAAATTACAAGAAATAGAACTACTATAGCAGACAGACAGTTTAAATAGTGCAATCAAACAAAAATAAAAACAATGTTGCCAGCTCCGAAAGACGCCGACATCGCAAGTGTGAGCACGCAACGCTGACGTAGCTTTCCTATTGATGACACGGTCAAGATAACACCAAAACTCAATCATTCTTGTTTAAACAAGGCAACGGTGTATGTGAATCGATTTGGATTTCCCGTCACTATATCAGCTGTGGCGTTACAGTAAGTGGTAAAAAGTAATCGATGGTGCGTCAGATATGTGGGTTTGGCAAAATTCGAGAAACAGGACAGTAATTAACACAAATATAGTGTCCCTGCTTGACACAAGCCTCCCCTGCTTTTCGCCACTCGTCCTTGTCAAAAGCGTGCTCCTGCCACCTTATTCGATATACATCCAAGCCGTACTGTCATCTTTTTGGTCTGCCTCTGCATGGATAGGTTACAAAGTCACAAACACGGTGTAGATAGGTTATTTTGTGAAACTTTTACAAATGGTATTCCTTGAGGTCCTATTGCGGAATCAGTTCCCTATTCCACAGCACAGGGACATACACATCTTCCCGCATATATCTTGTATCCGCTTATCGCCAACGTTTAATTACTAAGGTTTTCTTAAAGCATTTCTTCTTACTAATGATGCACACGTTAAGTTGGAACTTTTAATTAGACGCCTTTAACAAACACGCCGCACGGCCGGCGAAAACGCTGACACTATCGCGGCAAACTAGTTGCTCAACAAAACTAACAAAACAATCGACGATTAAAACCACACGCCGCATTACCCGCTCATTTGTGTATGCAAACGCCGCCATATTGACTTTTTACGGCTGCGTTCAGAAAACGAAACAAATTGTGACTTTTAATGTTTTAATTAGAACCGCTTTTTTACTGCCGCTATCTCTGTTAAATGTATTAAGAACCAACGTCGTGACTCATAGAAATAATTTACATACGAGATAATGTTAAAGTAAATAAAACCTGTTAATGACTGCAGTACAACGGATAAGGCGGCGTTCAAGTGCGTGCCCTGAGCCGTAACGTGGCCCGGCCCGAGTCGTAAATAATTTGAGATTTCGCCGTTAAATAGTTTATAGTTTTATAACGTAGTTAAGAGCTCAGCTAGCCTTATTAGCGTTCAATACGCTAATTAAAAGTAAAACAAGACATCACACACTTTACATTTTACATCGGCAGAATTTTGGCGCCGTTACCCTTTCAATGAGAAGGCAAACACCCGAACGCTACCAACATACAACACCAAACTTCTCACTAACTCGATACCCGGACCGATAATCGATATCCATAACACTGTTTGACCACATCGTCACATAATACTGGCCGATGTTTAAGTTAAAAAAAAAACGAACGAAGAGCTAATCTGACAGATGCGTTCGTGAGAACCCGCTTCATTTGATATTTCTATGAAACGGCGACTTGACTGGCAACACTGTTTATACGTCGCTTGAGCGTTTAAAAAAATTGCTTTCAAGTTTGAACATATCACAAAGCTACGATAACTTTAATATCCTAAAAGAATAACGTTTTCGGGACAAATAAATGAATGTAAGTCCCTACGTCGAGTTGAAACGTTAAAGATCGTTGAGAACATTATTTAGTTAGGTTACTTGATACCTTTTGTCGCTTTTATATACACCGACGTGGCCTCTACTAACAAAACAACATCGTATGACACTCCGATTAAAAATTGAGCGCATACGCCTCGACAAATCTCCGAATAAATTGTTCATGGAGATGTAATGTCTTGAAACGTTATACCCCTTGAAGAATGGGTGTAAAGTGTGAATAAAGGACAGCCATTAGGCTCTATGATCGCATGCGCACAATGAATTAATGAGAGGCATCAGTTCGTTGAACTTAGGCAGTAAAAGGACGTACGTGTTTGGAGTTATAATGGCGCTTAAGCCCTTTGGTTTTTGTAAGGTGTGTGGGATTGTGCCTGGTCGGGTTGGTGCAAGAGTTAGGTAAGTAATAAATATTTTTACAAAATAACGCGCGTCACGTCTTTATGGTACTTAATTTAATGTTTCTGAAAGAAGTTCGATTGTAACTAGAAATTAAAAATCATTGCTAATCAATTGGCTGCAAAGGACTAACTCCTCTGTCTTTTTGGATTGGCAAGAAACTTTTCAAAAGGCATAGAAAAAAAAAATACTAATTCAATGACAACTTCTTCGTTAGATTGCACTATTTGTCTGTCAACACCTTCCCCGGCTTCGAAGGGACATTGTTAGATGTTTATAGTCCCTCAATGTTGGCTCTAGTAGGTATGAGGCTACTCTACAAACTAAGCTTAGCTGTTTTGATTTGACCAGCTAAAATAAGGCGCACGGAAGTGCAAAACTCCGGTGTCCAAGTTCTGATAAAAAAAGCGTACCTACCGATAAATTAGGCGCTTTCATTTGTTTGTGATTAAATCAAATATTCTAATTTTGTAAATAAGTTCTATTTAGATTACTTTCATCCACGAAAAAGCTACGTTTCTGAAGGACAGGCAAGAATTCTATGCAGACGGAGTCGCACGCGAAGGCTGCAAAATAATGAAATGAAAAGTCGAAATATATAGTTCTTAAAATATCGTCGACGTGTAAAAAAGCACAGCGTCACACTACACACATTACTAAGATTAAGAAAGCAAATATTTGTCAGTGGTGAGATAATGATAGTACGCAAGCGAGATAGTGATCTGTGGTGTAAGCTAAGTAAAAATATCATTGCGTAAACGCATTAGAAAGCCTGCAGGAATACATTTAATCATCCTTTTTCATTCATAGTTTGCTATTCAACTAATAAAAATTATGCAATCCATGAGCTTTTATAAAAATACATCAAGTTCGACAAATGAACCCTTGCTTTGGCCAATCATATTTTTAAGTTCGAACTTTAAGACGTATAGGTCTTAAGCCCGTTTTTAGACTGGCAAAAAAAATCCTGCATGTTTCACTACATTGCCAGGCCGTGCTGCAATTGGATTAGAAGCCATCGACCCAGAGCCGCAATGTAATTCATACATATATACGTACCTCTTTATCCCGTACAGGGTAGACAGAACACTCAAAGGCCACGTTAAGCATGATTGTAGGCGTACCTACAGGTGGAGAGCGGCATCAAAATAGTGATGGGTTGCTAGCCGCATCGCCTGTACCGTGATTCCTAATATTTTCGCCCATTCCCAGTTTAAACTGGGCTTTAGATTCTCACAACTCGTATGTCAGCACTTCAGGTTTCATTCATTAAACTGTTGAATAAGATATTGTTCCTCCAGCCTACTTAGATAACTGCATTGTGGCATACCAAGGCTATCGAGTTACCATTCTCATCCGACGGCTGCTTTAACATTAATACGTCTAAATAATTAAAGGTATGCACTTAACACTTAACTCCTTTGCGGCATTGATTCGTTTGTAATTTTCTTCCTTTAGATTTTTTCAAGAATTACGTCATGGCTCTCTTTGTGACTAACTTAATCCTCATTCTGTCTTTATTTCGCTCCCTTTTCCTTTTGTTTTGTTACATTTTATTTGCTTTAATTTACATCATTTCCTGAAGACCTTTGCAAATTCGTTTTGTCATAATGTTTGCATTATGTTCTACGAGCTTATTCTATACCCAGTATGATAGTTTCGGTATTGCCTGTCTTTTTAACACTATGTGAGTTACTATAGTTATATAGTTATACATAGTCTAGTAAATACACGAAGGTCTGCTAAGTAACACTTCTTTGTTGGATTACATTAATACTAAGGCCTTCTCAGGGTGAAACGGAAACTAACGACAGTTAATGTTATTTAATGAATGTAATGTAGGTTAATTGAGTAGTTGAGTTTCGGAAAATTAAAATTGAGTATAGCTTTTGCCCGCAGCTTCGTACCCGCGGGAACTTTGCGAATGTTAATATGGGGTGGTGTAGTTGCGATGAGTGAAATGAATCTTATAATCTATTATATCTGGGGGCACGGTAGTGCCCCCGCCAAGTCGAGCAAAAAGCGGCATATTCCTTTACATACAAAGATATACTAGAGTAGTTTGTTTACCTCTTTTTTATACTAGATTACATGGTTAACGTTTATATCTAGGTTATTAAATGTAATTCATTAGTTTTTAGCACGTTTTTTCATCCTGTGTTACGGAGTCTATAAAATGGTATCGAGATCGCCATCAGAAATAAGAGCATTCCAAAAAACTAGCTTACGACAAAAAGATAAGGATGGAAATATTTGATCGTGACGCAGCGGGAGATCCCGACCGGTTTTTGGAAATAACGAAAAAAAAAAACGAAACACAGCCGAGTTACGCCGAACACTTGTTCTGGAAGTAGGTGTCGGTTTTAATTGTTAGCACTATCCGGTGTCACGTACGTTCCGCGACCCACATAATAATGCTGTTGCCCCATTGTGCTGGTAACGGTCCACAGATAGCACTACGCAACGAGCGACACTGTTTATGCGCCCGAAGTCAACACCATAGAGCGGTACAATACAAATCGCATTTTAAATTTTTATGTCAAACATCGTCTGATGATTGAGGAAACGAAACCTGTCAACAAAGATACGAGTTGATTACTCGTGTTTCTAGTAGAGTGTTAATTGGCGCTAAGATCGATTTCCAAACCATTCATTCTCATACATTAGGCGTGCTCACAAAAATGCCGGCCGGCGGGCGAGGCCGTTGCACCTGGCGATCGCCGGCGCATTCCTCACGCACTCCTTTTTATGCTACACTACAAGTTTAGCCCAACCATCGTAAGTTGGACCTCCCCGCCTCCCCTATTCATACAACCGCGGACTAGAAAAGGTCACGGTAGCACGCGGCACCGGCTCCCGCTTAACTGGCTACCTTTATAGGAACGGAACGTATCTATTTTCTTTTTTTTTAATTTAACTATTCCATCTCCACGTCTTTGTTTGGATCAAAAGTTTTTTTGGGCGGCCCAGCGTTACAGGCTGCGCGCGCGCCGGGCTAAGTATTAACAAATATTTACACTGCGTGAAACCTGCGTTCGTCCCGATAGATTTATGAAGCCTTAAATAGGCACTCGGGTTTTGACACAACGAATTATCGAGCACACTCGAGCTGCCCGATTTTTAATAAGCCTCACGGGTTTTAATTTTAATAGGCGTTTAGCATAGTTTAATTCTAAGAAATCCGACGGATAGTCGTTAATAACCAGTTAATTTTAGTGAAGTTGCATGAAAGTGTGTCAAAGTACTAAATAAAACATTACGTTTGTGAGCGCGTGTTAACCGCAAAAATGGTTGCGCAGGCGCCACCGGTCAACGAAAACGGCCCGTTTTTACAACAAGTTGATTTTAAACAAGCAAATGTAACCCACAAACATGTGCCAACATAATGCGGACGCCTACTTTACAATCATGAATAATGACTTCTATATGACAAGGTATTAATGCGTTCATTATGATCACATGTATATGTAGTTAAGTATGCGTAATCATGTATAGTGCAAAGACCCGGAATCAGTAGTAAATATCAAGGAACATGCCGTATATTATGCAAAAGAGACTACGCAGCCAATCAATTATTAGTAGGAAGGCAATTCGCTTATTTAATTAACTTTCACTCGCGTGACAATTTAAGAAATCGCAAGTTAAAAACGGATAATTTGGAAAATTGCATATTATTACTGGCTTTGACATTTTTTGTGAGCTTATAATATACTAGCTGTTGCTCGCGACTTCGTCTGCAAAGAATTCGTTTATCCCTATACCGTGGGAATTTTCCGGGATAAAAAGTAGCCTATGTGCTATTCCAGACTTTTCTCTATCTATGTGCCGAATTCTATCCAGATCCGTTGAGCCGTTCTGGCGTGATTGAGTAACAAACAAACATCCATCTATCCATCCATCCATCCATACTTTCACATTTACATATAATATTAGTTAGATTTAACTTTATGTAAGTTATGTTGTCTGCTTCTACATTTGCAAACCATTTTTCGACTTCCATTGGACGGCCATTTGGCTGGTATACATATACATACATATTATGTTCATGTTCCGCAAAAAAACTAGCTTTGAAAATGATTTTTTCAACATTTAGTATTTATTTAGTAGAAATTGAAAATCAAACCAATAAAATAAAAATCCTCTACATCGGTTTAAACATTCGCAATTTTTACTCATTATTATAAGAAAAACGGGACTCAATCAAATCACGTAAATAAAATGTATTTTTGTTAATACCTCGACGTTTCGGACGCGACTTTGCATCCATGGTCTCAAGAGGACTGAAGAGGCATATCAACATCTTCTAGCTGCACGGGCTTTCCTAACTACCCGCACTTGTTCTTTATTATTAGTTTCCTCAATACATTTCCTTAATACATTTTATTTACGTGATTAATTCCCGTTTTTCGTATAATAAATAATCCTCTACATTATACGAAAATAATATCTAAAATCATAGTCGTAAAGCGTTAAAAGAGCAAGTAGAGTCAGTCGGAAACTGAAACATTCCACTGGCCAGCCGGCGTTCCAGCCTCTAAATCAAGGCTGTTACTTCACATAATAGCGACAGTAACTAAAGCACAAGTAACTAAATCTATTCATTAGCCAACGACGTCCAGCTAGCTCCATAAAGCTAACAACACTCATTACTGTCCCCTAATGTCGGCTATTTAGCGAAGCGACCGTTCAATCGATCGTTAACTTCCTATTCGCGTCGCATCACCTTGCGCGCGCGCACGCGTATGTCAGCTTCGTTAGCCGAGCATTTGTCAAGATAATTGTCCGGACAAAACCATTTTAGGTGGACGTTTCCGCATTATGAATAAAGACTAACATGAACGTTCAACTAAACGAACTTCATACTTGTTTTATACCTTTAATGTGGTGGCGTAAGGTTCAGGTTGCCGGGTTTATGGTGAATTTCAGCTGCTTAAAAGTCAACCTTGGCTTTGACACGTAGAAGCCATATCGGGTTTTGTTCAGCTTGCTTGACGACGCATAGATCGTATAGTTAAGGAATAGCGTACACCGTATAACGCAACAATATCAAATTACATTAACAAGCTAATACCTACAACACCGCTCACATTTCCACGCATACCCTTGAGTGAGAGTATTTTTCTGTCCTTAATTAGTTTTCTTAAATCATGTCCTACTGGGTTGATAATAAAGTTACTTAATTATGTTAAAAGCATTATTTAAATACGGCGATTCGTAAAGTTGTTTACAAAATAGCGATAAAATACGGAATATTATGAACGGGCCCCAACAGGGTTACTTATCGTGATGGTGTTGTTACAGGTGCGCACAGACGCAAGTAAGTCATATTTATTTAGACCGAAATTATCAGCATAATTTACAATATCACCATGATACTTACTCTAAGGTTTAATACAAACTTATTACCTGATTAAAAATAATTATGAAAAGGAAACGAAGTGACAGCTGTCACGAAATTGTTTTGTATTGTATCTGTGGTAAGTTGGTTAGGTTGGTACGTGCTTATGTGGCTGGCAGGTTGCGGTCAACAAGACAAACGTTTGTTAATGTGTTTAGTTATTTTTAAGATGTTAAATAAACAAAAATGAATCATGCACGGGCATGCGTAAAAACGACCTCAATTGCTTTTTGTTTACATTTGTGTACCTACTGACTTTCTCAACTTTCTGGGTTAGGACACTTTAGCATTGTGATTTACATTATTTGACTTCTTGAACTGACATTTAGGCGGGTTTATTTTTCAGTTGACTTCTGGTTGAAACGATTTGCGATAACGTTTTCTGGGCGTGGAAAATTATAAAAGTAATATTCAATACCTATGTAAGTAAACAGAACGAAAGGCGCAGATGTTTTAAAATGGAGGTGTTGACCTTTTCTGCTAAGGGTTGGATATAAATGAAATAAGGTGGTAACATTGTCACCGAAACGACAAGATAATAAAAAAGTAGGGCTCTAATAACTATCTCTGGAACGTAATTTATCACGCCTAATAAAATGTGTATTTTGTAGTCAGCAGACAGAAATCGAGGGGGCTGGACATTTTACTCCTGTTTATAAAATCAACTTCAAATTACCAATTGTATGTACCTACTAGACGTACTCTGACCACATAAAATGATTATTTAAAAAAAACGTATAAACTGCAACGATAATGAAAATTATACCTATTCTAATCAACATAGAACTGATTAGAGTATCCTAAACTTATTTTTCAATTAATCTCACAATTACGATCATATTTTGTAACAAAAACTATATGCGGACGAAACTGCTTATGCAAAAGATAAAAACAATTGACGCAGACTATCGTTAAATACCTTCGATTAGAACTAACATAAAAAAAATAAAAATAAAAATAAACTTCTTTAATCAAACTAGATGTTTTTTTTTATGTGAATAGGAAGGCAAAGAGCAAGTGGGTCACCTGATGGTAAGCGATCACCACTGCCCATAAACACCCACAACCCCGGAGGGATTGCAGATGCGCAATGCACGCATGCATGCATGATGATGGTCACGCATGTTTACAATATTTAATTTTTTAGGGTTCACGAAAACCGTAATTTTTTTACAGGTTTGTACGGAACCCTCGGTGTGCGAGTACGATTCGCACTTGGCCGGTTTTTTTCTATTCACATAGGTCTGACTTAAGTTTAACCTACCTACATCCAAAATAGATAGAAATTAAATAAATTCTTAATCGTAATATAGCCGGTAGGTACGTCAATTTAGTTACGTACGAAAAAGATAGATAAACACGAAGAAATGTTCACTATGACAGATAAAACACTTTTTCACGGAAAAACGTTTACTCGTTACAATTATGTCGACATTCAGCGCTAATCTTATCGAAAAGAATCTTTTAATGAACGCAGCGATAACTTTTTTTTTCATCACCGTCATTCTGACTAGAGTTGGATGTTGCACCAATCTGCCAAACGTTTCGACACTCCACTTGGCACAAAACAATGGGAAACAAATGGATGGTCAAGATTCAAGAACACCGGTAATAAGATAAATGTGATTAGGTTTATTTATTACTCTGTTATCAAAAGTATTCATGGCTATCGATAAAATGTGATGTTACAAGATAGGATTGCGATTTCGACATGAGAAAAAGACCTACGTACCTATCTTATTATTGTTTTTTTCCAGTAAGGTTTTTGAATTAGGTAGGTATCACACTCACACCTGTTCTGTGTTTTTAGCTTTTTAGAATAAATCAATAGGTACAGCTTGTAATGACTTTCTTCATTACTAAAGATGAAACCAAAAGTAATTTGACGAAGTTATGCTTAGTTTCCTATCAGGCACTAGGTATCACACTTTTTTTTTCTCTTAGGTAGGTATGCTAATAACGGTACGAAAATCTTGAGCCGGAGCGCTAGACTATTTTTTTGCGAACTTGGCCTTAACACTTCAAGCACGTTTTTACTCAAGGTTAATTTGCAGTTACGGAACTTTATTATGGACGTTTTTTTTACGAACCGACGGTAGGTACAATTTTCTTACACAAAGTTATGATGAATTATTTACGATAGATATGTTTTCAAGGTAGATCACTTTAAAGACATTAGTTTCCCACCCCACGGAATTTCTAGTTACGAATAAAACCTACCTGCATACCAACAACTAATACTTAATTACCTAAGAAGTTAGATAGGTATTTAATAATACTATGAAATGAAATCCGTTAGGTCAACAGCAAGAGTGGTCAACCCACGCACACATACACACGCTCCAATCGAACTATCGAACACACCTACACGCGAATTTGTTGATTAGAAACTTGTTCGATTTTTAAAATTTATTGCCATAAACAAAAAAGTTCCACATACCCGATTAGATTCCAAAGCTTCGGCACTGTGCTCCTCCTTCTGCCGAAAGCAATTTGTACATTTGCTTTTATTGAAGATGTTTGGAGCGAATTTCCTGCAGTCCGATCGCCCAGACATGGTTGCCAGGGGTCAGGGTCATTCAGCGTTCACTATGTCACCACCTTACACAGCATGGTGCTACTGTAAAACACCAACACTAGACGATAAATTCGCCTTAAAACACGTATTAAGTTTATCACGCGCGCGCCCACCGGTGAATGAGCTATCAGAAATCACTGCAAGTGAAATGAGCGCGAACGTCTAACAAAAACACATGCACTGACACTATCTCCGGCCACCGAACACCGAAGTCGAACCGCGTAAACAAAAATCGGTATGACGTCAAATTTTTAAAACAATTAACATCGATATTATACAGAACACGCGTAATCCGCGAGCGCGCAGCGACACGACCGCCCGTCCATTTTACATCTGATAGAAAAGCAGCGAAGTTGTTGTTTTACAACTTCTCTTTTCTTGTTCAGTGTACTGTGTTGGCTTCAATGTGTGAAGTCACTTGTATGTAGTGGTGACTATTTTCATCTCGTTTTGTTGTATGTTCGAGATATTGCTTCATCCTTGTCTAACACTTCATTATTAAGTTTGTTGATTATACCGCCATCTAACGGAGTTGAGGGGTAAAATTTTGACAGCGAGTAAGTTGAACAGACGTAGGCGCATGGATTTGACGTTAATTGTTTGTTCTGATTCTCGCACTGTAAGATAGATGGCGAAGTAAGCTATGGTGTTGCCATTAATTATGTTGGTATAGAATTGTATGGGAAAATTGATAATTAAGTTTAATCATAGTTAATTCTTTGACAAAATTTTGTGCAAAGCAAAGCCGGCTCATCATACAGCGTGGGCTAAACAAAAATTATGCGAATTTTTAAATACTAAGAAAACACGACTGCCTCACTACTTTTTAATTACCTACGTATCTACTTTAAAACTTACTTATTTCCATGCTCATTATAACGTAAAAAGAGACTACTTACGTCGAGTAAAAAAAATATATAATAACTAGGACTATAGGATGGATCAGATGGATGACATTATTTAGTGGACTTGTACAGGGGGGCAACTCCGAAATTCGACTTTCGAGGTTCGTATCACACCGTTCCTCTCACTCCCAAATTAATAACTATAAGGCCTGGCCTTATACACCGAAATCCAATTTTCGAAGTTCGTTTCGTGCCGTTCCGCTCTCACTAATAGTTATAAATTTGGGAGTGAGAGGGACGGTGTGATACAAACTTCGAAAATCGGATTTCGGAGTTGCCCCCCAGTACCGAAGCCGAAATTATAGCTGAGAAGACCTTTGTGCAACCTCTATGGCCGGGTACTGTAAGTATTGTTAGAGAATGTGTTATTGCCGTCAACCAGGCGACCTTAATTAGACACCTGTATCTGGTCTTGTTTAATTACTGTTAATTCATGACCCTGCCAGGGGCGTAGCTACCGCCGTATCTGCCGTATCAATTATACGGGGCCCCCGGGTCACGGGGGCGCCCGACGTGCGTAAGCAAAGATAAATGTGAGTAATCTTTACCCTTCATAAGGGCCCCCAAATATTTTTTTATACGGGACTGGGGCCAAGGCACGCTACGCCCCTGGACCCTGCCTACTATGTAAATGTTTGGAGGTGCTTTGTTTTGATTTTAAATGATAATGATTATATGGATAGGTATAGGTTTTTTTTCAGTAGTTAATTTTATTGACCAGTAAGTAAGTAAGTAAACTCTTTATTGTGCAAGATAAATATAAGACAAATACAATGCCAGTGATTGTCTTCTGTCTCAACTCGTGGAATGTGGATATGAAGTCAGTTATAACTCACTTCAGTGAGGTTAGAAACAGAATATTCATTCTATCCTTGACTTGAAAAATGTCGTAGGTGGTTATGAAGTTGTATTGTTGTGAGGATAAAATGTGGGTTGTAATAAAATATTTCAGTTCGTTTAAAATCTAGATTTAATTTATTTATTCAATAATCACATACATCTATCATTACAGTTACCCAATACGATAGAGGAGTAGCACATCATTTGACAGTGTATAGATAATATACTCGTACATATTAAATTTTAAAACTAAGATACAATTATGACGATCAAAAATTCATTCAAATTTTGTACGGAAGGAAAGTGGCTCGGTATTACGAGTACTAGTACTTATATTTATGTAGAAGTAGTTCTTAGGTCGCTAAGGACAAAGATATTGAACTTGTGTGGTTGCAGAAAAATATAATTTACTTTCAGTTTTGGTCTATGAGAATGTGACAATGCCTGATTCAATAAATTATGCCCAATATTTATCATGGTTTATGATCTCAGTTAATCTTAGACACGACGTGATGATTTAGACAAAGTTGTGTAAGAGGCCATATGCGGTTTATTTAATCAACCACAGTGATGGTTTTTTGGTTTAAGCGGCGATTCAATATTTCCTAGTCTGTTTTTTAAATGGGACGTCACACGTGAATTTGTAATCGATTTGATGGGAGTTGTGGCAAGTAAACCGTTTGCGAGGAACTTTCGAGCACCCTGCAATTTAATAATAATTTTAAACTGACTTGCTTTCCAAACGAATTATGTTAGACTATAAAAAAAAATATGTGCAACATTTTTGTTTATTTGCATTGCATCGCAGACATCGCGGTGCTTAGAATCGTGATGTAGCAACACTTAATCTGTCAATGTCACGTCTGCCCACGGCCCGTCTGGTTGGGTAGGCTAGGCTGTCATTGTCAATTGTCAATGCCAGTCAAAAACTATATACGAGGAGTACTGTATATTCTTTACTTTACCGCTCCGCATTCAATCTTTGCTTTTGGGGCGTGTAGCTCGTTTAAACAATATATTATTTAAATAGCAACTTTACACTATCACGTTCCGACCAAAAGCGTCTTTGATTACCATTCGCATTCTTCATTTAACTAATCAAGAGGTGAGATTAAATTCGAAGCAGTGTTTAGTTTAGTGTCCTATTAATTTAAACCTGTGCCTGACAGGAAAAAATCTAGTTCCCTGCCAGATCAGACGTCTGTTTCAGTCATACCGGTCTTTGCCGGTAGTATAACTAATTCCGCGCGCAGTTGTTTAAGGTTAGGACGAATCGAAACATTTGTTTTTTTTTTAAGATTTAATAATGGAAGACTTGAGTTTCGTGCCGGATCTCCCGAGCGGGCCTCTGGATGCGTACAGGAGTGCCGCCTCATTCGACTGGAAGCGTTTAAAGCTGGCATTAGAAGTCGACATAGAGAATCTAAAACTTAAGGTAAGTCTGTTTAGATATCTGATTAAAGTGATTTATCAGTCTGCATGATATGAAATCATTTGCAAAAGATCGTATGATGCCCTCGACATATATAATTTTATCAGAAATTAAAAAAAAAACCGCATCAGTTTAACAGTATCCTTTATAATTTGATACTGTTAGTTGGCCTTGGCGCGTATCGTAAAACTGCCGCTGAAGATATTTTTGGCGCGGAATTCAAATAATTTTGCTATCTGTTTCACTTAAAATACAATGAGTCATAGATTACAGTGTGATGTCACATGTTATCATATAAGGAAGAGGTTTTATGGCTTGCCCCGTGTTGCACATATCAAATTGATGTATTGCCTTCCTTTTATTATGGGCCATAAACTTGTATGGTAATAATAATAAATGTGGCAATAGCCAATTCCATTGGAAACTGTTGCAAGTTATTTTTCATTTTTATTTTACTTTAAGAACTTTTTCCCATCAAAGAAATTGCCTATGAAAATTGATTATGTATTTATTGTTGTTCTTTTTTGAAAGGTTTTATTTATTTTGGTCAAAAGCAGATTGCTAAAAATACCTATGGTAAAAATATTCAGGCAAATTTCAATATCATTCAACATAATGATAGTATACCCAATAGCATATATTGCTTTTATTATTCTGTATGTCTTCCAGTGGGAAGATGAGTTATATTATACGCTACAAGTTAAATAAATGCAACACTAAACATAATAGAGCCCCCCACAAAGTGACAAATTTGATTCGCTTTTTCTGATAGTGCAAATAAAAAGATAAAAGAAATTTGTACTTGGCCTCAATTATATCAGATACTAATAGTTAACTAGTAGCTACAGTCCATGAGCTTCTTAAATAACATGCTTGCTGTTTCACTTACTCTGAGTTTGCTACTTGAATCGGCTGATGGAGCGTCATATCACATTGGGGGTCGTAGGGCCTTGTGCAAGGTCCGTCCGGATTGCTACCACCATCTTACTCGCTAATCCTGCCGCTAAGCAGCAGTGCTTGCGCTGCTGTGTTCCGGTGTGGAGAGTAAGACAGCCGAGGAAATTACGGGCACAAGAGGCATTTCATCTAAGTCCTCTAGGTTGGCAACGCATCTGCAATCCCTCCGGGGTTGCGGGTGTCTCTGGGCAGTGGTGATCGCTTACCATCAGGTGACCCACTTGCTCGTTTGCCTGCCTATTCACATAAAAAAAAAAAATATATATATATATAGTATTAACCATTTCACCACCACATCAAATATAAGAGACGTCACCATTCGCTAAACTTCCTATTGCGATGCCTTAAGTTGAACCTAATCTCAATAGAACGAAGGTTGCTTTTGCATTGAAGTAACGGGCGTATATATATAGGTTGTTGGCATTGAACCTGCGGTGCTGACATATGTATCGTTGGCGTCAAATAGGCTAAACATGCAAGGTGATTAAAAAGTTTGAATCACCATACTATGTATATCTATCAAAGTACAGTGATGAGCAAAAATAACAGGTCACTTCCCATAGAAAGTTGCATGAAAAGTGACCTCTTATTGCTTGTGAGTATATTTGGCTGACTTGCATGCAAACTATATGATGCTGACTGTACCCGAAACCTGAATGTCATTCTATGAGCTGGCAAACTGTGCTATTGATAATAATAATCAAATAATTAGTCATTTATTGCTTTAAGGAATTCCATGCAATCTAACTTAATATTATAAATGCGAAAGTATGGATGGATGGATAGATAGATGGATGGATGGATTGATGTTTGTTTGTTTGTTTGTTACTCAATCACGCCAGAACGGGCCAACGGATCTGGATGAAATTTAGCACATAGATAGAGAAAAGTCTGGAATAGCACATAGGCTACTTTTTATCCCGGAAAATTGCGTAGTTGCCGCGGGATAGCGACAAACGAATTCTTTGCAGACGAAGTCGCTGGCAACAGCTAGTACATTATAAATAAGAGAATTATTTTATTACAATAATGCTAAAAAATAAAAAATAAATAAAAATTACAGTATTTTATTGAATCAGGCGTTACTTTGCGGAGGTCCATTGCGGGTGTTCATTAAAAATTACAGGTAAATATATTCTATTGCACATTGTTAATTTCTCATGAATATTATTAAAAATGAAAAATTATGAATGATTACAAAAAAAAAAACAAATTTTGTAATATGTCAAAGGAAAAACAATCATAATTTACTAATAAAGTACATCGACATAACAATATAAATAGGAATAAACCACAATGAAAATAGGAATAGAACTCTCAGTTAATCTATGTACTTACATCAAATGTTTGACATGAGACATTGCAGGCATTGCCCGTCCATGGCATGGGGTTTTCTTACTGGTTCGTATTTGTTTCCAGGACTCATGACTCAGTTTACTAAGCTGTTTTACTCAGAACGCGTGTGTCAGGTCGACAATCAGTAAATTCTTGGAATTCAAGGGATGCATAGTAAAAAATTGTGATAGTGATAAACAATTGTAAGATTGTGATTATCTTGATAAATGTTATACAATAGAAAACCACAGAGTATCTAATAGTTTAGATAAAGAAGTGCTTTGCCATTATTAAGGAAATTATTGACGACCAGGGCCCAATTTCACCAACGCGACAGTCGCTGACAACTGACATCTTTTCTTATCTTATCTTACTTGTCTTACTAATATTATAAAGGCGAAAGTTTGTAAGTTTGGATGTTTGTTGCTCTTTCATGGCAAAACGGCTAAACCGATTTTATTGAAATTTAGTATAGTGATAGTAACAGTCACGGGACATAGGATACTTTTTATCCCGAATATCGCATAGTTCCAGCGGGATAAATAATTTCTGATTCTGATTCTGATTCTGGTAGCGATAAGCGAATTCTGCGCGGACGGAGTCGCGGTCAACAGCTAGTAGTCTATAAATGACTTCATGCATAAAATTTACGGCGAAATGTCACAAAAAATCTAACTCGAAGAGGAGGCTGTTTATGAAACCATCGCGGGTATTTTCAGTAAAAGAAAGATGATAAAGTAAAAGAGACCTTTTTTTTCGTCTTGGCGGGGGCACTGCCGTTCCCCCAGATTTAAGGTTGGCGCACAGCAAATGCGTGATGCTTGCTGCGTAATGTATGCGTAATGCTTGCTGGGTAATGTATGAATTTATGAGATAGATGCTAGACCAGTAAGTTTATTACGTATGGGCTGACAATTGGCATCGGAATCAGCTAGCTGTCACATTCATACAAGAACTGTCAAAATGATCACGATGGCGATTGCGAGCGAGTTACGTAATAAAACTACATGACCTGACCTCACCCGAAATGCCCACACGAGTATATCCCTGGGAAGGCTGGCACAATCAAACCAGGGCACCCGTATGTTTTGTTAGAAAAGTATTATTAGTTCATTTTATCATTATTATAAAATGCTAGTGTATCTGAGAGCGTGTGTTTGTTCGTGTGTCTGGCATTTATACCTAATTATTATGTGCCTAATTTGAGATATTTGCATGCCGTTCCTGAACAGTAAGGTAAGGGAATATGCATTAAAAAAAATTATAACATTTCTTTACAAAATATGAAAATACTAGCTGTTGCCAGCGACTTCGTCTGCAAAGAATTTGTTTACCTTTATCCCGCGGGAACTACGCAATTTTCCGGGATAAAAAGTAGCCTATGTGCTATTCCAGACTTTTCTCTATCTTTGTGCCGAATTTTATCCAGATCCTTTGGGCCGTTCTGGCGTGATTGAGTAACAAACAAACAAACATCCATCCATCCATCCATCCATCCATCCATCCATCCATCCATACTTTCGCATTTATAATATCAGTTAGATTAGATTAGTTAGATAGTAAAAAGTATTTTTTGATTGTAAGTATTATTGGATTTCTGATTTCTATTTTTTTTAATTGTTTTTATTTTATTTACAATTGACGATCTTTTTGTGACTTTCTTATGTTTTGACATAAAAATATAATGTAATTTACAAATAGAAATAAATGAATCTAATCTAATTCTACTAATATTATAAATGCGAAAGTTTGTGACGATGTGACGATGTGATGATGTGACGATGTGAGTGAGTGAGTGTGTATGTTTGTTCCTTCTTCACGATAAAACGACTGGACGGATTTGGATAAAATTTGGTACGAAGATAGCTGGTACCCTAGATTAAAACATAGGCTACTTTTTATCCCGGAAAATTGTATAGTTCCCGCGGGATAGCGATAAATATATCAATTACTAATTCTACGCGGACGAAGTCGCGGGCAGAAGCTAGTCTAATCTAAAGATGACAAAAAGTGATATTAAAAGTAAAATCGGTCAAGAAACACGGAAAATATAAGAGTTTTAAACTACCGATTAGTCAGCGATTAGAGAGAGAGATCCGATATGACATGTGACGTCATTTGTCATAACGCCCATATAAACTCCATATTAAAAGTCCGTTTTTCTAGAAATAGATGGAGAGAAATCTTTAATAGCTTATATTTCGGTTATTTTTATAGTTATTTGAAAAATATTTTTGTCGTATTGTTAATTACATAAATGAGCTTCTATAGAAAGCCATGAAAAAAATCATGAATATTCCCTATCTAATCTAATCTAATCTTGTGCTTAGGTCGGTCGTTCACAGTTTTTATGGTAGAAAAATTTGAACAAAATTAAAAATGTAAATGTCAAAATTGATGAGTTATGTAACGAGTTAAAATAAATTGTCATAATGGTGAAGCCTTGGCTGATTATTGGTTTGATTTGATCTATGGCCTCTCAAACAAAGGATTGTGGGTACATACGCGGTTCTGTTTTTCCATATTTTTGTACGTAATTGAATTTTAAAATTTACCATGACCTGTTCGGTAAATGAAAACATCATGGGAAAACCTGCATATATCTGAGAGGCAGTTCAAAAGTGTGTAAAGTCCCCAACCTGTACTATAGTCCTCGCCTCGGCTTATTTTTAGTATTGTATTTTTTTTTATTAATTTAGACAAATTTTGTTCATTATGTATTGTCGAAATAAAATA
Source organism: Pandemis heparana (assembly GCA_963854515.1). Classification (NCBI taxonomy): domain Eukaryota; kingdom Metazoa; phylum Arthropoda; class Insecta; order Lepidoptera; family Tortricidae; genus Pandemis; species Pandemis heparana. Next base: position 1,496,161 of record OY978009.1, on the reverse strand, counting down.
ACAAAACAATCTAACATGTTTCGGTGCGTTTTTCGCAATGGTCTTTCCAAAAGTATTGGCTGGTAGTTAAAATAAATAGTTGAAAAAGCCCTTTTGTGTCTACTCAGTTTTTCTCATTGATAGCGGGCCTTATAATAATAATAATAATAATAAATGCATTTATTTCGAACAACAGAGATTCATTTTGTTAGTTACATAGTATGTCCCTTAAGTCTATGTTAGTATGTACTACATTTAAATGACGAATTAAATTGAAGGTTAATGTCAGTGTTATACCCTGTCATTCGAAATTCGAATTCTTTTCATGCCATTCCGCTCACACCAACATTAATAATAGAGAGGGATGCTATGATATGAACTTTAAAATTTTAAATATCGAAGTAGCCCCCCAGTTATACGTTGTTTCTTTTGTTTCAGTACAAAGTATGGCAGACGTTAGAGAAAGACCCCCTCTTCTCCCACCCCCCGGTGACCCCCTCCGCCGAGGAACAGAAGCGGATCACGCAGCTCCAAGTCCTCAGGATAAACCAGTACAAGTTCCTGGAGGATGACATTTTCAGATCATGCTACGGTAAAAAGGTAATTACCATAAATTACCATAATTACCATAATTTGCCATCTATAGACCGACCACTTAAGAGCGTTTATCCCTACTGAGCTGACAACAAGAGTTTTTAATGATTCACGGTTAAGTTCATTCGAAATATTATAAACGGGATGTGAACCGCGATTACCTTTATTGAGCTCCCGATATTTCGATACAGTTGCATGCATCATGATCACGGGTAGACTGAAGAAATTGCGGGTGGGAGCTCAATAAAGGTAAATATTTCGAATGAGCTGACAACGTTGCGTTTTTGGTGTTTTTTTACGATTATTTCACGGAAATTGAATGAAAGTTTCAAATTGCGTCTGTAGTGCACTTCGTTTTTAGTGTATTAATGTGTCTAAGGCAATTGATCGTTTAAAGGTATTAGATCTTATATTAAATAATACATGAAATCAAACATGAAACTACCGTCAGACTCAATCATAATTATAAAAACGGATAACTCACGTATAAAAGCCGAGTAATGCTCGACATGTTTCGGACTAATCTGTAGGTACCCCTCCCTCATGGAGCGCTCGCCCCGGCGTACGACACGTCAGTGCGAATACGCGGCGGTGTGGTTGCACCTTAATAGTGTAAGATTTACTTATTGCCATTTAAATTTCGCGCTTCGTATTTTTCGATTCGATTAAATAATAATCTAACCTAAAAGAAAATATTTTACACAACCTTTTTTGCTGACTGTAGGTACCTACTTGCATTAGCATCTGTCCTACATATGTGAACCAAATTTAAACTCAATCGGACCAATCGTTGAAGAGTTCCCTCCTTCGGAGACGGTCCTGGCTGGACCACCAGAATTTCACTACCAGATTATTGTATTATCATCTGACTTACATTTCAGCTCAATCGGATGAAGAGATCTGCTTCAAAAGTGAGTCGCTAGATTCCACCCGAACAAACATACTTAAAACATACATACTACATACATACATACATACGTTGCAATTTAATATAAAGCTTGTAATAATAATAAAATTCCACGTAGCCACGACATTTGGACACTGAAAAAATGAAATTTCTAAACGACACTGAAAATTAGAACACATAAAAAGATCTGAAAAGTAAAGGGAATCGTACCCGTATCCTCATCATTCCGTGATGCGTGCTATACCGCTACACCACCCGTAGCAAGTGAGTAAGCCGTCGAATTTTTCTATCTGTTACTAGCTGTCACGTGACCTTGTTAGGTACCTACTAAGCGAATTTTTGGTCGTCAAGCGTCATCTGTTTGAATGTTGTACGACTTCTAATCTAAATTTCAGTGCCGTTTACAAATTTAATTTCTAACGAGTAAAGGTCCGACCACACCGTCACGTTTTCTCACCGTTTCTTCATACATTTTGTTGCGTCGTCGTTGTCGGACCTTAAGGGTGCGACCACACCGCCGCTTAAAAAACGGTGACGTTACGGAATCGCAACAAAATGTATGAAGAAACGGCGAGAAAACGTAACGCATACGACACGTCACTGCGTATACGCGGCGGTTTGGTCGCATCCTAAAACCGTTAAAAATAATTTCAAAAAATCAAGAAGTAAAGATTCATTTGATAGTACTTACCGAATAAATTGCAGATCTAGAGGGCTAAGATAGAGCTCACGTGCTAGTAATTTCATTGCCTTTCTGTCATACTCCACGCTGGAACACAGCAGCGCGAGCACTGCTGCTTGGAGGCAGGATTAGTGAGTGAGATGATGGTAGCGATCCCGACGAACCTTGCATAAAACCAAAGCGGCAACTAGATAATTTAATTTTAGACATATCATTTCACCGTCTGTTTTTTGTCTGTAATTCTCTGACTATATCGCTTCGCACCCAATCGGTATATTTGTTTAATGCTGCGTTCTATAGATAAAAGTATACTAGTAACTAAACTACGGTAAACGCCGTGGTAGCCTAGTGTTTGGACCTGTGGCCTCTCTAACAGAGGGTCGTTGGTTCGATCGCAGCTCGCACCTCTAAGTTTTCGGAATTCACGTGCGATATTACATTTGAAATTTACCATGAGCTTTTCGGTGAAGAAAACATCGAGAGGCAACCTGCACACATCTGCGAAGCAATTCAATGGTGTGTGTGAAGTTCCCAATCCGCACTGGGCCCGCGTGGAAACTATAGCCCAAGCCCTCTCATTGGCTTGTGACCAGCAGTAGGACGTATATAGGCTGGAGATGCACGAGATGACTAACTACAGTACATTCGAATCTATACTAATATTATAAAGATAATTTATGTGAGGTTGTAGGGGGTCTACTGAAACAATTTAAAAAAATATTTTACCAATAGAAAACCACATATTTGTGAGTGTTAAGGCTACATTTAATTTTGTGCGGACGAAGCCGCGGGCAACAACTAGTAATTTATAAAGTTACGTTAAAATAAATACGAATATCAATGTCATTATCTATTGTCTTCGCACTAAGTACACGTGTCTAGTCAGGTGTGAACGGAACAGTGTCAAAGGTTTTTTACCATGATGGCAATGGAGTAAAGTGAAATCAGCCAAACTAGCTCTTTTGACGGTAGGCGATTTAGTTGACTGTCTCGTCTGTTTCTGAGCGTTTAAAAAAATGGATTTTTCTGAATCAGAATAGCACCACAGTGCACCCCAAAACGCGTGTCTACATCGATGATCGCGCTGTTTTTGCGTCCACATTAGCGATGTTGATACGCGTCGGTGCTACGTGAGGGAGATACGATACAATGATACAAATGTGGACCCAGCTTTTAGCATTAGGTTAGGAGTACTAGGTTGCGAATCAAGACCCTATTCCTAAATATTCCACCAATTCCACAATTGACAACATTTCATATTTCTGAGCCTATAATTTTATTAGTTCTCTGTATTTTGTTTGAAAATTTAATTTATAATTAATTTATTAATTTCTGCTTTATCTAAAAGGGCGTAACTCCGGTACTATCACAGAATACACACTTATCCCTTTGTCTTTTCTTTTAACAACAATTATTATGAATAAATGAGTATGAGTATGAGTATGACTATAGAAAAGAAAAACTGACGTTAATTTCAAATTTTCAATGTCTATTCTCCAATATTCGATTTTCGAGATTCGCTTCGTGCTGTTCCGCTCATACTAATAGTCATTATCTTGAGAATGAGAGAGAAGGTATGTATAAATTATGATCGCTTATTTTTTCTCGTGAAAAAAAGCAAAGGCGTGTCATCTACCCTGTGGTAGTATTAGTAAAATTAGGACATATTTTTACTTAATTATTTTTATTTTTTATAATAAGTGGTATTAAAATTATATAATCATATTGCAGTGATCAGGAGGCAAAATGCTTTCGAACCATATATACTTACATTGTCAGCCCGCCTAGCACGACAGCGCACAAGAGTCGCGTCGCGCGCGAGATAGATTATCCGTCTCTTTCTAGAACGAACAGTAAGAAAAAGACGGGTAATCTATCTCGCGCGCGACGCGACTCTTGTGCGCTGTCGTGCTAGACGTGCTGGTGTTATAAAAATGAAATGTTGTCAAATTGTCGGCGACAGTGATCTTCGCCGGTTGGCTTGCGTTGCGTTGCGTTGCGAATCGTCAGTTGTTGTCGCCGACAATCGAGTTGGTGAGCCAAGTGATCCTATCCTACTAATATTATAAATCCGAGAGTTTGTGACGATGTGAGTGAGTGTGTATGTTTGTTCTTTCTTCACGCTGCAACGACTGGACGGATTTGGATAACATTTGGAACGAAGATAGCTGGTAGTTCAGATTAAAACACAGGCTACTTTTTATCCCTGAAAATTTCAAAGTTTCCGCGTCATAGCGATAAACATGGCAGAAGCTAGTGTTAAATAAAATGTTATGATAAAATTTGAATGATTCTACCTAATTGTATCAAGTGATTCATCCTGCACCTGTAGTATCTAGATAGTTAGTTAGTCATAATGTACTTACTTTCCTTTCAAGATATAGGATAATGGATGATTATTATCCGTAGGTTTAGGTCATTAGGTCTATGTATCACTTTTAATCACGGCACGCCTTTTATCTTCTATCTTATAAATAGTAATATCAATACACTTCAAATACTCAAAATGTTTTGAAGTCATAGCTTATTATTATTACTATACTAGCTGTTGCCAGCGACTTCGTCTGCAAAAAATTGGTTTAACGCTATCCCGCGGAAACTACGCAATTTTCCGGGATATAAAGTAGCCTATGCGCTATTCCAGACTTTGCTCTATCTATGTGCCGAATTTCATCCAGATCCGTTGGGCCGTTCTGGCATGATTGAGTAACAAACAAACAAACATCCATCCATCCATCCATCCATCTATCCATCCATCAATACTTTCGCATTTATAATATTAGTTAGATTAATATGGCTAAGAAGGGCTAAGATATCAGTGTTTATGACAATATCGTGACCGGTACATAAGACATCAGTGTTTATGACAATATTGTGCCCGGTACAATTTTTATTTTTAAAATGGCACACATTAAAAAAAGGAACTGGCTGAATATCTTGATCTATTACACACAATGCTTTGTAAAAAAAGAAAAAACAAAACTTTGCAGGTTCCCGCCAAAACCACATTTTTCAAAATGAGTGCCGTGTATGCTACACGATACGAAGCAGTGTTCGTCTGTACACATCCGAAAGGACCAATGTCTAAAGACAGCCACCCGGGATAATAAGAAATCACCGATACTGGAACACAAATTGGAAAACGATAATATTACTCGCAGGAGACCTAAAAAAATAGAACAATACTACTCACCACAAGAGCCCTTGGAACCTGATTTCGATTCAGATTCACAATTATCTACAAACCTGGACGAGAACTCCCAAAGTCTGCCAATTATATCGAGAATAGAAACTTCAGAGTTGGCTTGGCTGATTTGAAGAATGACATGAACAGTTTATCTCTACAACTCGCGAGCGCACATTGTGAAATAGAACGCTTGAACACTGAAGTAAATACATTAAATAAACAATTAGAAGAAAAAAAAAAGAAAAGAAAGGCCAGGTCAAGAGTACCCGAAACCGACGAGCATGTATGAAGAGATTGATGAATGTGGATGAAGCGTAAGAGGTATGTCAGGATCGTAGCCAGTGGAACAAAGTAGTCTCTGCCTACCCCTGTGGGAAAGAGGCGTGACGATATATATGTATGTGTATGTATGTATTAGAAGAAAAACAGAAGAAGCTAGAGTTGTATAAAAAAATCTTCTCCGAACAGTCCGATACGCAAAAGTACACCTGCAAAACCACCTAAAAGTATAAAGAGACGTCGGTCCTTAAATTCTGACACTAACAACTTAACCGGACTAGGCTCACCTATGCCTAGGGCAGAAAGTACCACACGGAAAGCTATAAAGTATACTCCGCCTAATCACGGCGATAGTAAAAAAGATAAAAATAGTAAAAAAACGCAACAGTCCACGTTGAAAACCAAACACTGCATAGTGAGCAGTAGTAATCAAATGCGCCTATTACCTAAGGACATGTTTTCCAGTAATACAGAGATATGTCATTACTTACTCCCGCACCGTGGAATTCATAATAATAATAATATTTATTCATTTTCGAGCAACTTCATGACTCATCATACATTATTAAGGATTTATTGAAATATTTAGATAGATAAGAAGACAAGTAACTTTTCAATGACGGACTACTGTACTGTTTGTTGGCGAGAAAGACTTCACTTCTACAAATGATTACGTTGGTTTGATACATTACATAAGAAAATCATTGCAAGAGATAACGCACACAAATATAGTCTTATGTCTACCTATTTATAAATATAGCGAAGTCAGTAAAATGTACAATTGGAGGATTGAAACATTCAATAATCTTCTTCATCTAGATATCGAATCACATCAGTACGCGTATCTCTTCGACTCGAACTCTACTCTATTTTACGACTGGAGAATGTTTGCAAGAACAACGGGTACTGTCAATAGCCAAGGAATGAGAGAAATATTTAATCACCTTAAAATAAATTTATGGAATATTGGGTACGATACGAGGATGGAAGCGAAATCAACTTTCTAGACAAGTCATTTCAGCAAGATGAGTTGGATCGGAGCAACGTCGCAGCCGCAGGTACTTTTTCACCCAGCACCAGTAATTATCCCTTTCGTGAATAGTTTTACATTATTTCACCAAAATATCTGCGGGCTCCTAAATAAAAGAGACATGCTAGAAATATGCTTGGAAGAGTTCATGGAAAGGGGCATCTACATTGATGTTATATGTCTGTCGGAGACTTTCGTTAAGTTTGGGGAAAAAAAAAATTATACATAAAAAACTACGAGTTAGCTGCGGTCTTCTCACGACGAGATATGAAACGCGGAGGTGTAGCAATACTCTGCAAAAGAGGAATCGAGTTTAAAAATGTTACATTTCTTGGTTGCATTGCGTCAGAATACAATTTTGAAAACTGTGGTAGGTATAGAAATTCCAGAACAGAAAATAATAATCATATGTCTTAACAGAATACCTAAGTACGAAACTGCAAACATTTTCTTACGAAGTCTAAAGAACCTTTTACATAAATTGCATAATCGTAAAAATCACAAAATCATTTTAACGGGGGACTTCAATATAAATACTCTTAAAGATTCTAAAGACAGTCGTGAGCTGCAAAGAATTGTTCAAAACTACAACTATAACCTTCATGTTACTGTACCGACTCGGCTGAGCAATGTTCCAAATGCTGCTGTAGAGGTGCATGAATCGGGGCTCTCCCGACCACAACACAGGTCAAACAATTAGTTTTCACACAAAAACAAAAGCTCCCACCATCGATAAATGGTACATTACAAAGAGGGATTTAAGCCAGGAAAATATTGCAAAATTGTGTGATAGCTTAAATAACTTAAGTTGGACTAATGTTTACAGACAAACAGATACTGCCTTTAATAAATTCCATGACATGTTTGCATTACTTTATAAATTATCGTTCCCGCTAATTAGACTTAAAATATCTAATCAAAATAAACATAAAAATTGGATCACTAAGGGTATAAAAAAGTCTTGTATAACGAAAAGAAAATTGCGATTCCTCTACTATAAAACTAAGAATCATGCAATAAAAACGAAATATCATAAACATTCAATGTTACTTAAAGCTTGTATTCGATACTCTCAAAGGAAACAAAATAATAAGGTACGTGATTCAAAAAATAAATGTAAAGCTGCATGGGACCTGATACAAAATAGAGCATTTCCAAAATATAAACCAAATCATATCACTAAAATTAAACAGGAGGGAAATGTCGTTACTGACACAGAGGAGATAGCTAATGTTTTCAATGACTATTATATAAATCAAACTAAAAATAAATATGACTACATAAAACATCGCCTAGACAAGGTACGCACTAGTATTTCAACCATGTACTTACATCCCTGTGATGAACATGAGGTAATAAAAATTGTTAAGGCCTTAAAAAATACCAATGCAGTAGGGTACGATGAGATATCTACTAAGGTCATAAAAAAAAGTGTTGGAATAATTGCGCCTGTTATAAGTTTTTGATAAATCTGTCTTTTGTAAATGGCGATTTTCCTAATAAACTAAAAATAGCAGTCGTTAAACCTCTGCATAAAAAGGGTGATAGAGGTTTTGGGTAACCATCGTCCTATAGCTTTGTTACCTGTTCTATCCAAGGTATTTGAAAGGGCCATGCATACGAGAGTTTCATCATTTTGTGAAAAATACGATATAATTAGTAGTGATCAAAATGGATTCCAGAAAGGAAAATCCACCACATTAGCCGCATTCATGTTAATCAAATGTATAACTGAAAACATAGATATGAGAAAACCAGTTTGTACCGTTTTTTTTGATATGACCAAGGCGTTTGATTTTGTCTCACATCAACACCTTCTACAGAAATGTGAAAGATATGGTATCAGAGGTGTTGCCTTAAACTGGATAAAGAGTTAAGTACTTAAATAATAGAACTCAGTGTGTCCAAATAGAAAATATTGAAAATAGAAATGATATTGGTTAAATCAGATCTAAGTTTAAAAATAATGAAGTCGGAGTACCTCAAGGTAGTGTCCTGGGTCCTTTGCTATTTTTATTGTATATTAATGACCTTACGCATGTGACAGATAATCAATGTATTTTATTTGCTGATGACATTTCTATTATAATACCATGTAATAATATAAATACTTATAATGATGATATCAATAATTTAGTTCATAATGTAATTAAGTGGTTAGAATCAAATAATTTAAATGTAAATCTTGACAAAACAAGTTACGTACAATTTTATAACAGAAAAAAAGGCATGGATCTGAATGTAAAATATGGTGATAAAATGATACGTGAAACTGAGGAATTGACATTTCTGGGTATAATGTTGGATAAAAATTGTTCTTGGAAACCTCAGATGGAAAAAAAATGTAAAATGGTCAATAGTTTTGTATATCCAATAAGAAAGCTTTCTAGAAAGAAAGAAAGAAAGAAAAATATTTTATTTCCGTTCCCAAGGTACCACCACCATAAAAATTATAACTAACGATATTGCTTATTACTAATACAGTTTGTTGTGTGTCCTTCTGGACCATCGTTCTGGACACCGAAAAAGGGTCTCCACTCAGCATATGTTGCCACACAAAAGTGTAGCAACGCTGGTTTACAGTAAACTTTCTACACTAGTAAATAAGGAAACGGCTCTTCTAGCTTACCATGGTTACGTGGCATCCGTGTTAGGATATGGGCTCGTGTTGTGGGGCAACTGTTGTGAACTTAATAGGCTATTTATAAGCCAAAAAAATGTTTACGGGCTATTTGTAACAAGCACCCACTAACATCCTGTAAGCAACTGTTCGATGAACTAAATCTACTTACTCTGCCATCGCTATACATATTGGAAATAAATAATTTTGTGAAATTAAATTATCATCTTTTTAAAGAACTGAAGTGTGCATGCAATTTTAACACGAGATACCCCACAAGACTGATTCTACCGAGAGTGGTTTCTAAACTCTGCAGCAAAAATTGTTATTGCATGGCCATAAGAATATTTAATCATGTCCCTAAAAATATAAATAGTCTGCCATATAGGGTATGTGTACGAACATTGCATAGTTGGCTACTGCAAAAAAGATTTTACACTATTAAAGAATTCCTGTCTTGTAAAGAGTGACTTCATTGATAATTATATAAGTAAAATAAATCGCTTGCATTTGTAGATGTAGTGCTTGTTTAAAATAATTTGCATACTACTGTGTAGTGGAATAGTTGTGTCATTGTTGTTAATGCTTGCCATCTTATTGTACACTATTTTCTGCAATTAAATGACTTATGACTTATGACCCAAAATGTCTCGCGATCAAGTCGCTAAGTGCATGAATAAGTCGAAGGCGTTTGTAAACAAGTGTTTAAAAAGATACACGGAAACAAAAAACGTCGACGACCTACCAGAACGCGGGAAAACAAAATCAACCTCCTCTGCAGAGAATAAGCGGATTTTACAAATATTTATAAAAAGTCCACTGTAATCTTTGCGTTCTGGGCAAGGAATGGTTTATCTATATGCATAGATACAATACAAACACGTTTGATGGAAAATGGATTTAAATTTCGAAGTACGATGAAAAAACCGCTCCTTACTGAAAAACACACGAGAAAAAGACTCTCATGAGCGAGTGAAAACAAAAACCGGGATTGGAACAATTAAATGTTTTCAGATGAAGATTAATTTTGGGCAGCTAATTACTCGACTAGGGCTTGGTCTACGGCTGATAACAGATTGCTCGCGCGGACCTTGAAACACCCAGTAAAGGTGCATGTTTGGGGATGCTTCTCAAAGCAGAGTTTTGGCCTTATGCATTTGTTCACTGGTACACTGGATGCCCTAAAAATGACCAAAACGTATGAAAAAGCATTGTTACTTTCCGCTAAGTAGATGTTCCCAAGGAGTAACGCTTCATGGACCTGCAAGAAGATAATGACCCTTAACACCGAAGTCGGGTTTGTACTGCGTGGAAGGCCGAAAATGACATCGATGTTTTGTATTGGCCCTCACAATCTCCCGATGCCAATCCAATAGAAAATATATGGGCGTGGATGAAGCTGAAATTACGAGGAAAAAATACTGTTAGCATTGCCGATCGAGAACTGAAGTCCATATACTCGCAGATACGCTAAAAATTTAGGTGAAAGTATGCCTCAGAGATGCCGGGCGTTTATAGACAATTCGGGAGACTGGACTCTTTATTAAAAATAAAGCATGAAAGTGTAATAAGGTAACTGTTAAATTGTAGAATTTCACATGGTAAATCTTTTCTTTTTAGAAGTATGTATGTATGTATCAGTGGCGTGGCGTCAAGTATATCAGAAGGCAAGCCGAAGGGAACATAACTAGCCCTTTCCTCTAATTCTGCACAATAAATTGCCCAACTACCTTAAAATAGGCAAGCCAGTGGGAATCGAGTTCTATGGACGCCACGCCACTGGTCTGTATCTACCTAAATTGGCATCCATCACTGAACATGCCATGAAGACTCAAAAGAATTCCATTTTTATCTTACACCAATGATATCTGATTATATTTGCCGATACAATCTAGCTTTATCTATACTACAACATGTCTGTATGGACTATGGATGCGCGGACCTTGGATTTTACAAAATCAATTTTTTATCTGGGAAATTTTGCTAAATATCCCTTCCTAAATCGATTCTTTATCTCTCCGGAATAGGTATCTACGAGTTTATTTGTAAAAAAATATGTCAATTGTATAATTTTACAATTTTAAAATAATTACCTATGTTTATTCCGCTTGTTCCCCGTACATAACTATTTTACATAAACGGACATTCTAAGGTAAAAAAGACTATTTTCTTAATTAAAACAAACAGGCTCGCGGCTTGCCGCACCTAAACCTAAATTAATCCAAATTAATCATCCTACATTGGTTTTACCAGTGCCGATTATGTAACTTGGTTATGTGAGGGGAACAAGCTGTTTTTTGAAGGGATTTTTAAAGGACGAGATAAAAAATAAATACTTAATAGTACCTTAATAGGACAAAAGGACGGGGCGGGATAGGAAATTAGGACTCAATAATAGAAGACATTAGTGGATGAAGGAGGTATGCCATTCAGACTTCTGCGTGCAAACTTTTGCACTACACCTGTACAAAATTTCACTGCAACTCGAATATCGTCAGTATCACAATGATTCACAGTAACTGAAAGCCTATAGTCTAAGAGCTACGGACATAGGTATACAATTTATAGAACAACGAAATCCCTCTGGTTAGTATGTCATAATAATGTATTAATTAACTCGAGCGCCTGACAGCTTTTCAGCGCATTGGGCCCGCGTGGGAACTGGCGCTGGAAATGATGATGAAAACAAGCTAAATGTGACATTTAGGTTATTACCTTTGTCTCTAACTAACCATAAGGGATAAAGACATGATTTATGTATGTATGTTCATAATTCGATTAGCTTATTTATCTATTTATTTATTTATTTTCGGAGAACCAACAGCTATAAATTACAGAGTAGATTCCCTCTATAGTAACAATGAAGCCAATTACAGGAACTCACAACTAGAAATTGTATACAATTAAGAAAAAAAAAGTACGCGTATAGCCGCAAAGATGCACCACGCAAACACACATAAAAACACCACAGCAAAACTCACTCAGTACTACATAGTAAAAAAAAAACCCAATGGAACCGCAGTGATCACATCACATGATACAGTATGCTTAGTGTAAGTTTTCGGTTACAAAATACGTCTCCATCACGTTTGCGTTAAAATGTCAAATACTATGAGAAATTTTAGCTGTCGTTTCGTTCCGCTTGTGGCGCTGTTCATTTTCCCATAGTAATTGGAACGTTAACGCGAACGTGTTCAAGACGTTTGTCGTGTCGTGTCTAAAACTTACACTAGAGGCTCAGTACCCGCGCTCAATCAAACCACCTCCCCGCCAGAGGCCGTCTCACAGTAGGAAGGTTACAGTTGAAATCGTCGATATCTAGCTCCTCCGCCACTTCGTTCAGACTACGACAAGCCCGCCTCAAAAAACTATTTTTCCTGTATTTAGTTGTACCAAACTTGAGTGAAATAGGTGGGTGGTATCTTTTAGACCTATTAGGCGTGTTGAATGATATACTGGACAGCAGCTCGGGACAATCGACGTTACCACTTGTAATACTGAGGGCATAGATAATGTCTGCTATCTCACGCCGATTATGTAATGGAATAAGATGATGCTTCTTACATAGGGCATAGTAATCCGAAGAATTGTACGGAACTTTTAAATTGAAAGACAGGAATTTATATATATCCTATATATCTTATATCCTATTATTTTCGTTGTCACCAGACAAGAGCGTTGATGACGCTCAACGAGGCGGTCCAGTCTCTGAACCCGAGTGTCTCCGTCAAGATGGCCATCGGTATATATTTGATCTCGAACGCTCTGCTATCACTCGGCACCGAACGTCACTACAAGTTCTACGAAGCCACGTTAATCAAGAGAGAGGTAAGGTTCTTTGTTAATTATTTGTTAGCTGTAGCCTATAGAGCGACCGTTTAACAGTCCTCGCCCGCGGGGGCGCGGGGTAGGTGAGAAAGGGGGTCGAGAGAGATGCGGGCGGCAGGCGCAATAAAAAAAAAAACATTTAATTCAGACCACATAAAATAATATTGTCCATATTATTAAGTAATGATCTTCACCCAATGTTGCTTTATATGTAATTTGTGCAAATTTGATTTAACACTACTGTATTAAATTAAATTTGTATAATTTGTTTTTATATTTTTATTTTATTTTTTATTTCCATTTTAATTTTAATTAACTAACATAGTGCTCTAAAGTGTATTACTAACCCGATATGGACCTTGATGTCCGAAATGAATGTTTTTTTTTTTTTTTTTTTTTTTATTATTGTTAGTAATGTTAGTAACACAAGAATCTTATATAACTACGTTACTGGTTAAACTTAAATGAAGAGAGGACCAGTGCCTGGCAAGGCTACTGTCCGTCCTCTCGGCCACGGCGGCCAGGAGGCTGTGGCGGCTGTCAAGTACCCTACGGCGCGTCGCGGCACAGCGCTTGCGCCGTCCACGCTTGCGTCCGCGAACATTCCCGACGCACTGCAGTATCTTGGCAGCCGCAACATAATCCTGAACGCATCATTGTATTGGGCGCGTAGAGCGTTGAGCGACCGTTGCGTGTACTTGTTCCACAGGCTGCATGTATACATCGATGTACAATACGCTCGAAACAAAGTTGTTTTAACTTGCGCTGTACATCGGCTGAATCTGCGCGCAATCATATTCGCTCTCACCGCCAACGCTCTACGCTCCCTCTCAACACAGAATATATAATAGTACTAACGTACAGAATGGCCACGCTCCGCCCCGCACCTATTCGAGTTACCCCACCCCTCAAGCGCAGTCTGCCGGAAAGCTGCTGGCAACTAGTAGGGCTGGCAACGCGATGTATGTCGGCCGCACGTCACAAGTTCGGGAACCTATCCTACCTACTCCATTTTATAAAACATTAGAAAATTAATTCTTTCTGAAATTATCGCGAGTAATACATGAAATAGGTAACTACAGAATCATTCGCTTAAGTTTGTTGTCGTACATCTATTGTAATTGAAAATAATAATGCTTAAATACACAGACAGACACATTTTAAGTAAGTTTAAATAAATAGATAACGATAAAGTACATTTATTTGCACACATCTAAGCCATATCTTCATTATAAGTACCTATGTTTATGTCATTGGTAGTACTTATAGTACTAGGTTTTTGCGATAGACAGCCCTGTGTATCTTACGCACACATTGACGCGTGTACAGACGACGTCGTGCCTGTGTTCATTTCAGAACGCGGATTTTGTACGTCGTGGCCGCCGTGTGCTCTTAATATCAATACCCGCCGGCACCGCTCTCGGTTCCCTTTGTCGTCCTACCCCGCGCCCCTGTACCCGCGCGGGCGAGGACTCAGTTAAGCGGTCGGTCTATAATCTATCTCTAGTGCGCTGTGTTTATGTGTGTGTACTATGTTTATGTTTATTTGGTGCTAGCCCTTAAGGCTCCTTACAAGCTCAAAGAGCGAATTTAGCTAAATTCTTAATTTTTCTTCAAAGACTATGGCGTATGTGTTCATAATGTCAGTAATATTATTAATGTACAAGATAGTTCACTTCTTAAACTACGATACTGCTGTAATCGGCGCTGAATGAGGGTGCGGCGTCAGTCCGCCGTGATATATAGGTGATATTTAAAAATTTATACTGAATTTAATTCAAGACCGATACTAATGTTTTTTTTTTCTGAGTCAAAATAGAGTTGAGCATTGCTAAATAATTATTTTTAGAGCAGAATATCAACACTGTTTTCGAGAATCAAATAAAATGTAACCCTCTTTTTCATCAAAAAACTAGCTAACATTGAGTAGCTATTCTATCTATTAATTAAGATGAATCTTCAAGTTTTTCACGATGACTTTTTAGTTCAAGATATACTGAATTGAATTGAGTTCACTTTAGGCGAGAATGAGATTCCGTTTCACTTCGAAATTGAGAATGAAACTTCACCTTTTAGAGCAAAATTTTAAAAGCCCTCCCAAGGAAACACCTTTTTTTAGATTTCACGCCAAAAAATCAATAATTTAGCACAGCAGTATCTTAGTTTAAGAAGTGAACTATCTTGTACATTAATAATATTACTGAAATTATGAACACATACGCCATAGTCTTTGAAGAAAAATTAAGAATTTAGCGAAATACGCGCGTTGAGCTTGTAAGGACCCTTAAGTCGTCACAACACGAGCGTTTACGTGGATTAAGGTAATTCTCACAAGGTGACTATTTATATAATTAAACCAGTTTAGGTTGCGTTGCTTCTGTCGCGCGTGAGAAAAGCCCTATACTGGCACGGTAGCACCCTATCTTCGACCGTGAATTCTATAAACCGCTTAGAATGAACTCCGGTCACCGAGTGCCGTAGCGTTGGATTAGGGTAACGGCACCAGTAATGGCCAGGGACCCAATAATGCACGATTTTTATTATAAAAAAGAAGACTGGATAGTAAGTTATTTTTCAAGTCGTTTTATAACCATCACTACAAAGTACATATAAAACAAAGTCGCTTTCCGCTGTCTGTCTGTCTGTATGCTTGACCTTTAAAACGACGCAACGGATTTTGATGCGGTTAGTAGATAGAGTGATTCAAGCATTATTTTTTAATTAAGAATGATGGTGGACATATCTCTCTCTCTCTCTGTCTGTCTGTCTGTCTGTCTGTCTGTGTGTGTGTGTGTGTGTGTGTGTGTGTGTGTGTGTGTGTGTGTTTGTGTGGGTGTTCGTGTGCGTGTGTGTGTGTGTGTGGGTGTGTGTGTGTTAGTGTGCGTGTTAGTGCGAGTGTACCTGTCTGTTGCATTGTAGCTCCCCTTTTTTGCGTCGACGGCACACGGCGGCCACGACGTACAAAATCCGCGTTCTGAAATGAACACAGGCACGACGTCGTCTGTACACGCGTCAATGTGTGCGTAAGATACACAGGGCTGTCTATCGCAAAAACCTAGTACTATAATTACTACCAATGACATAAATATAGGTACTTATAATGAAGATATGGCTTAGATGTGTGCAAATAAATGTACTTAATCGTTATCTACTTATTTAAACTGACTTTAAATGTGTCTGTCTGTGTATTTAAGCATTATTATTTTCAATTACAATAGATGTACGACAACAAACTTAAGCGAATGATTCTGTAGTTATTTCATGTATTAATCGCGATAATTTCAGAAAGCATTAATTTTCTAATGTTTTATAAAATGAAGTAGGTAGGATAGGTTCCCGAACCTTTGACGTGCAGCCGACTTACATCGCGTTGCGAGCCCTACTAGTTGCCAGCAGCTTTCCGGCAGACTGCGCTTGAGGGGTGGGGTAACTCGAATCGGTGCGGGGCGGAGCGTGGCCATTCTGTACGTTAGTACTATTATATATTCTGTGTCGACGGTTAAAGAACGTACGATTACTCGATTAAATGCGAGTGGGGGTTTTTTAAATATTTAATTGACTGTGTTAATTGTTGTAGATCCTAGCATGCTTTGCTTTGACGGAGATCGCGCACGGCTCAGACGCGCGACTCATGCGCACCACGGCGACGTATGACGCCACAACGAGGGAGTTCGTCATACACTCGCCCGACTTCGAAGCTGCCAAGTGCTGGCTTGGGAATCTTGGTAAACACAAACTGCTACCTAATCCAAGATACATTCAGGTTCAGTGACGTGCAGCGGGTGGAGTCGGCAGAGCGTACGATAGTACATTGTGCACCTAGGGCTGTAAGAAGGTGATTGCAGGCGAGTCAATCAGAAGCCCGACGCCGAAGGCAGCAGGCTTTTTAATGACTCGAGTTTGTAATCCCGTTACTGCGTTAGTTAGAAGTTTATATAGGTAGAGTAAATTACTCGTCTTCCAGGCAGGACGTGCACGCATGCGCTCCTGTTCGCGCAGCTGATCACGCCAGACGGCACCAACCACGGGCTGCACGGGTTCGTGGTGCCCGTGCGGGACCCCGCCACGCTGGAGACCTACCCCGGACTCATCGTGGGCGACATGGGGGAGAAGATTGGTGTCCACGGGATAGACAACGGGTGAGACGAAGACAACAGATTTTTTTCTATTTCTATTAGTAGTTCAGTTCTAGGTTTTAGGTCACAAAATATTACACTCGCGTGACCTTATTTTGAAACTCGCCGAGGCTCCTTTCAAAAAGCCACGCGTGTTTTAAGGACTCTCATTATGTAACGGTTGCATAAAAAACTATTACTGCCCTATTTTTTCCTGTAATTGTGACAGAACACGTTTTTATTGAAAATTAATTAATTATACAAACAAACTAAGTTTATAGGCCTCGCTTTTATTCAATATAAGGATACAATACAATGCAATACAATAACTCTTTATTGAACACCACATATAACAATTAAAACAGAAAAAAGGTATACAGAAGTAATACTACTACTACTACTACTACTACTACTACTACTACTACTACTTGAATTTATACTTGTATTTACCTTTTTCATGTGTTTTATGTACAATAAAGAGTTATACATACATACATACATTTATAAAAATTTCAACATTCGAACTTCGTAAAAGTATATGATTTCAAGATCATTTTTAATCACGTGTGGTGACGTTCAACATGAAACTTTAGTGAAACTCAATCATAGTTACACAAACTGATATACATAGCTGGGCACCGTTAATCAAATAGTTAACTTCGTTAATCGTTAATTCGCTACAAAAAAAGTTAGCTTCGTTAAACGTTAAAGCGTTACATTTCGGAAGAATTAACGCAAGTTAACGTTAATCCGTTAATATATGTAAAATTGCATTTTTATATCGTTGCGTTAGTGAACTTATAAAACCTGTTGGTTTAGGTTCTGCGCTAAATAATGGAATGATCAAACGAAACAAATCTCTTCGCAGTTTTCCCACTCGCAGACACCGGCAAAATATGTCTAGTTTTAGTTTAGTTTTGTTTTTGTTTCACTCGCTGCCACGCGCTGCCCGGTTCTTGTCGTTTCATACTTGTCTGAATCTGTTTTTCGCGCCGCGCCGCGTTGCCGTGCGGTAAATAGTAGGCATAAAGATTAACGATTAACGGACTTCTGCATATTAACGGAAGTTAACGTGTCCGTTAACATTTTTAAAAGTTGACTTAAAAGTTAATCCGTTAATCAAAATGTTAACTTCGTTAATTAACGATTAACGGATTAACGAGTTAATGCCCAGCTATGCTGATATACACGTATAAAAGTCGAGTGATGCTGATGTTCGACATGTTTCTTACTATTTCGTAGTCCTTCCTATTGGAGCGCTCGCCCCGGCGGCAGCGAAACGAACAACCCAAGAGAAAGAGGAATGACTACGCACTAGTCCGAAACATGTCGAGCATCACTGCAGCAAATATTCCAGAGCAATTTTTAGAGACACTGTATAGGACAGTGGTTCCTAAAATTTTCAGTTTCGTTACCCTTATAACCTTACTAGGGTCACGGAATACCCCTTCCCATTATTTCGCGGGGGCAAAGCTTTTGGTGCTCAAGACAAAGCCAGCAAAATACCAATTTTACCCCTAAGGTTGTAATTAAAATCTGCTTGTTATGCTTTGTTCCTCACAGATAACCAAGCTCACCAGCAGCCAAGAAGGAAGAAATTTTCTTCCCAGATAACTGGTTTTTTAACGGGAAAGATTTTTCCTGCATGATAACCGGCACGTGTAAAACCGATGTAGGATGATTAATTTGGATTAATTTAGGTTTAGGTGCGGCTAAGCCGCTAACATGTTTGTTTTAATTTAGAAATAGTCTTTATTTTACATTATAGTTATGTACGGGGAACAAATCTTTCCCGTTAAAAAACCAGTTATCTGGGAAGAAAAATTCTTTCTTCTTGGCTGCTGGTTCGTTAACTTGGTTATCTGCGAGGAAAAAAGGCCCAGGGTATAAGATCTAACACTGGCTTTATGTTCACTAGTCTTAGCCGGTGTTTTATAAGCGTCGTGTCTTTAGGTTCATGATGTTCAACCAGTACCGGATCCCGCGCGAGAACCTCCTCAACCGCTCGGCCGACGTCACGGAGGAGGGCGTCTACGAGAGCAAGTTCTCCGAGCCCTCGAAGATACTCGGCGCAGCATTGGAGAACCTGTCTGCAGGTAGGGCACCTGCAGGTGGTAGAGGACCATAGATAAAAGAGATATAGTACAAGTGAAATATTCTTAGCTCTCTATCTAGGCTGACAACGCGTCTGCGATCGTCTTGTGTTACTTGTGTCCATCGTGCACACTTACCATCAGCTTGTCCACTGGCTCGTTTGTCAGTAACTCATTAAAAAAATTGACACCTGTGTGTAACGTGATTTGATTAAATAAGAGTTAATTCTGACCTTATAAGGGCATAGTATGACATTGGCCCCGATACTTAATGTTATGGATGTCTATCAGGAACTAATGAGATACATTCAATGTACAAAATGGTGTCCTAAACTTTTTTGACTTACAACTCGTACAAGAGGCAGACTAAATGTTTTCAACTGGTATTTTCCACTGGTAGCTTTTGGGGTTAAGAATAAGTTGGTTGGGTGGATCTATTTCCTTTGTTCCTCGTAGATAACCAAGTTAGCTAACCAGCAGCCGAGAAGGAATAAGTTTTCTTCCCAGATAACTGGCTTTTTACGGGGAAGATTTGTTCCCCGTACATAACTATAAGGTAAAATAAAGACTATTTCTGAATTAAAACAAACATGTTCGCCGCATCTAGACCTAAATTGATCCAAATTAATCATCCCACATTTGTTTTACCAGTGTCAATTATGTAACTTGGATACACATGGTTGTTTTAATTTAGAAATAGTCTTTATTTTACCTTATAGTTATGTACGGAGAACAAATCTTTCCCGTTAAAAAACCAGTTATCTGGGAAGAAAATTTCTTCCTTCTTGGCTGCTGGTTTGCTACCTTGGTTATCTGCGAGGATAATAAGATATATTTCTTGTTGTTATTCTGTTTCATCAACGAGGTGTCAAAAGCAGTATAGTTTTTTTGGAATAAATGTTGTCTCATTATACTTACGTGCTAAGTAAATGATCTATTAAGAAAGAAGCTTCAAACAACCACTATAAAATAATGTTTTATGGAGTGACAACCGTGCAGGCCTTATACTTTGATTTTTTTAGAATTAGAAACCACAATAACATTATATTGTGTCTGGTCAACTATTTCTTACCTATCAAATAGTACAGTGCAATAGTTTGGTAGCCGCAAAATAAAAATTATTAATATGTCACTTTATTTGCGTGTCGTCAGTTGTTACTCTAGTACAAATTGTAAAGAGTTTACAGTTCACGAGTCGCAATATAATGTTGTGGTTTCTAATTGACAACATTTCATTTTTATAACACCTGAAAATGTATATATGGTTCGAAAGCATTTTGCCTCTTGATCACTGCAATATGTTTATATAATTTTAATATTGCTTATTGAAATGAAATGAAATGAAATGAAATTATTTATTTCAGATAAAAATTAATTAAATAATCCATATCCATATAATATAATGTTAGTAACAATAAGACTTAATATTTAGGTTAGTAAAACATGAAATGCTCGTTGGATTTAACATGTACGGACATCCAATGAGCAATAATAGGACTATCGGTCCTCGCTGCCACCACCTTCAGAAGAGAGAGTTGGAGCTGCGCCGCACGCGCTCCCACAGGGACGCCACGCGCTTGCGCAGCACGGCCTGGAAGCCGCTCGTGTTC
Organism: Pandemis heparana; assembly: GCA_963854515.1. Lineage (NCBI taxonomy): Eukaryota > Metazoa > Arthropoda > Insecta > Lepidoptera > Tortricidae > Pandemis > Pandemis heparana. The sequence continues at coordinate 1,475,237 of OY978009.1, read as the reverse complement.
CACGCAGCGAACATCCCCGATGCGCTGCAGCGCCAGGGCAGCCCCAACAATCCCCTGAAGGCGTTGTTGTACTGGACGCGCAGAGCATTGTAGGTTTTATTGGTATAATTGCTCCACAGGCTGCACGTGTACAAAGTTTGGCAGTAAGTTTTGAAGAGAGTGATTTTCACCTCTCGAGAGCAGCGTGCAAACCTGCGTGAAAGCATATTTCCCCTAACTGACAATGCTCTGCGCTCCCTTTCCAAGTCGACATCATCCTTTAGGGTGTCTGTGACCCAATGACCCAAATATTTAAATTTAGTGACCACCTGAAGAGGAGAACCGCTAAGAACGATTGGCGGAATTGGGTACGTCTTAGTGCCAGATTTGAAGACTAGTATCTCACTCTTTTTGACATTATATTTGAGTCCATGGGACACAGCAAATCTATCGCAAATAGCGAGCATCGTCTTTAATGCGTTGACTGAGGGGCTCAGCAGCACCATGTCGTCAGCATAGCTGATATTATTCACACAACAGCCATCCACTGAACAACCGACCCCGGCGCCGCTGAGCTCCTCAATCAAAGCATTGACATAAATATTAAATAGCGTGGGTGAAGTTAGCCCCCCCTGTCTCACCCCACACTCCATCCTGTAAGCCTCCGAGTACCTTCCTGACCACCTTACCATGTTTGTTTGATTATCATACCAGTACTTGAGCATGTTTATAATTTCAATCGGTAAACTCGTGCTATGATTTAACTTGCTCCACAGGATATCATATGACACTAAGTCGAATGCCTTCGACAAGTCCAAGAAGCATACATACATATTATACATATTATAGAAAATAATAATTAATTAAAAACATGTCTTAGTTTTACCAATTCTACCACAGGATAGGTGAAATGCCTTTACCTTTTTCACGAGAAAAAGTAAGCGACCATAATTTTGTATTTGACAACTTCAAAGTACAAGGGGGGCAACTCTGTAATTCTATTTTTGAAGTTCGTTGCATACCTTCTCTCTCACTCTCAAATTAATGACCATATTAGTATGAGCGGAACAGCACGAAGCGAACCTCGAAAATCGAATATCGGAGAATAAGGCCTGACATTGTCAATTTGAAATTGATGTCAGTTTTTTTTCTATACAGAAAAGACAAAAGGTCAAGTGTCTATTCTGTGATAGTTACGGAGTTACGCCCTTTTAGAATAAGCAAAAATTAATAAATTAATTATAGATTAAATACAAACCCTAGCGAAAAAATTAAACTGCCAGCACGTTCATCTTTTCAAACAAAATACAGAGAACCATTAAAATTATAGGCTCAGAAATATGAAATGTTGTCAATTGTAAAAAAATCGGAGTATACACTTAGACGTATTTTTGACGGGATATCCCATGGGATAGAGAATAAAGAGATTTTTTGACCACGTATTTGGCTGGTCGTACATACCGTCACGCCTCTTTCTCATAGGGGTAGGCTTCTACTTTGTGCTAGTTGCTACGATCCTGACATACCTTTTTTTATAATATCGTAATTAAAAATGTTGTTACTCCAGGTCGTATAGGCATAATGCAGGAGAGCTGTAACACGATATCCAGCGCAGTCTGCATCGCGATACGCTACGCAGCCACGCGCCAGCAGTTCGGTGCGCGTGCGCAGGAAATACCGCTCATCGAGTACCAACTGCACGTGAGTGTTCCGAACTCTCCAGTCGGCCAGGAAGCCCGGCTTTATACCCCGACATTCGATTTTCAAAGTTATTTTCGTGTCGTTCCTATCACACTTATAAATATACTTTACTAGCTGTTGCCCGCGACTCCGTATGCGATGAATTCGCTTATTGCTATCCCGCGGGAAATATAAGATTTTCCGGGATAAAAACTATCCTATGTCCTTCCCCGGGACTGTCACTATCACTATACCAAATTTCAATAAAATCGGTTTAGCCGTTTTGCCACGAAAGAGCAACAAACATCCAAACTTACAAACTTTCGCCTTTGTAATCATAGTAAGATTCCAATCAATTTTAACGTTTTTGTACACAAACAAGTTCCCCCAAGTTCAATAAAAAATTTAAACCTTTATAGGCGTGTTCAAATAACCTTGTTCAACCACTGAAATATTCTAAAATCACTTTGTATCTTACGTGTAGTTATTGTTAGGAACAATTCTGAAGTGCCCTTTATTTACAGCAATGGCGGCTGTTTGGGTTCGTGGCGGCGTCGGTGGTGTTCAAACTTTACATTCAGAACATGTCGCAAGTTTATCTGAAGGTTGTGGAGAGCTCCAACTCGGGCGAGAAGCTCGATAACTTGGTATGTGACTATTTGTATCACCTCCAGAATTCTATCCCGTTATCCTTCGGGAATTAACGCTACATGAAACTACCGCGAGATTCAAATCATAATTACACAAACGGATAACTCACTAGTTCGTAGTCCTTCCTCTTGGAGCGCTCGCCAGCGCTCTGCTCGCGCGGCTACTCGACGCAGCTGACAGCGGCGCACAACTACCCTCGTTTTCGATTAATTGTTTCAGAGTGAAACAGTATCGGAGATCCATGCGATGGTGTCTAGCAGCAAGCCGATGATGACGTGGACAGTGCTCCGCGCCGCGCAGCAGTGCCGCGAGGCCTGCGGCGGACACGGCTTCCTCAAGGTAGGCAGACACACAAACAAGCAGTCCGCGCGAAGCGAATCAAATTTTGATGAATTTCGCTGAATAGGAGCTCCGCCCGGCGGAGCACCGTCGATTCATTCTCATGCGTGTTTATTATAAACTAGCTTCTGCCCGCGACTTCGTCCGCGTAGAATTAGCAATTGGTATGTTTATCGCTATCCTGCGGGACCTATACAATTTTTCAGGATAAAAAGTAGCCTATGTTTTAATCTAGGGTACCAGTTATCGTCGTTCCAAATTTTATCCAAATCCGTCCAGTCGTCACTCACAAACTTTCGCATTTATAATATTAGTAGGATTTCACTATCTTGATTAAAAAGGATCCAAAAATTAGAACGTACATTTTTTTTGCAGAGGGCAAACCTGGGTGACATACGCAGCAACCACGAGGTGACGGTAACGTACGAGGGAGACAACAGCGTGCTGTCGCAGCAGGCGGGCAACTGGCTGCTGCGGCAGTACGAGTGCGCGCGCGCCGCGCAGCCGGTCGACTCGCCGCTCGGCACCGTGGCCTTCCTGGCGCGCTGGCAGCCCGTGCTGGCCGCCAGGTTCCAGGCCCGGGGGACAGCCGACCTGAAGACTACTGACTGTGAGTACAAATTAGAGCCCCCCCCCCCCCCTTGTCACAGGGTTTACTATGAAGACTGTAATTATTTTGTTCGTGTGTCACAAATTTCCAGACCCCCTCCCCCTACTAAATGTGTACTACCCACGAAAAACTGGCACTCGCTTTGCTCGGGTGCTCTCATGTTTCATATAGGATAAAGAGGCTGTTTCTTCCCTCGTTGATCAATGTGCTATTTCACTTATGCCTGTATAGTTCGTGTTCCGCCGTACTTGCTTAGCTGATGAACTCCACGTTGGGCATTATGCACGTATGTATGGCTCCTTAGTTTTCTTTCAGATGAGAGCTTTACAGTGTTAGTTGACTTTTCATGTTTCCTTAAAGTCCGTAAACTATGGAGTGCCGCAAGGTTGTGTCTTGTCTCCTACATTGTTTCTTCTGTATATCAGTCATATGTTGCTTGACTGTAACGTTTATTGCTAAGACCGGAAATAAGCTTGTGTCTTATTCCTTTCAGTCATACTGTCGACCTACAGATGGCTGCTCTGCTGGCTCCTGAAAGAAACCCACGACCAATACGAATCCCTGATCGCTTCGGGCCTCACGAAATTCCAAGCTAAAGCCAAAAGCCAAGTCTACAAATGGCAGACACTGACAGAGGTTTACGCGGAGTACCTCGCGCTTATATTCAGTCTGGAGTCCATACAACGGAAGGAGAAAGAACTCCAGCCGATGCTAGAGAAGCAGTTCTTGTTGTATGGACTGTGGTGCTTAGATAGGCATCTGGTGGAGTTGTACCAAGGCGGCTACGCCCAGGGGGAGGGTTTGGCCAAACTGCTGAGGCAGGCGGTGCTGGAGCTCTGCTCAGACGCGAAGAGCGAGGTTGTGAGCATCGTCGATGCGCTGGGACCGACGGATTTCGTGCTCAATTCGGTGATTGGGAAGAGCGATGGCAAGGTAAGATTTAATATAATGAATAAAAAAACGGTCAAGTGCGAGGTCATTTTATATTGGTTACTGAGACAGACATAAAAAAGTTAGATAATAAATAAAAAAATATTAAGGGACAATTCATACAAACTGACCTAGCTAGGCCCAAAGTGAGCGCCAGTTAGGCTTTTTTAATTCCATGTCACAGTGTCACCCTGTCATATGACTGTTACTACCCTACAGATAGTTTTGAACAAGGTACCATAATTGGAAATAAATTTCTTTTCAGTTATACCAAAACCTTCAGAAGGAGTTTTTCCACAACCCCGGTGCGCTGCAGAGGGCGGCGTGGTGGCGCGAGGTCGTGCCCTCCAAGCTCTAGAGTACTTACCACGCGGACATTTTTAAGGACCTAAAGGTATTTGACGTGAGATTAAGAAAATTCAGGAAAAAGGAAAGGAGAGGAAAAGTCTCTTTGTAATTAGCTGCATGAGAGGAAAGGGTAAGGTAAGTGTTTGGTTGTCGAAGTGATGGTGTAAGGGCATTCATATAAATGATTATATGCACATATTAATTTGTATCCTAAAAGTTGAACTAAAAATTAAACCATGTTTAATAATTTCGTCAAATTGTTTGCAAGCCCAATTTAGATCGTGTTGTAAATTTTTTATACAGATTTTACCAGTAATTTTCTTTTGCCCCTTTGTTCATAACTGCCCCAGATTATCGTGATGCTTATTTCGACCGAGTAACTTGGGCCTAGGCCGTCTATTGCTTAAACAGTACCCTCACATTAATGGACATCGATAACTGATATAGTCAAATGGGTTTCCGTATGTTTTTTTTTTATGTGAATAGGAAGGCAAACGAGCAAGATTTAGTAAAGTTTGATATTGAGACAGAAAAACTTAGTTTTATATTTAAATAAAAAAAAACAATCAGACATTTGCGATCTAACTTATACTTGAGTATTTTTCAAATTCCATGGGGTATTTTGTTACTTTTGACATCATACCGTTTATTTCGTTAAAAAAATGGTAATTTATTTCCAAATAATCACTGAGCTATTTACCGATTGGACAATGTCCCATTGTGTATTTCTTTAGGGTTTTTGATTGACTAATACATGAAAGATCATTATTTTCTTTTTCAACAAAAATACTTCTATCAGAATATTGCCAAAGCAATATCGTAATACAAAGTTGTCACTAGATGTGCATTTGAAAATCAGCATTTTACGCCAAATATTGTACGTGTTACGAATTATTTTCGTATATTATGTTTTATTTTAGTTATAGGTGAGATCAATTGGGGTAAATAGGACGACTGGACCGATTATACCTTTATGGTATAATATGCATAGTACTAACTATTGCATTTATTTTAACTACTAATACGCATTTAAAGTATTTTTAACGAGAGATCATTTTAAGTACGAAACTGCCCCTGGCATCATATTTGCCCCAGTTGAGAATATAAAAAATAATTATAGATTCTATGGTACTATTTTAATAATGAAAAATATTTTTGTGAAATGATGTAATTAAATTGTTTAATTGGTAACAATTCTATATTGTAATCATCGCTTAAAAGCGTATTTTATTTATAGTTCTTAGTAATGAAATTATTTAACAAACATTTTACCCCTTCGAGTGTTATATCTAAAATGGCGTTGTTAATTCATTGTACCTACCCAAAATATGTATGTTTTGCTCATTAACCGACTTGAAAAAAGGGGTAGTTCTAAATCACAAACATAATAAATGATTATGTATGTTGATATACAACTGTATGTCAGTCTGTCCATGTACAAAATGTGCCCGTCACCAGCGGGCGCACTTATATGTTACCTAAACAAGTATTAAATAATTAACAATGTGCTGAATGGCAGTTTGTGAATCAAATCCGAGTCACAAATATATATCCTCCGAAATGTTCGTGTTTAAAATCCGTTGAGAAACTTTAAATCTATTTGTGTGACATTTTCATCTTAGTTTACTTCTTTGTAACACATAGGTGATTATTTTTCGTGTTATATTTTATTCCACAACCGCTGCCTCACAGTACGTGCCGCCGAATCATATTAAGATACTATGCAGTATTGCATATCAATATATATTTATTTTGTATCAGTTTTTTTTAATAGTTGAAATGTTACTTTTTTTGTATTTTTAATCTTGTTCGTGTTATTTAATATTAAGTGAAATTATGATAAGAAACTACAGTGCCCGGCCATAAAGATTGCATTTTGGTATTCTCGGCTAGTTTCGTCGTAGAGCGTTGCCTCGGTCTAACTTAAGTGACGTCTCTTTCCAAAGACCGAAGTGTAATCTTTATAGCTGGGTACTGTATGTTTCGTACAATGTTCTGCATTCCTTGTGTTTAAGTAGAATAATAGTTAATAGTATGATTTGTGGGAAAATAAAGCTTTCTTGCTACACAAATATGCAAAAAGGCCGTATAGTAGCAGACTACGTCTCGACGATAGATATTAGATAGAAGAGAGAGAAATTACATTCTGATGTGATAACATCTTATAAATCGATGAACACCGGCTGTACGCACGAAAAAGTGTCGCGTTCCGCGTGACGTCAGAGCTAGCAGTTTTCATCAATGATCCTTTATGACGTTATCACGTAAAACTATCGCTCGTAAACCGACTTTACAGACACTACAGGTTTTTCCGGTAAATAATTGTTGCCATTTTCAAATATTTTACGTCACAGTGAGTGTTGCAGGGAAATTGACAATATTTCAAATTGCTTTATATTCATAAATCAAAAACCATGTCGAGAGAAACACTTGTAGAACACAAAAAAAAAAAAATTTGGATTTTTTCGTACAGTATTTTTTTGGAAAAATGAGCAGAATATGTAAAACAGGAAATGACGTCCAGCGGCCGGTCCAATACTGCCATTATAAAAAACCTTGTCTTCCGGGTTTCCCTTTGACATTTACAACTTTCACAACACAAACACTACTGAGAGTTGACGGTCAATTCAGTCGCACACCACTCGCCGGTTTGCCGGGCAATAATGATAATATTTTTGTAAGTTTTCATTTAAAATCATATTTTTTGTAAAGTATTCTGTTTGAGTTTGTCAGCTCGTTTTGACGTTCATCGACAGTGACAACTGCATTCACTGTCAAAGTATTTAAGCACAGGTTTTAGCGGTCAATTAATGTAATTATTTTTCTACCGTACAACGTTGCCGACATTTTTATGTCACAAGATTTTTGAATACTGTATTTTTTACTTTGACATTGGCGAAATCATCGCATCGATCGATGGGGCCATATTATTAAAAGAAGAAGAAGAATGTAATTATTTCAACGTTTTTTTAAGTGTACGAAACAAAGCAGTGACGTCATTTCGCTAATACTTGACGTTTGTTACTTACGTCCTTTCTGCTTGAGCAACGATTTAAATGGATTTTACAAGATTTTCACGAATATAAAAAAACATGGGTGTAAAAAGTAGCTCTTAAAAAAATTAAATATTAACATATTATTAATTAAATATTAAATATTAATTAAATGTTAACAGCGCCATCTCTCGTCCCTGGTGAGCAGTACATGTTCCACGGGAGTTTGTAATTGTGTCGTACAGACACATCATTCAAATAGATGACGCTTCGCGACAAATAATCGCATAGTAACAAGGTCACGTGACAGTTAGTAATAGATAGAAAAATTCGAACGCTTACTCACCTGCTATGGGTGGTGTAGGGGTATAGCACGCGTCACGGAATGACGAGGACCCGGGTTCGATTCCCGGCCATAGCTTTACTTTTCGGATTTTTCTATGTGTTCTAATTTTCAGTGTCGTTTAGAAATTAAATTTCTAACGGTAAAACCGTAAAAGTAAACATAAAAATTAAGAAATAAAAATTTCTTGATTCATTTGATATTTCCTATCATTTGAAAAACAGCGCCATCTCTCGTCCCTGGTGAGCAGTACATGTTCCACGGGAGTTTGTAATTGTGTCGTACAGACACATCATTCAAATAGATGACGCTTCGCGACAAATAATCGCATAGTAACAAGGTCACGTGACAGTTAGTAATAGATAGAAAAATTCGAACGCTTACTCACCTGCTATGGGTGGTGTAGGGGTATAGCACGCGTCACGGAATGACGAGGACCCGGGTTCGATTCCCGGCCATAGCTTTACTTTTCGGATTTTTCTATGTGTTCTAATTTTCAGTGTCGTTTAGAAATTAAATTAAATATTGTCAATTGGCGCACTCTTCTCTTTATATAATTGTTGGTGTTTTCCAATTATTCTGAATTGTTTCATCAGTTATTTAGTTCGATTGAACAGTATTGTAAAGTATTCAACGCAATTTTTGTTTAGAACAAAGTCATCTACGTATATACTCGTACTACCGAGTATGGAGACAACCACAAAATACAGGGGGGGTTTAAGTCAAACTAGTCTATCTGCTGAAGTATTCTAAATTAAATTTAAAACATAGTACCTATATGTTATATGAAAATTACTAATATACTTTAAATATTAACATGTGTCAGACGCATAATGTAACAGAAACTGTATGTCGAATAATGAATTGGTTAATATGTACTATAGCCAATCCATCCGCATACAGAACACTCCTGTATTAACCTCTCTCTAGCCTATATACGTCCCACTGCTGGGCACAGGCCTCCTCTCAGAATGAGAGGGCTTGAGCTATAGTTCCCACGCGGGCCCAGTGCGGATTGGGAACTTCACACACACCATTGAATTGCTTCGCAGTTGTGTGCAGGTTTCCTCACGATGTTTTCCTTCACCGAAAAGCTCATGGTAAATTTCAAATGAGATATCGCACATAAATTCCGAAAAACTCAGAGGTGCGACCCCGGGATTCGAACCCACGACCCTCTGCTTGAGAGGCCACAGGTGAAAACACTAGGCTATGGCTTTTATTAATATCCAATGTTGCATGTATTAATAACCAATGCTCATTATTCGACATATACAGATTTATTTATTATTATACTTCAATGTATTGTGAAGTTATTGTATGTTGGATCTTTCCATGTAATACCTGTTTGATAAATTCTAAATATCGTATCTAAGTAACTGTTGACAGGGTAGTCAGAATATTTAAACGGTGTACGTGTAGTTGATAATTAAGTGATTGTTGTCTGATAGACCGTTACTGGCCCCTATTTCACAAATACGACAATTGTCGGCGACAAGTGTCAATTCTGTTTACATTACAAACTCGACTAGTATCTACGCCGGTTGGCTCCATGTTGACCACGCATTGCAATTATAATTGTCACTGTCCCCGATAATTGTCGAATTGGAGAAATTGGAGCCTGGTAACTGTGTTGTCATTGTCTGTTTGTTTAACGTGAATAAAACCTGTTTTTCATTTGTATGAATCATAAAGATTGAAACTAGAATGTTTTCCGTGTTATCATTTGGTTCTGACAAAGTTGTACTGAAGAAAAAAGTGTCCTTGTAAGCCATGTAAAAAAGTGACAACAGCGACCAACAAAATAAGGACACTTTTTTCCTTTATAATGAATAGCACTTTCTAAATTTGAAAAATCCATTATCGCTCTTAAATAAAACTTGAAAGGGAAGATGCAGTATAACTCTATAACTGCATGTTAATAAAGCTATAGTAAACAACGTAAACCTTTCGCCGCCACGTCAAATACGAGAGACGTTATCCATATCATAGTAAAAGCGAGAGAAGTACGCTCACTGCGACCCTTTAGGATTTAGGAGACTCAACTGCCTACTCCGGCGCGGATGCTTAGGGTTGTCGACTTCTATTTTAGATTAATTACGAGTACCTACCTACCGGAAAATAATTGTCTTATGTCTCTGTCTAGCTAGACAGCTGCTTTGTTATTAAACTTATAGGTACTTAAAGTAAATAAAGGATGGTCAACATTATTCATATCTATTAATTAATTATTAATATTTCTTACCGTTCCCCTTGTGTGGGTATGCTAAAGAACGACAATGCTGGATTCGCTGAATTATTGAGGCAACCGAAAACAGAACAATACCTTCGCGATAAATTTGTTGCCATTATAAATAGGTATTATTGTTTTTATGTGTCCTTTCCTTGCACGAAACTATTACACATACATGTTACTACTAAATTACAAATTTAAAACTACTATTTACTTATTATTTACACTGTGACTAAATTTAATATACACCGAACACAAAAATATACGCAAAAACGAGTACACTGACGTATCGGTGATCGCAAAGAGAGCGCGAGACGGTCAAAGTGCGGCACCGGCGCTAGCGCAGCCTTGAAGACAACTTAATCATCCTTAAATTATCAGTGTGTGCGTGCGGCGGGTGCGTGCGTACCGCCGCCAACTGGCGCGCACACATTTAAGCCGCGCGATGTACACACAGCAAAGCTATTCGGTAAGCAGGTTTAAAAAGCGGCGCGTGCATGTAAAGATGCTTACCGAATAGCTTTGCTGTGTGTACCTTTGTTCGCAGTGAACGTACTTCTCCCTTTTACTATGCCCATATGCCAGACTTGTATGATGTGATGCCTTAAGTTGAACCTTAACCCAATTGAACAAGGTTTCTTTTGCATTGAAGTAATGGACGATGGCGTGGAAAAGTTTAACATCTGTCATAGTTAGCTTATGTGAACCTTGCGATTCTAATTGGTTACAATAAATTAAATGTATAGTATACATATTTATTTAATTAGTTTCGATTTCTAAAATCTGGGGCCTTATCATGACGTCCTAATTCCGACTCAGTTCAAGTTTTAGCTGTCACTTTTAGTATGTATCTGACTGCGAGCGAATCTAAACTGAATCGCATTAGGACGTCATGGTAAGGCCCTGTTAGTACAGCTACATAATATCCTGAAACTTGGTATGAAATTATGAAATTATTAAGAGTTATTTTTTTGTAGTATTTGTTAAACCTAATTCATTAAGTTGTCATCAGAGTACGTGTTGTCTGTCCTTTAAGTGCCTTCCTCGAATATTTATACTACAATTTATAAATAAAGTATCTTCTCTCTAAAATGTGTTTGTTTTCACCTAGGGAGATTCCCTAATAGGGATTATTATGCATTAAAAAATGGTACATTACTGCAGAGGCCGTGAAGTAAGGGATTGCTGGACGAGTTTAGGGTAGACGGGATAAAACGAGTCCTGCAATCCCTGTTCAGGCTGAAGATTGTATAGTGCTTTTCTCAAGCAATGTGAGGAAATATTAAAATTAAAATAACTACCTAATCAAGTAAAAATTGCCGCTTTTTTATTTTTTTAATATGCCATTTGAAGAAACTATTCGAGCACCATGTTTAACCGCACATAAATATAGTACCGTAATTTTTTTTATGTCGCAAGTATCAGCAGTATTCTATACAAAGGCTAGAGGTGGTTGGCAAAAAAGTAACCACTTCAAATATTTAAGGTTATGTTCCGTATTTCTATTTTAATTTGAATTCTGGAGGCTTATGTGCAGTTCTTTCTTTTAGGTTAGAGGCGTATGACAGGAACCAAAACTTTGGTGCTGAATTAGATGTCCAAAAAGACCTTTTATATAATTGTCCACACTCGGATTCTTTGAAAGACGTGAACGCCGATTCACCTATTCCAAACATCAGCAAACAAGAAATACAACAATCGTCTTTGAAATGCAGTGAACACAAACGTGCTGTATCACTTGCTTAAGACTTGCTTGAAAGTTTTTAATACGTAAAACATTTTCCCATTGTTTTCCGCGCTTTGGGTCATTAGGAAATAGATGAACTCCCCTGTTTTTACAGTTTAGCGCGCTACATTGAGGCATCTTTGAATAAAATGCAAAAGTTTAAAACTATTCATAAAAAATGTACTGGATTTGACAGTTCTTATGTCACAACAAGGTACAGTCGCTTATGCGCCATCTGACGGGATAAAATGTCAGTTTTCCTCCCAATTGGAAATACATATATTTTCAGTTAACCTTCAGGAGTTTGTCCCGATGAACACCTGCACACCTGCGAAGTAATTCAATGTGGTGTGTGGAGTTCCCAATCCGCTGGGCCCGCGTGGGAACTATAGCCCAAGCCCTCTCGGCTGAGAGGCCTGTGCCCAGCAGTGGGACGGATATAGGCTGTAGATGAGGAGTTCAATTTAAAGATTGGGTTTTATTAGTGATCAGTTTTATTGTTTTTACTGTGCAAAGAACATTGTGTTATTCATTATAAACATTGTATAAGTTCTATTGTAACAAAATGGATTAACAATGTTTCACAAACTAGTCGGATTATTCGGTCAGAGGCCCGTGACAAAATGTGCTTTTGAAAGGACGATCAGCTATTTTATAAAGCTACAGTAGGCTTATTGTCTAACTCGCTCGCAATCGCCATCGTGTTCATTTTGACAGTTCTTGTATGAATGTGACAGCTAGCTGATTCCGATGCCAATTGTCAGCCCATACATGAACTGTCAAAATGAACACAATGGCGATTGCGAGCGAGTTAGACAATAAGCCTACGTTACAATTGAGTCTTTGAATTAAAAAAAAATATCGTTTTTTTTTATGTTTTTTAAAACTTTATGACATATTATACAATATCTAATTCAAAGAATTCTTAAAATATTTTTTTTAAATTAATTATAAGCAATTCAAAATTGATGAAATTTGAAATATGACCACTTGGCCGGGAACGGGCCATGATTGGTCGCCATGGCTGTGACGTCACAATGTTAAAGCAATTTCACGACAGTACTGGGTTAACGGCTGATTTCACTAAAAATATCCGAAATTTAATACAAAAAATATCTGCTGAAGTTTTTTTTATGAAATAAGGTGGCAAACGAGCACGTGTATCACCTTATAGTAAGTAAATTTTTGTTTTAGTCATGTGTAGGTAGGTAATAAAAGCTTAATCCTGATAATGTTTCTGATTTATGTGAACTGGATTGATTTTACTGGACCTGAGATTTCACAATGAAGTACCTAAGTACAGTGAAAGATACTGAATCGCTTACCTACCACTGTGGAATTTTAACATACACCATGCAAGAGATATTATTGCTAAATTGTACCTATTAGGTAGGTTACGTGATTCAGTTTCTTCGACCGTAGGTACGTAAATTTTAATGGCTAGATTTTGTGGTTGATAGGTATTCCTAGTTTTTTTATAATCCCGTGGGATTGTATTATAAATTCAATGGGAATTTTTGCGGGTGTAAGAGCCTAACCTTGTTCTAGGTAGGTACGTCCGGATCGCTAGGTACAAACGGTCAACGTCAAAGATATCTTTACTTTACACTTTAATGCCTTGTCGTTGTAACTATATGTTTGAAGTTTCATATGAAGTTGTCAAAGTGCTTGGAGCGACAAGGCACTAAAGTGTAAAGATATCTTTGACGTCGACTGTACCAGCATCTCAATTATCCTGCCGCCAAGCAGCAATGCTTGCGATGATGTGTTCCGGGTGAGGAGAGTAAAACAGCCCGATTTTGCCATAATTTTTTAAATCCAAGATGGCGGATGACATTTTGACACTATTGACACTTTGACACTAAGATATTGATGGGTGTCGTTTTTGAGTAATTTGGTGCTCCTGACTTTTTTTGATTTTGACATACTTTTTTGGATTCAAGATGGCGGATGACATTTTGACACTGACACTAAAAATGTTTATGGGTGTCTTTTTCGAGTAATTTGGTGGCTCTGAGCCCGATTTTGGCATAATTTTTTGGATCCAAGATGGCGGATGACATTTTGACACTTTGACACTAAAAATGTTTATGGGTGTCTTTTTCGAGTAATTTGGTGGCTCTGAGCCCGATTTTGGCATAATTTTTTGGATCCAAGATGGCGGATGACATTTTGACACTATTGACACTTTGACACTAAGATATTGATGGGTGTCGTTTTTGAGTAATTTGGTGCTCCTGAGCCTGATTTTGACATACTTTTTTGGATTCAAGATGGTGGATGACATTTTGACACTATTGACACTAAAATGTTGATGGGTGTCGTTTTTGAGTAATTTGGTGCCTCTGAGCCCAATTTTGGCATAATTTTTTGGATCCAAGATGGTGAATGATATTTTGACACTATTGACACTAAAAATGTTTATGGGGGGTCGTTTTCGAGTAACATTTTACACTTTTTTGTGTTTTTTGTGTCAGTAATATCAAAATGTCATCCGCCATCTTGGATCCAAAAAAATATGCCAAAACCGGGCTGAGAACCACCAAATTACTCGAAAACGACACCCATAAACATTTTTAGTGTCATAAGTGTCAAAATGTCATCCGCCATCTTGGATCCAAAAAATTAAGCCAAAACCGGGCTCAGAGCCACCAAATTACTCGAAAATTACACCCATAAACATTTTTAGTGTCAAAGTGTCAAAATGTCATCCGCCATCTTGGATCCAAAAAAGAATGTATGTCAAAATCGAGCTCAGAGCCACAAAATTACTCGAAAACGACACCGATAAACATTTTTAGTGTCAAAATGTCATCCGCCATCTTGGATCCAAAAAAGTATGTCAAAATCTGGCTCAGAGCCATAAAATTACTCGAAAACGGCACCCATAAACATTTTTAGTTTCATAGTGTCAAAATGTTATCCGCCATCTTGAATCTAAAAAATTATGCCAAAATCGGGCTCAGAGCCACCAAATTACTCAAAAACGACACCCATAAACATTTTTAGTGTCATAGTGTCAAAATGTCATCCGCCATCTTTGTGCTTGAAATTCAGGGTTTTCTTATGAAATTCCCCTGGAATAAAATCAACGGGATTTTCAACTGAAATCCCACGGCTTATTTACTTATTCATATAAATAGTTATTACCAAAGTGTACTCATCACTACTCTCATCTAATTTTATGGTTTTAAATCCCGGTACCGTGGAAAGTTGGGATAGAAGCATTATAGAAGTATAGATAGTGCCATCCACAAAGACTCGTAGATGTATCAAAATTAACCTTTAACTACAAATTAATAAGAACCACGGTGGCTGGCATCCATCGTGAATGACACCTACTATAGCCGGTACGTAAATCCAGATTATAAATTATAAAGTTCGTGTATGCCAAATTTTATCGAAATCTGTTTAGCCGTTTTAGCGTGAAAGAGTCACAAACCAATACGCTCTCACAAACAATAGCATTTTATAATAATAGTAGGATAATAACAGAATAGAATAGATTAAGGTCAAAAAACGGTATCACCTGTATACTAACTACGAGTGGAAACTAACATTGTGACGTCACACGCGGCTCGGCCTTGTTCGGGAACTGTCGGTGTGTTTTCGGTGCGGTACTCGACGATCAATTTTCAAATCGGTATAACTCGTTAATTATAGCGAATAAAAAAAAACTAAAAATACTTTTCTAACAAAACTTATATATGATCTTTCCATTTATGACAAAAAAAAAATTGATTCAAAAACTCAATTTGTTCTGACCCTATGTGTTAGAGACTTCCGCTTATAAATTGTAACTTGCCCAGATAACCTAGTGGTCAGAAAACCTGAACATGACGCTTGAGGTCCTGGGTTCGATCCCCGGTCGGGGCAGATATTTGTACGAAAATACGAATGTCAATTTATGTAAATGAGCCCTTGGCGGCCTTGATGTTTTTGATTTGGCTTTGTAGGGTTATTTAGACCGACTGTGATGACGGGTTTATGAAATATTGTTTATACTTTTATGTAACACCAAGTGTAATAATAATGATGCATTACGTTTAGGATTATTATAACATTAACTCGCTTTTAATATTAGTGCTTTGTGCACGGTGCATGATTTAATGTGTATTTTTAATAATTTATTAAAACTCAGCGTTATGGCAACTTTAAGTTTAAGTGATGTGATAGGTTATAATAAATTCGTCGTTTTTAAGTACCATTCCATTGATAATATTGTAATATTTTTAATAAAAAAGGATCACAATGTTAAGTGTGAAATTTCACTCAATATTTCATTTAAATGCATTAAAACAACCTTAATTATTATCTTATTTGTTAATATTAGTGAACGAGTGGCAACACTCGGTTTTAGCACTCCCTATGAAGTCATTAACGGGAGACAGAAAATATTAGTACATTTAATAAGAAAGTGCTAGAGTTTAGGTCCTAAGTTTCCGTCTTATAAGGCATTCACGATTTCAACTCCCGTAATCTCATTATTTTATATTATTTTGGAGGAATACTTCCCAACACGTATAACCATTATTAAAATGCATTACATATAATACTATAAGAACTAACTACCTAGCATGCTCAGATATACATATATTGCCTGATTTAAGATTCTGTCGTTTATAAAATAAACTCTGAATATTTGGGCACCTTTTTTTACAATCACATCTATGAAAAAACTATTCGAAATTGGTAAATTTAGTTCTAAAGCATTGTGTCAAACAAGACAAATTAATTCGTGCGGTAATTTTGTAGCATCCTACCAATCGATTGGCATTTCTACAGATGTGATTTTGAACATCGGCCGCCAGATCTTTTTAAATTACGAATTACATAATTTACTTCGATAAACTAAAGCAATAATCAACTGTTATTTAATTTTTACTTTCAAAGGAAGCTTTATGGAGAGTAGTAACGTCATCTACGTTCGGCGCTTGGAAGTTAATTAGTTCCACAGTTCGCGTATAGATGGCGCTAGTAGTACCGAATTGAGTGAAAGTAAAACTTGGTGCAATACAAAAACCATCTAAACCGTGTTCAGAAGTATTCAAATAAGCAAACGCTTGCCTAACGTTTGCAACTTGCATGTGAGTCTCAAATCCAGTTCTATGTCGGCTACGATTGTCGATTTTACTATCTACATTCCACAACCTTCAGGTAAGTACCAACCAGTATCACTCTTACTTACAGTAGCGTGCAGTGGTGATCCACTAGGTTAGGCAGCAGCACCACAACTTGTTTGTGCTGGCTGGCGACCTTCCAATGCACGCTCTACATTATAATACTAACTAAATAGCTTATATATAGACAACTAGGATTCTAGCTAAAGTGTCTCGTGAGCTTAATGTCGGTGGACTGATATGGCTCATTATATAAAGAAATATCTAATAACTATATTTTAAAATTACTACAGATATCAGATATACCATAGATCTATCAGTGGTCGCGAACCTTTTTGGTGGACGTTCCATTTTTACAATCAAAACTTACAAATTAATTGATAGAGAAAAAAGCAAATACAAAAAAAGCTTCGTCATAATTTCCGAAGTGAAATAATATTAAGGTAAAGAGTAATTTAATATTTGGCTTTGAACTATCATCAAAAATCTTAAGAGTGTGTTGTTATTTTACCATCATATGGCCACATTGCCCGTTTTCCGTCGTATTTCATAATAAAAGAATCTTAAGTTGCCGATTTAATGGACAAAAATAAACCTTGCACACTTTATTGCTGACGTGCCCGTGTAATTTTGAAGTTTGCCAACACTGGCATGCGTGCCATTGGTTCGCCATCCCTATGGTAGATTCCAGCTCTAGCGTCTAGGTTTGCTCCATACATTTTGAAAATACGAAGTTATTTTGAAGAGCGGCGGTTGCATTAATCATTTCAATCGTAGTAAGTCGTAGCATCGGTATTTTTGAATCGGTTTGGATTTTCCGTCATTGGATTCCTGTGGCGTCAACAAATCGTGGGATAGCGTAATCTATGGTATATCTGTTGTCTGAATTACTATGATTTTGAAGTGACTATATAGGCTGAGTACGCGACTTAAATGTGAAAGCAGTGAAATAGTGTTGAGTTAGGTACCTACCTAACTCAACACTATTTCACTGCTTACCTACCTAAAATACCTACTTTATGTACCTACATAAAGACAATATTTTAGGTATGTTCTAATAGAGAAAAAACTAAATAAATGATAGTATGAAGACAATCACAACTAAAATACAACCTGAACATTTATTAAACTATACTTTGTATTTAGTAGAAGAAAAAAACAGTAATTCTTGACCTGTTTTTTTTTAGCCAGCAACTGCTAATTATAAAACTAAAGTAACAAAAAATGACTGTCTCGTTCTTATTTCATTGCTACTCGCTGTTAGGTAGTTATTTTGTAAGCCGTGTTGTTATGGTAGAAATGCAGATTTAAAAAAACCTGTTTTTTTCTACTAAGAAAAATTAGAAAAAAAAAGAGAATTATAATTCTAGTCATAAACAAAGCCCAAGTAGTCATTTCGAAATACACTAAAAATATCTAGACAGCTTTTTAATTAATTAACAAATACGAAGTGAGCAAAATACAAGTAATACAACTACATCAAAACAGTGATACAAATCAACAAACATCAATCCAATCAATACAATTTTTATTAACACTTACACACATTTTACTAACATTGAAATTGACTTGTTTAAAAGACATTTTTTTTAAAGAGTACAGACGATGCCGCTCGTATTATCCTTTTTGAATTTTCATAAAAAGTACACATTTTACTTTTTTCCAAAATGATGATTTTTTTGGTTTTTCTGAATCAGAATGCGGCACTATTCATTTTTGTAAAGAAAAAAAATTGACACTAATTTCCATAACCTTTTGTGTGACCGTTTTGTGACGACCATGTGACGCGTATGAAAAAAATTCGCAAAACTAGCCCTCTAAAAAAAAACAAAAACAAGGGCCACTTTTTTTACAAGAATAAATAGTGCTGGTAATTCTGATTCAGAAAAACCCAATTTCTTTCAATAAAAAAAAGTAAAGGGCAAACTTTTTTTTCAAAACACTTGTAACTAAGTTAGTTGCAATCTTAGACCACAAAATACAATTGGAACCAAAACCGTAATCTTCTCTTCACACAGCTGAGGTGACACAAACATTAGCTCGCTGTTATATCACGGACATGCACACAAACAAATTTGACAGCTGTCATTTTGACACAACACTAGACTTAATGGTCCAATACTGCAACTGGGTAAGGCCGCGAAGCTACTCCCACGCCAAATCCAGTGTATTACAAAAATCTATAAATTTTTTCATCAACAAAGACATAAAAGTGGCCATAGAAATTCGTAACACGGGACAAGGCGATTGAGACGACCTTACCTTACTCAAACTACTCGTATTAACATTTGCCATTAATTTAACTGTTGTCGCTATCAGTGATCGTCGAACTGGTCATCCGTATGACAGGATTCTGTGTAGAGTCGCTAGAGTCGCACTCAACCATGAGAATCTCATCAGGACTATCGTTCCTATCAGAATTACTCTCAGTATACGTCCCAGTCGGACTCTTGTCTTCGATAACAGCTTTCAAATACGACTCCCTATCCAATATAGTTGTGTCCCTAGCGAGAGCCAGTACATCTAACGACATCATACTTTTTGACTTCTCTGACTTACTTATCGGTGGGTTGCTATGTTCAAAAACAATTTCACGACTCCTCGATTTAGTTCGCATCAGATTAGTCTCATTTTTCCACGTATCGCTCGGAGGTTGACTGTATTTGAGTCCAGTCTTCGAACTGGTCGACGGCGCGCTAGCGTTCCTCGGAGACGTCGTTGTGAACTTCGATCTCTTCTGCTGATTATTTTCCTTCATCATCAACAGTTGATCCAGCTTGTTTATAGTTTCATTAAGCTCTAAAGCCCAAGCTTCATCTGTCCCAACATCCTTTTTATCTATAGGTTTTAGTGCCAGCTCTCTCACACGCATCCTGAGTTCTTGTAAGCTGGATTCTTCGTCTTTTTCCACATCATCAACTTTAGTTTCATCGTGTATTGGATCTCTTTCGGCGCCCACGCCTGGTTCTCTCGGTCCTACTGGAATAGAGTCTTTGTCTGGAGGATATTCGCCTCTTCTTCTGTGTATTTCTTCTGATATCTCTTCGAGAGCTTTCAAGGATTTGGAGTAGCGGTACTTGGCGTCGGCTATGAGCCGCTGTAGCTTCTCTATCTTCGAGTTCTGCGTTTGGAGCTGTTCGTCGCACAGTTTCTTCTCTTCGAAGTAGAGACGTGACTTGATTATGTTGCGCTTTAGGTTCTCTTCCAGTTGTGTCACCTGGAACATTGGTATAAACTTTTAGAACAATATTTCTTTCGTTAGTAAGCTCTTGCTAAAGAATCAGTAGAGACAGTAGAGACTTTATACAAGTAATGTTGTAAATCTATTATATCTACGCTAAAACGGCGGAACGGATTTGGATAAAATTTGGTATATAGACTGTTTTTCTGGAATAACACATATGCTTATAACCCCGATTTTTTATATGTTATAGGAGGAAAACGAGCAAGCGGGTCATCTGGACGGAAAGTAATCACCGCTGCCCATAGACCCTCATAACATAAGGCGTTAAGAGCGTGTTGCCGGCCCATTGAAAAAGACTAGGCTCGTTTTTTGAAGATTCCTAAGTCGTAGCGGTCCGGGAAAATTGATGCCGCTAGCTGATTTTCCCACGGGATGAAATACTCATTATTCACGTGAGCGAAGCCGTTGACCTGCTAGCTTTGTCATAAATAATATAATAGGAGTTTGAACCCGAGACTTCAAGCTTTACAGTCAAGCTCTCTAACCACAGTGCTATTTGGTATAAGACTAGTTCCAGACCTTTCTTTCAGCCGTGATAAAGGCAGCGGCTTTCTTCTGGTGCTCGCGGCCGCTATCCGCCTTTCTCTTCTCAGCATCCATGACCTAAAAGTTTCTAATCTAAGTAAGTAATCTTAGCACAAGGAAGTAAAGGTAAAGCAGACTAATATAATATCGTAATTACAAAAACGGATAACTCAAGTATAAAAGCCGAGTAATGCTCGACGTTTCGGTTTGCCGCCGGGGAGAGCGCTTCATGAGGAAGGGCTACGGATTAGTCCGAAACACGTCGAGCATTAATCGGCTTTTATACGTGAGTTATCCGTTTTTGTAATTATGATTGAGTCTTCAAGTCGACGACTGGCAAGAAGCTGCGCACGATCGGGACAGATGGCGTGCTCTCGTTTCGGAGGCCAAGACCCTATTTGGGTCCCTAAGCCAAGTTAGTTAGTCAGTTGACTGAGTCTCACGGTAGTTTCAGGTTGAAAAAAGACTAATATCGCTTCGGTATAAGAGTAGTTTTCAATTTTTTTTTACAATAGTTGAGGGCTTAATTATATCAAAAACTAATTAATTCCTTCGTGTAACGACCGTTGCAGCTTGCAATTCAAAATTCAATTTTTTTTTGCAAATATGCCGCCAAGGGCTCTCTTTTAACTACCAGCGCATTCGGAAATACCACAATTGCCAAGAAGAATGCGCCGCAAGAAACTTGGCAGAAAGTGTTTTTTTCTCAAGTCAGTAATTTATCTTGTACATATAATATCAATAGTTTCTAAGTGTCACAGACATGATAAATCAACAATGTTGAGTGTGTCGCAAAAGTGAAACGGCCGCCGGCTCAGCATTATTCATAAACGCTCTGCTAACTTAGCAATCGTTTGTCCTTATCTGTCACTTTGACATTTACCTTTCACAGATAAGGACAAACGATTGTTAAGTTAGCAGAAGCCTATAGAGCGTTTATGAATAAGGGGGTTAGGTTGCAGTGATTGAAAGAGGTTACCTTGATGATGGCATGGTTGAGGACCTCCTGCCAGTTATTGTCAAACTGCCATTCATCCTGCTTGCTGACGAACCTCTGCTCCGCTAAGGTCACCGTCTCTTTGGCTGCCGCGTGGAGTTCTGGAAGCGAGAACAGCCAATGAATCCAGAATTTTACTTCTCAATTTTACATACACAAATCACAACCTATTTACCTTACCGGACAGAGCCTTTTTAAAGTGAAAACATCTTTAACGGCGCTGAGCACGTATTGGGATGGGTAAAAAATGTTAAACTCACGTCAGGCGTAAGACGGAGGGAGAGTTTTAAGTACCAGGATATCAGATCCTCTAAGAGCTTATTTTGAAATACGAATGAATCGCGTTCGATTTTTAAAGTGTTTTTTTGTTGAGTCATGGAGCAAAATAAGTAGGGCATCAGGACATTGTTAGAGGTCTGTCAATAGAGATAACACGTACGTCTTTTTTTGTAAGCTGCCAGTACGGCACGCGTATTGAGCGTCTTGGAGGTTACAACATTAAAATCTAATCTAAGCTGCTGTTTTCACTTCTGCCGGCACTCCTGGAGTGCTACCCGTCGCTTTTTTTTAACGGAGAAGGAATCTTTACGAATGCACTAGGCACGGGGATGCCTAGGAGTATGCGGGACTCCCACGAAGGGGCATACCCGAACTAAACACTCTCCGGCGTTCGCCAATCCGGTGTGATGGGGACGCAGCGGGATGCCACTAGGGTTTCACCACAAATGCCCCCTGTGGCCCCGGCTTCCGCCAGGACCGCGCCAAGGGGAGGGCCCGTACGCTGGGCCTTCTCTTAGACGATGAGACCGTGCAATACAGGTAGGTAATGCCCCGTTACCGTTCCCGCTGGCCTCAAAGGGATCGGGCGAGCGGCGCAAGCACCGAGTTCGTTACGAGACAGTATATACTACGTTTAGCATGATTGTGGTATAGGTGGCACTGGCGTGCGTCAAGTATATCAGAAGGCAAGCCGAAGGGAACTTAACTAGCCTTTTCCTCTAATTCTGCACAATAAATTGCTCAACTGCCTTAAAATAGGCAAGCCAGTGGGAATCGAGTTCTATGGACGCCACGCCACTGATAGGTGGAAAAGGCAATAAAAATTGTGATAAGCGTGACAGATAGCTAAGAGTTTTCATACTTTACTAACATTTCTAAACATTTACAAACATTTATAGGTACATTTTTTTTATGGCAATAGCTGTCGCTATTTCAATGCCAGCACGCCGCCAGACAAGGTCAGTGTTGCTTTGCTGATAAGAAAATATGAAAAATTATAATACAAAGTGGTGTTCGTTTCACTCAATGCGTATTACGTGTTTTTCGAAATGCTTGATTGTGGGCGTATCAGGAAAGGGGAAATCAAATAGTGATGGGTTGCTAGCCGCATCGCCTATAACATGATTCCTAACATTTTCGCCCATTCCTTCGATGGGCTTTTACCATCGCGGGACGAGAAGCAGCTGGTAAATTCTATGTTTTATTGAACACAAAATATTTACCTTGCTACTCCGCTACTTAGGAGTTTCGTTTGTAAGTAGTGGAGTAGCAAGGTAGATATTTTGTGTTCATTAAAATGGACCTCCGCAAAGTAACGCCTGATACAATATTTTTTTTACTGTTTTTTTTTCCTTCTTGTCAAACACGCTGTATTATTATAGTGATAACTAAAACAGATTTAACTTGGGCATCAATTGTATGGAATGCGAGTCAATCTGCGACAGGAAGGCGCTTATCAGCCGGCTTTCAGGCGCGGCAACGCTGCGTGTGCGCATGCTACGATATATTTACTAATTGTGTGGATCAACAATTTCTTGTCGTTATTTTGTCCCATCAGCGAGGAGACAAAAGTAGTTTTTGTTACAACCCCCGGCACGAAAGTCTAGCGCTGGCCTTGTATGCGCAGAAAGTATAAAATAAGGTATCCGTAGAGAAAACATGTGCAGATCCCCTCCACGTGAAACGTCAGCGCTAGACTTAAGTGCCGGCAAGTGTAGAAGAAATTTTGTATTATACTAACATGCTTAATAGATGACCATTTATTGAAGAGGCATAAAACTACCTACCGGAAAAACTAAAACCCAAATACGATAAAAAACGATGCCTGTCAAAATCATAACCTTCCTTTTTGCCGTAGTCTGGTAAAAATAACTTGCCGAGGAGTCCGCATAGCAACAAGTGACAAGAAAAAGTTGATCCATCTAATATCTATCTGCTCAGATCTGTTCTTTTCTCCGGTCCGTTATGGTTGCCTGGTAGAGATCGCTCTGTAGCGATAAGGCCGCCTATTGTTACCTTATTACTTCTGTATACCTTTTTTCTGTTTTGATTGTTATATGTGGTGTTCAATAAAGAGTTATTGTGTTGTATTGTATTGTATTGTACTGTATCTTGTAACTTCAATAGAACAAGGTACAAGATGTTTTTGAGAGTCATGACGTTGTTTTATTACCCCTACGGCAAAACCAAAGGAGATTTTTATTTAGCGAATCCATTTTACCCGAATTTCATATGCCATAAACCATAATCATTATTTGCCTAATTTTTGTTTTGTGGGTGCGAAACACTAAAAGAAACCGAAACATAATATGCAGAAGAAGCATGAGGACATAATAGCTACTTAAATCTTATCATTACCAGAAATGTAATATCATTATTAACAGACAATCAAAGATTTTGCATCAATAATCAAATTACGTGAGATAACAATCCGATTACATTACATAATATTATCGCGTTGCATCAGCTACATGTGTCGATTAACCTTTAATACTATATTATTAGTCGAATCGCTTAAGTTTCGTTTCGTTAACGCAACCCAGTAGGCTTATTGTCTAACTCGCTCGCAATCGCCATCGTGTTCATTTTGACAGTTCATGTATGGGCTGACAATTGGCATCGGAATCAGCTAGCTGTCACATTCATACAAGAAATGTCAAAATGAACACGATGGCGATTGCGAGCGAGTTAGACAATAAGCCTACAGGACAGAACCTGGCGCAAATTAATTGGGAGAGCCGACCCCATCTAAAGTGGGAAAAGGAAAAGAAGAAGAGAAGAAAGAAGATTAATCGAATCGTTAACACGTGCGCCTGTTAATTATCGATTCTTGAAGTGCCTACGCCATAGAGCAGTTTTATAAACTTTTTGACCACCACTTTCAAAATTTAAAAAAGTCCATGGACCACTGTCAAAACTTATTACAGAAAAATAAAAAAAGCCTAATGAAGAGTCGAGGGCATAAATATCAATACAGCTATCATGTGCCACCGACCTTATTGTTTGTAGCATAAAGCCAATATCTTCAACCGATTTAAGATCCGAAGTTTCTGCGACCTGAGACATTCTTTATTCCACCACCCTCGGAATGTAATATATGTACAAATGTGCCTATGAATTGGTACGAGGTAATGATATCACTGCAATGCAAAATCAACCTATATCTGTTCCATCAACTCCCGCGCCGCTCTAAACAGCGCATACGTAATCTAAACACACATCTGACGCGTTGCACACATTGATGTGTTAACTGATGCTGCGTATTAGACAAAATTGTTAACAAACTAGTGTACGTTTAGTCATGACGGTATTCATTTAGCGAGCAAAACAATGGACTTAGGTATTGGCTTCTATTTAGATCAATTTAGATACTATTAGCGGTTGCCCACGACTCCGTGTGCACAGAAATAGCTTATCGCTATCCCGCGGGAACTATGCAATTATCCGGGATAAAAACTATATGTCCTTCCCCGGGACTCCAACTATCTGTACACCAAACTAGATGTTGCCCGTGACTTCGTCTGTCTAAAATTCGCTTATCGCTATCCCGTGGGAATTATGCGGTTTTTCGGGATAAAAACTATTCTGTGCTACCCCGGGACTGTTTTTTTTTCCACTTCATGAAAACCACAAATAAAAGGGTCTGGCGAAAACTCAAAAAACGTGGGTGCTTTTGGTTAGCTGCAAATGCTGCAATCTGTCATAATTTTAGCGTATAGTAACAAAACCTGGACCGAGGTAAATCCGAGGGCCAAACTTACCCTTCAAGGCCAGAGTGGGCAACAAGGTGGACAACCTACCTGCATTGCACAGTCTCATCGTCTATAAGGGAAGACAGGCCCAGCGTACGGGCCCTCCCCTTCTTGGCGCGGTCCTGGCGGAAGCCGGGACCACCGGAGCCCTCTCGGAGGGGGGGTCGTTGTGATGAAATCTTAATGGCATCCCACTGCATCCCCATCACACTGGACTGAGGCAACGCCGGAGTTTTTAGTTTGGGTATACCCGTGCCTAGGGCATCCATAAAGATTTCCTCTCCGTTAAAAAAAAGGTCTGTTGTCCTGTGGCTGATAACTTACCGCTAGCCCTTTGGAACTGCACGGCGGCCTTCTGGCACTCTGCGCGCGCGCCGGCGGCGGCTGCGACGGCCTCGTGGTACGGCCGCGACTTGTCGACGCACGCGCCGAGACGCTTCGTTAGCCCCTGGAGCCGGCGGGATGTCTCGTTGAGGAGCAGATGGAATGTCTTCATGGACTCCTACAAACATTTAACATTTTTACCCCTTATTCATAATCCTTATCTGTGAAAGGTAAATGTCAATGTGACAGATAAGGACAAACGATTGATATGTTAGCAGAAGCCTATAGAGCGTTTATGAATAAGGGGGTTTACTTTTAAGATTCTATGGACTATCCGGTAATTTGAAGTGACCGGATGGGACATTTGGAAACACTCAAGCATGCTCTTCATAGGTAATGTAGAGCTGCCTTGAGGAGGCACTTACTAAAAAGGGGACGGTGTAGTTTGTACGTAACTCGTTGTAAGTTTTCTAAACAAACTGTTGGCAGGGGGCCGTTTTATTAAAAATGCATATTTAAATTTGATTTATGAAGTTCGAACGCAGCCTCTTATCAGCCAGCCCGAAGAGCTCTATACTACCTAGTCCTACAATACATTCATACAATAAATTATCTTTATGCCTTACGGGACAGAGCCTAAGGTATCATGATCCTAAAGGCCAGGTTTAGCTTGATCGAAAGGGGAATCAATTCCCTCGATGGGCCTTTACCACCTGCGCGGGAATAGAAGCAACTGGTACATTATGTTTTTGAAGCGATAACTTCTTATGGGAGGGTAAACCGCTTCGTAACGTAACGCGTTACGGCGCCAGTCTGTCTGGCTTCCCTTTCACTCACGCATACGGCAGCGCTGCTTAGGCTCTTCCTCTCTTACTCTAACCTACAGCCCTCGTCGTATTTCGGACAGACGCTTCCCCCTCTCTCTACTCCGTGTTTAGTGTGCGATAGACATATACGTATGCTGTTAGTAACTTATCATTTCTGTCGGCCGTCCCGAGACGCAGACTTTTTTTTTCTTTGCTCCCAGATTAGCATGAAAGTACCTAATAAAGGATGAATACGGTGCATAATGCATATAGCTACCTACTGTCAATTACGAAAATTAGCTCCCGAGGTCGGAATGAGGTCAATTGCTAACGTTCTCTCGTATTTATGTAGCTGTTGGACTGTCAAAATAAGGTTTGAGCTATGCCCGGCTAGCACGAGTGGGCAAGAGTCGCATCGACTATCCGTCTCTTTCTAAAATGAACAGTAAGTAAAAGACGGGCAACCTATCTCGCGCGCGACGCCTCTTCTAGTTTCTTGATGTATTTGACAGTTGCCGTGTCTCGAATAAATATGAATGAAAAGGGTAAGTAATACGAGATATAACAACTTATTATCTAATGTTCATACATAATATATACGCTCACTTTATATA
Source organism: Pandemis heparana (assembly GCA_963854515.1). NCBI lineage: Eukaryota > Metazoa > Arthropoda > Insecta > Lepidoptera > Tortricidae > Pandemis > Pandemis heparana. Next base: position 1,447,744 of record OY978009.1, on the reverse strand, counting down.
AACTCGTTTAGTATAACGTTTACTGGATATAATGAACGAAAATTATAATCTTAAAATATCTAATTTTGTAAGGTATAACGTTGTTTATATATAATATCAATTGAAATAACGATCAAAGCATATAATGTTCATAACAGCTAACATCAAAAAGTATAATGCACAGTTGTTTATTGAATTTGCTATGTCTTTAGGGGGTTTTCTAGGTGGTTTAAAAAAAAACTAACACCAAAAAATAACTAACAGCCTAACCTAACCTATCCGAGTCGCTTTCGCTCCGTACCCGTCTTGCTCGCTCGCTTCGCTCGCTCGCCGAAAATTAAACAATGTCTTGCAGCTGTTTCAGTTAGGTTAAATGTTTGTTATATTAAAAGAAATTAGTCCATATAAATCTTATACAAATTGAAGTTATATAAAAATAACGTTATATAATTTAAGCCTTATACGTTAAAAAATTATACTTTTTGCTGTTATAGCTAACGTTCATTATATCTTGTGAACGTTATTATTATGAAATTAGATATTTTGTAGTTATATCTCGTGGGACGCACCCGAATAAAAAAGTACATTGGGGATGAGAGCGAGCAGGACAGAGTGACGCTCGATGCAGCGGTTGCTGCTCTCGATCTTAACAACATTATTTTTCATTCATGTTTATTCAGAACACGGCAACTGTCAAACACATTAAGAAACTAGTAGCATTGTAATAAACGCAAATGTACTCTTAAGGTTATAACCATAAATACTCTGAACCTTTGTCTAAAACCTGTTACCTATATAACACGTATAACTGGATTTCTTTATACCGGGTTACGCATGTCTATTGTTAATGTTAACGTCACGGTGAGTTGCAACTGCAAATTAACTTAAAAAGCGGGAGCTATGGAGAGTAACATCAAAGTAAGGACCTATCAGACCAACATACATACATCTAACTGATATTATAAATGCGAAAGTATGGATGGATGGATGGATGGATGTTTGTTTGTTACTTAATCACGCCAGAACGGCCCAACGGATCTGGATGAAATTCGGCACATAGATAGAGAAAAGTTTGGAATAGCACATAGGTTACTTTTTATCCCGGAAAATTGTGTAGTTCCCGCGGGATAGCGATAAACGAATTCTTTGCAGACGAAGTCGCTGGCAACAGCTAGCATGATAAATGCGAAAGTATGGATGGATGGATGGATGGATGGATGGATGTTTGTTTGTTACTCATTCACGCCAGAACGGCCCAACGGATTTGGATGAAATTCGGCACATAGATAGAAAAAAGTTTGGAATAGCACATAGGGTACTTTTTATCCCGGAAAATTGCGTAGTTCCCGCGGGATAGCGATAAACGAATTCTTTGCAGACGAAGTCGCAGGCAGCAGCTAGTAAATCATGTAGACAGAGCTAGATAGAGCCAAAGGTAACAAGACCTTAAAGGCCACATAGTTACAGATATCATCCTACTAATATTATAAATGCGAAAGTTTGTGACGATGTGTGTGACGATGTGAGTTAGTGTGCATGTTTGTTCCTTCTTCACGCTAAAACGACTGGACGGATTTGGATAAAATTTGGAACGAAGATAACTGGTAACCTGGATTAAAACATGGGCTACTTTTTATCCCGGAAAATTGCATAGTTCCTGGGGGATAGCCATAAACATGTCAATTGCTAATTCTACGCTGACGAAGTCGCGGGCAGAAGCTAGTTGATTATAAACTGAGCCGCAATCGTGTTTTGTATTGCCAATATAAAGTCATCTGTAAAAGTTCTTGAATCATCTCTGACATCACTCAATCGAGTCACGAGACTGCTATTATTCCTAGACCTATACAATTTAAATACTTAACCTAGAGATAAAAAGTACCGGAAAAGAATAAAATAGTTGCATTGAGGCGTGAAATTCTAAATGTACAGGGGCCTTACCGTGACGTCCTAATTCCGACTCAGTTCAAGTTTTAGCTGTCACTTTTAGTATGAATCTGACAGCGAGCGAACCTAAACTGAGTCGCATTATGACGTCATGGTAAGGCCCCTGGTCGATACACAAGAGCTGGCACGAATGGATTGAATAAGTGATGGATAATACTATGTGTGTATAACATAATGATTAAATACAATGATTAATTACCTATTATGTACTTCTTTGCAAAATATTAGGAGGCCCCTGTACAAGAACGTCGCTCACACAGTGACAAGTGTCATTACTTCGTTCAATCCATTCGTGCCAGCTCTCGTGTACGAGTACCTTGGATAACGAAAAGATTAAACAAAGTGAATGAAGAGATAGAATAGACATTATTTAAATCCGTGCAGATAATTTCAACTGCAAGGTCCGTCAGGATAGCTGCTGTCTTACTAATCCTGCCGCCAAGCACCAGTGCTAGCATATATAGCTAGTATTTATAATATTAGTAGGATGCGAAATTTTGTGAGCGAGTGTGTACGTTTGTTCCTTCTTCACGCTGAAATACTGGACGGATTTGGATCAAATTTCGAACGGAGATAGCTGATACCCTAGATTAGAACACATGCTACTTTTTATCCTGGAAAATTGCTCGTCTTAGCTGCCTAGAGTCGCAACGTAAATAATTATTGCAGAATATACTATCAACATCAGTTCTTAAGTCTAATTTCCTTCGCGGACGAAGTCGCGAGTTGAAGCTAGTTATCTATAGAATAATTCTCAGTTTGTATGGTCTAGACACGCCGCAATAAAATTTACAAAATAGACGCAATATAAAAATCAATAAGAATCCTTGCCGTTCAGACGTCTAAGGCGAGGTATTTATACGGATTCTAGAGAAAATCAATATTTATTAGCTTGCAGTTTCAGCGGCCGACGAACCGGCCATGACACATTATTGTTACTATAAATTCTAAACAGCATAATTAAAAAAAAACACCGGGAGCACTGGCACTCTCGCAAAAAGAAAAAAAAAGAAATTGAACTGCGGTCACAAAACCAAACGCACATGCGTTAAAGCGACGAAATTAACGTACGACTAGCGACTCTAGCTAGCTTCATTCTAGGATCCTGATATTCTGGTAGGCACTTGAACTCTCCCTCCGCCTTACGCCTGACGCGAGTTTTACATTTTTTACCCATCCCAAAAAGTGCCCAACGCCACTAAAGAAGTTTTCACTTAAAAAAAATGCAAAAAAAAAAACGGAATCGCGTGCCACTATGGAACCTTTTCATTGCAAATGTCAACGATAACGTTATCACTTACCATAAAAATGCCAAAGAAATTATTACGGAACTGTACGATACGGATACGAGATAAGGTTCGGGAAGTTACAAAGAAAACGTGGACCGAGATGAAACCAGACATACTGTCACAGATGTACTGGTTTCATCTCGGTTACATCGGCCGTACCAAATGTACTACGATTTATTTTGACTTTATGAATCCCTCTCTTTTCAGGGATTGCAAAAATAGAACGCGGAAAAAACCGCGGGCAAAGCTAGTTTCAAACCTACACAGTATAAAAGCGAAAGTTTGTCTGTTTGTCTACCGAAGAAGACATCGCTCACGAATGTGTATAATCTGCGGCGACCAAACGTTAGCAGGTTTGTTTCACGGTACACCGCCATCTAGCGGCACATTTAGTAGTTAAAACTGTTTGGACGTTTCTATTAGGAAAGAATTACGTATCAATTGAATTATGTTCTAATATCATTATGATGGAAAACATGTAAAGATAATATGTAAAAAAATCCGGGCTAGTAGCGTAATTTTTATAATTTTGCCACGAGCTTTTCGGTGAAGGAAATCATTTTGAGGAAAGCTGCACACACCTGCGAACTATAGCCCAAGCCCTCGCATTCTGAGAGGAGACCTGTGCCCCGCAGTTGGATTGGACGTAATGCTAGAGATGAGATTTATGTAGCTCAATATTGTTTTTTATTTACAAATATTCCTTGTAACACTACTCTTTCATTCCGTTTTAACCAATTGCTTCTTACTCTTATAGATTAAGGTCTAAGATTACCCCCTCATATATCAGGGGGTGGTCGAATTAGTTTGATTGATATTATTAATTATTTATTCGTTTATTCGGGACACCAACAGAGCACAGACATAACATTATTACATTTCAATAATTATTACAGATATTTATTTCGTATGCACCCCAATACTACAATACTGAATATCCCTACGAAGATTTATCATTTAATTTTTTTAATTCAAAATTTAGTCCCGCCTTTGACGCGGTCTTTGAACATAGCTCAATGTATGAAAGCATTGTCAACTATGATGTAAAAATCCTGAAAAACATCCCAGCAACCTGCCGAAAAATTACGTTTTTAGGGTTCCGTACCTCAAATGGAAAGAACGGAACCCTTATAGGATCACTTTGTTGTCCGTCCGTCCGTCCGTCTGTCAAGATCCTTTTTTTCAGGAACGCGTGGAGGTATCAAGCTGAAATTTATATCACATACTTAGGTCTACTGTCCCTTGGAGCTGTGAAAAAATCAAACTTCTAAGCCCACGCAATCAAAAGATACAGCAAATTTCCGCAAATTTTCGAAACTCGCAAGGGAATCAAAATTCAAAACCTACAGGGTACTTCCCGTGAACGCAGAATCTTGAAATTTGGTATGAAGGTAGGTCTTATAACACAGATTAAGGAATAATTGCGAAAACCGTAAATATGTATGTATGTCTGTATATATCAGTGCCCAATATAAAGTGACCCCACACTGCGTACATTTTGCTTTAGAGCAGGGCTCTGCTTACACTGGTTTATAGATATTTCTAGATAATGGTACGGAACCCTCGGCGCGCAAGTCCGACTCGCACTTGGCCGTTTTTTTTTAAATAGATACACGTACCTATTATGAGATTAGCACTGTCTCTCAGGCGAAAGAGCTCACAGTGAAAGTTGTATCCCAGATTCTCGTACCCAAAGGACTCGTATTCTATTGTTAAGCTCCTAACTTAACATTTCCGATATTACGAATATTACGAAACATTACAAGGCTCTTTTGTGATCATAAATCATTGTGAAGGCCTCGGCTTTCGCTTTTATGTCGATTTAGGAAGCTTTTATCTAAATAGGCTGTTCATAGCGTTCGGGAAAAGTTATTTAGAAATTTAATGTTATCTGATTAAGGGAAGCTATATGAATTTGAATTTTCGGTACTCGGTCATAATTGGCACAAGCGGCCAAAACACGGCTCGATTTCCACTTTATAAATTAGTTAGCCTAAAATAAGTAAAAACTAAGTTTTTTTCTAAACCAAAAACATTTCGGGCTGTGGTAAAACTGATTTATTAAACACAAATTATAGTATAACTTGCGACCCGCCCCGGCTTCGCACGGTATATTATGCTTGTATTATACATATAAACCTTCCTCTTGATTCACTCTATCTATTAAAAAAAACCGCATCAAAATCCGTTGCGTAGTTTTAAAGATTTAAGCATACATAACATAGGGACAGAGAAAGCGACTTTGTTTTATACTATGTAGTGATTTCATGGAGGGACAGTTTTACTATAACAGACTGGGCAGACCGTTTGGCAAAAAGTTCGGTTAAAAAAGAAAAATAACTCACATCAAGCTCCAATTCCAGCTTGTTGATTTCATCAGTGGCAGCATTCAACTTCTCCAACTCAACCTGCAAAGTTTTGAAAAACTTTAGACAATCACATGGCACCCACACACGATAGTCCCAATTGTACGGCAAAAGCAAGCAACACGTAGGGACGGGAAACATCCGTGCCGTCATATTATCTTCTCGACACTACAATGATAAGATTGTCTATCGGATCTGTGTACCTTAGTCAAGATTGGTACAGGACAGTTTTAGTACAAACATGTAAGCGACGGGTTGTCTTATATTCTGGTGGATTATCGCGTCAATTAGGTACATCTGCGGGAACCGTTGACTCTTGTTTACTCACTGTAGCATTTTTATCTATGTATACATTTATTTCAACTTAAATAGCATTATCATTAGTTTTTTTATTTGGTTTGTAGAAAGACTGCCCTGTATAAACCTCAAGGAATGTTTCCTGTCACTAGCTAAGCAAATACAATACTTAAATATACTTACTTATAGACAGTCACTGTTGTTACTCTTATTGGTAAATAAAAGTTCAATTGTAAGGCTAGAATTACATTTAATTTTCAAATTATAATCATTGTAAATAGTTACAGTATATAGAAATTACACATGCGATAAATTTTACAATACAAAAATACGCATTCAGTTTACAGTTTTTTTTTTATATACTTCTTAATAAATTTATACCGAGTAGTTATCTATTTGAAGTGATCTACAAGGATCTATAATATAATAATGCAAATTTCCGAACACATCATTAAACTAAAATTAAAGGGGAACGCTTTGTTATACAAAATTAAACCCTTAACAATTACAATATTAAAGTTTAGAATGGAATGGTTCTCTTGTACTAAGAAAGTTTATATTTATAAAATGGTAGTTTTATTTATGAACACTTCACTTTTGGTAAAGCAAGTCTTAGCAAATACAATGGGTCGCAATAATACGTAATATTAGGCCAATAAGATAAGTCTAGCATTCAAGCTAAAATATTTGAAAGGAGAGAAAGACAAAAATAATGGTAAAGAAAGGAACTAAATATTGCTATTCTTCTGCGGTTAAATGTATACTAAATATTTGGGAAAGCTTTAAAAATAGGAAAATCAATGGCTCTAAGACTCAACCTCATATAATATACATGCCCCATTCTATATTATATTTAAATTTTATGCAACATAGGCTTGGTTTTATTTGACCAGTTCTGATGGTAAATGATATGTGGTCAAAGAATGAGCATACCTGCCTAGCAAAATATCAGTCACCCTTGATTTGAATATATCCAGATTATAAACAGTGTTCAGTAAACAGACATAGGAAAGAAATAATTATATAAAAAGCTGAAGAATTTGCTTCAAAGCACTATCTTCGGAACTCCCAGTAGGATTTGAAATCTCTTGCATTGGATAAGCATATTTAGGGATGGAATCAATTTCTTTTATTTACATTATAGGCAAGTGAAACTGTGGGGCATAATTACTACGAAATATACGAGGTTGTGTCAGCCATTGATATTAACATTTAATTTAAAAATGGAATAAAAATACATACATAAATGAGATTACTGTTGAGTAACAAATTATAAAAAAATAACATTAATACGACAAAACGATATTTTATGCGGTGGTTGACAACTAAATGCTGACTTATAATTAAATACTTAATTATTAATGTTTAAGTAAAAACAAAAAACGAGATTCAACAAAATTCATTTAGAAAAAAGCCAAATTAATTAAAAATATTACCTGTCGGTAATTACGAAACTAAAATTTAGCAGGAAGTTAATTTTTCGTTATTAAATTAGAATCTTTTTCTGTTATTTGTAGGTAGGTACTTAATAAAAATATAAATTTCCGTTAATCATGTTCATGTGACCTTAATTAAATGTTGTTAGTCAAATATATTTGTTATGTAACATTATATATTTATTGCATCTCATTTAGGCCCCTACTAAATTATAACTATCATAATTAAAAATTACGACCTAATAATAAAATTACAAAAAGGCATTTAATGAACCTGATAAAAAAAACCGTAAAATACAGTTCAATGAAAAATTTCCCATTCATATTAATTAATTCTTTTCAAAGTGGACATCAGAAAATTAATCAATTGGGGTTTATACAAGAATTAGGAATTACAAAACTTATTATTACACTAATTAACTTAAGTTTGTGATGTTACATGGTGCCCTAGGGTCAAAGAGGTCGGCTAGCACAAGTGACTTTTGTCACTCAGTGCGTTATTTTCTGCAAATCTCAGTATGAATAAATTACTAAGCTACAAGGGGGAAAATAGCGCGCGTGCTAGCCGTTTAGATAAGCTCAGATATGCGTGAACCATAACAAAGATTTCCATCTAACCCTGACATATCAATTTGTTATAGAAAAACAATCAAAGTTACAATAAACTTCAGAGTCTATAGCAAATTTAATACTGTCCAAATCAAATGTAAGTTATTGTATTTATAAATGGCACATCTCTTAACTATATTGAGAATAATTTAGTAAAATAATTTCAATGAATAATAATTATCACTATGAATATAAGTCGTTACATTATGTAGTGTAAGTATATTATAAGAAATTATAACTAATAATAAAAGATGATCATTACATTCCGTGTGGACAGGAAACAATCCCATAAGGTACCGAAAATGTACAATAACGAACGAATTTAATCAAATCTACCGCATACAAGACAAGGTATGTACAATGTACAAACATGTGGATTCATAAGGGTTTGGACCAATCAGTGAATATCGCTATCACAAATATATTTGCCGGAGACAAAGCGGCGCTTGACGAGCGACAGACGGTAACCGCTGCCTATCAACTCAAACTCTATGCCAGAGAGAGTCGCACCTTCGCAGTTAAACTGAGCTGAGATAGTGCCTTTTGTAGAAGGCCCCTGGTCCAGCTCGAACCTCGCACGGAGGGACCCGACCCCCCTATCTTCAGAATGCTGCGACAGCTCAGTAAAACGCCAAAGGGCTTGATCGTTCTCCGCATTCCAAGTATTCTTCGGCATAGCAATAACGTTAGTGACCGAACCATCCATCGGAACACACACTGATACATTAAGCAGCGGCGACGGCGGACTCATCGCGTGAAGGTTGTACTTATAATCAACCTTCAAATCTGTATGCTCGCTTTCACACTTCCAGTACGCCACGAGCTGGTAGGGACACGATGCGGCACCAGCCTTTGGACGTATCTGATACTTTAGTATGTCTACATTAAAGTATTGAGCTGTGGGATTCTTTTCAGACTGGCGTTTGAGGAGCGACGTGAGAGCCGGCATATTAAATTCTACGACAGTCGAATCTCGAGTGGACATCATTGCGTTAATGCTGATCAATTGTTTGTTGGGTAGGACATTGTCTAGTCTATGGATGTTTTTCAGTCTGAAGCAGAGTTTCGCTGGGTTAGGATTGTTCGCGAGCACGCCGACTATGCCTGTAGGGAATGATAACATCATGTCCCCTGACATTTTTACTTGGCATTTTGATTCGTCCGCGCCACGGAAATAAGAGTGTATAATCTCATGAAAAGCGACAGCTAAGGGTATGGTGTCAGCCATGCCGATTGTAAGTGGAGAGGGCCCGCGCGACCCTGAGGAGCCAGCAGTTCGGAAATCTCCTTCTGACCGCCTTGAAGGCGGGCGCGGAAGCGAGATGGATGATATAGTAGGCGTCGACGTTCGTATGTTCGTTTGGCCTATCTCGCCAACTTCAGAAAAGAGGTCGCTGACGTCCGCCGTAGACACTGGGGTGGGGCTTTCCAATAAATGCGATTGGTTGGCTTGTAGGGGCGCGTAAGGGTTCGAAACGTTGCCGTGAGGCGAGGTGGGATTGCTGGCTGTGGGGCTCTGGAAAAAGTTCAAGTCTAACAAGTCACTACTGGCTTTACTTGTGTTCGCATTTGACCCCCGTCTGGGATTAGTTCCAATTTTGTAAAGTGAGATGTTTTCTACAGTTGCTCTGAGTTCATCAACACTAGCTGACATAGGAGCACTGCCATTAGTAATAGGTTTGATCTCCACATGGATCTTCTGTTCCCTCTCTTCCTCTGAATCTGTGTCTGTTGAAGAATAAACACTTCCTTTTTCATCTTTAGGCCTGATGCAGTACCCTTCATCATCTACTTCTGGCGAGTTCATCAGATCATCCTTGGTAGGAACCTCTTCTTCTTTCTCTTCTAGATCTGACTTGTCACCAATGTTAGAGTTTTCAGAGATCTCATCCTTTTTCTTTTTGGATTTTTTCAGTTTAGTCTTGGTCCTCCTGCTACGTAAGAACCATTTAGATTCTCGGAGGGTTGTGCGTCCCATGTTGTCATCCTTATCTGGGGCTACAGGGGTAGCAGGCGTTCCACTGGGGCTGGACGGAGCAGAACACGGAGCAGCACCCTCAATGCTCCCACTGGGCTCATCTTTGCTTTGGAAATTGGGTGTGAACAGATTTAATAGGGATGTGGTTCGTCTTGAAGTCTTACTGGCGAAGGACTGGCTCTCCTTCTTAGGTGCCTTAGCTGGTTGTGCTGGTTTGTGAGAACCATTAGAGACAGTTGATATCTGATCAGCTTCAGATATAGAGTTGTTTGCGGATCCTGGCTTAGGCAACGAAATGGGCAGTTCCACTAAATTGGCCTTTTCCATTGCACTGTATTTTTCCATAACAAATTGTTCTAGCAATTTTTCCACAGTCAACTCGAGGCATTGGTGTTTGAAATCCCGGTGTACCTGGCCCATAAGGTCATGGTTATTTTGTATGATGTCAGCGTACACATTAACAAACTGTTTCATTTGTTTTAAATGAGCTTCCTCTACATCTTGGAAGTGTTTGCATGTCTGGGTCATTTTCTTTTCAAAATCTTGCTTCACATTATTGTACTTTTCCACTAGCAGGCGATAATCATCATGCAGCTTCTTCAGCTTAACCTCTGCCTTCTCTATGTCCTTGGCTGATGCATTGTCTTTGCGTAGTTTTTCTAACTCCGTACCTTTGCTTGTGTAAAGGTCTTTAGCTTTCTGTAAGGCCTGTTTAGTACTTTGTATGGACATTACTACGTCTAGGGTACTAGATTCAGAGTCTTTGACAGCCTTATGCTTTTTGTGCAGCTCATCAGCATAACGGGCCACGTCTTTGACCAGTTCACTCACTTTTTGGAACATGTGCTGGTGCAAATTGGATAGTTTCTCGGCGGAACATTTCAATACGCCCCAGAAGGGGGCGAAAGTGCCTTGCGCGCAATTACTATTCGCTTGTTTAGCTAGCTTGGTCAGTAATTTCGAATTCGATTCCTCAATATTTGATCTCTCTCTAAGGTACTCAGAAAACTCCTTGCTAGCTATAAGCCCGTATTTCATGTTTTGATATAAAATATCGTATCCATTGTGCTCGCTGGCGAAATAATCTACGAAGACACTCATCTTTGCTGATATTAAAGCAAACGTTAACAGTACTCAACACATTATATTGTCACTGACTGACCTGTATTCTAGGATCAAGCTCTGTATCACCATTGTCGTCCGCGGGGATAGTAAATGAGGATTCTTCCATTGTAGCGCCTGCCACTACGAAGCCACCTAAATTACATCACCGACACAGCGCACAGCGTCACCTTTACACGGCCTTCCAATTAACGAAACGAGTCCCAATCAAGCACGCATCACTGTACACCTGGTTTAATTTAGTCGTCAAACGAACAGAAACAACACACACCACTCGCGTAATGTGTTTAATTTAGCTACATAAATAATAAAGTAAGAATTTTTCATTCAAGATGACGTCCAACTTCATGACGTCAAATCATAACAATAGACTACGTTGCAGGTTTTTAAATAATGCACGTAGAATACCTAGTGACCAATGTCCACCCACTTTTACATTTTATCGACTAAGACATTTTGCTCAAAATATTTAGATGAGGAAGAAAAAGATTGTATTTTTTATTTTATATTTGTAGTACTAAATCATTTAGAGTTTTTCCCTACTAAATCTTTAATTTTTAACGAATAAAAATATTTCAAAGTATCGATAAATTTCAATCGCATTAATCGACTGAAACGTCTGAAACGAATAAAACAAAGCGCAATTGTCTATCATATAATACAACTAAAAACAAATGTCATGTCATGTTGCGAAAGATACTCATCGGAATTTGTTCATCTAGGCATAATTTCATAGCCCACTAGCGCCATGTTACTTTCTATACCTTGAATATTTGACTATCAAAACTTAGCCGACTTATTTTGTACGATGCTTTTGTCGATGTCGAATTTGACGTAAAACAACTTCAATTTGCTCCAATTTCGCCGTTCGTTCCTTGTGCATTATAAAATAATTTCTTTATATGAGTGACATAACTGGCACCTGTAAGTTGTTGCTTGGGTTGTTACCTTACGTCCGCGTGTCCAGAGTTTGCTTCTGAGACGGTGTTCGCAGTCAATCTGTATGCAACTTTTACGCGTCGCCTCGACTATGTCTTACCAAGGATCACCATATTCGGGGCCGGGCGATGAGTACGACTTCGAAGACGACGGGTACGACGATCAGGACGAATACAGGGAGCAGGAGGATGCAATACCGCCGCCACCCGTGGACGACAGCGACGAAGGTATGTTTTGTTTACGGCGATTGTCATCAGGTGATTTTGGCGTCATTTTCCGTCATTTTTATCACGATTCGTCACTCCTGACTATGACACAAGTGCACACGTTGTTTATAAACAGAAGTTACGTATATGTAAATAGGTTAGGATGGTTAGGATTAGCAGCAGGTAACTCTTCCCGCCTAATTGATGTGCCAGTCGTCCGTGACGTAACAACGCCGTATAGATGTCACTTTCACCTTGATCCACTGGCCATAACTTGGTCAAGATCTGGGTGCCTTAAAATTCATGGCTTTGTGTCAGATTTCTCATTATAATGGTATGATTATTTGTTTCAGATACTGAAGAGGCTAGTGAGACAGAAATACCCAACAATGACGAACCTATGGAGCATAAAGAGCAGTAAGTCTCCCTATGTTTATTTTTTCAATAATGGAGGGTAATTTTTCCATAAACATGTTTTATAAATCAGATTTTATTTACCCACTCTGAACCAATTAGAATCTATAAGCAAGTTCTATAGCAATAAGGTGATGACCGTTGAATTTATCGTAACAAACCTCTGTGTCCAGGATGTACCAATTCAAGCTGGCCAGCCTCAAAAAGCAGCTGCAACAGTTGGAGGATGGCATCCACCCAGAGTTCACGCGTCGGGTCAAACGGCTCGAGCATCAGTTGCACGAGAGATTGCGGTTAAACAGGATATACAAGTGAGTGGGATAGTAATATACACTGCATCGTTTAGGATTGTTCTTGAATCTTTTTTTTTTTATCTAAATTTTTTACAGGGCTTAAGTGCACCTGTGTGACTATGCCAGCCTCATTGGATGTCTCTTGGTTCAGATTCATCAAACACTCCCCGCCCACTACCAGATTCTCTGGCAGCAAAGGAGTGTTTCACGAACCTGTACACTCGTACTGCATTTTCTGATGTTGGAAAACTCAATGTTATGTTAATTGCTCCATTAAACAGGCTCACATCAGTCAAGTACCTCTCTCTATTAAAATTTACAAATACAAATAGTTTATTTAAATAAGCGGATTTAACAAAGAAAAATTTAATTTAATTTATTATTATTATTATTGTTTTTCTAATGTTTTTTTTTACATTGTGAATACCTTGGTGTCAACTGTTAATTCACTTTGTACCTAATAACAAATTAATAAATGAAATTGAGGGAATGGACCGAAAATCTTAGGAATCATGCGGCTAGCAACTCATACTACTTTGATTCCCCTTTCCACCTATACACCCACAATGCTAAACGTGGCCTTTAGGTCTTGTTACCTATGCCCTGTCTACCCCGTAAGGGATAAAGACATTATTTATGTATGTATGTACTACCAATTTCACTGGCTCTATTACTCATCGCCAATTGTCACCAGATTCTCTGGCAGTGACATCCAAAAACAAGTTTTTTTTTCACTACAAACTTGTGTAGTCAAGGGTAAATGTCGATTCAGCCATTTTTTTTTTATTGTTGAAAGTGTCGGGAAAAGTCAAGGTGCCTGGGATACAAATTTTAATTAGTGATTTTATTAGCAGCAGCTAGTTTTTTACATTAATTGAGAAACTTTCTGTCTTTCAGAGACCATGTCTATGATGTAGTGGAGAGGGAGTACATAGCAGAGAAGAAGGCGGCAGCAAAAGAGTTTGAAGAGAAGAAGATAGAGTTGAAAGAGAACCTGCTCAATGACTTTGAGGACAAGCGGAAGATGATTGAAAATGAAAGACACAGTATGGAGTTGAATGGAGACTCAGCAGAGGTGGGTTTCGTTTGAAGTTAATATAACTCTTTATTGCACATAACCAAATAAAATTAATACAAAGTACAAAGGCCAACTTTGTTCAGTTTAGTTTATTATTCGTTCGATTTAAAAAACACATTGGTTTATAAAATAATAGAAAATTGATAAAAAAAGAATACTAAATGTCACAAAAGTAAAAAGATAACATTGCAATTAAAATAGAATATCAAATGTCACAAAATCAAGTAAACAGAATAAAAATTATCCCCTAGAAAGAGATAGCATCCAGTTAACTTGATTTAAGTGAGAAAGCTTAACAAAGGCAAACGGTTACAGAGAAATATAGAAAAAATAATCATAAGTCGAATTAAGCAAGAGGTTGGGAACTAAAAAAAACGCCGTACCTATGCGGTGATTTCTGTATTCTGTTTGGTACCATACAAGATTGAAATTTTATTATCATTGTTACAAACAAATTCACCTAAGTTTCCATTTTGTCCACATTTTTTTAAGTTTCACTTTAAAAAGTAACTATGACTCGATCATAATTACACAAACGGATAACTCACGTATAAAAGTCGAGTGATGCGACATGTCCAAGAGGAAGGAATACGAACTAGTCCGAAACATCGAGCATAATACAAAAAAATACACAAAAAAAATAGGTTAGCCATTTTATTTTATAATTTTCTCATCACCTCAAACCTATCATCCGCCCATCACCAGTCCATCATTTGCCAGGTGAAGCCGGTCATGAAGCGTATACTGCGGCGGCGCGCCAACGAGCCTGCGCCGGCGCCGGAGAAGCGCCGCAAGCCCGCTACCACGGTCACGTTCCAACTTGAGGAGAGGGAGATAGAGTCCGATCTGAGGGCTATAGCGCGGCACTCACCGCCGCCGGCGCCGCCGAGGCATGCTCACGCGCAGCCTAGGAAACACCTCAGCTCCACCAGCTGTAAGTTATACCAATCTCTTCAAGAGAGTGCCCTTCGCTTGCTCTAAAAATTTTTGGTATAAAATTTGCGTACGCATTGTTTGTTCTAAAGCATTTTTAGTTCAATTTGTTTAGTCTAAAATTTTAATTCGTAAAAGGCTATCTCCCTTATTCATAAACGCTCTGTAGGCTTCTGCTAACTTAGCAATCGTTTGTTCTTATCTGTGAAAGGTAAATGTCAAAGTGACAGATAAGAACAAACGATTATTAAGTTAGCACAAGCCTATAGTGCGTTTATGAATAAGGGGGTTAAGGGTGCGACCAAACCGCCGCGTTTACGCAGTGACGTGTCGTATGCGTCACGTTTTCTCACCGTTTCTTCATACATTTTGTTGCGATTCCGTAACGTCACCGTTTTTTAAGCGGCGGTGTGGTCGCACCCTAATCCATAACGTTAGGTCTAATTGTTTTTTTAGCTTAACATAAAATGTTCTAAAATTCCGAGAGTATTCAACTCTAATAGACTTTGATTCTCGGCAGCAAAACAGGAAAACATTTTGAATTCTCCTAAAGTTTGTGGTGATATATGAATGAATAGTGATGGGTTGCTAGCCGCATCGCCTAGAACATGATTCCCGAAATTTCGCCAATTTACCCGAACGAAAGCTACGAGAAGCAACTGGTACATTCCATGTTTTTCTTTGCTCCCAGACCAAGCATTACTGTTTTTAGGGTTCCGTACCCAAATGGTAAAAACGGAAACCCTATTCGTTTCGCTCCGCTGTCCTCCCGTCCGTCTGTCACCAGGCTGTATCTCATGAACCGCGATAGCTAGACAGTTGAACTTTTCACTGATGATGTATTTCTGTTGCCGCTGTAACAACGAATACTAAAAACCAGAATAATGTATTTATGTCTGTATATATGAGTGACCAATATAAAGTGACCCCACACAGCGTACATTTGCTTTAGAGCAGGGCTCTGTTTACACTGGTTCATAGATATCTTTAGATAATGGTACGGAACCCTTCGTGCGCGAGTCCGACTCGCATTTGGCTGGTTATTTTTGTTTTTTGCTGTAGTATTTTGGATTTATTTTGAGACTAATATCGTTTTGGTGCAGGCGAGTCCCCAGTGCGCGAGGGTAGCGAGACGCACGAGACGCGCATCGAGGACGGCAAGCTGCTGTTCGAGAGGCGGTGGTTCCACCGCGGGCAGAGCGTCTACGTTGAGGGGCGGGAGATGCCGCGGTTCCCCGCTCACATACACGCCATAACCGACGACGCGGTCAGTACTGTAGCCTTAATTACAACACAACGGATAACTCACGTATAAAAGCCGAAGAATTGCTCCGACAATTGTTTCGGACTATTTCGAAGCCCTTCATCAGGGAGCGCTCGCCCCGGCGGCAGCGAAACGAACACTGCGCGCCAACGCTCTGCTCGCGCGGCTACTCGGCGCAGCTGACATCGGCGCACAACTACCCTCATTTTTATCGTCATTTTTATTATAGTCTAAAGTAGGGCAGCACACAACACTGATCACGTCACTTTGTAAAGGTTCGCTCACACTCACCGTTTGGTCAATATTTAAAACAGTTTTCCAACTGGGGGGCACCGACCATCCGCTGTCACGATTAAAATTGGGATACCGACTTATTTCAATGGCTTCACGTGGCGTGGCTTTTATACGTGAGTTATCCGTTGTGTTGTAATTATGTGTGAGTCTCACGGTAGTTTCATGTTGAAAACTG
Organism: Pandemis heparana; assembly: GCA_963854515.1. Classification (NCBI taxonomy): domain Eukaryota; kingdom Metazoa; phylum Arthropoda; class Insecta; order Lepidoptera; family Tortricidae; genus Pandemis; species Pandemis heparana. Next base: position 1,431,125 of record OY978009.1, on the reverse strand, counting down.
TAGCCTTAGTTTAGATACTTGACACGCGTATTGAAGACGGCAACTAGAGACTAGCCCTCTTATTCATAAACACTATAAAATATGCTTCTGCTAACTTAGCAATTGTTTGTCCTTATCTGTCATTTTGATATTTACCTTTCACAGATAAAGACAAACGATTGCTAAGTTAGCAGAAGCCTAGAGCGTTTATGAATAAGGGGTTTGAAACGACGTCTCGACAGTCCCATACTTATCGCTTCAGACACTAAACTCTAATGCAGGAAATCCCCAATATTTTTTACTGCAACGTATTTTTTTAGGCCCTGGTTGGCTGGTATATTAAAATAGTAGGTACCTATGTATATACATTATACACTCAAGGACATATTTAGCGGAACACCAAAAAGGTAACTATTTTTTTTTCTGGTCAAGCATTAAGTAAGTATGCGTTTTGCTAACTTTTTTTGTGTCCCGCTAAATATGGCCCTGAGTGTATGTGCATAAAATGTAGGACTAAATTACTAGAAATATGAATTTAGTCACCGGAAAATTATTTATTGAATATTATTTACATATTTACATAGAAAAGCATTTGCGTTTTCCTGTATTCATCTTTTTCATGTGCTTTATGTACAATAAAGAGTTAAACATAAATACATACATACAAAGTCGTACCGCAGGCGCAGACTGCATCTAAACTAAATTCCTAACCATCTTAAATACGTCACCTCATTCAAATCGAATATTCGTCTCACTCATAATATCGTTCGAGTCATTCACACCCTCTTGCATTCTATTCCACATATATATAAAAAAAAGCGACGGGTAGCACTCCGGGAGTGCCGGCAGAAGTGAAAGCAGCAGCTTAGATTAGATTTTAATGCTGTAACCTCCATGACGCTCAAAACGTATGTATTATCTATATTGATATACCTCTAACAATGTGCTGATGCCCTAGTACTTTTACTTTACGACTAGACAAAAAAACATTTCAATAATCGAACGCGATTCATTCGTATTTCAAAATAAGCTCTGAGAAGAACTGATATCCTGGTACTTAAAAACTCTCCCTCCGTCTTACGCCTGGCGCGAGTTTAACATTTTTTACCCATCCCAAATAGTGTTCAGCGCCGCTTTAAAGAAGTTTTCATTACCTTTTGTATATATTGCAGGTGTGGGTTAAGAAAACGTCGAATCCGGAACGTATCCGGTTATTCGTGTCGCAGCTGGCCCGCGGCAAAGTGACGATAAAACGACGCGCGTCGTAGAGTGTTGTGATGTGTTGACGCTAGTTGGCTAGGTGTGCGTGTGTTAGCGCTTATTGCAGTGACATCCGATGTTGGCCCAGCATCGCCGAAGGTGAGCGATTAAGGCCATGTCGTGGCCTTGGCAGTACTCCACAGTTGGTTAGAGGGTATTTTCAATTTAGTGTCTCGAAATTATTCCCGTATTCATTCAGCTGGTTGTTGGGTTAGTGTGACTGGAGATTTTTTAGATTATTTTCCCATTTTCTTCTTGATAGCAAATTTTTGTTTCGCGTTTTTTCACGAATGCAATTTTTTCAACGTTGCTTTAATGAAGCTTATTTTTGCATTCGCGTTTTTACTCTGTGTCGCGTTTTTACCGGATCGCAATCGGCGCAGAAACAGTGTCAACGGAGCTCCTATTCCTAAACCTACCTATGAGCCGTTATGCGATATATAAGGTCCGATGGGAAACAGGCGCTCTGTGATACCAGGGGTCTGTCGACACTGTTTCTGTATCGATTGGGAAAAAACCGCAATCGGGGAAAAACGCGACACAGAAAAAACCGCGAAAGTGAAAAAATCCGACAAGAAATCTGCTTCAAAGAAAAAATTATGATGGGAAAACAATCTAACAAGCCAAATGGAAATATTAACTACGGTTCAAATATCCTGAAACACATTTACTTGTCAAACTAACCTGCTGAGATATTCCTGAATAATTTTATGATCCTTTCTGACATTTCCACCATCAGTTTCCTCTCTGGTTAATTGGTACTAGGCCAATATAATATACTACACAGCTGGCTGTAAAGGGTCAATATTGATGACAAGCGATAAAATAGCGCGTGCTGTGAGACTAGAAATTGTCGAAAATGGCAGTGTTGTGTAAAAAATATATACCCTCTTACTAGAATTTGTATTCGGACTGACACATACATGCGATTTGAGCATGGTGTTTTTTCTTTTTTCTATGGTATAAACAGTCTGTATGCTCTTAGAATTCTATTCGGGTTTTGCTATCTCACTCACTCATATGGGTTTTGATATTTGAATCAGCCGAGTGAGGCAGACAGCAAGACATACGCATACGGTCTGTATGTATGCAACACGATCTGCCATCGATTCGATAATTTCTAGATCTGACCCTATGATGTTTATTATATTGATTTTGACAATGATCTGGTAATTTATATTCAATTTTTGTGTCAATAAATACTAGTGGAAAGAGACACGGACTGTCACCGTGACAGGAACCTGGTTCCTATCATTGTGTGAATGTCAGGGTTGCAATATTTAATGTATATATTAAAGCCTGTGATAGCCCTGTGTGTGACAATAGTTTGTTTCACTTACATTAGTTTTTATTGTATGATTGTTGGGAAGTGTATGAAGTTTGTAAATAGTTGGATGACTGACGACTATGATTTATTAATGATTTTTTCGATACGTTTTTCTTTTGATCTCAATTGTTTATGTATTTACTACTTTTACAATAATTGTGCGTCAATTATCTACATAAAACGTGTCAATGATATATAGTGTCACTGATGTCAAATTTGTTTCACGTATAAAATGTGTCAATGATATAAAGTGTCACTGATGTCAAATTTGTCTCGCGTATAAAATGTGTCAATGATGTAAAGTGTCGCTGATGTCAAATTTGTCTCACGTATAAAATGTGTCAATGATGTAAAATGTCACTGATGTCAAATTTGTCTCACATATAAAATGTGTCAATGATATAAAGTATATCAATGCTTCGTGTTGTCACAATTAAGGAATCAATGTGATGCTAACAGCTATAAAACTGATGGATTAATAAATATTTCATTAAAAATTATTATTTTAGATATTAAGTTTGCGCTCTTAACTAAGCAAATAAATTGATATAGGAATAATTCAAGTAATCAGTTGAATAAATGAATTTACTCAACATTTAAAAATTAATTTGTGTAATTGCATTTTGAGCTAGCCTTAAAAATCATGTTCTATGAATTCAGTATTATTTGTTAACTAAAACTTCATACATTTTCTAACTAAATGAATTGACGCCGAGCAATACATATAAGAGAATTTATGAGTGTTACATGGTTGTATTGGGCCGACCATGCGGGAGCAACTGTGGAGAAATGTTTATTACAGTCTGTGGTCAATTATTCGCTTGTGTAGGTATGGAAAGTGGTCACCATTCGTCATTGACTTACGATAAACAACTAGACTCACAATCACGCTCAAAAAAAACTCTAAAACTGTCGGAAGCAAAAGACTGCACGACGCGTCTATTGTGCAGAGTTTTGGTTCAGTCGTGTTTCGACCGCGCTTCGATAACAATGTACATGTCTCTTTCGCACCGTAATCTCAAACGCTTGAGAACAAGAGACAGACAGGTTTCCAACGCGTGGCGTCGTGTTATTACTTCTCACGATCGTATGCAACTGACATTGAACATTACTGCCACGAAATAGGGTGTTAATTTGAACGAATGTGTTAATGTTATCTGTGTAAGTTGATGTGTTGACACACACAATACATAGACAACGCCGCTCGGACGTTTCTTGAGGCACTTTTGTTTGCGATTGGGAGTCTAGTTGTTTATCTTAAGTCAATGCCATTCGTACACTTTTGAGATTTCATTTCTTATTTTTTATTTAATTGTAAAATTTAGCTAATTTATGTACCTAAATGTATATATTGTAGTTTGTTACAAAAAAGTCCGAAACTATTATGTCAAGATGTTAAAGGGTTATGGCCATTTTTGAACGATAAGGTATGTACGAATGGTGACCACTTTCCCCTATGTACAGGACTGATATGGGGCTTAACTAATTTTTCTGATTTGGAACGTCAATTTGTCTATTTGCACACATAACTCACACATACAACAGGTCATTTACTTACTTAAGTTTTTCACCTGTAAGAACATATTGAAATGACTGCATGTCAAATTACCGAAAAGCATTTTATACTAAATAAAATGAATTATGAAAACAAAAATAAAATTATACCAGAAACCCGTTCACAATCTACCACAGGCGTCATTTTTCCACTCTCATACAATTCCAAGAATCAGAGGCAGTATTGTTGTATATAGATGTATATGTCACATGTAATATAATGTACAAATGTTCGTTGTGCAATCGCCATCTGATATATAGGAAGCCTAGGTGCTCAAATTTTTGAACACCCAATCAAATGCCAATGTGTGTGTTTTAGACATTTTATGGAATCAGCCGTGTCCCTTTTGTCGTAGCGATAAATTTAGTGCTACATTCCGAGGGTGGTGAAATAAAGAATGTCTCGGAGCGCAGGAAGTTCTCGCGCGAGCCAAAGGCGAGGGCGATAAACATGCGATCTGCTTTCTTTATCACCGGCCGAGATGTGTACACAATTTTACGGCATCTCCACAAGCTTCTTTGTATATGGTGACGACTGTACATATGTTTCGTAATTTGTGTTTTTTTTTTAATGACTTGTAAATAGTTTTAATGATTTGTAAATATGAGATGTTTCTATTGTAGATTATTTTAAGAACAAGAAACTTTAATTTACAATATATATATTATAAGAGGTTGTTTTGTTTCATTTCTTCAGGCGGGAAGGTTGCCATCCATCAAAATGACAATTTTTCAAAAACTACTATTTTTGAAAAATACTGAATCGATAGTGTATGAAATTATAATTGTAGGTATCTACCGAATTTGGGACCTCAAAAGCGTTACTCTTATCAAACAAAAATACACTTACTTTGGTTTTTACTTTACTTTCCAAATAATTTACATTTACTGTGTCTAATTTTGTTTCAAAGCTATACATTAGTACTACTAACGCCATCTATATCCGTAACTGGAACTAGTAAATTAAATAAAAAATAAATAATCTTGTATGTAGGAAAATTTTCACCAACTTATGGTTCAACTCTACGATTAAACAAACAGAATAAAAAACTGTATACGTACATAAATCACGTCTTTATACCTTATGGGGTAGACAGAGCCGAAGGTAACAAGACCTAAAGGCCACGTTCAGCGTGATTGTGAACGTATAAGTGGAAAGGGGAATCAAAATAGTGGGGGGTTAGCTGCATCGCCTACAAAATGATTCCAAAGATTTTCGCCAGCAAAAATGGCAATCACTAGCGAAATTAGGTTCTTAAAAATGTATATTTAGATATGAGCAGCAGATTATTTATTTTATAGTGACAAGTAACGCCATCTACTGGATTATAAACATATTAAGCCAAGTAAGCAAAAAAATCTTAGACTAAGGATGAAAAAAATGAATGTATTATGAATTTCTGCACAAAAATATCTCGATTGCGTTAACAAATTGCTATTAGTTTTTTACGAACACGTGTTACTAGAGGTGCTATTATTAATATACGTTAGTAGGCGTAAGTGCCCCCGCTAATGCATTTTAGTACTTTATTATGACACAAACACAAACACACAATGTTACTTGAATTTTAGTATTTCGGTTTTTCGAGCCATTGAGTTGCCGCTTAGTTCACAACACGCGTTCACAATAAAAAGTGAAATATTAAGTTACTAGCGACATCTCTTGGTACATTTACTGAACTACAGTCTCAGCCTTAGTAGCTAGATGGCGGTACTAGCAACAGGTTTTAGGTTTATTCCAGCCGCGTTTCGAACATCAAAGAGGCATAAAATTATTTAAAAAATCTGAACGTCTAAATAATCTAAGATTTGAATATCCTAATAGTAGCACTTCATTCAATGTTTCACAATCAGGTTTTATATTTACTTATTCAAGAAAAAATATCGCTTGCGCCTATTTTAACGAGACTTCGTCAAAAACAACTATTCTTTTTTTAACGTATTGAAACCTCTTTTATGATTACCTCCGGGCCCGGGGTGGGCATGGTTATGTGGGGCTCTCCTCTAAGCCTCCGACCCTGAGCTCCGGCCTCTCTCCCTGCGGAAAGGGGTGGGGGGAGCATACCCAGTAAGAACACTAACACTACGGCTTACGGCGTTGCCCGCTTGCCGGGTTTAGGAAGGCACCTTGGGATAGTTGAGATTAGAGATGGGCCGACTACTTGCCGACTAGTCGGGGAAACCGACTATTCGGCATTATTTGTAGTCGGCGAATAGTCGGCGACTACTCGGCAATAAATGACGACTAGTCGATCCACCCAAGCAAGGTAAAAAAAACGCTTACAAAATTTTACAAAAACATGGTAAGTTGAAATCAAATGTATCAAAATGAGTTACATTTGACTCATAAGTATGCGCGAGTGCTGTCAATTAGCCGAAGGCAGACAATTTTATTGGAACGGCTGCAAAAATAAAGCGATTGACGAACGCACACAATGATCGGCAATGCCGATCGGCCGACTATTCGGCATTTTTGCAACCGACTAGTCGGGAAAAGCCGTAGTCGGCCCAACTAGTGTTGAGATCCCGAGGATTCAAGCCGACGACGCCCCCCAGCAGAATTAACCCATCTTAATTCAATCGCTGGTCAGTTTATAATAAAAAAAATATAAAATTGCCTATCGAGATGAAGTAGCTCAAAAAATAACGATTTATTTACGAGCACACTGACCTTAATTGTTTTAATCTAATGGAAAATTAATGTTGACAATATTTATAAATCATTTAACACCATTTTAACCCGTAAATGCGTCATTAAACAAATAATATGTCAGGTGTACCTAATGGAACAAAAGCAAATATTAATCAGCAACATCATCCCCCAGGCTATATTCGTCCCACTGCTACTACTGCTAGGCACATCAGTTAAAACTGCGTATTGCTACAAAATTACATTTCAAATATTACGGATCGCTTAAATAATTTTTTTGATATAATTTTCTTCAACTCGTATTTCAAAGGACTATTTTTACCACTCTCGAATGGTTTTTTGATGTTATTTTTGAGTGAAGTGTTTCCAAAAATGGAACCCCCATAGCTTCATCACTATCACTACATACTTAGTAACTTATAACACAAAGTCGCTTTGCACCGTCTGTCTGTCCATATGTATGCTTAGATCTTTAAAACTACGCAACGGATTTCGATGCGGTTTTTTTATTACAATACTAGTGATTCAAGAGGAAGGTTTATATGTATAATACATGCATAATATACCGCGCGAAGCCGGGGTGGGTCGCTAGTATGCCATTAAAACATTGAACATACACTCTTCTTCACCCACTTACCTAGTTCCATGGATATTGTATTCTAGTCGCCCCGCTAAAATAATAGAATGTCACGGCTCATCTTATTGGGAAAAGAAAGACAAAACGTTGGTCCATCCGTTGTTTTGTTATAACTGTGGAGCTATTGTAGACAGTGGGAGACCAACTTTCCCGCGTACCTACTAGAAAGGGAATTAAAAAAAACTCGCATTTTTTTATCAGATAGTTCATAATTTCCTTAGCGTTTTCCCGGCATCTGCCGCGGCTCAGTGAGCCTGGGGTTCGCTTCGACAACCTAATTCCAAGATTTGGCGTAAGCACTAGTTTGTTTTTTATCAGATAGTTATTGGAAATAATTAAAATACTAATTATAGGTGAATAACTTAAGTAAATGACCTGTCGTATGTAAGAGTTTTTAATACGTACATAGGGCAGACCAAACGTACGATCGCCTGTAGAATTAAAGAGCACATCACTGCAGTCAAAAATAATGACACGCGCAAATCCGCTATTGCTGAACATCTTATTGAGTCGGGAACAAATCACTGGATTGAGCTGCACAGCCCTAAGATCATTTCGACAGAACGCCACTATATACCGAGACTGGTGAGGGAAGCGGTTGAAATCCATAAACATAAAAATTTTAATCGTGAGGATGGGTTTAAATTGTCGAATATCTGGAATCCGGTGATTTCCTTATATAATTCTCGTCCAAAATCAATTTCGGGTGGGCGAAGTGACACTGTGAGTGTAGTGTGTTTGAATCGAGTTTCGAGTGAGAACGGTTCCAGTGGTAACGAGAGTGCACGCAGTCGACGCGCAAGAATGAGGGTAGACAGAGCTCGGTCTACCCAACAATAACATCCACCCGCAATTTCTTCAGTCTACCCGTGATCATGATACATGCAACTGTATCGAAATATCGGGAGCTCAATAAAGGTAATCGCGGTTCACATCCCGTTTATAATACTGTCGTATGTAGTATTGTTTGAACTGATTTATTTATTTATTTATTTTCAAAGAACCAACAGCTATAAATTACAGAGTAGATTACTTCTATAGTACCAAATACCAATGAAGCCAATTATAGGATCTCACAACTAAGAAAACAATTAAGAAAAAAAGTACCTACTGTGGGACTTAAGTCATTTTTCTAATTTGGTACGTCAATTTGTCTATTCGCACACATTACTCGCACATACAGCATTCACTTTAATATAATATTGCTAGCTTCTGCCCCCGTCTTTGTCTGCGTAGAATTAGCAATTGACATGTTTATGGCTATCCCCCGGGAACTATGCTATTTTCCGGGATAAAAAGTAGCCTATGTTTTAATCTAGGGTACCAGCTATCTTCGTTCCAAATTTTATCCAAATCCGTCTAGTAGTTTTAGCGTGAAGAAGGAACAAACATACACACTCATTCACTCACATCGTCACAAACTTTCGCATTTATAATATTAGTAGGATTAATAGTAAGTAAGTAAGTAATGCTTTATTTTACAAATATAAAGAAACAGGTACAATTCACAAAATAATACAAATAACAATAATATATGCACAAAGGCGAACTTACAACTTAACTTAATATTGTACTTTATTCTATGCTGGTCTGGGTTGGGAGCAAAGAAATAGCATAGAATGTACTATTTGCTTCTCTTCCCGCGCAGAGTAAGAGCCCATCGAGGGAATGGGCGAAAATCATAGGATAATCTATAGGCGATGCGGCTAGCAACCCATCAATACACATAATATTAGTTACATACATTACATAAAAATCACGTCTGTGTCAATAACGGGGTAGACAGTGCCCATGGTAACCTAAATGCCACGTATAGCATGATTGTGGGGAATCAAAATAGTGATGGGGTGCTAGCCGCGTAACATTAAACATGATTCCTAAGATTAACACCTATAAAGTGACGCTTGATGCAATCACTTTGCTTTGAAACTTTATTTCTATACTAGCTTCTGCCCGCGACTTCGTCCGCGTAGAATTAGCATCTGACATGTTTATCTCTATCCCGCGGGAACTATGCAATTTTCCGAGATAAAAAGTAGCCTATGTTTTAATCTAGGGTACCAGCTATCTTAATTCCAAATTTTATCCAAATCCGTCCAGTCGTTTTAGCGTGAAGAAGGAACAAACATACACACTCACATCGTCACATCGTCACTCACAAACTTTCGCATTTATAATATTAGTAGGATTTCCTAGGGGATTTAATTGGACAAAGTTCCATAGCGGCACAACAAATTAATGTGGGCGAATAATGACGAACAAAGTGATCGGTTTGTTCACGCGTCGTGGAAAGAGATTTGTGTCTGCTGCAAGTGATAAGCGAACGCAGAAATTATGGTTATGTTTATGTGCAAAGGCTTGCCTTTAATTATAAGAGGAAGCGATTTTAGTTATAGATAATTGTATTGAGAATCACTCGTACCTATTTGTATTAAGAATCATGTTATAGGTGATGCGGCTAGCAACCTATCACTATTTTGATTCCCCTTTCCACCCATACGCTCATCATGCTAAACGTGGCCTTTAGGTCTTGTTACATTAGGCTCTGTCTATCCCGTAAGGGATAAATAATTGATTTATATATATGTACTCGTATGTAATTGTATTGAGTTGGCGTCTTGAAGCACAATGTATAAATGTTACGTTTTTGAGAAGCTCTAATTTGTTGTTTAATTATTTTGGTCAATACTTGCAAATCACATTCGACACAATTCTAGGTTATGACTCATGCCTTGAAGTTTAGTACACATAAATGTGGGATAGATGACAAAACTTTGGTCAGCAAAAAGTTGAATAACTTTATTTTTGAGATGAATCATTGATGATAGAGCGAGTTACCAGACCAGCGGCCCGATTTTGAAAGCACATGTGTGAAAATACCACTCGAAAGTGGTGAAAAATTGACAACATTTCATTTTTATAACACCTGAAAATGTATATATGGTTCGAAAGCATTTTGCCTCCTGATCACTGCAATATGTTTATATAATTTTAATATCGTTTATTATACCAAATAAAAAATAATTAAAAATATGTCCTAATTTTTGCAATACTACCACACCATAGGTGAAACGCCTTTGCTTTTTTCACGAGAAAAAATAAGCGATCATAATTTTGTATTTTTGACAACTTCAAAGTACAAGGGGGGCAACTCTGAAATTCTATTTTCGAAGTTCGTTGCATACCTTCTCTCTCACTTTCAAGATAATGACTATTAGTATTGAGCGGAACAGCACGAAGCGAACCTCGAAAATTGAATATTGGAGAATAGGACCTGACATTGTCAATTTGAAATTAACGTCAGTTGTTTTTCTATAGAGAAAAGACAAAGGGATAAGTGTGTGTTCTGTGATAGTACCGGAGTTACGCCCTTTTAGAATAAGCACAAATTAATAAATTAATTATAAATTAAATACAAGCCCTAGCGAAAAAATTAAACTGTCAGCATGTTCATCTTTTCAAACAAAATACAGAGAACCATTAAAATTATAGACTCAGAAATATGAAATGTTGTCAAAATACGAGTAGCTTAAAAATACTTACGGCTCTCATTAATCATGTGGACTATGCAAAAATTTGATTAGAGCCGTAGTTTTGAAGATATAAACAGATTTATACCACTTTCGAGTGGTACTTTCGAGTGATGTGCTTTCAAAAATCGGGGCCCTGAATTTGAAATACGAGTACCTTAAAAAATACTTACGGCTCTCATTAATCATATGGACTATGCAAAAATTTGATTATAGACGTAGTTTTGAAGCTATAAACAGATTTATACCACTTTCGAGTGGTACTTTCGAGTGATGTGCTTTCAAAAATCGGGGCCCAGAAGGGACAGACCGAGGTCGAATTTTTGTAAGACATCGTCTTGTTACCTTAGGCTGTCTACCCCGTGAGGGATAAAGACGTGATTTATGTATTTCTGTATGGACATCACTCGAACGTACCGTTCGAAAGTGGAAAACAATAAAATTGTGTAATTTTCTTCTAAGCTACTCGTATTTTACTACTTTCGAGTGATAATATCTACATGACATGGTGATTTCAATCGGGCTGCGTTCGGCTAAACCACACTAGCATTATATTGCGTCTGGTCAACTTTTTCTTACCTAGCAAACAGTACAATGCAATAGTTTGGCAGCCGCAAAATAAAATTGTTTTTATGTCACTTTATTTGCGTGTCGTCAATTCTTACTCTAGTACAAATTGCAAAGAGATTACAGTTCACGAGCCGCAATATAATGTTGTTGTGGTTTCTCATCCTAAATTAAATGAAGTATAGGGATTTCCGAGTTGTTTCCCGCTGGCTGCTATGACCTGCGCCGGCGACGGATTCAAGTCTTACCGGTAGATACCATCTCCGAATGTATCGGCTAACTTATTTATTGGAAGAGACACCTGATAAACCTTAAGCCCCCATTTCGGTGCCATTGACCATTTGTTTTGCAAATGCGTATTTTAAATTGTTTTTTTTTTAATTCGATATTTTACGTCGTTGTTGGCGCATCGGTGATTTTGAGATCTATTTTTAAAAGCACATCATTTTTTTTTTTTATGGAAATACTCAAACGAGCTATTAAGCGACCACCGCCACCTATGAGAACCAGAAACCCCAGGTCTTATACTCCGAAATCCGATTTTCGAAGTTCGTTTCGTGCCGTTCCGCTCTCACTAATAGTTATTAATTTGAGAGTGAGAGGGACGGTGTGATACGAACTTCGAAAATCGGATTTCGGAGTTGCCCCCCAGGAGTGTTACCGGTCCGTAAAGTCCGTTTATACCAACCGAAAGTGGCTAAAAAAATTATCTCCTTTTCTTCATCAGCGTGTAATCGCCCACCGTTGGGCATACCGGGCGGGCATAAGCTTATAATTTTCTCTTTCTCCACCTGATCAGTATGCTTAGTGTAAGTTTTCGATAACAAAATACGTCTCGATAACGTTTGCGTTAAACTGTCAAATACTATGAGAAATTTTAGTTGCCATTTCGATCCGCAAGTGGCGCTGCCAATTATTCCATAGTAATTGTGACGTGAACGCGTTCGAGACGTTTTTATATGCGAAAACTTACACTAGAGGCTCAGAATGCCATCGAATGCTGGTGAAAGATGAATTTGAAAAAACGAGTAGAGTAGATGACATTTTTTACGGCTTTTCAAATCTTGTCAACTAGTAGAAAATTTTAAAGGATTTTTTAAAGCACATCATTGTAGCTCCTGGTGGTTCAGAACAGTTAGTCAAGTCACGTAACATTTATCTATTATGAACAATTTTGTTTACACTTCGTTTTTTGTTTATTGAAAATTATTTAATAAATTTATGTATTTTCTAGTTACACATAAGTCGGGTTCTATCTATTTATTACTTCACTTCTTACTTAAAAATTTATGGTTTATTTAGTATATTATTCATTTATTTAATCTACACTGTGTATCGTTTCTTGAGTCACAGACGGTTCTGGCTGAAAATCAGTGCTGCAGGTGTCTAACACCTCAGCGTAAAGCTGAGCCAGCGACCGTTTCACTTTTGCGAAGACACACACAACGCTGATGATCAAATTTTCATGTCTGGTTTTTTTATTGTTGTTTTTTTTATAAAATTGTGTGTACATGCTCTTATATTTGTGTGTCTTGCAAAATGAATAAATGTCTTCTTTCTTTCTTTCTTTCTTTCTTTCTATTATATTTTAAGAATAAAAAAGAAGAATTTGTCTGGAAAAGGAAAAATTAAAGTTAAATTCATAATCTATCAATTTTTTATGATTAGGTGGGGTTAATAATGTTTTTATTTATTTATTTATTATTGGGCTCGCACGAATGCATTGCCATATTCCAGTTTTTTTCTTTTTTTATATATTTAAAAATTACGGAAACTATTTATACGAAAAAAAAGCTAAACCAACAAAACAAGTAGCCAAGAGGAAGGAACAACAATTAATAGTGTTCTTTCAGGACTATTAAAAAAATGGTAAAGGGACTCCTCGCCACAACACTTTGCTCTCGGCTTAGACCTTGTTTGTTTCAAAAGTGTGTTAACCGCACATCACTAACCAATTAGCATCTCTGTCATCAAATCCACGTTACAGTTACCTACGATGGACATCAGCAAACTCAATTAAAGTCGATGTCCTGAGCCGCCTTGGCCAGTCTGCGCGCGACGTCCCAAACGATACGTGGCCATATAAAATATTCGGAAAAATCGATTTGGGAGCCCGCATCTCGATTCGTGTCACGCACTTCGCGCTAGGACGGCTGGCTCGACGCGCCACTGACACATATCTGCGCGCGCCGTTTGAATTTAGAACAAAGTTTTCGAATTTTATTTGTTTTTGTGAAGTGCCAGTTGGAATTGGATTATAAGGTACGTTTTTTTTTTAATTTTAGGCGCTTGGCTTTGATAGGCGCATCCTTGAGCTTGATTTTCGAATGTCAAGGTCGAGAGAATGTCGTGTTGATAACTCTCTTTGTCTAGTCGTAGCTATAAGAAAAGGCCACCAAAATACTAATTGATATATCCATTTTAATTAACTACTTCTGAGAAACTATTTTTTTTATGGAATATTAGTTAATTGATTTAAGTATATTATAATTATTCTCTAGTTATAGTGCAGAGAAAGACAGGTCACAATGAATAATATCCAATTTTAGACGCTTAAATATCTCTCTCTACCTTTCGAAATCTACTAAATTCAACTCTAAAATTTAAACGAACTTTATAAACTCGATTACGATTTAGCTAAGTATATTTTTTAGTTTCCCATTTATAATTTTTACAATAAAATTATTCTGCATTTTATATATTTGTTTATTTCTTTAAAGTTGGCAGCATCATTAAAGTTCTACTGTGGGATTACATTAACACAATAATAATAATATTCTACACGACAAGAAGCCGACTGCATAATTATGTACAGTCATTACACGCATCTTCTTAAAGCCTATTTAATTTCAGTTGGCATTTAAACCTAGGCCCTGGACCACACGCTGTTTGCATCTTTAAAAAGTTTATTCGCATTTCCCGCGTTAACACTGCCCAGTTATGTACAAAGAAATAAATAAAACACTGGCTGTCAAAAGCTATTATTTAAGAAAAAAACCTGGCCATCGAGAAAGCTAATAAACCTCATTGTAATAAACCGAACAACAAAGTAAGCATAGGAACTGCCAACTTAAAATAACAAACACAAACCGGTAACGATAAAACGGTTTATAGTCTGTGACATTTTCAATAAAAAAAGATGATCGAGTCGATGGAAGAGACGGAATGGCACTAGGTATACAGTGTTAATAAAATATAAGATTAATTTAGATCATTTTAAGATGAAGATGACTACGAGTACAATCGATATTAAGTAGCTTACAAGTGAATGATGTATGCAATGAATCCGAATAATTTAATTATTTTTTGTGAATAATAAGCTAGTAATCAATTTGAAAAAAAAGACAGATATCTTCTCATTCGCATCTACTTGACCACCCCACTGCAGAATCACTTTATGTGACACCCTGTTCAATGTAAATTTCGTCTGCCTTGTTTGTCAACCACATTAAATCTGTATAATGCTTACATTTTTAATAAATTTTCATAAAAGATACCGCTCTCGCGCGCCGAGAGTTCCGTACAAATTCGACAATTGAATCTTAAAATCTATGTTAGCAGAACCCTGCTCCTAAAACATAGACAAACAAACAAAAATATTTTTTTTAGATTTATTTCAATAGCTACGTTACAATGTTTAAATCATCTGTCATAGATATAAAAGCCTAGATGATACATGTGCTAGGAGAGCTACCTTCATACCAAACTTCAAATTTCTAGAACAACTGGAAGTAACCCATAGTATTTGATTGCAATTTGAATAAAAAAGATCTTTTCTGATGACTTTACATAATATATATATCTTTTCATTGCATCATGACTTCTTCTTCTTATACTAGCAACCCGCCTCGGCTTCGCACGGTATATTATGCATGTCTTATTCATATAAACCTTCCTCTTGATTCACTCTATTTATTAAAAAAAACCGCATCAAAATCCGTTGCGTAGTTTTAAAGATTTAAGCATACAAAGGGACATAGTAGGGACCGAGAAAGCGACTTTGTTTTATACTATGTAGTGATGATGGCCCCATCGATCAATGGATTTCGTCAATGTCAAAATAATAAATGCAGTATTCAAAAATCTTGTGTCAAAAATGTCTGCAACGTTGTACGGTAGAACACGGTCAAAAGAGCCCTTCCCCCTGCCGGGATCTTAGCCAACAGACACTGATATCCCTCGGATCGGATCTTACATTGACTTAAAAGTTTGATCTATATTTATTTCGACTTATACCTCCACGCGTTCCTGGATGTGTCTTGACGTACGGACGGACAAGTTGTCCTGGACAACATAGTGAACCAAAAGGGGTCCATTTTTCCTGTAGAGGTACGGAACCCCAAAAACATAAACTTTAATACTGTTGATGTTCTTCATTAAATTAAATTGACTCCTGTCAACTCTTCATACATAAGTTGGTTTTGAATTGGCGGAGGATACGAAGGCCTTTATGTAAAGGTGAGCGTCCAAATTACATATAACATCGAGGAATTAACCAATAAAGAGGATATCATACAACTTACATACATCATACATACATAAATCACGTAGACAGAGCTTGAGGTAACAAGACCTAAAGGCCATCACGTTTAGCATGATGTGGGGGAAGGGGGGGGGGGGATTTGGAAAGGGGAATCAAAATAGTGATGGGTTGCTGGCCGCATCCCTTAAGTATAACATGATTCCTAAGATTTTCGCTCATTTCTTCGATGGAGTACCTTTACGATTTGTTCGAAGTAAAATTTTTAAAAACTTCTGCGACCATCGCTGTACTTTTATTGGCTTTGTCAAGTCATTGCGCCGCGTAGTGAATAAAATTCACTGGTTTTTATGACAAGAAAAGTACTTACTTAATCCTAAATCCTAAAAAATAAAATTCGGGTGATAAAGAAAATTTTGATCGCCTAGCGCCACTTCAAATGTCCCACTAGCTCGTTTGCAACTATATTTCATGATAAACCGCTTCTATATTTTAACTTTACTAGTTTTTAATTAACAGACAGCCCTCGAAAGTAAATCTACTTAACTATAAAGTAATTTACGTTAAAAATCTTAGGAATCATTGTTATAGGCGAATGCCGCTATCAACCCATCACTATTTTGATTCGCCTTACAACCTATACGCCCACAAGCATGCTATACGTTGCCTTAGGTTTTGTTACCTTAAGCTCTGCCTACCCCATTAGGGATAAAGACGTGTGTAAATAACTAAATAAGTAACACACCGTGACGTTTTCGGTGAATATTGAAAGGAAACCTGCATACCTGTCAAAGAGTCCACTACACAGCGCCGCACTGCTACCTGGCGGCAGGATTAAAGGTACAATTAAAAACGAGACATTTAATCTGTCCTGTCATCTCGTAACTGTCACCTCCCATTTAAAAGATCATCCATTTATTAAGTATACATTTCCTCAGCCGTAGTACAGTCAACTGGGGTGACTTTGATTTACGGGGTGACTTTAAAAAGTAGTTTTAATGACAAAACCATTATTTTTTATTTGCGTCTACTGCTTCCAATCAATGTCTTCGTCGATCGCAACATGCCAAACATTCTCGAATTCGGAAACCTGCATGGCTGTGAATCAGTTTAATGATTTTTATAAAAATCTTGACCCGCATAAGCCCGCGTCGGAACTAAAGCCCGAGCCTTCTCATTCTGAGTGGAGGCCTGTGCCCAGCAGTGGGACGTATACAAGCTGGAGATGATGACATTCTCTTCAACCGCTCACTTATAACATCTCCATATCACATTAACAAGTTAATCACCCCATGAATAAATATGAATGAAGCCATATTAAATATTTATATACGCCATAAATCCACTGTTAAAACACGAACTGTCATAAATGGATGTATGGTTGTATGAAACATTTTTATTGTGTGCGAAATGTCACAGTCCATGTTTGTAATGTTACCACAATGTAACGATTAATTTTATTTTTTAAACGGTGGCAATCATTCATTAATATTCTTGTAACTTAAAAAAGATAAGTTCGTTGTAGAAACGCGTTGATGTCTTTTGTATTAGAACTTGTCAATGTCAAATGAAGGTCAGCGAGTTTCATACAAATTGTATGTGATAATAAACTATAACTTACATGTGTGGTTACATAGAAGAATGTACCAGTTGCTCTCTTCCCGTGCACATGGTAAAAGCCCATCCAGGGAATAGGCGAAAATCTTAGGGATCATGTTATAGGCGATGCGGCTAGCAACCCATCACTATTTTGATTCCTCTTTCCACCTATACGCCCATATGGTAAGGCTCCAGGAACCGACTTTTGACACTTAATAGTTTTTTTAGTAAAATTTACACAGAAGATGATTTCAAAATAATGGATACGACCAAATAAGCGTTTTTAAATGTAGTAACATTTTCATAAATAACGGTATAAGAATATGATAAAGGTCGGACGGGTATTCGTTCCTTTGGTATTTACGGTGAGTTTAAAACTATAGAAGCTATTAAGTTGCAATTCGTGGATGAGTATATAGTTTGACGGACGACGCGTAGCGGAGTCCGTTAATAAATACGAATCCACGAATTGCCGTTTCCGCCGAGGCATGTATAGCATTTCTCTAATAATGCGAGGAAATAAAATAAAATGTTAAAATATTCCACTGACTTGCATGCAATTGAACAAAATTGTCGCAATGTTCTACTCCCGCAACACAGTACGTAGGTAGCTACACTGTAATTTCACATTTTTCTTCTGATAACGCCATTTCATTCTAAAGTATATTTCTGTTTACTATAAAATTGTAATAAATCAACTAAAAGTGCAAATTTAAATGTTATAAAGCTATTTTAAATTACAATACATTGGATTAAAAAAATCAGACACCACCACAGATTCTGATCTTTATGTAAAAAAAAAAAAACTATTTAAGACACTTTTAAACGCACTGGTTCCATATGATTGTACGAGCATTTGGCTGTTTGTGGTGAATGATCTTAGTCATAAAATATTAAAAAGTTAAATAGTTGTACAGTAATGAAAATTTCCCGGCCGCTACAGCTGCGTTTTTTTCTAATGTTGCGCCAGTAACGGAGACCTTCCTGGAAGCTGTTTTTGACAGTAACACGCACATTTCCGAGCAGGTTGGAGGAAAAGTTTTTTTTCTTTTCTTATTCTTTTTGCGCGAGTGTGCGTGTGTAGTTTTCAGTGTTTTCACTTATGCCGGCACTCCCGGAGTGCTAGCTAGTGTAAAAACGGGACCCTATTACTAAGACTTCGCTGTCCGTCCGTCCGTCCGTCTATCACCAGGCTGTATCTCAAGAACCGTAATAGCTAGACAGTTGAAATTTTCACAGATTGTGTATTTCTGTTGCCGCTATAACAACAAATACTAAAAACAAAATAATAATAATAATTAAGGGTGGCTCCCATACAAAAAAGGTGATATTTTAGCCCTTTTTCATGGCTACCACTTGCCGAGCTAGATCTCAAGAACCGTAATAGCTACAGTTGAAATTTGCACAGATTATGTATTTTTATTGT
Organism: Pandemis heparana; assembly: GCA_963854515.1. Lineage (NCBI taxonomy): Eukaryota > Metazoa > Arthropoda > Insecta > Lepidoptera > Tortricidae > Pandemis > Pandemis heparana. Next base: position 1,412,116 of record OY978009.1, on the reverse strand, counting down.
GGCTACAACAACAAATACTAAAATCAAAATAATAATAATAATTATGGGGGTTCCCATACAACAGAGTATTTATGGCACTGAACGGTTTTTTTTACTGTAATGGCATAAAGTCGAGCTAAAGTTTTGTATAAATTTGACGTTTTACAAAACGTTCTTTTCGATTATGAAAATTCTTTTTACTAATAGAAAGCCTTATTCGTGAGTGTCATAAGGCTTTTAATCCTATGTGGCAGAAGCCGCAGGCAGCAGCTAGTGCAGATTAAAGTATATAAAGCTGCAAGTTACAATATACAAGCGGAAGTCTCTATCTAACACACAGGGTCAGAAAGAGACTACCGCTCGTAAATTTTAACCTGTATGCTTTATAAAATAGGGCCCAGATGTTACTCGTTTACTTGGCTTCTGGGACTGTAACAACAATCTTAAGATTCTCAAGCAAAGCTAAATACACTGCAACTTAGTGTTGGCGTCAACCACGAACTGACGAGAGTTGCCTTAACCTTTACATTTCATCTTCTCTCACTTCTTTAAGGGGGCGACGTGTAAACTTACAGGGGCCTTATCATGCCTTAATAATGCGAAAACTATAATTTATCACCACATTGGAATGAAATTTCTAAATGACACTGAAAATTAAAAAAAAGTAAAGCTATGGCCGGGAATTGAACCTGGATCCTCATCATACCGTGATGCGTGCCATACCGCTACACCACCCATAGCCCGTAGAAGGTGATTTCGGACTTTTCTGACCTTGTTACTATGCTAATTTTTGTCACCAAGCGTCAATAATTTAATTTATAACGGGTAAAACAGTAAAAAAATAAATATAAAAAAATCAAGAAGTCAAATTCTTGATACATTTGATAGTAACTTTCGTATGGTAGGTAATTTCCAGTGATTGCTTTCAAAAATCGCGTCCCTGCAATTTTTCACAACAAAAGTGGTCGCATCTTTGGCAGAGTTAAAGCGCTCGTTGCCTGCTCCTGTCGTAGGGACTTTGTGGTATCAGCATTCCATTTTACCACGTAATTATAATTAACATTGGGGTAATCATAAATAGTTAGGTAAAGCTCGTAGATACAGAAATATGTGAGAAAAGTAATTAGCTCAGTTTAAGTGGGATGGGTATGTTGGATGGAAGGGAATATACTAACTGCACACATTATCATAATATATTAAATATTTGCTTCTGCCTGCGTATAATCCTACTAATATTATAAATGCGAAAGTTTGTGACGATGTGAGTGAGTGAGTTTGTTCCTTGTTTACGCTAAAACGACAAAACGGATTTGGATAAAATTTAGTACGAAGATAGCTGGTACCCTAGATTAATACAAACACTACTTTTTATCCCGGAACATTGTATAGTTCCCGCGGGATAGCGATAAACATATCAATTGCTAATTCTACGCGGGCGAAGTCGCGGGCAGAAGCTAGTTATACATATAACCCTTCTCTTGAATCACTCTACCTATTAAAAAAAACCGCATCAAAATCCGTTGCGTAGTTTTAAAGATTTAAGCATACAAAGGTACATAGGGACAGAGAAAGCGACTTTGTTTTATACTATGTAGTGATATACTTAGGTAGATTGATTAATTTTAAAACGTGTAAAACTGCAACAGTGTGGTATGAAAACAATTAATTATGTGATTAACCGTCAAAGAGAACATATTACTTAAGAAATACCAAGAGTAAGGAAATATCAGCGCGTTTAACAACTTTTTTCTTAAATTTCTCGACGCGGATAATTTGGCCAAATTACAAGCTGCCAGCGCGATGTCGAAGCGCCGACATCTTGAATAATAAGGATCCGAAATAATTATTTCGAGAAAAGGATGGTACGGCCGCGGCGCTTTTTTTGCTCGACTTGGCGGGGACACTGCCGTGCCCCTATATACACCGTACATTGATGCTTTAGGTCTACTTTTATTTGTTTACTAGCTGTTGCCAGCGACTTCGTCTGCAAAGAATTCGTTTATCAATATCCCGCGGGAATTTTCCGGGATAAAAAGTAGCCTATATGCTATTCCATACTTTTCTCTATCTATGAGCCGAATTTCATTCAGATCCGTTGGGCCGTTCTGGCGTGATTGAGTAACAAACAAACATCCATCCATCCATACTTTCGCATTCATAATATTAGTTAGATTAGATTACTTTATATATTAATAATCAACAATATATTTATTTTATTATATATAATAATTAGGTATATGCCTTCCACGCTGGTCTGGAAGCAAAGAAAAAACATAGAATGGAAGGCCAACATGAAGGACTATTTTTTTTCCTGTGCAACATCTCTATGTTTATACTACTCATGTTGAACAATAAAATTATCTTTATCTTTATGTTTATCTTTAATGTACCAGTTGCTTCTCTTCCCGCGCAGATTGTAAAAACCCATCGAAGGAACGGGTAAAAATCTAAAGAATCATGTTATAGCCGATGTCGCGAACTCTATACCTTTGGATACTTTTTATATATTTTTTAATTGTTTTTGTTTTTCGAACTCTTGTCTTCTGGGTCAGGTTGTTATAGAAGAGCAGAAAAAAGAAGCAGTTCAGTTTCATGGTGTTTTAATTTTCCTATTATTTGATTATTCCTCAATTTATCAATATTATCACACAGTCCTCATCGCCGTACGTTTCAGGCGATGCTAGCAACCCATCACTATTTTGATTCCCCTTTCCATCTATACGCCCACAATCATGCTAAACGTGGCCTTTAGGTCTTGTTACCGTAGGCTCTGTCTACCCCATAAGGGATAAAGTAAAGACGTGATTTATGTGTAAGTTTGCTTGCGACAATACATTTTTTGTAAAACTTACTACATCTTTGGTGGGTATCCAGGGCCCAGATTTTTGAAAGCACATCACTAGAAAGTACCACTCGAAAGTGGTATAAAACTGTTTATATCTTCAAAACTACGGCTCTAATCAAATTTTTTACTAGTCCACATGATTAACGAGAGCCGTAAGTATTTTTTAAGCTACTCGTATTTAAAATTCAGCACAATTTTTCACCAATTTTGAGTGGTTTTTTCATACATGTACTTTCAAAAATCGGACCCCAGCCCGCAATGTATAGCTTACTTTTCAAATTTCCCCGCATCATGGGAGGTCTTCAATGGACACGTAACACGGTAATGACAATGCTTAAAACAATATAAACGTTTAAATAGACAACTTAATAAGATGAGTTAAAAAGATTTAAATGTTGCAAATTGATTTCTTTGGTCGGCTCGGGAAAGTTCAAGTTCACTGATTGTCGCTCTTAATTGTCGTCAAGATGTACAAAATACTACCTTATGAACATCCTTATTATACGTAAATGCAAAAGTACTCTGTCTGTTACGCTTTCACGCTTAAACTAGGCACTCACTTTTCTCTTCATTTTAAAACGAAAACAATAAACAAATTAAAACTTGAATGTATATTATTATTTTTTTTAAATAGTTTTCATAATAGGTACTATACTTGCAATCAATATTTTTTCCGTATTCGTCAGTATAAATTAAAGATTGCGATGATATCGAACCTTTATTTTATAGTGAGTAATCGAGAATTTACAATGAGATTAGGATCTAAATCTTACTAATATTATAAATGCGAAAGTTGTGACGATGTGAGTGTGTATGTTTGTTCCTTCTTCACGCTAAAACGACTGGACGGATTTGGATAAAATTTGGTAAGGAGATAGCTGGTACCCTAGATTAAAACATAGGCTACTTTTTATTCCGGAAAATTAAATAGTTCCCGCGGGATAGCGATAAACATGTAAATTGCTAATTCTACGCAGACGAAGTCGCGGGCAGAAGCTAGTACATATAATAAAGCTGAAGTGACAGAACACGTTGCAACAGTTTTTAGATTTTTGTCTGTTTATCTGTTGTTTGTCTGTTAGGTGTTAGGAAGAAGTTTTAGCGCTAATTTTGATTCTGCGCGGACGAAGTCGCGGGCAAAAGTGTGTCTATTTAATATATCGACATCATTTTTAGGGTTCCGTACCTCAAAAGGAAAAAACGGAACCCTTATAGGATCACTTTGTTGTTCGTCCGTCCGTCCGTCCGTCTGTCAAGACCCTTTTTCTCAGGAACGCGTGGAGGTATCAAGCTGAAATTTATATCAAATACTCAAGTCCACTGCCCCTTGGAACTGTGAAAAAATAAAACTTTTAAACCAACGCAATCCAAAGATACAGCCGTTTATGCCGCAAATTTTCGCAACTCTCAAGGGAATCAAAACCTACAGGGTACTTTCCGTGAACGCAGAATGTTGAAATTTGGTATGAAGGTAGGTCTTATAGCACAGATTAAGGAATAATTGCGAAAACCGTAAATATGTATGTATGTCTGTATAAATTAGTGACCAATATAAAGTGACCCCACACTGCGTACATTTTGCTTTGGACCAGGGCTCTGCTTACACTGGTTTATAGATATTTCTAGATAATGATACGGAACCCTCGGTGCGCGAGTCCGACTCGCACTTGGCCGGTTTTTATCGATATCAAATTCCCCGTGCACCGAGCTAGCGTAGGTATGAACATGAGTGTGTTCCGATATATTTGGCCACTATGATCGCTACTACAAATAAAGACTGTACCAAACAAGGATTTTTATCTACTTGACTGTACAAGTGTTTTCATAACTTCTCTGGACCGCTAGATTTATAGGTTTCAATATTTATTTTGCATTGTAAGTTAGTTAGAGCAATAAAAAAGAAGAGGTACGGTTGGTTTCTACTATACTCACGAGCAAAATTAACGGGACGCTTTTCATATAAATTTGCTAGGAGATCGACCTGTTAATTTTGCTCTTCAGTGTATAATAAAAACACTAGTTGAATGACAGTCAAAAATGGCCAGTCATCTCATTACTATCTGATTAAAAGCTTTACCTTTATGTACATTAGGTATGCGTTTGACCACAATCTCGCCTGATGTTAGGTTGCTAAAGAATTTAGGTATATTCTGCAAAATGTGTTTACAAATTACAATCGTCGTAAAAAACACTATTTTTAACCAAGTGTTTTAGAATACTTAGTTCGGAACGGAATATTTCAGGAGATGGTGGAGATACTTGAATAGTCCTGTAATAAAGTAATAAATTGTTTGTCGCGATATATGCGGTTTACACTTTGAAGATAACACAACACAGCAAAACAACAACACAACAACCACTTATGGAAACATTTTTCAACCACATCTATAATGCTAAAAATAGGGTTTCAGACAAACTAAATCAACCACCTCCTGAAATATTCGCGATTAGTTTTCAAGTGCAAAAAAGTGATTGTTACCTACCCGGCAAGTCCCTTTTTCACTATCCCACAATTTGTCAAAATAAATTAAAAATAAATAAAACAGTTACAGAATAATTAAATGAGTAATTAAACTAATTAAGCCGTTGCCGAAAGAATTAAACATTTTAATTGAAACTCCAAAATCGCATCCTTTGAACGTGTATTCGAAACAATTATTATTACCGTCGTAATTTACAGCTGTATAATTTATTATGACATTTAAAATTATCGGAACAATTCAGACTGCATTTGCTTTTAATTCGAGACAATGCGGTGGCATTAATAGCAATATTTGCTAAGTGCAAAGCATATTTTACACATACATTACATATTATTATTAACGTAATTGTTACACGTTGTTTTAAAGCAGCTTGATACAAATAAAATCATTGTATAGTACTTCAATGCAAACTGCGAAGTTATGACACATTTTGTTTCCAAATTAGTTCAAAAATTCTAAGAATACCCTACGGTAAGCTTGATTTATATCTATAATTCAATTCGTTCTTAATTTGTTCCGTGGTTTCCAAGATTAGCTGCAACAAATACAGACATAAAAAATTGTAGTAGCTAATGTGATTTCAAAGATATTTTCTATCTGTATAATAATGTCAATAAATGGAATATACATACTCATATTATTTTCTCAGATATTTTCTATTTGTATTTATAAAAACGTCAATGAATGGAATATACATACTCGTATTATTTTCTATGGTGATGCAATTATTAGCCGATATGTATTTTGTTCGGAAAGTTAAAACAAACTTGAACCAATTTTTTTGTAGACACAAGTGTGTGCGTATCTGTCGTCGACAAACTTACCTGTTTAGTCGTAAATTACGCCTAAGACGAACGACACAAAAAGCATAAACAAATTGAAGTTGTATCGTAAACGTAAACGCGTTGATGTCTTAGTTATTGAAATCAAACAATGTCAACTGAAGGTCGTTAGTTAAACTTGAATTTTCAAAAATTATTAAAAAATGCAATGAGATGGATTTTTGAAAATTCGTACTGAATATTGAAGCCTGGGGCCCGATTTTTGAAAGTACATATATTGTGAGAAAATGTAAGCGACTGAATTACTTAGATCAGTAATTTTCTTCTAATCTATTACCTAGTCATAACATTTCAAATTCAACGAAATTTTTCACCACTTTTGACTGACTTCTTCAAATCACTGATTTGCTTTCAGAAACCGGGCCTCAGCACTTTGTAGCAAAATGGCAATATACAGATTTTTACTACTTTCGAGTGTGATTTCGCACATGTGATATCAAAATCGAAGTATATTTTTTGTTCTGCATATTGCTTATTTTATTTATCACAGTTCCGCATCAGTTCCGGAATAAACATAACACGCAGTTATTGGCACTCTAAAAGCTCGCAGATAATTAACTTTAAGTTAATATTAACCAACAAAAAAATAACCAACCGCAAATAAATCGACGCCGTGAATTCTGAGTTAATAAATTTAAGATCCAATTTGGTTTGGCGTGTGATTTTCGTAGATCCTTTAAGTTTAATATTTATATGGTGCAATGGCGGCAATTAAAAACTGGCATTAATGCAATCGGACATTCTTTTTCGCGCGCTTCTTTTTATTGTTGAAATTTATTAAAAAAATATGGGAATGGCTACTGGATTGTTGAATTGGAATGCAATTAATATCCGTTTACTGTATAGTTTAAATTGACATCCTTTTTTATTTATAAATAAATGCGAAAGTAAGTTTGTTTTGCTTTCACGCCTAAATTACTTAACCGTTCGTGTCAAAATTTCTAAAGAAGATAATTTGAGACTCTGGTAAGGACATAGAATAGTTTTTATCTGGAAACGTTTAATGTCATTATGGATTTTTAAACTTATAGTATAACTTTTTCATTATAAGTCCATGTTGTTCACATTGGCGTTATAAAATTTTGTATAAGGTTATAAAACATTTTATCACAATTTGTTCAATAACCTAGAACCTTAGAAGTCGTAACAAAATGTAATGAAGTGTTATAGTGAATTTTATCGAATGGTATATAGCTAGTTATACTTACAACACTTGATAACACTAGTGTTAATTACACATGTGATCCAATTAACTAGGTTTTGATATAAAAGGATCATCATAACAAATACCAGTTGATATGATATTTAGAAATTTTATTGATAATGCTGTATAAGCTACACGATGACAGGTTCTGGGATAAATTAGCATTTTTAAGTAGCAATAACAAACAAAAAAATACATCATATACTACTATATAAATATATGTCTCCAATATAAATTTATGGAAATCGAAAACGCATCGTGCATCGCAGCTAAATTAAATATCCACACGTGTATATAAATCACGTCTTTATCCGTTACGGGGTAGACAGAGCTTAAGTTTTATATTTATTCACACTTAAAACAAACAATACAATAAAAATAAACAAAAAACGATTAACGAAAAGGAGAGGACTCAGCAGAGCTGCTGGTTTTCAGTCCTCACCTAAGGTAAGGAAATGGTAGTTTGCTGACAAAAACGAACACTACTACTTACTTAAAATAAGGCTACATGAAGGCAATATAAAGTTTTAAAACTTTAAATAACTTTACACAAACAAGCATAAAAAAAGGAAATCAACATAGGTACATAAGATAACTAAAAACAACTAAAAACAAACATTAATAATTATGTACCGACATACACCTAATAGTAAAGCATGAGAGAGAAGTTCGGAGCAGACCTTAAGGCGCTGTCAACAGCAAATGACCTTAAGCAGCGCCACTCTTCACACATACGTTTCGCGTGCCTGTGAGTGAAAGAAAAGAAACTATTCCGGGAGCTTGGCGCGCGTCTAAAATCTTACAAATAAGACACAAATAAGAGGAAATAAAAAAAAGTATGGATTATTTGTGAAATATGACTCGTTAGCCGTGTAGGTATGAATATGTTGACCTCATGTTTTTAATTGCAGACCCATACGTCGAAAAAATACAGACATAGAACCGTTTAATGATGATTTTAACACCAATCTTTGCAATTATTTTCTATTGAGCCGATTTTGTTCAATTATGTATCGAGTCCGTCTAGCGTGTTTGAAATATGGTGAAAATTATCATTATAATTTTTTTTGTATTTTTTTGTGTGTAGTTTTTCTTTAAAAAGTGCTTAAATAACATCAATTTCAACAAAATTAGGTGTTGTCAGCCTCTTAACAGACTTAACAGACGTAAAGGCCACGTTTGACATGAATATGGGTGGAAAGGGGAATCAAAATAGTGAATTGAAAAAACTTCCGAAAAAGCAGGTACTTCGGTACCAACATTCAAACGCGTGCGGTGTTTAAACCGCACAGGAAATAAAAAACTTTCTTTATGAGACTTATTTACATAAATTAAATTAAATGAAGCGCGTGCGACGGTTTTGCCTTTAGTTGTGGGTTCGATTCATTATCGATTCTTACGTCGATCGTATAACGTGACGGCGGCTGTAAAGTGCTTTGTTTGTGTTAGATCATCAGTAACGGTGTTTATAAAGTACTTTAATTAAAATAAACTATACTTTAACTAAACAAATACCTACTTAAATACAGACAGAGATTTATTCGGTTGCTTCTCTTCCCGCGCAGATGGTAAAACCATCGAGGGAATGGGCGAAAATCTTAGTAATCATGTATAGTAGGCGAACCCATCACTATTTTGATTCCCCTTCCTAGATACGCCTACAATCATGCTAAGCGTTGCCTTTTAGTTTTAGGCTCTGGGGCCTTACCATGACGTCTTGATTGATGTTATTTAAGCACTCTTTTAAGAAAAACTTTTTGTTCTAGCACATCAAAAAAAAATTCATAGCTATTCATCATATTTCAAAGACCGTGGACGGACTCGATACGTAATTGAACGAAATAGGCTCCATAGAAAATAATTGCAAAGTTTGGTCTTAAAGTCATCATTAAACGTTTCTATGTCTTTATTTTTTCGACGTAACGGTGTGCAATTAAAAACATTCATAACTAAACCGCTAACGAGTCATATTTCACAAATAATCCATCCTTTTTATATTTCTTATTATTTGTGTATTATTTGCAAGACTTTTGACGCGCGCTACGCTGCCGGAATACTTTGTTCTCTTTCACTAACAGGCACGCGAACCGTATGTATGAAGAGTGGCGCTGCTCAAGGTCATTGACGGTTGACAGCGCCTTAATGCGATTCAATTCCGATTCAGTTTGGGTTCGCTCGCTGTCAGATCCATACTGAAAAATGTCAGCTAAGACGAATTGAATGTCATTAAGACGTCTTGGTTAGCCCCCCCCCCCTGTCCACGGTAGGGACAAAAACGTGATTGTTGTATGTGTATGGAGTCAAATGAGTGTTTTCTAAGAAATACGTACTATAGTAAAAACAATCGAGTGCTCAATGTGTAGGTATGTCGGTCGGTGCGCGCGCGCAGTCGGACTAACAATAAGTGTTACGACATTTATGGTTGTATTTACGTCGGCATCGTAACTTGGTGATTTAACTAATGTTTTTTTATAAAATAGGGCGGTAAAAGAAAGAAAAAAAAGAAAAAATTCTATTTATGACTATCACAAAAGTAGTTACAACACATATTAAAAACAACTAAATAACTTGTTACAAAATGGTCCCAACTCAGTATGTGCTGGCCTTACAGCCAGCGCTGGTATTTCGTTGGGACCACAGGGTGATACATTACATATTGAAAAGTTTTTTTACCTATACATATGTATATAGGTATATCCATATAATACAAAAGTAAAAAAAACATATCTAATACAAAGAAATAATTGTGAAAATCGGTCCACAATTGACGGAGTGATCGGTGAACAGTATACATAAAAAATACATACATTCGAACATGAACCTCTTCCTTTTTTGAAGTCGGTTAAAATTTATAAGGGATTTGGTTGCCTGGGCACAAAACCCTTTGTCGTTTGTTTGTGGGTCGTCTGATAGTAAAGTATATTGATACTTTCGAGTGATTTATTCCCAAAGAGGCCTGATTTTTGAAAGAAAATAGAAAAGAAAACAATAAAGAGGTCTTGTTACCTTAGGCTCTATCTACCCTGTAAGGGATAAAGACATGGTTTATGTATGTACTAGCTGTTGCCAGCGACTTCGTCTGCAAAGAATTCGTTTATCGCTATCCCGCGGGAATTTTCCGGGATAAAAAGTAGCCTATGTGCTATTCCAGACTTTTCTCTATCTACGTGCCGAATATCATCCAGATTCGTTGGGCCGTTCTGGCGTGATTGAGTAACAAACAAACAAACATCCATCCATCCATCCATCCATCCATCCATCCATCTATACTTTCGCATTTATAATATTAGTTAGATTAGATTAGAATTACAGCTCGCATTCTTGTGAACTGTCAAAAATTGGTTTAGATTTTTAGTTGTGAAGATACAAGCAGATTTTCACCGCATTCGAATAGCTTTCTCACGAAGCCTTCCAGAAATCGGGCCTTTTCCCTTTCACTTCATCGATCAGGAACTACACAAAGGTTGGATTGTTATGATACATGGCCCGTTCTGCTTAGCCCGCGGACCGCACTTAATGTCACGGCCGTGGTCCTGTTTAGTTGACATTTTGTTACCGTAGGTGTCAGTCAGCAGCGATCTCTCATGAATCAATTAGGCTTTTTTGCTGCTTTAAATAACGAGTATAAGTTACGGTGGGTAAAAAAACGCGGCCGAAATTCCTTAATATTTTTTGTAAATAATCACGTTTATCCATACGGGGTAGGCAGAGCCTAAAACCGTCCGACCGTTTCACTTTTGTGACACACAACGCTGATGATCTAATTTTCATATCTGTGTTTTTTTTGTTGTTCTATAAAATTGTGTGTTTGCTCTTATATTTGTGTCTTGTAAAATGAATAAATGTCTTCTTTCTCACTTTCTTTAATATAAAGGTGCGACCACACCGCCGCTTAGTAAACGTTGACGTTACGGAATCGCAACAAAATGTATGAAGAAACGGTGAGAAAACGTGACGCCTACGACACGTCACTGCGTATACGCGGCGGTTTGGTCGCACCCTCACAAAGCGTAAAGGCCACGTTTAGCATGATTGTGGGCGTATATACTTCATTTAATTTAGGATGAGAAACCACAACAACATTATATTGCGGCTCGTGAACTGTAATCTCTTTACAATTTGTACTAGAGTAACAATTGATGCCACGCAAATAAAGTGGCATTAAAACAATTTTATTTTGCGGCTGCCAAACTATTGCACTGTACTATTTGCTAGGTAAGAAATAGTTGACCAGACGCAATATAATGTTATTGTGGTTTCTCATTCTAAATTAAATGAAGTATAGGTGAAAAGAGGAATCAATATAGCATGTAATGGGATGCTAGCTTGATGCTAGCCGCATCGCCTATGAGATGATGCCTAAGATAATGCCAATTCCCTTGATGTGCTTTCGCCATCCGCGCGGGAGGAAGCATCTGTGATTTATCTTTCTTTGCTCCCAGACCAATATGGAAGTTAAAATAAACTTAACTCCACCAAAAAATGTCGTCGAGAACAAAACGACGCGTGTAACGTAATCGCTCTCATAAATCGACGTTGAAACATTGCACCGTCGCGGAAACTGCTACCGACTGATTCTGTTGCATTAATCAAGTTTTTGAGCATGTAACTCTGTTTTAATGGAGCTTTAATTAAATAAATTACTCCTTCACGAGTTATCTTAGGAATCATGTTATAGGCGATGCTAGAAATCCATCACTATTTTGATTCACTTTTCCACCTACCTACATTCCTGCTAAACGTGGCCTGTAGGCTTACCCCCTTATTCATAAACGCTCTATGGGCCTTTGCTAACTTAGTAATCGTTTGTCCTTATCTATCATTTTGACATTTACCTTTCACTGATAAGGACAAACGATTACTAAGTTAGCAGAGGCCTATAGAGCGTTTATGAATAAGGGGGTTATTGTCTAACTCGCTCGCAATCGCCATCGCGCTCATTTTGACAGTTCTTGTATGAATGTGACAGCTAGCTGATTCCGATGCCAATTGTCAGCCCAATGAACTGTCAAAATGAACACGATGGCGATTGCGAGCGAGTTAGACAACAAGCTGTCTTGTTACCCGAGGCCCTGTCGTATGGGATAATTACGTGGTTTATGTATTATGTATGTATGTATGTAAGTTTTACCTAGTCCCTGGCTGGCAACGCATCTACAATTCTTTGGTGTTGCGTGCGCTCCCATGGATGGTGGTGATAGCTGGCATTTGATCTACTTGCTCGTTTTCCTTCTCTCTCGCACCTACTTATAAAACAACAGCAGCGATAAGCTCCTATGTTGTATAAAAATTCGCGGGAATAAATTATTAAAAATGAAGGTCAAGATAATTAGCTTCTAATGCCACGTGATTTATTAAAAAAAAGTAAAGACAACTGTCAATTTATGAGGATGCAATCCAATAAGGTCTCGGCTGCGGTTTTTAATGCATTAGCATAATTCAAATCAGGTCTTATACTGCGAAATTCGATTTTCGAAGTTCGTTTGGTGCCGTTCCGCTCATACTAATAGACATCCATTTGAGAGTGAGGGGGAAGGTATGACACGAACTTCGAGTTTCTTAGTAGCCCCCGGGGCCGGGTGAAAATAACGCGATTTGCATGCCGATGGAAAATAAATCAATTTTATTTGCTGTCGCCTGTTTACATGAACTGGTTGGTATTTTTGTTGAATTGGATTCTTGAACTGAATTGAATTTCATTAAGACGTCGTGATACGGCCCGCTGGGGCTTGCTATGGCGTCTTAATGCGATTCAGTTTAGGTTCGCTCACAGTCAGATTCGTACTAAAAGTGACAGCTAAAACTTGAACTGGCTGGCCCCTTTACTTCATTATCTTGACTATCTATAATGGTTTCAGTTAAAGAAAGAATTAGTAAAGATTTTTTAAATTGTTTTTTTTTTTTTTTTTTTTTAATTGTGTGTACATGCTCTTATATTTGTGTGTCTTGCAAAATGAATAAATGTCTTCTTTCTTTCTTTCTTTCTTTCTTTACTGTAACTGATTAAGTTTTTTTTTTACATTGACGATCTTCTTGTGACTTACTTACGTTTTGACATAAAAATATTAATGTTATTTACAAGAAAATCAATAAATGCATCCAGAGTACTATGGTCCTTCGACATGCGCATGCGCAGGTAACAACGTGATTCGCAAGATCTGTGTATTCATCGCAGGGGGTAAATTAAACCAGAAGTGGGATTGAAGCGGACGTGTGTAAAGTCAGAACGAACGTACAAAGTGTCAATTTATGTTTTTAATTGCCTTATGAAAAAAACGATTTATTTTATATGATATTAATTTCACTTTTATTTTATTCGGTTACCTGCGACTCCGTCTGCGCAGAATCCGCTTATCGCTATCCCGCGGGAACTATGCAATTTTCCGGGATAAAAAGTAGCCTATGTGCTATTCCAGACTTTTCTCTATCTATGTGCCGAATTTCATCCAGATCCGTTGGGCCGTTCTGGCGTGATTGAGTAACAAACAAACATCCATCCATCTATCCATCCATCCATCCATACTTTCGCATTTATAATATTAGTTAGATAGATGTGATTTGTGTGTATTTTAGTGTATTTTGATACCGGAGATCTCAAATTTTCTTAAGCGGAGCCATACTTTTCCTGTTGTCACAAAAACCGCCGAAACCATTCAAAAGTGAATCATCTCCCAAACAATGATAAATGTTTTATTCAAATGAGTCAAATAAAAAAAGGTGTGTTGTGACACCGGGCTACCTAATATACTGAAGTTAAGAGTCATCATAACACAAAACAAGATCACGACACAAGATCGAGAAACCCAAACACTTAAATTACAGGGAGCCAAATCCTTTTGTGAAATAATTCACGCGGCATTTTTTTCCTCACATTATCTGCAATATCAAACTCGGTTTTCCAAAAGCGTATTTTGGCGACACATTTTTCAAAATATCCGGCTTAAAAGCCAACGGGCCATAATTTTAAACAGATGAAATTAAAGATTATACCATTCATGTTTACAATGATAACGTATTGATCATGTTTTGAGTTTATGGCTTTATTTATAACCTTCTTAAATCTTATCCTAATATTATTAAGGCGAAAGTTAGTAAGTTTGGATGTTGGTCGCTGTTTCATGGCAAAACGGCTAAACTGATTTTATTTAAATTTGGTACAGAGACAGTTGCCTATTCCTAGAGTAAAAAACTGTGCAGATAGCCGAGAGAGAACCATTTTAAAAGCGGAAGTTATTTTAGAGATCATCTTCTCATTTCACATTTAAATTACCACCATTAAGTAGGCACTTAATACCTAGTAAAAGCGCGGCAACATACTTAATGAAAAAGCAGTAAATTTGCATGCACTTAATTTTATTTCAGTACTTAAGTGGCTACTTGCCTTTGGCAATTTTTCTTTATATTATGCGGCACGAGAGACAATTATTAAAATCTTTAGGCCTTTATCAGTACACTTAGCATATTATGCGTACTTATTACAGTCTTTGTCACATACTGGGGCCTTACCATGACGTCTTAGTGCGATTCAATTAAGATTCAGTTTAGGTTCGCTCGCTGTCAGATCCATACTAAAAATGACAGCTAAAACCTGAACTGAGTCGGAATAGAAACGCATTAAGACATGGTAAGGCCCCAGTGATGATGCGAGATACGGGGTAAATAGAGCCTAAGGTATCAAGACCTAGGTCTATACTTCATTTAATTTAGGATGAGAAACCACAATAATGTTATATTGCGGCTCGTGAACTGTAATCTCTTTACGATTTGTACTAACAGTAACAATTGACAACATTTCATATTTCTGAGCCTATAGTTTTAATGGTTCTCTGTATTTTGTTTGAAAAGATGAACATGCTGGAAGTTTAATTTTTTTGCTAGGGTTTGTATTTAATTTATAATTAATTTATTAATTTTTGCTTATTCTAAAAGGGCGTAACTCCGAAACTATCACAGAATAGACACTTATCCTTTTGTCTTTTCTGTATAGAAAAAAAACCGACGTCAATTTCAAATTGACAATGTCAGGCCTTATTCTCCGATATTCGATTTTCGATATTCGCTTCGTGCTGTTCCGCTCATACTAATATAGTCATTAACTTGAGAGTGAGAGAGAAGGTATGCAACGAACTTCAAAAATAGAATTACAGAGTTGCCCCCCTTGTACTTTGAAGTTGTCAAATACAAAATTATGGTCGCTTACTTTTTCTCGTGAAAAAGGCAAAGGCATTTCACCCATCCTGTGGTAGTTTTGGTAAAATTAGGACATATTTTTAATTATTTTTTATTTTTTATAATAAGCGATATTAAAATTATATAAACAGATTGCAGTGATCAGGAGGCAAAATGCTTTCAAACCACTTATACATTTTCAGGTGTTATAAAAATGAAATGTTGTCAACTGACGCCACGCAAATAAAGTGGCATTAAAACAATTTTATTTTGCGGCTGCCAAACTATTGCACTGTACTGTTTGCTAGGTAAGAAATAGTTGACCAGCCGCAATATAATGTTATTGTGGTTTCTCATTCTAAATTAAATGAAGTATAGGCTAGACGCAAAAAGGAGAATCAAAATAGTGATAACAGTTTTGAAGGCAATTTGCTGCTTTCAAAAATTGATCCTCTTAGTATTGGCGGACGGTGAATCATCTCGTTGACAGGAGTCACGATCGTCACTCACCTTGCCGAGTGAAGGTGTTTGATTTACATGCGCCGGCGCACAATTTGTCAACTGTGACGCATGCGGGGTGCCAGTGACGGCGGAAGAAATTAACAGAAAAAAAAACAGCTCAGGGGCCTTAGGTACTATGGCTTTTTAATGAGATTCTATTCGTGTGACTCAGTTCACGTTTTAGCTTTAGTATGGACCTGATAGCGAGCGAACCTAAATTGAATCGGTATTGAATCGCATTAAGAGGCTGACAACACCTAATTTTGTTGAAATTGATGTTATTTAAGCACTTTTTTAAGAAAAACTACATACAAAAAAAATACAAAAAAAATATAATGTTAATTTTCATCATATTTAAAATACGCTAGACGGACTCGATACATAATTGAACAAAATCGGCTCGATAGAAAATAATTGCAAAGATTGGTCTTAAAATCATCATTAAACGGTTCTATGTCTTTATTTTTTCGACGTATGGGTCTGCAATTAAAAACATGAAGTCAACTTTTTCATACCTACACGGCTAACGAGTCATATTTCACAAATAATCCATACTTTTTTTTATTTCTTCTTATTTGTGTCTTATTTGCAAGATTTTAGACGCGCGCCAAGCTGCCGGAATAGTTTCTTCTCTTTCACTCACAGGCACGCGAACCGTATGTGTGAAGAGTGGCGCTGCTCAAGGTCATTTGCTGTTGACAGCGCCTTAAGACATCAATGTAAGCCCTCAGTTCAATGTATGTAACTATGTAGCACCCCAACGTAAGACTAGCGCTGGCTGATAGGCCAGCAAATGCTGAGTTGGGACCATTTAGTGACAATTCATGTATCTGTAGCCTTTTATACGTTTTATGTTTTTTTAACTTAATAAAATACAAACTATTAAAAAGTAATAACTAAATAACAATAAAGAACACTGAAACTAGGAAAGTTGATTAACGTAAAGTAGGTAAGTTAAAAATGATTAAAAATTAAACTTAAATAATCCCCCTCCTCCCCTGTTTCATGCCTGGCTCAAAGTTACCCACTATGCTAGCCGCGTAGCCTCTCTGAAATGCAATGGTAACATTGGCAACCCTTTGAACCAGCCACGAACCAGAGCGGGGATCGCAGCCCCTATCTTCTTTTGAGATTGTCCATAAACTTTTTCTTCCTTTTTTCTTTCTTTCTTTCTAATCTCTGGATTTAGCATTTGTGAGTCTCATTGGATTTACGCGCGGACGAAGTCGCGGACAACACTTAAGAATGTAGTGATTAGACACGCACGAATAAAAACAGACCTGTGGTATCTCGTCCAAGCCGTCTTGACCTGTATTTAGAGATCGTGACAAGGAAGGCATGTCCACTTCCCGCTCACACTCGGCCGCATATCCTCAAGGCTTCTGTTCGGTTTATTGGTAAATCCAAACATGTTTTTCATGTTCTTGAAACAATGAAGCCTCCTTCAGTGGAGCACGCATCGGCGATTATCAAACCACCCATCGACATCAGAATTTTATTTACGCAAGGCTTACGGGATTACATTTCACATTTTAAAATACAAACTGTAGCACGAGTTTCTTATTTAAGCAAACTTAAACCCATAAGCTGAAAAGCCTGTTTGAGTAATAAAATGTTTGTATTGTTTGTGCCTGTGAAAAGGACTTCTGGAATCATGAGTCAGATTGAAGCCTTTTTTAACTGATCCTCCGGGATAAAAACTACCTATGTCCTTTCCCGGGACAGTGACTATCACTGTACCAAATTTCAATTAAATCAGTTAAGCCGTTTTACCATGAACGAGCAACATACATCCAAACATGTAAACCACCAAACTTACAAACTTTTGCCTTTATAATAATTAGTAAGATGTATGTTGGTTGACGCTGATTGTATTTAAACATTATCTCCTTAAAATCTAAAAAACTTTAAATTATCTAATGGAACACAATTAATCTTAATAAGCATTAGATTTTAATGAACAGAAGCTAATGGAGCCCATTTGCGGCGTTTATCAAGAACGTGTCGTTTCAGTAGTGATGTGGGTCGACCAATCGATACTTAGTGGTCACTTCTAATCAATGTAATATCGATACATTAAATATAATATACGTATAAATCTCATCTTCATCCCTTAAAGAGCCTAAGATAACAATACCTAAAGGCCACGTTTAGCATGATTATGGGCTTGAAGATGGAAAGGGGAATACTTACTGTAGGTATATTATTTATCGTTAATTAATTGCTAGACTTGACAGAGTCCAACGATATAATGCTGGTAATTATACTACAGCAAGATATAAATAGTCTAAATAAGACTCGTAAGTGGTACGAAGTTTGTGTATGTAACTACTATTGCCACAAAATAAGTAATTGCCACAATCGTTTACGACATTTGCGCACATTGCGCACCCTCTTTTGTAATTAATTTTAAAGTATTTAGTTACTTTAATTTTGCAGTAATTTTAGTTTTGTATTTACATTTTAAGGACTTATCTGTTTTTCATACTTACATGAAATAAGTGCAAAATTTTCTTTACGACGATAAATTTCTACTGCGCCACTATTTCAAATTAAAATATTTACTTAATTAAGAGTACTATTACCACAGAAGTGATTACAATAATCGGCCCCCTGATGTCATTATCCCGCATACACCCGTTCCAAAAGCAGTGTAAGACAGTCCAGAAAATTAGCCAATATATATCCGAATATTGCGCTGTTTTCTCCGGTTGTCGAACTCGTTAACCGCCTGTCCTTGGCTGTCCATTACGTGTGAACAACTGACTATATTTGTTTGTATGTATGAACCAGATTGTTTGTTCAGTTCAACGACACGACTAACATTAGCTTATGCGCTACGGTTTAAGATATTGTTTGGAATTAGTGGTATTGATTCAGCATTAGAAGTGTTAGACAAATACTTAGACCTGTGACTTAGACAGTACTGAACAGGAGTACCATGACCACAGAATATATAATAGTACTAACGTATAGAATGGCCACGGTCCGCCCCGCACCTATTCGAGTTACCCCACCCCTCAAGCGCAGTCTGCCGGAAAGCTGCTGGCAACTAGTAGGGCTCGCAACGCGATGTATGTCGGCCGCACGTCAAAAGTTCGGGAATCTATCCTACCTACTTCATTTTATAAAACATTAGAAAATTAATGCTTTCTGAAATTATCGCGATTAATACATGAAATAACTACAGAATCATTCGCTTAAGTTTGTTGTCGTACATCTATTGTAATTGAAAACAATAATGCTTAAATACACAGACAGACACATTTTAAGTAAGTTTAAATAAATAGATAACGATTAAGTACATTTATTTGCACACATCTAAGCCATATCTTTAGTATATTTATGTCATTGGTAGTACTTATAGTACTAGGTTTTTGCGATAGACAGCCCTGTGTATCTTACGCACACATTGACGCGTGTACAGACGACGTCGTGCCTGTGTTCATTTCAGAACGCGGATTTTGTACGTCGTGGCCGCCGTGTGACCATGACGTATTAATATGATTCAATTCCGACTCAGTTCAGGTTTTAGCTGTCATTTTTAGTATGGATTGACAGCGAGCGAACCTAAACTGAATCGGAATTTTTAAGAACGACCAATAAGGAAAAGACTCTTGTGCTAGACTGCTGAGACGTCAGTTAAGAAACTAATACACTTACACATACATGAATGTATGACTTAGGGCGTTTGTGCACTTACAGGGAATTTTATACACCCGGAATTTTCTGTCCGGAGTCCGAGTTTTTACGGAATAGGTACAAACTGTTATATAAATTTGTACCTACCTATTCCGTAAAAATTCGGACTTCGGACAGTAAAATTACGTGTCCTACTGAGCTGGCAAAGTCGCATTTTTGGTAGTTTTTTACGATTTTTTCACGGAAATTGAATGAATGTTTCAAATGTGCATCTGTAGTGCACTTCGTTTTTAGTGTATCTATTAATGTGTCCAATGAAGTGATTATCGTGATGGACTTTTATTTTCGTAAAAGGGATAAAATAGTATATATTGTTTAATAAGAAAATAAAAGTCCATCACGATTAATTATTGCATTGGAAACATTAACACACTAAAAACGAAGTGCAAGACGCACATTTGAAACTTTCATTCAATTTCCGTGAAATAATCTTTGATAAATTATCCAGCCGCGAAACACGCGCGTTTTGCAAAAAACTGAAACGGTCGCTTTTTGTTGTGCAAGTTTTTTGGGACAACTACAGAAAGACTAATTGTATACCTACACCGATATTATAGCTGTTTCCCTAGAAGGTATCTAACCTTCGGAAATTATTGAAAAATTATCTAATTTAGGAGATAATTATAAGAACATTTCCGAAGTGGCGCTCGCGCTAGTTTCGCGGCTGTTGTCGCCTTAATTAAAAACAGATTCAAAATCTTAAAATAAATCAATTTTTATGAGTTTA
Source organism: Pandemis heparana (assembly GCA_963854515.1). Taxonomy (NCBI): domain Eukaryota; kingdom Metazoa; phylum Arthropoda; class Insecta; order Lepidoptera; family Tortricidae; genus Pandemis; species Pandemis heparana. Next base: position 1,391,664 of record OY978009.1, on the reverse strand, counting down.
TTGCCTCACCGATGAATCAATAATTTCATTCGGAATAATTAATGACTTGTTAGTTATGTTGTGTTGTGATTTTTTAACAGTTAACCTGCTCAATATATAAATATCTAAATATATGCATATGTATACAGTTATCGTTATGAATAATCGGACCAATGTTCGCAATATATGAATAAAAAACGTATTATAACGAAACTTAATCCTTATTTCCTTCCTAACGATGCATAAAGTATCACAAAGTGTGCAAAAACACGGCACGCCGATATATTTACAATGAAATTTGAATATCTTTAAAAGTGTTTGCAACTTAATTTATTTTTCCGCTTTGGGCGTCACAACATCACAATAAATACGTTTTAGCCGACTTCAAAAAAGGAGGAGGTCTTTTTTTAGGTCAATGATCCTCCTCGGTATTACTTACTAATATTAAAAAAGAGAGAAAAATGTTTGTTTGTATTTTGAGGGTGAAAATCTTAGGAATCATTTTATAGTATAGGCGATGCGAGCAGCAACCCATCACTATTTTGATTCCTCTTTCCACACCTATACGCCCACAATCACGTAGCATGGTAGATATTAGGTATAAAAATATTAAATACTTGCCTCCCCCATAGACCTCCAGTTGCCTCGGTTGGGGCGGCTTGCATCCACCGTGAACCCGCGTCTTTAACGATAGCCTCTAGTGTAAGTTTTCACACGAACAAACGTCTCGAACGCGTTCACGTAAACGTCTCAATTACTATGGAAAATTAGGCATCGAAACGGCAACAAACTGTATGCTTAGTGTAGGTTTTCGGTCACAAAATACGTCTCGAACGCGTTTGCGTTGAAATGTCATGAAAACAGATTGTTGCCGTTTCGATCCGCAAGTGGCGCTGCCAATTTTTCCATAGTGATTGAGACGTTTACGTGAACGCGTTCGAGACGTTTTTATATACGAAAACTTACACTAGAGGCTCTGTTCTCATAGTATTTTGACATTTTAACGCAAACGCTTTCGAGACGGTGTTCTGTGACCGAAAACTTACACTAAGCATACAGGTCATCCGTCCTCGTTGGTGGACGCAGCGCTTGCCTACTACCTTCCTTTGCTTGTTTACTTTACATGTTTAGAATTAACTTAAATTATCACCTTACTCTACTCCAGTGGTGGGCAAAGTACGGGCCGCGGGCCAACTCTGGCCCGCGAAAGTATTTAATCCGGCCCGCCGAGGGTCCATCGACACGGATAGTATATGGCCTGCTATAATTACGTTTTGATGGTCGAGAAGTATAAAGTAGATTCTGCTTAGTAGAATAATAGATGCATAACCTATATGAAGCTAAAATAGCCGCGTTGTTCATGTATTGCGTAATACAGGGCGCAACTTGAGAATTTCTTAAACTTTGTGGCGCCCCAGGAACGAGTGAACTTTTTTCTATAATTTTGGCCCTCCTGTAGAATTTCTTAAATTTTCCCATTAAAAAAGTTTGACTACCACTGCTCTACTCAGTATTCAAGTATCGTCCAGCGATCAATGATGCTCAATTGTTCTATGCGAGTAGATTTCTGTCATGCGTGGGAGTGTAACCAAAGATCTTAATCTTAAACTGTAATCGTTTATGCTAATCGTGGGTCTTGAATCATTAATGTTCGGATGATTTTTCAAAAGATTTTTTGTCCTTTGATTCGATTAAACATTGCTTTGTTGAGTTTTTCATACATTAGGGTAAGAGAGCGAGTTAGTGAACATTTACAAATGTTTACATGAAGTTAAGAATTGTAATGTGTTTGAATTTAATTAATAGGTAATGCTTGATGTAAGATTTTGATCGCAACGAAAAACGTATCGAACACGTTTGCATTGAATATTATCAATTATTATGGGAATTACTTTTTCTCGATACGTGCAGCTAGAAAGCGCTGTCAATTTCACCACAATAATTGCGACGTTAACATGAACACGTTTTATAATATGTCTAAATATGTTGTGTTGTGTCTAATTTTTTTTATACCAGGTCGGTGGAAAACAAGCGTAAGGTCCGTCTGATGGTAAGGCCGTAGCCTACGGACGCTTACAAGTCCAAGGAACTAGCATGCGTGTTTCCAAACTTTAAAAAAAATTTACTCTCGTTTTTTAAAGAACCCCATACTATAGTCCCCCGGGCAAACATTGGCTGATAATATATTTATCTCGGTCTAAAAAAAGTATAATGCAAAGCTACACCTACCCACGTGTACACTCTTGTCAAAACTCGTTACGTTCCTTAAATACCATACCATAACAAAAACTGGCGCATAAATTTGAAACATGCAAACAACGAATAAAGATTTCACAATTTATGTCAACATACGGTTATCCTGTTTTTTGACAGTGGGGAAGGAGCGCGTTACTGTCGCCTGTCATAAGTAATTAGTGAGTACCTGCAGGCAATAAGCAGTCAGTTACAGGCTCTTTTACCTTGCTACGAAGAACTTCAAAAGGTTCAATGATTTAAATACAATCTCGAGTAGGTAATCCCAAAATAGATCTATTAGTGATCATCATCACGTTTCATCTCGGCTCAGATTGTTCACTTTGTTAATTTTGGTTGCTAGAATAGTTTATGCTATTAATTTATCTGTTAATGATTTTTAAAATTGAAATATGTCTTTTCAACATTGGTGCGTATTGAGGAATCTAAATACTTCCGTTCGCATAAACAATTTTATCTTGTACGCATTGTAATACGGCAATAATAATTATGCATTCATTAGCTATAAGCTGCCTGTGCATTATAAATAAGAGTAAATAGGCTCACACCATAACGATACGTTGGCTGTTATTTAAAAAATCGGCCAAGTGCGAGTCGGACTCGCGCACGAAGGGTCCGTACCAGAATATATAACCTTAATAATTTAAAAAAGGTGAAAAAATACGTTTGATGTATTTTTATTTTATTTTTAGTATTTTTTATTATCGTGGGAATAAAAATACAACATCTGTGAAAATTTTAACCTCCTTGCTATTACGGTTCATGAGATACAGCAAAAAACGCCAACAACTACTCTGTTGTATGGGAGCCCCCTTAATTATTATTATTATTTTGATGTTAGTATTTGTTGTTGTAGCCACAATAAAAATACATAATCTGTGCACATTTCAACTGTCTAGCTATTACGGTTCTTGAGAACTAGCTCGGCGATCGGTAGCCATGAAAAAGGGCTAAAATATCACGTTTTTTGTATTTGTTGTTATAGCGGAAACAGAAATACACAATCTGTGAAATTTCAACTGTCTTGCTATGACGGTTCTTGAGATACAGCCTGGTGACAGACGGACGGACGGACGGACGGACAGCGAAGTCTTAGTAATAGGGTCCCGTTTTTACCCTTTGGGTACGGAACCCTAAAAAGACCCTCGTAGGCAACGGCTTTCGAATTTAACTCATCCAAGTCATTTCCGCCAAGATGGGTCTCTTGCTCGCTCGCTTCGCTCGCTCGACCGTATTTAGGGATACATTATATTGAAGTCTAGATTCTGGCCGCGACATCGTCCGCGTAGAATTAGCAATTGACATGTTTATCGCCATCCCGCGGGAAGTATGCAAATTTCCAGGATAATAGGTAGCCTACAACCTGGCGGGCTTTTATCTTCCATGTACAGACTTTCGACCGTCTTCAGCTATGCATAGGTAGATTATGACACTTGAGCATTACGGCAGGCATTCAAAAATAATGGCATGTGATATTATGACAAATGATAGTTATAGCTAGTGACAATATTTATGGGAAACTTTAGGCCATCAGTACCTGAAGTGATGACCACGACCACTCTGTCAAGAGTGATACCGAAAAAGGAAGAAGGAGGGCTAAGTTTGTGATACATTTACTTAAATGACATAATACTTTTATCTTCTTTTGGATCCTTCAATTAACACTAACCTTATCATGAAAAACTGTTATTTATAGCTTAAATAACCATATACGGAAGCGGCGGTTGGTATTTTTAATGCGCCTATTAAAATAAGACCGATATTTAAACCCGTTTCGGTAAACTGAACTTGGTTTGCTCCAGTTTTGCACAGACCTTTGAATGGTCTAGAATAACCTGTAAATTAATCACAATTATCTCGTTGTCTTGAAAGGTCCTTCCGCGTTTATAATCGCCGATAAAAAATATAATACATTGTAGCGACATGTAACACTAACTATGGACTGTGGCTTCGTCTGCAATTAAATATTTTAAGAGGTTTTTCTGTGTGTGTGTAAATTTGTAAATATTCTCTCTCTTTATGTCTCTATCCGTATTTCGCGGGACTTACCTATGCTATTTTACGGGACATCATTATCTCCTTTATTTTGACTTTTTTAGCCTAAATATAATTGGTTAATAGAATAACACTACGACTAGGGATACTAAGTTTTTTTTGCTATAAACAATAAAAATGCACTAGCATAAATCACGCGTATTTAACCCTTAGTTACGAAGAAGACAGAGCCAAAGGTAATAAAAATGAAAGGGCACGTTTAGCACGTTTAGTCGTTAATGATAGTGGGCGTAGATCTTCGGGGATAGTGCAATACCGCGTAACTAGCACTGGTAAATACTGCTTATCTACACAACACCCATAGGAGAAATCCGCGTAACTGGCATTGGTTAATACCGCGTATCTAGCAAAATGTAGCCAAATTAAAATTTCCCGCCAATGAAAGTAAAATCCTGATTAGAAAATACCAGTTCGATCCACATTATAAAGTTTGGTGTTGTGTACTCGTAGATACACAGTATAATATTTACTATTTCTAGTTACGTGGTTTTGCACTATGGGTGTTGTGTAGATGTAGATACGCAGTAGCTGTATTTACCAGTGCTAGTTACGCGGTATTGCACTATCTCCGACAAGATTTATCTTGTCAAAGCTTACATCAGAAATTTCATAAGCCGTAGCTTTGTAGCGTTTTCTCCAATTTCGAATGGTTTTCAAGTGATGTGCTTTCAAAAGGCACCCCGTATCGTGTTGGCATGTCTGTAGCTTCGTAGCACCTGCGCCCGCGCCGGCGAGCTTGAGACGAGCCCCCAGTTTGCATTAAACTTGAAAACTGAATGTCACGGACAGTCCGACGCTGCGCTATTGCTGATTCTACTTCTTGGGCGTGGTCCCGGGGACCAGAGGAGAGCGGTGAAAATGTAAGGCGACTGTGGCTCGACAAAGGGGCAAAAAACAGTGGAATACTACGAAACTAGATTAATTAGAGCTGTAATTTACTTCTACGCTAATCTTGTTTCATATTTTGCTTGATTTTCAGCTTTTAAATGGTAGTTTCGAGTGATCCGTTCTCTAGGGTGTCTGAGGAAGTCCCATAAAAACTACAACTGCTTTGTCTTCTTTTTTGCATTTCATACTTTAAATTTACGCTGTAGTTGCCTTTTACATCAAATAAATGTATATTTTCGGTCTTAAGTGTTTTAATAAGTCGTAAACCTTCATTTATTTAGTTTGTGACTAGATCAATTGGTTAGGCATGCTGGTTAAATCGCTCCCTTTGCTAATGTCCACACGCGGGTATTCCTTAGAAGCACATAAGCAGTGCGTTATAACCATACGTACATTACATACTACTATTATGTTCATATTTCATTATTATTATTTTTTACTAACCAAACTTATAAAATATTTTTTTATTACTAACCAAATTTATTATAAAACTTCAATCTTTCTTACGGTACCCTGAGCGCTCGAATTTTGCCATACCGATGGACGACACGATACTACTTCACTTCACTTTTTGCTTATAAAAGCAGCGAACCGACTTGCCTGCAAAAATGCACACATGTCTACAGCGTGCATATGTAAATATCGTCCGTGAACTACGTCCAGACAAGACTGACCTACAGTTGTGTGTGGCTACGCACACAAAGATAGCCTTCAGCGTTCGGGTTCATAAAATTCCAAGTCAGACCGCCTGACTCCCCAGTGATGCCAGGTCCATCAAACAGTCGCGAAAATATTTTAGTTCAAAGTTAATAATTTCATCTATATGCCCTAAAACCCAAAATAAACGTTTTTTATTATTTATTCAATCATATATACGCGAGATTATACTGAGACTTTGTTTTATTAATAAATTATAAGCTTTTATACTTACGTTTTTAGTTTGTATTGGAGTAAAATATTTATTTAAAAATAGCAATTAAAAGAAATACCACACTGAATTATTGATTTTCCCTCAACTTTTCTGTACCTGTAACTTTCCCGGTAAAATTCAGAATGAAATATTAGTCGACAAATAAAAATATCACAACCCAAAATACCGCCATATTTAGCTGCCAAAACACTAAAATGGCAGCACTGCGGACGCTTGAACTAAGCATGCAAGGTGGCGCTATGATGTTTCGCGCCAATCACCATGAAGCGTTTAAACGCATGCGCGAAAAGACCTCGTTTTATTGGGTAAAATTAGGCAGATCTTGTGATTTCATTTGCTAAAACTCGTAATGTTCGGGCTCTCTGATTTGTTGTTTTTTGATGTTTTCCTTCATGATCATAATAAAAACATTAATGATGTTATTTTAATTATGTAATTCTGTGAAGGCTTATTAAGTTATTTGTTTAGTTCTACATAATTAAACGTGAACTAACTTATGGGATGGCCTTGGTCTTGTGTTGTGAGTGTTGTGAAAGTTAATTCGCGACGAAAGTGATATAATAAAACAACAAAAGTACCTAACTAATTATAAGTACCGGTACGTAACAGCAACGATGCTAGATTCATAGAGTATGTCAAGAAGTATTCAAAGTTATTTAAAAGGGTTTGCGCTTTTGCAAAAGCAGACTACTTTAGCAATAAAGTTAAATCTGCAGATAACAAAGTGAAAGCAGTTTGGAATGTAATTAATTCAGAGACAGGCAAAAGCAAGCCCCGTAATTGTCATTTCAAACTGAAAGTAGATGATAAAATACTGACCTCAGATAAGGAAATAGCGGACACCTTTGAGAACTTCTTTGCAAACATAGCTGCAAATACTACCCGTAACCTGAAGGCATCTGCTGAAGAGTCAAGCTCATATTTGCCTATGAATGTAAAAGCGTGCAATTATAAATTTGATTTTAAATATATAGACTCGCACGATATTGTTGCAACTTTTAAATCCCTAAGGCTAAAAAATACGGAAGACCTTTGGGGAACCTCGGTTAGAGTCATGAAATCTGTTATTCACGTGGTGGCGCCATATTTAGCTATAATTTTTAATAAGTGCGTGGATGAGTGCGTGTTTCCGGACTTAATGAAATTTAGCAAAGTGATTCCTTTATTCAAGTGTGGTGACAAATGTGATCCATCAAATTTCCGTCCAATTTCTGTTCTTCCAGTGCTCAGTAAAGTGTTTGAGAGGATAATGTTAAATCAGATGTTGCATCATTTCAATGTAAATGAATTACTTCACAGCCAGCAATTTGGTTTCACTAAAGGCCGATCCACCACAGATGCGGCGGCTGCACTCATTAAGTATATTTATGATGCATGGGAACATTCGCAAGATGCAATAGGGATATTCTGCGATCTCTCCAAAGCATTTGATTGCGTGGAGCATGAAACGCTTATCCGCAAGCTTGAGCACTATGGGCTTTCTGAGAACTCACTAAAGCTTGTCATGTCCTATCTCAGTCAGAGAATCCAGAAAGTGGACATAAATAGAGTGCAGTCATGTGGTGCGCCAGTGAAGCTTGGAGTACCACAGGGTTCAATATTGGGACCTTTTCTCTTTCTGGTATATATCAATGACCTGCCCCGACTGCTGGAAAACAAATGTGACATAGTTTTGTTTGCTGATGACACCTCTCTGATTTTCAAGGTAGACAGGCAACAGGAAGATCAAAGTCACATCAATGAGACTCTAACAGAAGTGCTTCAATGGTTTACTGCGAACAATCTACTACTAAACGCAGCTAAAACGAAATGTATTAAATTTTCGTTACCAAATGTACGACAGGTTGAAACAACCATTTCCATGAACGGAGAGAAGCTGAACCTCGTTGATGACACCGTTTTTCTTGGTCTCACCTTGGATCGAAACTTACAGTGGAGCCCACATATTTCTGTTCTTGCTGGTAGATTGAGTTCTGCCGCCTATGCTGTACGAAGAATCAGACAATTCACCAACGTGGAAACAGCTCGACTAGTTTATTTCAGTTACTTTCACAGCATTTTGTCTTACGGCATTCTGATTTGGGGAAGAGCAGCTGACATACAGACTATATTCATTCTACAGAAGAGGGCAGTTCGGTCCATCTATAACCTGAGCTCCCGAGAGTCATTAAGAGAGCGCTTTAAAGAGATAGAAATTCTTACAGTAGCTTCGCAGTACATACATGATGTGATTATGTATACACATAAGAATTTCAATTCCTTTAAGAAAGTGTCAGACATCCATGATTTCAACACTCGAAATAAACACAAGCTTCTCGTTCCTAAATTTCGTCTACGGAAAGTAAGTAAATCTTTTCTGGGAAACTGTGTCAGGTTCTACAACAAAGTGCCTGTTGATGCGTGGAAACTGCCACATGTGTCATTCAAGAGATACATAAAGAACACGCTCTTGAAGAAAGCGTATTACACAGTAGATGATTATATGTGCGACGATAATATGACATGGCCATCTTTGGAAAAATGACCGTAAGCCGGAGAATCCAGTGCTTTGTGAGTGATCCTGTAGTATGTGTGTGTGTGTGTGTGTGTGCGTGTGTGTAGTATCTATATACGGTCTCTGGCCCTGTTGCTACCGTCTGCTGTAGACTTGCTGATCTCGGTACTGAACTAAAAATTTTATTAAGATTAAAGATTATATAGACATTATCAATATTAGCATCTTATCAATTTAAATATTGTGCCTACCTGTTTTAATTAGTTTGTATTATTATTTTCTTTTTACTTTAGTAATATTTTTATTTTTATTATTATTAATTATTTACAAGGACATAAATATTGCTATGTCGTATGTGTATGTGTGCTAAGTTAGGTATTAGGTAGGTATATTGTTAAGCTTATGGATTTCCGTTTTCTTTTGTTGTTTTATTTTTTCATTTACTGTCTAGTTACAGGCTAGCAGCGTCGAAGTTCCTAAAACGTCCCCATAGCGAGCCTGTGGGGACGGAAGTGATACATGCCCTCGGTACCGCTCTGCTTTCAGAGCATGACATGAGCGCGTGTGAGCCAACATTGGGGGCGGCAGACGTAAGCTTGCCTTCGGAATCCAAAAGCTTATCAGTTACTTACTTGACATGAAATGCATATTTCATATTTTTTATTATATATAATAATTTTTTTTTTTTTTTTTTGCTCTTTTTCTCATCGACATTGGAGATATCTCCAATTAACTTATTTGACGGTGGAGGCGTTTTACACCTCCACTAAACTTAGATTATTTTTATTCACTTTTTGCTTTTGCTTTCTCTTTCTTATCATTATCGCATATTTTGTTTCGCTTTGACCAGTAGAGACTTTATACATCTCTACTATAGACCAATGTAATTTAAGGTACGGACTTAACTTAGGGACCTTTTACATCCCTTTTTATAAAATGTATTAATTGTATTAGGTAAGTTAAGTAGAATTTAAGTACTATTGTAAATCTATTTTATTTTGAAAAAATGACTTTCTGCCAAGTTTCTTGCGGCGCATTCTTCTTGGCAATGATGGTCTTTCCGAATGCGCTGGTAGATTCAAAAAAAAGACATGTAAAAGAGCCCTCGGCGGCCTATTTGCAAAATAAACTTTTGACTTTGACTTTGACTAACTTTTACTTGGCTTAAACAAAAGGCAACTCAACAATTTCATGTTACACTTAGTTAAATATTCATAATTTTTTACTGCCAACTTGATTTGATTTGTCCTTCCTTTGCATGTATACATATTTTATTGTTACAACGCACAACTAACAGACCCGCTTTGGCTGAATATTAAAAAAAATCATTGGTGAGTGCTTAAATTGTTTTACTTTAACGGTTGTGTTGTTTTAAATAATAATAGGTATAATCACATTTGTGAACTTATGGTCGGTTAGTTGAAGGTTAGTTGTATAGCAAAATTTCACATCATTAGCTATCTAACGCCGTAGCTCGACGGTTCTGGAGTCGCCTGACAAGCTTGGAACCTGAGTTCGAATCCTAAGTTTACCAGACTTTTTCCTTTTTTGTTTTAATTTATTTACAACAGAACAGTAGTTAACATAAACTGTGGAGTTCATGTTATAGTTTAAACTAGCGACTCGCCCCGGCTTGGCACGGCTGTAATATTATACTAATTATTATACTAATGTGTGTGGTGTGGTGTGTTTTGTGGATAGTTTTAATCTTACCATATTTCATAGGTAATTAATGTAAATTGTGTGATGCATTAGGTAATTGTGGTCATCATTTAACTAATTAATGCAAAACAAATATAATTATTAAACTATAAGTACCTCTTGTACCTATCGCTCTATTTATTGACGAAAACCCTTGAAAAACGCATTAAAATCCATTGTGTACTTTAAAAGATCTAAGGGAACATACCCATTTGTATATAGAAGATCCATGATTATATTATGCCCGACACGTTTCGTACCAATACGGGTTTTGTTGTCAATATGCCTACCCTCTGTCAGAAACCATTGCACGCCCCTGCTAATGTCCTATAATGAACTATCTTATCTCCTTCCCCGGGACTGAAATAATATACCTAAAAAGTTTAGAACAAATTTTAGGTTTAGATGTTAATTTTTTTTGTTGTTATTTTAGATAAGTTAGTTTAAATAAATAATCTATAATATAAAAAAAAATGTAGTTGATTGATATGTAAATACGATTATTAGCACTAATTAGCTACGTAGGCTTGGATGATAATGTTAATATCAGTCACCGAAATTAATTAAATTATGGGTTCGATTTAATTTGTGTTACAATTAAAAATTGGTTCAGTTTTTCTTGAAAGAATGAAAAAAAAAAAATTGGTTAGGCATCCATGATATTTTTTAGGAAGTTAGGGCCTATTTCGCCACTCTGTGTTAAGTTCCAGCTATCTTAAGTGTCAGTTATCTATGATTACGTCTGTATTTAATAATAGGAAACAAACAGAGACGTTATCGTAGATAACCGACACTTAACAGAGAGCCTTAAGGCGCTGTCAACAGCAAATGACCTTGAGCAGCGCCACTCTTCACACATACGGTTCGCGTGTCTGTGAGTGAAAGAGAAGAAACTATTCCTGCAGCTTGGCGCGCGTCTAAAATCTTGCAAATAAGACACAAATAAGAAGAAATAAAAAAAAGTATGGATTATTTGTGAAATATGACTCGTTAGCCGTGTAGGTATAAATATGTTGACTTCATGTTTTTAATTGCAGACCCATATGTCGAAAAAATAAAGACATAGAACCGTTTAATGATGATTTTAAGACCAATCTTTGCAATTATTTTCTATCGAGCCGATTTTGTTCAATTATGTATCGAGTCCGTCTAGCGTGTTTGAAATATGATGAAAATTAACATTCTATTTTTTTTGTATTTTTTTTTGTGTGTAGTTTTTCTTAAAAAAGTGCTTAAATAACATCAATTTCAACAAAATTAGGTGTTGTCAGCCTCTTAACATGCCCTTAGTTTAACGCTTTTAACATTTGTCATTTCCCCCGCTACCTCTCGCCACTTGCACACTGTTGTTGTTTCGAACATAAACAAGAGAAACGATGATCTTTGGGCGTATCTGGTCCACGGATAACTTGTAGCTTGCAGCTTGCAATGAGCAAAAAGTGTTAATTGTATTACTAGCAACCTTGCGAAGGCTGCATTCCTGGATGTTTTGGTCCAGTTGCAGGTATTTAATTACAGATATTTTAGTTTTGCTTGCAAGTTGTGCGTTGTTGGTTGTTGTTCGGATGAATCTGAGGTCATTAACCTCTAGATTTGGATGACAGTTCAATGACCTAAACTTAAAATATTAAAAGATGATCACTGATATTGCTGACCATAACTGGCACACAAGATAATTGGAACATAACAGGGAATTTGCGCGACGGAATCCGGAATACGGAGATTCGCCGAAAAACTAGAGTCATTGATATAGCTCGAAGAGTATATGTACGTTGAAGTGGCAATGGGCAGGCCACATCGCTCGTAGAACAGACAACCGTTGGGAGAGAAAAGTTCTCGAGTGGCGACCGCGAACCGGAAGACGCAGTGTTGGCAGACCTCCCACTAGGTGGACTGACGTCATCATGAAAGTGAATCCGGTGGATGCAGGAGGCGAGTTGTCGTTCATTATGGTGTGCTAATGGGAGGTCTTTGTTCAACAGTGGACGTCTTCTGGCTGATGATGATGATGATGATACAATAGCCCCTTGGGTCTTAGTTTAAACGTCTTAGAGTTATTACAATTTACAGTCATTATTAGCCTGTGAGTAAAAATAATATCTTATTTTCAAAATGGAAGCTGGTTGCTTATCGGACCGATACCCAAGTTGCTCCATTAATACTGAATTAATTGAGAATTTGTGCCAAGTATAGCGAAAAAACAGGACTAAATCGAAGTTTGCTGACAGCTGTATAAACAGGGTACCTACCTACATTTTATAATAATGGCCACTGGCGGACATATTGTATCTATTCTGTTTCATCTTAGCGCTTAATAAAGTAAACATTATAAGCGTCTGCAAGAATTTTCATTATTTAAATTAGTTAAATTGTTACCCTCTTACTTATAAACGCTCTGTAGACTTCTGCTAACTTAGCAATCGTTTGTCCTTATCTGTCACATTGACATTTACCTTTCACAGATAAGGACAAACGATTGCTAAATTAGCAGAATCCTTTATGAATTATGGGGTAAGTAAGGAAGACGAGCAAATAATTATAAAACCTACATACTTACTTAATTAGTGTAATATCAAACGTTTTACGATGAGGGACCTCACAACACAAGTAGGTACTTACCTATAGATAAAAGTCCAAAAATCACTGTTCCGAAAAAAAGAAATTGATTTGTATAAAAACTATTTTAAGAACAATTTTATTTTGTTATTTGCTTGCCCGACTCGAATGGCTGATTTTTCTTAAAAGCTGGACACGCCATTTCCCTTTAACTACACCAAAATTAAAAAAACAACCTGTCACTCCTTCCATATCCATCAAAATGTCACTGGCCGTTTACACGCCCAATTTGCTGCGGTCGCTTCTTCTAATTGCCGTCCCCCAATACCGCAGTAAATCTTGACCAAAAACGGCAGAAATGTGAATATGCCTTGACATTCTGGCGCAATCAGCGCGTGCGCATCGCGATTCCGCGATACGCCCCTATCCATTTCAGATGGGGATTATAAATCGCAACAGATTTATAAACGAGTGATACTAACAAGTTGGAATGCGTGTTGTTTACAAAATCGGTCTTATTAAAGCACAGAGCAGACCAGCTAATAGAGAGGAAACCTCATAGTCATATGAAGTAAAATTCGCCATGCCAATATTGGCTCAAGCAAGCAAAGCAGCAGTGTTTCGTAGCAAGTGGAATAAAGTAGTCTCTGCCTACCCCTATGGGAAGTAAGCGTGACTGTATGTATGTATGTATGTATATGTACTTGAACTTTTATCTAAGTACCTGCTTGTGTTGTGAGATCTCTCATAGTAAAACGTTTGATATTACACCAATTAGGCATGTAGGTTTAGTAATTATTAGTTAGTCTTCCTTACTAACCTTATTCATACACGCTCTATAGGCTTCTGCTAACTTAGCAATCGTAATTACTTGTCCTTATCTGTGAAAGGTAAATGTCAAAGTGATAGATAAGTAGGCCAAACGATTGCTAAGTTAGCAGAGGCCTACAGAGCGTTTAAGAATAAGGGGGTAAATGTTTAATAAAGACATTCATTAGACAGAATATGCCTATTCCACAGCGCCAAGATGGCCTCGCGTTTTGCAAATGGCGGCTTTTTACAGAATGCATCTTGTTAGTGAGCTCATAAAATTTTAGCACTACTTTAACAAGATCGATTCAGGTTAACAAGACGTCGGTGATTGCGAAGACTTATGAAGGTCTTTGTAAAAACGCTCAGGGGCCTTACCGACCGAGTTCCGACTCAGTACATTTTAGCTGTCATTTTTAGTATGGATCCGACAGCGAGCGAATCTAAACTGAATCGGAATTGAATCCCATTAAGACATCATAGTAACCTTCCTGTAGCAAAATAGTGATGGATTGCTAGCCGCATCGCCTATAACGTGATTCCTAAGATTTTCGCCCGTTCCCTCGATGGGCTTTTACCATCGCGGGAAGAAGCAACTGGTGCATTCTATGTTTTTTCTTTGCTCCCAGACCAGTAGGCTTAATGTCTAACTCGCTCGCAATCGCCATCGTGTTCATTTTGACAGTACTTGTATGAATGTGACAGCTAGCTGATTCCGATGCCAATTGTCAGCCCAATGAACTGTCAAAATGAACACGATGGCGATTGCGAGCGAGTTAGACAATAAGCCTACAGCTTGGAAGTAAAGTACTAAAGCTTCACCAATCCCGCAAATTACTATCTTAATCACTTAATAACGTTAATTATACATGTTTAACGTTAATTGATGCATCTCTAGCCATCGGCAACCACAATTAAGATATCAGATCGATTGTAAATTAAACTGTTAATGACGAAGCAAGCTGTATAATTGGTTACCGCGAATTTATCGCGTTCGACAAGGCATACGAAAATACGATGGAATTCTGTAAGCTGTAGGTATTCGGGTAATTTCGGAAATCGGATAATTCCGAAAATCGGATAGTTTTGAAAATCATTAAAGTCAGTCATAATCTAACTAATATTATAAATGCGAAAGTATGGATGGATGGATGGATGGATGGATGGATGGATGGATGGATAGATGGATAGATGGATGGATGGATGTTTGTTTGTTACTCAATCACGCCAGAAAGGCCCAACGGATCTGGATGAAATTTGGCACATAGATAGAGAAAAGTCTGGAATAGCACATCGACTACTGTTTATCCCGGAAAATTGCGTAGTTCCCGCGGGATAGCGATAAACGAATTCTTTGCAGACGAAGTCGCTGGCAACAGCTAGTCCGTTATAATCTTACAGTACAATAGATAATACTCGATTACTTCCGAAATGGGACTCTCAGAATAGGTATGATTGATTTTAATGATTTTCGGAGTTACAGGTGGCGGCACGTAAGTAAAACGTGGAGGGGAGATGCGCAGTATGAAAAACAACGTCATTTTCATACTGCCCATCTCCCCTCCACGTTTTACTTACGTGCCGCCTCCTGTATAGGTACGACTTCCAGAATTACCCGAATACTACACTTGACATTGTTGTATTAACTAACTGAATGTATCAGTTGCTTCTCTTCCCGCGCATGGCAAAAGCCCATCGAAGGACTGGACGAGAATCTTAGGAATCATGTCATAGGCGATGCGGCTAGCAACCCATCACTATTTTGATTCCACTTTCCATATACGCCCTCAACCGTGCTAAACGTGGCCTTTAGGTTTTGTTACCTTAGGCTCTGTCTACCCAGTAAGGTATAAAGACGTGATTTATGATTTAAATTATAAACAAAATATTGTAGGAGTTTTTACGCTGCCTCAATTGCTTACTCTAAAACAGGGTTTCTTAAAGCGGGGCCATGGACCCCCCAGGGGTCCGTATGTGTGCCAGGGGTCCGCAGCAATACAGTTAACCTTTTTTTAACAATATGCTTTGTTTTCTTTTTACTATAATAAACTAGACTGCAGTAGACTTTTCGAAATTCTGAAAATGATCGTGTCCACAAAATGTGTAAGAAACACTGCTCAAAAATGAACGCCGGCTCTCGGACTGAAATTTGCCATCGACCTAGAATAACGAGTTCACAAAAACCACATCAATATTAAAAATTGTATCTGACAAGTGGGTAGGTGCCGACGATAAATTCCATTAAAGGCAAATGGAATGGCTCCCGCTATCAGATCGTAAAGTATCTGACGATGCGCGCGCATCCTGCTCACTATCGCATTTTGTTAAAGTAACACGTCTTTTGTGGCGAGAAATCTGTACTAAAATATTATAGTACGAAAGTAACTCTCTTGCATTTTATGGTATTTTTTGCTATTTGGATTGTTTTTGAAATTCCTTAATTTTAATGGTTCTAATATAATATTTATGAATGTACAAACACAATAATTGTATTGTTTATGAATAAATAAATGAATGAAGGAGTACTCTGTCTGTGTGTCTGAATAAACCGCTGAACCAATTTTAATGATGGCAGGTGGCAGGTTATGACTAAATAGCCCTAAATAGTTTTCAGGATTTTGTAATCGTAGTTGATAAATGCTTCCATACATGGATCGATGCTTAAAGTGAACCGCGTCGGGGGGTATAAAATCAAATCGAATCAAAATATTTTATTCGCAGTAATGTGGTTACAGGGATCTTCCATAGTTAAAAATAAGACTGCACATTACACCATTTCTGGTGTGCGAATATTCTGTAAAAATATATCATTGGAACAAAACTTAATCACTAAAGAACTCGTTAATAGAGTAACAGGGCCATTGTAACAGCCATGCATGAATTTCTATTTTGAATTTATTTAAAGGTAGATTACACAGGTCTCTGGGTAGCTATAGCTGGGTGGGTACAGGTGAAAAACTTAAGTCAATGACCTGTTGTATGTAGTTTACAGAACTGATATGGGACTTAAGTCCTTTTTCTAACTGGGAACGTCAATTTGTCTATTCGCACACATTATTCACACAAACAACAGGGGCCTTACCATGACGTCTTATTGCGTTTCAGTTTAGGTCCGCTCGCTGTCAGATTCATACTAAAAGTGACAGCTAAAACTTGAACTGAGTCGGAATTAGGACGTCATGGTAAGGCCCCAGGTTATTTACTTGAGTTTTTCACCAATACTATATTTTGATTTTTTTTAATGGATGAACAGTCTTTGAAGGGGTGTTCAGGCAAGCTAACCCAACAAAGAATAAATGAATAAAATGTCGACTAGGTTGACTAGATAAATTAGAGCCGTAATTTACTCGTATTTCAAATTGAGTACAATTTTCCATCACTTTCGAGTATTATTTTCACGTTGTGTGCTTTCAAACATCGGCCCCCGAACGATTTGAAGTCATAACAAAAATCAAACAACAAAATACGAAGCCTTTTAAGAAAGCTTGAATCCAAAAGACAATCGCGATATGCCATCAATAAATAAGACAACTACATCCTTAGCAATGATTAATCCGTCCTCTTTATCGGCAAAAGCATGTTATTCACATGTGTTTAAAGACATCATTACTGCATTGTTAACCGCCCGCGGCGACCTCATTACAATATTAATTTTTTCTTCCCATTAACAAGAAAAAGGTCCAAAAAATCGGTGGCCAGTATCAAAATGAATTAACCATAAGAACGAGTGAATCTTTCTGAAATGAATAATTGAAAATTTAATCTGACAAGCCGATTCGGAGTGTTGTTATTGGTGGCTCACAGAGTCTTACATACTTACATGTATCAAGTCTTTATCCCTTATTGGGTATACAGAGCCTAAGGTAACCAGACTTAAAGGCCACATTTAGCATGTTTGTCGACGTAAAGGTGGGAAGAGGAATCAAAATAGTGTTAGTTACTAGCCGCATCGCCTATAACATGATTCCTAAGATTTCCGCCCATCATCTTGATGAGCTTTTACCATATGCGCGGGCATAATTATTATTGAAGTCTATATTAAAGTTTACTGTTATTATAGATATTTATTTTACATTCACCAAAAAGTCGACACTTTTTCCATGTCCCCGCCAGGCCATTGTTTCCGATTGTCAATGCCTAGTGTGTTATATTGCCAAGTAGACTTTTAAACAAAAGAGACACGGACACGAGAGGTCAAACAGATATATGCACTCAAGAGAGAGTGCCAAAACATGGGAAGCTGTGTTCGGTCTGGAAAATACAAAGATGTTACTTATTTTGCTTTATAAATATCAATTCTGTACATGTAGGTTTTTAACAAAAACCGGCCAAGTGCGAGTCGGACTCGCGCACCGAGGGTTCCGTACAAATTCGCCAAGTTATTATATAATCCGGTGTTAGCAGAGCCCTGCTTTTTAGCAAAATGTAGGCAGTGTGAGGTCACTTTAAAATATTGGTTACTTATACATAATATAGACAGACAAATATTAAGTAAAAACAAAACTACTTACTAGATCTCGTTCAAATCAATTTTGGGTAGAAGTTTGTATGGTAATGTACATCATATATTTTTTTTAGTTTTATCATTCTCTTATTTTAGAAGTTACAGGGGGGGGGGACACATTTTATCACTTTGGAATTGTCTCTCGCGCAAATTATTCAGTTTAGAAAAAAATGATATCAGAAACCTCAATATCATTTTTGAAGACCTGCCATAGATACCCCACACGTATGGGTTTGATGAAAAAAAAATTGAGTTTCAGTTCTAAGTATGGGGAACCCCCAAAATTAATTGTTTTTTTTTTCAATTTTTGTGTAATGCTCAATTTGAAATACGAATTGAGCATTACACTCTTATTGATGTAGTCAACTATTGGAAAATATAATTTTTGCTGTGCTCAATATTTCCACCTTCGAATGGTACTTTCGAGTGATGTGCTTTCAAAGTGGACAGTACACTAATAACAGTGTGTGCCTTAGAAAATTGGGCCCAAGCAAGCACCTTACAGTCATAGCGACTACCAAAACAACAACTATCTTACTTACAACTCTATTGGTAGTAGAATAAGACCTCTTTTCACTGTATGATCTTGTTTTTAGATTTATTTACTCTTCGCTTTTGAGTACACATTGCTGATTGGCTCATAAAGATTGCTTCAGGGAAGTGGTGTTTAATTGGTGTCTGAGTTAATGGTACGGAGATGTGAAAAGTTTAATTAAAAATTATTTAACTTGATGAACTTTAACCAAATAGCTTGAGTGATAAGATCGCAATTTTCGATTATTTTAAGCATTTTCGAATTTAAAAGTAACCGGGGCTTGATTGTAAAAATCTGCGTATTGTGACAAAACTTCAGTCCAAATTTTTTCGACTAGTTGAAAAAAGGATAGCTCAATGTACCTATATATTTTTTTACTATACTCGAATTTCAATTTGAGCACAATTTTCAACTACTTTCTAGTGGTGTTTACGCGTAATTACTTATGTGCTTTCAAAATACGGGCCCCTGAGTTAAATACATACTAGCCACATAAGATTTTCATATTTTCTCCGAAAAACATGCAACATTTTAACAAACACAGCAATTAAATATTCACACAATTAAGTCCCTTTATGCCTTAATCGCAAGGTAAATCTTGCGGTTGAAAATCAGCCAAGCGGGAGTTGGACTCACGTACGAAAGGTTCCATTCCATAACCCGTTTACAACTGTCATTATTGACATGAGGAATAAATCTTGGCACAACTGTTTTAAACTAAGGTTTTAAATTACCAAGACGTCAAAAATATCTATACACCTTTATGCCATAAACAATAAGTTGACATATACTCGACTGTACCCTTTGGATGTGGAACCCTAAAAGCGATGCATCTTCTCTCTAATTACACACTATTGATTAATATGTCTCTACTCTTTATGGCGTCGGCTCTTCCACCTTGGTGTACACAATAATGTATAATTTCATTCAATAAATTGCATGCTAAATGCAGCTGTTGGAACCCAGGAATACTCTTTTAAAAGTTGATGATATGAGATGTTTTATCAAAAATTACAAACACCAAATCTACAAAATTTTAAATTGTATATAATGAAAAAAAAAAGAATGAATTGTATGTTGTATTTGTGTATTGATGATTGTATTGTATGAATGATTGTATGATGTTGTTGATGATGTTGTGTTTGTGATGATGTTGATTAGATGATTATGTATTTGTTAAATGTGGTGTTCAATAAAGAGTTATTGTATTGTATTGTATTGTATTGTATTAGTAAGAATTTTAATTTTCTGCTACTATAAGTACGACAAAAAGAGTTTATTTCGAAGTGAGCATTCCAATACCAGGAAAAATGGCAACAGAAGACCACACAACAAGATTTTTATAAGAATGGTAACCCTAGATGAAAAAAGAAGCTCGTGATTCGATACGCGATCAAGACATATATCAACTTATCAACTATAATCGATGCCGTCCAAGTTGGGCGATGAATTTTGTTACAAGAATATCTGCAATTGTAATTTTTGCACAGTCACGACAGTCACATTTACTTTATATTTTCAAACAATATTTGATTTGAAAAATCGTGCTAAATTAAAAATACGAATAGATTAGAAAAAAACCATAACTTCCATTAATCTTGATAACTACATAGTTGAACATTTTATTAGAGCTTTAATTTTTTAGCAATAAGTAGGTACATGCTCTTTCTAAGTGATAATATGACTTTCACAATTGGGCCTCTAGCGATCGATTTTTGAAAAAGACACTCGAAATTGGAATAAAATTTTGGTTGACATAACTTAATGATGATGATGATATCCTTTGCTCCCTCAGTAGGAACAAAGGGCTCGAAATAGGGTCTTCCACGCGTCGCGTTCTGTGCTCTGGTTTCAAAAAATAAGTAGATCTCTGTCCGTTGCAGCTGACACGACTTTGGCCTGAAATTTTTACCCTTCGTATTTCAAATTGAGCACAATTTTCCTCAACGTTTAAAAATTGGGACCCAGCTCCCGTAACAAGTGTCTCGATGCAATTAAAGAATATTTCGTGTCAGAGTATAATTTCAGTGACGTCACACGATGACGTTGAAGCCATCAATTCAGAGTGATGGATGCCTTTTAAATCGTCCTTTTTAAGGATAATTTACTGTAATTTTATAAAAAAAACCCCATGGGCCCGATTCTTGGAACCACACCACTCGTAAGTAAAGTGCCAATCGAAAGTATACCCCACACGTATGGGGTCCCCAGGGGTCCGCGGACCACAGGTCAAAAATCATCTAAGTAGTTAACTAGTCAAAAAATCACTGACCTGAAGTTTAGTAGTAACACACAATTTATAGCACTCTCAAATGATACGTTCGAGTATTGTACCTTCACTAGTGCCTACGCCAAATCTTGGGATTAGGTTGTAAAAGCGGACACCAGGCTCACTGAGCCGTGGCTAATGCCGGGAAAAAACGCTAGGAAGATGATGAGTGATGTGCCTTCAAAACTCGGAGCCAAGGCTTCTACGGCGGAAATTCAAAATCACATGTAATTATGTAAACGAAGGGGACTCAGATTCGGAGACAAATGAACATCGATTATTTTTGTTTGTAAGCTATTATTTTAAAACCGCAGGGTATAAGTGATTTTGGTTTTAAACTGTGAACACTTATGGGTGCCAAACGCATTATTCTTATAAAGTTTAATACATTTAAAATAAGTACATCTACAGTCAAGTACAAATAGGAAGCCTCGTAAGTCTCTATTGACTGCTAAATACGTGTCATTTTACTTTGAGGCAGGTTCCATTCGTTTCTTTACTTAAGTATATATGTCATTTCCATTTACTCGTAACTTTGACAGTCGCAAGATAAAGGGGCTTTTATGTTTATCGAAACATATAAAGTTGACTCGTGTAAGGCTACGCATTCAATTAAGAAACCGATTATTGATGGTGTACATTCTATGTTTTTTCTTTGCTACCAGACCAGCATGGATGAATACCTACATGAATCCATGGAATATATAAATGACTAGCTGTTGCCAGCTACTTCATCTGCGAAGGATTCGTTTATCGCTATCCCGCGGGAACTACACAATTTTCCGGGATAAAATGTAGCCTATATGCTATTCCAGACTTTTCTCTATCTATGTGCCAAATTTCATACAGATCCGTTGGGCGGTTCTGGCGTGATTGAGTAACAAACAAACATCCATCCATCCGTCATCCATCCATCCATCCATCCATACTTTCGCATTTATAATATTAGTTAGATGATGAAACTTGTCACGTGTGTTCAGACGGACTATCCTGATGAGAATATGAAACATCATGAATGCTTTTGTGATGCCCTCTGTTGGACCTTCTCTTAATAATATGTGATTCAATTAATTATTCAAAAACTGGCGTGCTAGGCTATCATATTTATAAATAACACCCCCAGCAATAAAAACCCGTCCTATTTTTCAACCCGCCTTCCGCAATCCGCGTACATTGGAACACGAGTTTACAATCCAAGTTTTTTATTATTTAACAGACGCTCTAAAAATTTTAGAGCAATTAGTTATATAATTTTAATAACGACGGACGGGACGGAACGGAGACGGTATACGTTTGAGGTTAGAGGTGCGTTTGTTTTTTAACCTAAATCTAAACGCAAATTGAAAGAGCATCGCTCAAAATTACCATAAAATTTCAAAAATCTAGTTCCTACCTCCGAAAGCTTACTTAGTGTAAAATAATTTCTTATTTTATTTCAATCTCCAAAAAACAAAATGGTTCTATATTCAACTGTGTAGATGAGGGCATAAATATCGATACAGCTATCTTGTCAAATGTGTCACCCACCGTCACCGACTTTATTGTATATGGCATAAAGGTGTATGTTTTTAAAGTCTTGTTAACGTACATATATTTATGCCCTTGACTGTACACGTTTTCTTAATGTTTATATGGATGAGGCATTAGTTGAGAGGAGACTCAATAACTATGATTTATTAATAACAAACAAAATTAGCTTTAAGTCATTACCCCCTATCGGAGGCTGTTAATCAAGCTTCGAAAGCTATTATGTTACCGACAGCAATTAAAACGGTATCCAAATGTGGTAAACACGCGTGACATAATTTTGCTTTGATTTAGAACATAATGTGACTTTAATTTATTGTTTAGACATACCTATATTATGTTCTATTTATTTATGCACAAAAAATCTGATACTTTCGTGGACTTATTGTACATATTTTTGAATTCTGAAATCGACTGTCTTATCAAAGAAGCAGAGGTCCTCAAACTTTTTGTCACTAAGACCCCATGTTTGTAGGTTCTGAAGACCCCTGCTTATGCATTTTTTCTCATATCATGAACTTGAATGTAATTCGTTCTAAAATAGGTCAATGAGCCGTAAGGTAGGATGTCAAGTGATTTGGAAGGCGAAACTTTGGTAGGCCTCCCGCAAGGACGGACGATCTAGCAAATATTGCGGGAAGCCAATGCATGGCTGCGGGCAGCATAAAACCAATCGAATGGAGACCCTTGGTGAAGGCATAGGCAATGTTCAGTGGACGATGATGATGATGAGGTCTTTAACCTGTGATCGTTGACTCCTCGAGTTGGATATATCACCACTTAAACCATATGTATTGTTGCTTAAAGGAATTTACACTGATTCATGAATAATTGATCAGTATTATCATAGTGGTGACGAATTGTTCTCCATTCTATGCAAATTGATAGCAAAAGTGACGTACCACGATACAGTATTAATTGTGGTTAGTCACATCATGTTATTTAACATAACCTTTATTTACATAATATAGATAAGACATTATATTTTTGTTTGCATCACATAAACTCAAAACTTACTGAAACTAAACTGAGTCCTCACTCGCGCGGCACAGGGACGCAGGGTAGGCGACAAAATTATTGACACTCGCGGGTAGTAGGTATTATACTCGTATAATAACATTGAAGACCAGCTTAAAGAACAGGAGACCTGAATTTTGAAAGTAATTTCTGCAAATTACACATCAAATTAAAGTTGGGACTATATGTCGTATTTTATATTCAGTGTAATTTTTCACAATTTTCGTCTGATTTTTTGACAAATAATGTGCATTCAAAAATCGGGCTCCAAGATGACGTTAAAAAAAAAACAAAAAAATACAAAAACAGTAAAGTTTCGCTTATCCCAACAATATAACAAATCCCCGACATATCAAAGACAAACGATCAAATAAAAATAAATTACACACGCGCGTCCACAATTTTAATACGACATTTATGTCCAATGAATCGATAAAATCGACTTTTATTCGACTCATGTTAACTTAGAGAACTCGTCTTTAGCGTTATCAACGCGAAGTACCGTTTAACGCGGAAATATACGTTAATCGATATATTTAGTTTATTTTTATGAGGACGTCTAAATCACGGTTGTTTTGGCATTTACATGCTAACTATTGGTTTGATGGGCTATGAAATAATGCAATTCGATCTTTAACTAAACTGAATGTTTTATTGTTGCAGATGGAAGCCACTTTTAAGCTGAACGGGATTTCGTTTTTAACGTTCTGGATAATCGTGTTGCAAGTGAGTTATTTACACAATCTTAAGTTACTGAGAAAAGGACTGCAATTAGTTACTTTTATCTTTCATCTTTGACAAAAGTGTTTTTTAAATGGCGCCATATAGATTTATAGCTTTGGTAGCTTAGTGGTTAGCCCTGTGGCCTCTCAAGCAGAAGGTTGTGGACTCGAGCCCGGGCTCGCACCTTTAAGTTTTTTGGAAATTATGTGCGATATTACATTTGAAATTTACCATGAGCTTTTTGGTGAAGGAAAACATCGCGAAGCAACCTGCACACATCTGCGAAGCAATTCAATGGTGTGTGTGAAGTTCCCAATTTGCATTGGGCCCGCGTGGGAACTACCAAGCCCTCTCAGTCTGAGAGGCCTGTGCCCAGCAGGGGGTCAAAATAAAATGGCGGCTGTTCCAGATGCTGGGCAGCCCTCAGAGCGGGGCGGAGGGCCACGGCAGGCTGATGGACCCCCCGGCCCGCAACTCCATGTGGCGATTTGGATTCCCCAACCCTGTCAACTACAACGACAACGAACTATTCTGCGGAGGTTATGCTGGTCAGTATCAAGCCTCACTTACTTCCAAGGTACATCATCATCAGATTGTGGTTTCACCCTTCCGCTGCCTACCTTCCACTTCCAAGGTTAGCTAGATAAGCTAGGTCAGCACACACTAGCACTCAAAAACACATTTGTTTTGTTCTTTGTTAATCAACTTGAGAACTGTTGAACTGATTTAGATATTTTGTTTTAAGCTTTTATTTAAAGTTTTGCACCGTCTAGAGTTAAAAACAAATCGTTAAATCCGGGTTAGGAATTAACTAAGTATTATAAGTACCTACCTTAGTTAACCTCTCACAAGTCTGACTCAGGAAGGTTCACATAAAGATTATTTATTTATAAAAAATCCTCAGAAAATGTAGTCCGTAAACGAAGTTAGCTAATTCATTATCATTAATATAATTAACGTATTTTAAAGTTACTGCGAGCGACCCCCTCGTAGTGATTCCAGAGACCCCTCAGGGGGTCGCGAAGCACAGTTTGAATACATTGGACATAGTCATTGGACTATGTACAAAGTGGGAATACATTCACACTATTATAAAATTTGATTGTAATGTTTGTCGGGGGTAATCACGGGAACTAGTAAACTGATTTTTTTTTTACTTAATAGAAAACTACACTATCCTATAATATAATTCGGAAAACTGCGAAGTTCTGACGGGACACGAACAAAATTGCGGGTAACGACTAGTAGCCGAAGCAATAAGTATTTCAACAAGCCAACAATAATTTACCGCCAGTTATTTATGGCCACCGGTTCTCAACCTTTACCGGATTCCGTACTAGCATGGATTAAAAATAAAATAATATGTTAAATAGACATTTTAACAAACTTTATGTGGCGCCGCCTCGTAAAGTTTGTAATGTAGTCAGTGGTCATGTTTATGTATTTTTATTTTTAGGGTCTCTGAAGATTTTGAATGTAATTTTAATACCTAGAAGTGAAGTGAAAACCTAAGCTATTTTATTTTCCGATGGGGGAAGGGTTGAAAACAAATTGCCTTGCCAAGCGAGCGGTTAGCCAAAACAGTAGGCTTATCGTCTAACTCGCTCGCAATCGCCATCGTGCTCATTTTGACAGTTCATGTACGAATGTGACAGCTAGCTGATTCCGATGCCAATTGTCAGCCCATACATGAACTGTCAAAATGAGCACGATGGCGATTGCGAGCGAGTTAGACAATAAGCCTACAGTTTGGGAAACCTATACTCTAGGTTCATTGACATGCGACCTTCCGATAGTAGGTACTTGTGTAAAAAACCGAACAATATGGATTACACACTATACATAGTCCTCAATCAATTTGGCGCATCTTGCCGACAAGGATGACTAATTTAATTACGTAGCTTAATCAATGACCATGAGTATGCGGTTAGTGCGGCAAAAAGTTAATGTTATTAGGATTATAGGAGTACCAAAGTCATCAAAGTAATAAAAAAACCGGCCAAATGCGAGTTGGACTAAGGGTTCCATATCATTAGGATCTATAAAACGACAAATAATGAAGAAGCCCATATATTGTACCTATACATTGTTTTTAATAACCACCATTGTTTTATCCTACTAATATTATAAATGCGAAAGTTTGTGAAGATGTGATGATGTGACGATGTGAGTGAGTGAGTGTGTATGTTTGTTCCTTCTTCACGCTAAAATGACTGGACGGATTTGGATAAAATTTGGTACGAAGATAGCTGGTATCCTAGATTAAAACATAGGCTACTTTTTATCCCGGAAAATTGTATAGTTCCCGCGGGATAGCGATAAACATATCAATTGCTAATTCTACGCGGACGAAGTCGCGGGCAGAAGCTAGTCACTAATAAATTTACAGTTCATTTGTAACATAAAACGACAAAAAAAAACATGTCTGAAGTTATGGCCCTCCCTTATTTGTTTTATTCTGTTTCCAGTATTTGTTGTATGGCATACATCTGCGAAAATTTCAATTGTCTAAGTAACGTTCATGAGATACAGCCTGGTGACAGACGGACGGACAGCGAAGTCTTAATAATAGGGTTCCGTTTTTACCCTTTGGGTACGGAACCGTAACAATTATCCTGAATGCCCGTAATTAAGTAAAAGGAGTTCGAAAAATAATAACTAAATAATTTCAATCAATAAGGGTGCGACCACACCGCCGCGTATACGCAGTGACGTGTCGTATGCGTCACGTTTTCTCACCTTTTCTTCATACATTTTGTTGCGATTCCGTAACGTCACCGTTTTTTAAGCGGCGGTGTGGACGCACCCTAAGCCAATAAAGACACACCAATATTTCGCATCGACAGTATTAACATACCAAGTGGCTAAGGACTATCAGGGGTACCGTGACGTCTTAAAACTATTCAATTTCGAACCAAACTTGGATCGCTCGCTGTCAAATCCATACTAGAAGTGTCAAAAATTATACTTCATTTAATTTAGGATGAGAAACCACAACAACATTATCTCTCTACAATCTCTTTACAATTTGTACTAGAGTAACAATTGACGACACGCAAATAAAGTGACATTAAAACAATTTTATTTTGCGGCTGCCAAACTATTGCACTGTACTATTTGCTAGGTAAGAAATAGTTGACCAGCCCGGCTAGCACGACAGCGCACAAGAGTCGCGTCGCGCGCGTGATAGATTATCCGTCTCTTTCTGGAACAAACAGTAAGAAAAAGACGGGCAATCTATCTCGCGCGCGACGCGACTCTTAGCGCTGTCGTGCTAGACGTGCAGACGCAATATAATGCTATTGTGGTATCTCATTCTAAATTAAATGAAGTATACAGTTAAACAATCGGGATTTAAATAGCATTAAGACGTCAAGGTAAGGCCCCGGCACGGCTAAGGGCCTGTTTCGCCACTCTCTGTTAAGTTCCAGTTATCTTAACTGTCACTTATCTATGGTGACGTCTCTGTCTGTTTCGCAGTAATAAATAGAGAGGGAACTAACTAGTCTTAAGTTAATGATGCACCAAGGATAAGTTACCAAAGTTGCGAAATTTTCTAGTCGAAAGTTCTCAGAGTTTTAAAATTATTAATTCTGGCTTTTTTCGACTGATGAGGTATCTAATGAAAATCCTATTAAAATAACATGAATAAGAAGTTTTTTAAAATTTCCCATTGGAAACTTTCGTTATGGTAACTTACCATGAATTCTCGTCTCGTGAAAGATTCTGGAAATTTCTGAGAATATTCTTGCTATTTCTAGAATCCTCCACATTGTAGCCAAGAGTACCTATAACATACCAAGTGACTAGAACATACCAAGTCTCTATCTAACACAAAGGGTCAGAAAGAGACTTTCGCTTGTAAATTGTATAAAATAGGGCCCAGGATATAATAACAACAAAAGGTCCCCTAAAATGCGAATGCCAACTTTCCCGGCCCGGTACGACGTAGGGATCTTCAAAAAACGAGCCTATTCTTTTCTTAACGCCCTATGTCATGAGTGTCTATTCTATGGGCAGCGGTGATTACTTTCCAACAGGTGACCACTTGCTCGTTTACGCCTATCATATGGAGAGAAAAAAACAAATGCACGTAGTATCGTGAGACCTGGTCTTGTACTCCGAAATTCGATTTTCGAAGTTCGTTTCGTGCCGTTCCGCTCACACTAATAGTAATTCATTTTAGAGCGAGAGGGACGGCATGTCACGAACTACGAAAATCGAATTTCGGAGTAGCCCCCCTGGGAAGTTCGACGAAACAACTACGCTATGCCACTTCCAGTCCGCGTAACTAGGTGATCTTTGTTATCTCGTTTTGCACTCGGCGCGGGCGCACGAAAAACCCGTGCATTTGATGTATACCCACAAAACTTTGTCGAAACATTGTATAAAATTACCCTCTGTTTTATGTTCTTAGTATATATACGCTCGTAACGCTCTCTAGCTCATTTCAAGCATAATGTTCAGTGTGAAGTCCTAGTAATAAGTGTATTGTAAGATTACCTATTTTATTTTAAACTGCATAAAAAATACTTAAAAATTGCGGCCGCAGAACTTAACGACTCATCTTTAAAATCATCACCTAGGTAAGTACGACAGATTAAAATCCACTGGGAATAGGACGCCATTTTGCACAATCCTCGGTTACCCTCATCCATCGCCTGCCAGCGAATGTGCAGTGAATAAATTCACCTAAACCTCAAATTGTAGCGCAAGTTTGTAGGACTAAGCAATGTAAGACAATGTTGCTCCTTTGCCATTTGAATTTGTAGCAAGTGAATAGTTTTAGTTTTAGGTTAATCGTAAAAAAAATACGACGTGGCATTGGCTCACACGTTAAACATGTACCTTTAAGATATTTGACAGGCTTAATTTTTTTTCAAAAGTTATTTCAAAATATTGGTGTCTGTTTCCAGTCCAATGGGAGCAGAATGCGGGACGCTGTGGGGTGTGTGGTGACGCTCATCATCTGAGCGTGCCACGGCCTCACGAAGCTCGTGGCATGTTCGGGAAGGGGATTCTTACCCGGCATTACAGCGTAGGCCAGGTAATTACCGTACCTACTGCCTCCAATCCAGTGGGAGCAAAATGCGAGGTGTGCTCACGCATATCATCATCATCTGAGCGTGCCACGCCCTCACGAAGCTCGTGGCATGGATGGGGATCCCTATCGAACACTACAGCGTAGGCCAGGTAATTACAGTACTGCCTCCAATCCAGTGGGAGCAAAATGCGAGGCGTTGCGGTGTGTGCTCACGCATATCATCATCATCTGAACGTGTCACGCCCACACAAAGCTCGTGGCATGGATGGGGATCCCTATCGAACACTACAGCGTAGGCCAGGTAATTACAGTACTGCCTCCAATCCAGTGGGAGCAAAATGCGAGGCGTTGCGGTGTGTGCTCACGCATATCATCATCATCTGAACGTGCCACGCCCACACAAAGCTCGTGGCATGGATGGGGATCTTTATCGGACACTACAGCGTAGGCCAGGTAATTACAGTACTGCCTCCAATCCAGTGGGAGCAAAATGCGAGGCGCTGCGGTGTGTGCTCACGCATATCATCATCATCTGAGCGTGCCACACCCACACGAAGCTCGTGGCATGGATGGGGATCTTTATCGGACACTACAGCGTAGGCCAGGTAATTACAGTACTGCCTCCAATCCAGTGGGAGCAAAATGCAAGGCGCTGCGGTTGCTCACGGATACTATCATGACCTGAGCGTGCCACGCCCACACGAAGCTCGTGCCATGGATGGGGATCCTTATCGGACACTACAGCGTAGGACAGGTAATTAGAGTACGGTGACGCACATCATCTGAATCTGCCACGCCTACACGAAGCTCGTGGCATGTTCGGGAAGGGGATCCACGACATTATAGCGTGGGCCAGGGAAACAGCCAGGCTATAGTATTGTGGGGAATGTAGGTAAACCGCCTGGGGACCGAAGTCCGAGGGAAGAGAGTTGCAAGTTGTATTTATGCATCCGCGTTGAGAAACTTCGTTGGCGTGATGTAGAACATTGTGACGTAACTGGCGCTAGCTACTCGTGCGTGCGTCGTAGTTTATGTAGTAGACGATTCGGGTTTTTTTAGCAAAAGAAATGAAAACAATCATGTCATAATTATCATTTTTATCGAAAAACACTTTTTAAAAATCAGTAACCGGAAAATATAACCATAGTACCTACCTAAAAAATTAAATCGCAATATTCCAGGGATTTTTAATTTTATCTTGCTTATATTTGATTTATTAAATCACTACATAGTTTTTCAATAACAATACTTGTCAACCTCCATACCTTTTGCTAAAAAAATGATGTATAGGTGGCGCTAAGGTTGTTAAAGTAGGTACTCTGAGGAATAGGTAGGTATACTTAAGACTTACAGAATAATCAAATTAGCCGTTTTAAAGAATTTTAATAAGGTATTGGGTAAGTGTTATTTAGTGTTTTAGTAGGTAGTAAAAGTATTGTTGTTGTATTGAATACTAGAAGACTGGAAACCCCTTTTTCGGTGTCACTTACCAATAACTATGAACACCTACCTTCCGATTTTAAAAACAAACAAAATGACGAAACATTTGAGCGTCGACTGAAAGTTCTTTTGTTGAAAATAGCATTTTATTCTGTGACCGGGTTTCTAAATATGACATTTTGATTTATTTATGTATTTTATTGCCTTGTTATTTCAGTATTTTGATATTATATTAAATTAACCCTGTCTTGATTATCATTTTTTTATTTATTTTTTTAGCATCGGACAAGTTTATTCAAATAAAATATACCTAATTACAGAATATAAACAAAATCATAAAAGTAAAAATCTAATGGTAGCATGGTAGCGTAAGCAACTCATGGTCTTGAACGAGTATTTTATTGTTATTATTATTTTACTAGCTTTTGCCCGCGACTTCGTCCGCGTAGACTTCATTTATTTTCAAATAGCTTTTGCCTGCGGCTTCTCTCGCTTGTAGGTTGGTACCTATTTCAATCCCGTTTTTTTCCCGTTTCCGTAAGAATTTCGGTAAATGCTCTCTTAATGCTACCCTACACTCCTCAAGCAACCCACTTGCCAAATTTCAGCTTTCTACGACCTGTAAAACGAAAAATCCCGTTTTTTCCCGTTCCCGTGGGAATTTCGGAAAGTCGCCTCTTAATGTTCCACTACACTCTCCAAGCAATCTACATGCCGAATTTTAGTTTTCTATAACCAGTAAAACGAAAAATCCCGTTTTTTCCCGTTCCCGTGAGAATTTCGGAAAGTCGTCTCTTAATGTTCCACTACACTCTCCAAGCAATCTACATGCCAAATTTTAGTTTTCTATAACCAGTAAAACGAAAAGTCCCGTTTTTCCCGTTCCCGTAAGAATTTCGGGAAATGCTCTCTTAATGCTCCTCTACATTCATCAAGCAATCTACATGCCGAATTTCAGCTTTCCACAACCAGTAAAACGAATAGTCCCGTTTTCCCGTTTCGGGAAATTGTATCTTAATGCTTCCCTACACTGATCAAGCAACCTACATGCTACATTTCAACTTTCTAAGACCAGTGTAATTAAAAATCCCGTTTTTTCCCGTTCGTTTCCTTCAGAATTTCGGGAAATCCTTTAGTCTGTAATACTTCTGTAATTTCAGTTTTCTACGACCAGATCCTGTAGAACTGTATATAAATCCCGTTTTTTCCTTATCCCGTGGAAATTACTTTCTTAGTTATGTAATCACCTACTTGTGTACGAAATTTGAAGAGTCTAGTTCTTTATTATAGTTACGTAGATAGGGTCACACGAAATCGAATATATAAATCCCGTTTCTTCCAGTTTCCGTGGAAATTTCCAAAAATAGGTACGTGTGTTTTTGTTTTCGTAATCAGCGACCCGATAAACCGTAAAATTATATACCCATTTTGATTTTCAGACTGTCACCACATTTCCCCCTTTTAGGGGTTGAATTTTCAAAAAACCTGAAAGAGGTGTTTACACATTTATCGTCAGGAATACTCCTGCGAAGTTTCGAATAAAATAGTCTAATCTTGTTTCCCCATACAAACTTTGGACCCCCATTTAACCCATTTAGGTGTCGAATTTTGAAAAATACTTTCTTAGTGTCTTTTGAATGTCTAGAACCAGCGGTTTAGGCTGTGCGTTGATATGTCAGTCAGTCGTTTCTTCTTTTATATATTTAGATTTTTAGAAACAGCCCCGAAGTTGAATGCACTTATTCTGTCCCGCGGGAAATTCGCATTTTCCCGGAGAACATGTTTTAGTGCTACAATCGTCTACAGGTATGCCAAAATTGAAGAGTCCAGTTATTACAGTTATGTACTGAGAAATATATAAATCACATTTAATTCCTAACTCGTGGGGATTTCACAAAATCCCTTCTTAGTGCTCCTTTGGGTTGGGATAATCAAGATATACGTCTGCCAAATTTCAAGATCCTAGGTCCAGTGGTTTAGGCTGTGCGTTGTCTGTCAGTCACTCTGAATGTAACATATAAATCTCATTTTTTTCTTATTCCGTAGGAATATGAAAAAATCCTGAAATTAGTTTTTTAGTGTTACAATCATCTACATGTGTGCCGAATTTGAACAGTCTAGTTATTACTGTTACTGAGAAATATATGAGCCTCATTGATTCCCTATCCCGTGGGAATTAAAAAAAAATCCTTCTTAGCGCTCCTTTGGGATACTCAAGATATACGTCTGTCAAATTTCAAGTTCTTAGGTCCAGCGGTTTAGGCTGTGCGTTGTCAATCAGTCACTCTGAATCGAACATATAAATCCCATTTTTTCCTTATCCCGTGGGAATATCAAAAAATCCTGAAATTAGTTTCTTAGTGTTACGATCATCTACATGTGTGTTGAATTTGAACAGTCCAGCTATTACAGTTTTACTGAAAAATATATAAGCCTCATTTATTCCCTATCCCGTGGGAATTTCGAAAAATCCCTTCTTAGTGCTCCTCTGGGATACTCAAGGTATATGTGTGCCAAATTTCAAGTTTCTAAGTCCAGTGGTTTAGGCTGTGCGTTGTCTGTCAGTCACTTAGTAACGGAACAGTTTTATATATACAGATTGTTTATATTTTTGGCTTCTACAGGCTGTATCAGATAGCCCCTAACAATAATCAACTGGGGTATATAACCATAGCTACAGAAGCTAAAAAAAATATTAAAAAAAAAATTGGAGTATTTTTTTTTTTTTTCTATAGGAATGGTAGTATTAACTGCAATCATTCCTATAGAAAACATGAAAAAAAAAATTACTCCAATTTTTATTAAATATTTTTTTTTTCGGAGCCCCTCTTTTGCCCGAATTTCATATGCCATAATGTAATGTTTGCCATAATGATCATTTGCCATAACCCTTTTTTTATCTGAAACCGTATTTTTTTCAGGAGAATTGCAATAGCAATCCTGTAGAACTCTATAGGTTAGGTTAGGTTTGTTTCAAAACAATCCGGAATAATTAACAAATAAAGAGAAGAAAGCGTTATGGCAAATGATCATTATGGCAAGCAATACATTTATGGCATATGAAATTCGGGCAAACGATAGAGACCCATTTTTTTTAGCTTCTGTAGCTATGGTTATACATATACCCCAGTTGATTAATTGTTAGGGGCTATCTGATACACCCTGTATAGCGTTTATAGAGGACCCTTAATATATTTTTTCTTTAATATCTCCCATGTACAGACATCGACACAACAACACACAACACAACACAGTAACAACAGTTGTAACAACAGTTTTATTAAGTAGGTATTTAAATATAAGCAGTAACGACCCTTAGCGGAGAATTAATTTAATTGTAACTACCTGATTGTTTTATTATTTTATTTTATTTTCTCTTGACGATTTCAATCTAAATTCTATCTACTAACTTGAAAATGCACAATTGTCTTTCATTTGTTCGGCTATTTGTTATTAGTTATTAAAATGAGTTTTAATTTGTTTTCAGGAGATTGAGGTTGAAATTGAGCTGACAGCGAACCATCTCGGCACATTCGTGATGAAGCTCTGTCCAAACAACAACCCCAATCAGGAAGCAACGCAGGAGTGTTTTGATCGGTAAGAACACTATAAAATACCGTGGGGGCTATCGCGTGTGAATTTGCCACTAGAGGCGCTAGTGTCGCGTGAGGTCCAATAACATTAACTTTTCACTGGTTTTGGCGGGTTTCGTGACATAAATTATAATTTCTTTCAATTTACCTGGTGAAAAGTGATCTCCTTCGTGAAATTATCGCAAATATGGATTATTTGGCGATGAATGTGAACGCTTTGAAAGCGGATTTTTTTCCGGACAAAACGGAACTGCACAACATTGCGGCATTGCTACTCGTCGATACGATGATAGTTATTTTTAATTGATGAGATTCAAAATTTAAAACTTTGTTTCGGCGCCGATCTTATAGTCTCCTTTGACAGCTATACCTCTGGACCTTAGTCAACAGTGGCGCCAACTGGTGAGCAAAAAAACGATAGTCTCCATTGCATATGTAGTGGTATTGTGTGTTTATAGGAGTTTTTTTTGTTTGAAATTTCCCTTTTCCCGTACGTAGCATACCTAAACAGAGGTTTGTTAATTATATGGAAGAAGAAAATTCCATAATAATGTCGGTGTCGGTGTCAAATTCTAAATATTATTTATATTGTTTGTATATGTTGAATAAAAAATTAGCCGTTTGTATTAACGGCTAATTTTTTTGTATTCTCACAATTTTCAAAACTTCAACTCACTACATATATCTGCTGTTTTGACGTGTTCATTTAAGGCTAAAACAGTAGGTATAGTGAGTTCTTAATGAATAGGCGGTCTTATCTTTTATAGTGATTTCTTCCAGACTACCGTTTTAGACAGAAATGCGAACAAATAAAATAGGTGGCAGAACCAAAAGGCTATCATTTAATTTGTATCATGTTTATTTCATTTGTATCACTATTCTAACTAATAACTTATATTGTTTATGTTAACCGGCGACATGTATGTACTCGCCTACTTACCTATATCGTGTAACATCTTTTTTACCATGTACTTGTCTTTACAATGAATAAATGAATATGAATATGAACCACAATAGACATACTATACGATGGTGGATGATGATGATAAATAAATTCCGTCCTACGCATGCACAGTTCCACTTTTTGTGGCACGTATTTCATTTTCGACACCATGTTTCAGATATCCCCTGACCCTGTCAGGCACGAGAGAGGACCGCTTCCTCATCCCACTGGACACAGCGAAGAAGGAAACCTTCAGATACCGGGTTCGGCTGCCTCCATACGTCACCTGTACGCAGTGCGTGCTGCAGTGGACCTATTATACTGGTAAAGTTTGAGTTTGATAGGTTAGAGTTGATGTAAATTAGGGTACCCAAATGAGAGAGAGTTTGAATACTAACAACTTGTATTTCCGAAGCCGATTGCTATCGGAGAAAGACAGATCTTTAACCCCCATAAATGCATTCATAAATGCTCTGTAAGCTTCTGCTAATTTAACAATCATTTGTCCTTATCCGTCACTTCGACATTTACCTTTCACAGACAAGGACACATGATTGCTAAGTTAGCAGAAGCCTATAGAGCATTTATGAATAAGGGGGTAAGACTATTCCTTATTATCTAAAACTGCGATACTACCGCCTCACACATTGTGCCGCAATTTGGAACTAAGTGGTTTTTTGATTTGCATTTGCATCGAATGACAAGCCATTTAGTTCAGCAAGTCAGATCTAGGTGGCGCTGTATCGAATAGTTGAAAGGATAGAATACGAATACGAAGCTATTACCAATGATAATTTTGTTAATTAAAATGCAAGAACAGTTCGAAGGGTTTAAGATCAAATCAACTTCGTTTTCCAAAATGCAAAGCACTCCTCTGAGCCGGATAGTGAATCTTGAACTCTCTCAGGGGCCTTACCATGATGCAATTCAATTCCGATTCAGTTTAGGTTCGCTCGCTGTCAGATCCATATTAAAAATGAGTCTGAATTGAATCGCATTAAGACGTCATGGTAGAGCCCATGGTCATTCTCTCAAGGGAGCTCCTTCATCTCCTTTTTCTTTCAACCAGGGAACATGTGGGGTATCTGCCCCAACGGCACCGAAGCTGTTGGTTGCGGACGCTCGGAAACCTTCCGGAACTGCGCTGACGTCAGCGTGGTGACCAGCACGGGAGGCCTGCCCCCGGCCTTCGCTGGAGACCTGCGTCGAGACAACCCCTTCCTGCTGTATTACAGGGATTATAGCAGTCCACAGAACGTGTATCCATTGGTTGTAAGGTAGGCTCTCGTAGACGTGGTCAACTTGTAATAAAAAGTTCGTAGGATATGGTCGAGCGCTTTGTAAGTTCATCGTCATCATTAGCCTACTGCAATCATGCGGCTGAATATTTACTTCCGGAAGGGGAGGTATTTCATGATCCTCATTAGATAGTTAATCTACTTACTGTATTCTGTTGGTTGGTTTTATAAACGTTTTCGGGGTGATTGGGTGGCATTTATAGATACCTACCTACATTGTCCATTTTATGCAATTATAGCTTTTATAATTTATTTTACATACTTAAATTGCCATAAGTATGTATTATCTTTTACGGGGCTAATGGATAACTATTACTTACTACTATTATTATGGGTTAAAAAACATAACTAGTTTTGAGAAAAAAAATCCACGAATTACTTACCTACCTGTTTTATAAATATTTATTATTTTTAATGCAACTGTACATAATTGTAATTATTTAATTTTATAGCACAACTCTCTAGTTTATGTATTGTATTACACGCTTTCTTGCATGCTTTTTTCAGAACATCCAAGGACTTTCAGAAGGAGTCGTTACGACTTAGGTAAAAAAATGCTAATTGATGTACAATATTGTATATATATATTATACAGGTCTTTGTGTGAATAACGACTGTACATTATTTTTTTTGCAGCAACTCGATTGAAGAAGATTTTGTTCCACCTATAATTAGGTACTGATTTTGTTTGAGCTCCGATTTGGTGAGGGTATCTGACGGGGACGGGAGTGGTGATTCAAAAGTTTCTTCGTTGTCATGGCATCCTTCTAATAGCGTTTAGGAGACAATCGTTGCTTGACCCATTCGTTTGCAGGCATTCTTGTTGTCAATGTGTACTATGTTATATGCGTAAGTTTCTGGCTCCGTAGCGATAGCGAATCTGTCAAATTATGATGGTCTTCTATTACTGCATCGACGAGATTAATTTAGTAGAGCCGAAGATTTTTTTTGTAATTCTTGTTACGAAATTACTTAGAGCCTTACAGAAAAGTACATACCTGCATATTTAATTATTATATTAAAAATTTATTTCTTGATCGCGGTGACTAAGGCCTCAAATACTACGAGACAGCTATCATGAGCACTTCGTGCAAGTTCCTAAATAATTTGACATGAAAAATACTATGACATTGGTTGTTGTCCATAAGCGCCGCCAGATGGTGCTGTCAAGTCATCTGGCGGCCAAACTACGCAAACGCGTTGACGTTTAGTTGTGTCAAAACTTAGATTAGACAGAGGCGCTGCCATATTGGCTATAGTAATTGAGATGTCAACGAGAATGCAAAAATCGAAAACTTGCACTAAACTAGTGACTACTGAACTAAACTTCTGGCCAGAAACTTTTGAATCTACCGAAACTGTGTGAATAATTTTAAAATCTTTGTCATATCTGTCATGTATATATAATGGAATTTCAATTCTAACAGGAAAAATTCAAAATCGAAGTATAGCTAGCATCTAAAATGGGCTGTAAACCACTGATAGATACAGCTCAATTCACATATTTTGAAACGTGATGCTGTCTGTACCTTATCAAGATTTTGTCACTAACTATGGTACCTTTGAACCAGCATGGGGCCCTAAGTGTTTTTTTTAATCACTTTACTCTTGATTTTTCCACGAGTGGTTTTATTCGAATGTCGATAACCTCCTTGTAACTTACCTTAATTGTATCTAACTTTATGATATGGAAATATTTTACGGTGTATAAACTATCTACCTACTGACTTTTAATTGATTTTCCGTTTTATTTCAGGTTTCTTGTGTTTAATACTAAACTTTGTGTTTGATGTTTTAAGGGATATTATTTTATTTGGCACGGCATGATTATTTTGTAAAATAATTTGTAAATGTTTTAATAATCGTACCTACGGATGGATTGGAATATTTGAAATCGTTTTTTTACCTTCACAGATGTGATTTAAGAAGTAGATGATCTTTATTCTGATCCTTCTGTACAACTTATAACGGGACTATTTTGCCATCACCTTAAGCCCTTTGTTGATGATTACAGGGACCAAGTGTGCGTGCCGTCGACTGCGTACCGCCTCTTGCCTGGCATGCAGAACTGGTGCCAGACTAATTGCCTCCGATACCCCCCGAACTGTCCCGAAACGTTGTGTACATGCCCGTAAGTGTTGCAGCGACCCTAGCGCCACCTAATACTAAAACTACATAACTGCTACGACGCCCAAGTAGCTATGGCACCAACACACTATTGCAGTTTCAACACGGATACATAAATACAACTTTCAAGTTCAACTCTATTTCTTTGAGTTCAGTCTTAAAGGCTGCGTTACACATGCCAGTAGCTTGTACATTTTTGTGCTAGTACCTGGCACGCGTATATAAAATTTCATACAAATATGACACAAAGAGTGCAAGCTACTTGCACAAAAATGTACAAGCTACGTAAGTAAGTAACGCAGCTTTTAGGCATAGGATCTTCCTGGAGAGCGATCTATTTGTTGTGGCCTATTTCCAAATTGGTCTATGGCGATATTCACTGGGATGAATAAGTATAACATTGCTAAAAAGCTAATAGGAAATGTTTGACTGTTGTTGTACCAACATAATTTATTTCAACCTACCCTTGTTTGCAGACAAACGTGCGAAGCAATTGGTGAGCTAGAAGGCCGTGATGGTGCTGACGTATATTGCATGGATCAGTGCATAGTGTACCCGCCGCGCTGCCCCGCCGACAGATGTCGCTGCTATTAGCAGCGTACGCGTCGCGCCGTGACGTCGAAAGATGGCGCTCTTGAAAATACTAAACGCTTTATTGCAAAGCCTTTTAGAACATTTTGGCTTTAGTTCTTTTTTATTAGTTTTCTTTGTTTGTAAATAGTCCCACAGTAGTTTTAGTCCAATTTTCAAAGACAAAAATTGTTTGTATTGTAAATAAAAATTAAGCCATACCTTTTTTACATTTATATGTACTTACCTTCGACCGTAGCAGTTCTGCTGCCGACTATACCTTGAACTATACCTTTTTCTTGGTCATTTATTCCATCTTCGATAACTAATAGAAAATTTAAATTTAATAAATTTTGTAAAATATTAATAAAGATAGACATAATACATTGTTTAGTTTTTTTTTTTACTTTATTTTCTACCTCTATAAACATTATTACCTAATACTCTTAGACTACCCTTTAGTGTAAATTTTCTTTTGCATCAAAAGCCTCAATAAATCAAATACATGTTTGAATTAAAATTAAAAATATGTTATACTAGCTGTTGCCCGCGACTTCGTCTGCAAAGAATTCGTTTACTGCTATCCTGCGGGAACTACGCAATTTTCCGGGATAAAAAGTAGCCTATGTGTTATTCCAGACCATAATCTATTTTTGTTCCAAATTTAATTCAGATCCGTTAAGCCGTTCTGGCGTGAAAGAGTAACAAACATCCAACCTCACAAACTTTCGCATTTAGAATATTAGTAGATGAAAATAGTTTGTTGCCTTCAAGTGCCGCTAGTGACGCTGCAAATTATTTCTATGAGTGAATGAAATATTTTGTGCCCAACGGATGGCGCCACTCGGTTGTTTAAAAAGTATTCCCATCGAGGATTCACATTATTCAGTTATTGTTTTAATTAATCTTTAATAGTGGCAAATTATTTATTGTTTGCATTGTGTTGCGTAGTCCCGTTTATCTTTTGAATTTTTTAATTACTTAGCTGCCTTTTTTGCCCGCTTAATTTATATTTCTGCATAGGGAACAATTAGGCCCTTATTATTACATATATCTGTGAAACAAAATTGAAAAGTGCAACTTTTACTATGACGTTTACATTTCTTTAAACCTCACGCTACACTATTAATAGCGCCTCTAGTGGCAAATTCATACCCAGTTAGTAAAACTTAGTGGGTGCATCCGTGCTGAGCTCGCAACGTCGCATTTTTGGTGATTTATTGCGATTATTTCACAGAAATTGAATGAAAGTATCAAATATCCGTCTGTAGTGCACTTCGTTTTTAGTGTATTAATGTGTCCAATGCAATGATTAATGGTGATGGACTTTTATTTTCGTATTAAAGGGATAAAATACTATATCTCGTTTAATAAGAAAATAAAAGTCCATCACGATGAATTATTGCATTAGACACATTAATACACTAAAAACGTAGTGCACTACAGACGGATATTTGATACTTTCATTCAATTTCTGTGAAATAATCGCAAAAAATCACCAAAAATGCGACGTTGCGAGCTCAGCACGGATGCACCCTCTTAAATAAAATTACTCTCTTTGGCCCTACGATATTTGTTCTTTACGATCATGAATATCCTCAGATATTTTATTTATTTATTTATTTATAAGCCTTTTTATTCCGAACTCGCTACAATTTCAGTAGGTACATGTTGTTGTTGTTGTTATTGTCGTCCACAGACATAATAATATAATTATTATGAATCTTCATTATGAGTACGTTTCAACAAATTCGAAATGTCGGTCAAAGACTTAGACCATACTGCTGCCATCTATGAAAACTTAATCAAACTACGAACTAGCTTACTCTTAGCTTACTCTCAGCTTACTACGCCTTCACACTAGAATTTGTTTGTTTGTGTTGGTAAGGCGCTTTAGTTGCTTGACGTTTGCTGTCCGGTAAGTTGGCAACACCGGTCACCAGTCATCACACCGTCAGCCAGCTGGCGCAGGCGAAATGTCAAAATTTACAGATTTAGAAACTTTTCTCCCGTGAATCGCTGATTTTATAAATTAACTCCGGATTCGTAATATTCACTCGAGATGCGGGTGGTGGCGTTCGTGTTGTTCTCGCTCGTACTGGGCGCTGCGGCGTGGGACGACGACGATTTGGAAGTATTCGATGTGGTCGAAGAAGTTAATCAGAATTTCTACGAACTTCTCGGAGTTACACAGGTACCTACTACAGAAAAAGAAATTAGATCACAACCTAGAAAAACCTTCATATTTTCCTTGACTTTGTGTATTGATTTTGTAGGAAGCAACACCCGCGGAGGTGAAGTCAGCGTTCAAAAAACTGACTTTGAAGCTTCACCCGGACAAAAACGATTCACCCGACGCAGACGTACAGTTTAGAAACTTGGTCTCCGTCCACAATATACTTAAGGATCCAGGAAAGAGAGAGAAGTTAGTCATTGCCTTCTATAAGTTATCTTACTAATATAACCTTATTTTACACTTCAGTATGTTACATGTAATTTAAAAAAAATTGCAAAGCGTAACGCGTAAGCAAATTCAATCATTCTGCCAGTGTTGTGTTTCCAGCGAGTACTATCAGCATGTTTATATAACATATTTTTTAATGTATTGCTTTGTAAACATTAATTATAAATTGGCAGCTGTTACCACTATCTTCTGCATTGTTAGGTCCAGTAATTTATTAATTCCAGAATATTAGTTTAGTACTAGTATTTATGTCTTTGCTACCTTACTACAGTTTTCTGAGTCAGCAATTCTTTGTATTGTGCAGATACAATGAAGTCCTTAAGAACGGTCTTCCGAACTGGCGGTCAGCCATCTACTATTACCGGCACGTACGGAAGATGGGTCTGGCAGAGGGCTCCATTATTCTGTTCATCATCATTACGTTTGGCCAGTACGCTGTGGGGTGGGCTGCGTATGCCGAGAAGAGGTTCACTGCGGTTAGTATGGGTTTACTTTCACTATATTACGCACAGTATTCTTATTTTATCAATAATGGTTAGGAACTATGGATATAGTTATAGTAGTAATGTTTGTATGTAATATGCAGTGATTGTAAATTTTTCAGCAATTTTTTCAATGTATAATAATTGTCAACAGGAACAAATTCTGAACAGCCGAGGCAAGAAGCACTCGAAGAAGTCTGGTTTTGACACAGGTCTGGCCGAAATACTGGACCAGCTGCCGAAACCCAGCATCAAGGACACGCTGCCCTTCCAAATACCAAGGCTGGTGTGGTGGACCATCGTGGGGATCCCTCGGGGGATCATTGAGCTGAGAAGGCATTTGAAGGAGAAAGAAGAGGAAGCCAGGAGGCAGAAGAAGAGGTGAGTAGCGTTTTTTATACAAGCGGTCATCCATAAAGTACGCCACTATGGGGTCTGGAAATGTGTGACGCATGAACAAAATAATTGCAGCCTTCATAATAAACCCCCAATGGATGGCCCTGGCCCCCAAAGAAGGATTCTTCCATGCTGGTCTGAGAGCAATGAAAAACATAGAATG
Organism: Pandemis heparana; assembly: GCA_963854515.1. NCBI lineage: Eukaryota > Metazoa > Arthropoda > Insecta > Lepidoptera > Tortricidae > Pandemis > Pandemis heparana. The sequence goes on along the minus strand of OY978009.1, from coordinate 1,348,902 downwards.
TATCAGTTGCTTCTTGTTTCGCGCGGATAGTAAAAGCCCATCGAGGGGGACGAAAATCGTAGGAATAATAAGGAGAGGACTCCTTTAAGCGGTTGGTCTATACTATAGTACTTAGATAAGGCAAAACAAGTATGTTTTTTTCTGGATGTCGTTCAAATTTTCCCACAGTATCTGGACCCCACCTAAAACTACTTGCCGACCTCTCTAAAATATAGAACCATGACTGACCTCGTTTCCAGTCAAACGCAATCCATTTGTTGCACATTGAATTGCTTCACATCTCGCTCCAGTGGATTTGGTTCGATTTGTCTACCGTTGTAATAAAATTACGCAAAACAAGTTGTGTCATTTTTTATGAGCTTTTTAGCTGAATAGATATTTATGAAATAAATGAAAATTCGCAAGAAAGTGTTAAAATACCCATTTATTTTTTATTTTGGCCAATGTAAAATAAGTGAAGTGTTTAACAAACTAAGTGAGTCTTTTTGACATATTTCTGAGTGTTTCTTATGGTTTTACCTATAAAAAATTTCCGCCTTTTTTTATAACGTTGAAGGCGAGAAAGTTGGACCCTATCTTTTTTTTATGAATTGTAAAGATTTCTGGCATGAAAAAATACGATATTTTCGACATAAACCTTATGTTAAGAATCTTTTAAAAATTAATTATAATTTTTAATCCTAATTTCTTATTTACACGTTTATTAAAACTATATAATCATATTTCTTAAAAGCTAATTAAATTTTGTTAAAGAAATAATAATATTAAAGTTGTAAATTAAATGGAATCAATCTAAAGCCCGACCAGGAAAATAAGAACACGCAGTATGTAAATATTTTTATAATATTAAAAAAGTCATTGGTCACTCTTCTCTAGCGATTCAACTGAAATTCATAACGACTGTAACGATCTTGCAATTTATTTCTGAATTATACCAGCTAAAAACTACAGTCCACTTTTTATTGAAGACCACATCCTGAAGAAACTCGAATCAAGAAGTTTAGGGATTTAACACCTCACTGTGACATTCAAACATTATGAACTAAAACGCATAACGTCGACAATCGCAGAAATGGGTGAAGATCGCTTCTAAATAAGATATAAGTACCTTTTTTTTAGCAAAAACTGTTTGTATTTACCGTAGGGAAGCGGAAGAAAAGGCGCGTGCAGAGCGCGAGGCGGCGGCGGCGGAGGAGGCGCGCCAGAACAGGGTGCGCAAGCGCCGCTTCGTGCCGCCCGCCAGGGAGCTGCGCGGGGCCGAGCCGCAGCCCGGTGAGGCCGCCGCGCCTGCGCCTGTCAAGGTATCCGACAAATATCATATCCTACTAATTTTATCACACATCGCACTCAAGGAGGCATATTGCGGGCATGTCAGTTGGTACGAGCTACAAAAAAAAATTTTTTTTTAAATAATGAAATATAACCGCCATCAAATGTAGCCTAAATCCGCATATAGGCTTATTCATTTATTATGGGTCTTACAAGATGTTATATCCATATAAATACATTGCTAGCAAAATCCTATTAGGGCATAGCAACATTTAAACAAAAATATAAAAAAAAACACTCATTCTAAATTAATGCATGCAATTAGTTCACATGTATAGGAATTCAAACTTTAAAATGAAATTACAAAACAAGTCACGACAACACATACAAATCGTTTTTACAATTTTACAGTCATTACGATGTCAATACTTAATATTATATTATATTATACATACATACATATCGTCACGCCTCTTTCCCACAGGGGTAGGCAGATACTACTTTGTTCCACTTGCTACGATCCTGACATACCTCTTTCGCTTCAACAACATTAATCAATCTCTTCATACATGCTCGTCGGTATTATATTACAACAATTATTATATACGGAATAGTATTTATCAAAATCAAAAATGCTATTTGAAATCATCCTATAAGTGATTTAACGTTATCCGCACTTTTTGTCCGAACCCTGATACTTACATAATAGGTGAAATATTAACAATTGACAACATTTTATATTTCTGAGCCTATAATTTTAATGGTTCGCTGTATTTTGTTTGAAAAGATGAACATGCTGACAGTTTAATTTTTTCGCTAGGGTTTGTATTTAATTTATAATTAATTTATTAATTTTTGCTTATTCTAAAAGGGCGTAACTCCGATACTATCACAGAATAGACACTTATCCTTTTGTCTTTTCTGTATAGAAAAAAATCTGACGTCAATTTCAAATTGTCAATGTCAGGCCTTATTCTCCGATATTCGATTTTCGAGGTTCGCTTCGTGCTGTTCCGCTCATACTAATATAGTCATTAACTCGAGAGTGAGAGAGAAGGTATGCAACGAACTTCAAAAATAGAATTTCAGAGTTGCCCCCCTTGTACTTTGAAGTTGTCATATACAAAATTATGGTCGCTTATTTTTTCTCGTGAAAAACCCAAAGGCGTTTCACCTATCCTGTGGTAGTTTTGGTAAAATTAGGACATATTTTTAATTAATTTTTATTTTTTATAATAAGCGATATTAAAATTATATAAACATATTGCAGTGATCAGGAGGCAAAATGCTTTCGAACCATATATACATTTTCAGGTGTTATAAAAATGAAATGTTGTCAATTCTGAGACATAACTTTGTACGCAGCCGGTGATAACAGGTGGTCTGTGGACTGACGACGACCTGGCGGAGCTGATACGGCTGGTGAAGAAGCACCCGGGGGGCTCCGCGGAGCGCTGGGAGCGTATAGCGGACGCCATGATGCGGAGCGTGGCCGAGGTCACGCACATGGCCGCCAAGCTCAAGGACAACTGCTACAAGATACCCGGGCAGGAGCCCGAGCCGGTGCCCGTTGAGGTGCCCAAGAAGGTAACACCCGTTTTTGAAAGGAAGAAAGAAAGAAAGAAAATAGTTTTTTTTAATTATTATTTGAATAGGAAGGCAAACGATCAAGTAGGTCACCTGATGGTAAGCGATCACCACTGCTCATAGACATCCGCAACCCCTGAGGGATTGCAGATGAGGACTTAGATGAAATGCCTCTTGTGCCCGTAATTTCCCCGGCTGTCTTACTCTCCACACCGGAACACAGCAGTGCAAGCACTGCTGCTTAGCGGCAGGATTAGCGAGTAAGATGGTGGCAGCGATCCGGACGGACCTTGCACAAGGCCCTACTACCCGCAAAACTGTTTTTATTATTATTAACTATTTATATTATTTTTAAACTATTTATGACAATCTCAACACGACAAATAAACACACATTAACACAACAGTGATCTTTTAACCTTTTCGCCGCCATCTGATATACAAGAGACGTCACGCCAGACTTTATTGCGATGCCTTAAGTTGAACCTAAACCCTATTGAACGAAGGTTGCTTTTGCGTTCAAGTAATTGACGTATATATAGGTCGTTGGCGTTGAATAGGTTAAACGACGAAAAAAAACAGGAGATTTTCGATTTGACGCGTATATTCGGGTAATTCCAAAACAATAAATACAATAAAATAAAATAAAAAAACATTTTTTTTTTAAAATGTGAATAGGAAGGAAAACGAGCAAGTGGGTCACCTGATGGTAAGCGATCACCACTGCCCATAGACACCCGCAACCCCGGAGGGATTGCAGGTGCGTTGCCAACCTAGAGGACTTAGATGAAATGCCTCTTGTGCCCGTAATTTCCCCGGCTGTCTTACTCTCCACACCAATACTCGATTACTGCCGAAAGGGACTCTTATTACAACTGAATATGACTGATTTAACGATTTTCGGAATTATACGACTTCCGGAATTACCCGAATACACTACACTGCAACGATTTGTCATACACACCTTCGATAAATCGGCGCAAACCGATTTGCGCTACGGTGTAGCAAGCATTAGCCGTGGTTGCTAATCGAGCGGCGTTATAAAGGTATGCGTGTGTAGGTGAAGACGCGCAAGGCGGAGGAGACGAGCAGCGGCAACTGGTCGCAGCAGCAGCAGCGGGCGCTCGAGGCGGCGCTGGCCAAGCACCCCAAGGGCGGCGCCGGCGACCGCTGGCAGAAGATCGCGGCCGCCGTGCCCGGGAAGACCAAGGTTGGTGGGACAGGGCCGTCTTAAACTAGGCTGGGGCCCTTGGGCGTAAGAATTTGTGGCCCTTTTGGAAAGTAAAAAAAGCGAATTATAATAACATATTTTATAAGAATAAATGCGTGAGAGAAACTGTCGGTCCTTCGGGGCCCCCTGAGAATGGGGGCCCTGGGCACGGGCCCCGTGTGCCCATATGGTGAAGACGGTATTGTTGGTGGGCCAATATTCAAGCGTTTCGATCGCTCGGCTCATGCGTCATTGTCGTCCCACAATTATTATCCTAACAGGAGGACAAGCGACAACTTTGGACAAGCTAAATGCAGCATCGATACTGTGTTTCGTTGTCATAAAAGTTAAGTCTCAGCATCACCTCTTTTAATGGTATATGCTGAGACGATAATGACAAAAAAAAAACGCCGAAAAAACGCTGAATATTCGCCCTGGTATAGTAACGTGCGTGGCCGACAACGCACAGCATAAAACAATAATAATATTACAGCCTTTTTATTCCGAATTCGGTAGAATTTCAGTACATGTAGTTTTTTTTTATATAATACTGGCGCGGACTAATATAATATTCGTTAAAATCGACAATTATTTAAAGTAGGTAACTTGGTTCAACTCACAATAACGGTGTTAATACAAAAAAGTTAAACAGACGTTGAACTGACTGACGCTTAATCCATTGACTTAAGGTTGATTTTGCAATAGATTATTTTTTAGACACCTGTTTAGAAACAGCCACACACATCCTACTGGAATGTTCCGGAGTGGCGAGCTACAGGGCGCAACACCTCGGTTCACCGAGGACGCTCCAGGAAGTCGTCGGCAACATAAAGGGTCTGCTAGGCTTCCTACAGGAGCTGGGCTGGCACGAATAGTGCGACAGCCCACCACGCAAAATAGGCGCAGTTCATAGACGTCGAGTTGCGGAAATTAGCCCGTTACAACATAACATAACATAACATAAACACCTGTTTAACTCTTTTGTAATAAAACCGTAAACGTTTTTAATATTTTATTGGATCAGCCGTTACTCGCCTTTGACTCGTGCGACAAATTCCTGCGATCGGAGACATTCTTTATTCCACCACCCTCGGCTTGAAATGTACTAAAAATAACGTTTATTTCACAGGAGGAATGTATGCAGCGGTGTAAATATCTATCAGAATCTTTAAGAAAACAGAAACAGAAAGAAGAAGAAGACCGACTGAGAGAAGAGAACGGAGAGGCGCAGAGTGAGACAGAGGCTCTTATCGATGAGTCATAACGTTTAGTGATCTCTATATCAGTGGCGTGAGTGTCGTAATTCATAATCAGGGAGCAGTGAGACGACGAGTGTATTTATCAAGATTGTATTTCTATGAAAATTGCATTTGAAGTAAAAAATTATACCAAAAAGTTTCATTTTTTATTTTAAATTGTAAATCAAAAAGTATTAACATGGTTTATCTTTGAGCTTACATTACATGATATGGTACCATGACCTTACTGCGAACGTATCAGACACAGAATTAAAATTATACGGAATGTAAAAAATTATAATATGTAGTCAATATGTTTATGGAACCGATTGTTGATAGCACGAAAATATAGGGTCTCTATCGTTTGCCCGAATTTCATATGCCATAAACGTATTGTTTGCCATAATGATCATTTGCCATAACTCTTTTTTCTCTTTATTTGTTAATTATTTAGGATTGTTATGAAACAAACCTAACCTAACCTATAGAGTTCTACAGGATTGCCATTACAATGCTCCTGAAAAAATTACGGTTTCAGAGAAAACAAGGGTAAATGATCATTATTATTATTATTTTTTTAATATTTTTTTTTATAGAACAATTCACAAAAATTGACCTAGTCCCAAAGTAAGCACTAGTAAGGCTTGTGTTATGGGTACTAGACAACAATATACATACTTATATAGATAGAAAACATCCATAACTCAGGAACAAATATTCGTGCTCATCACACAAATATATGCCCTTACCAGGATTCGAACGCTTGCTTCGTAGGTAGGGTCACTACCAACTAGGCCAACCGCGTCGTCCATGGCAAACATTACATTATGGCATTTGAAATTCGGGCAAAAGAGGGGCTCCACGAAAATATAATCGATATGCTGGGTGTCACAAGGAAGCCCCAACTTAAGGTATCCCAATAAATAAGTCTGGCGTATAGGTGACGTCTGACGTCTCTTGTATTTCACGTGGTGGTGAAAAGGATACTTCCACTCTAATGGTTAAAATTAAGTTAAAGTTTAACCTATACAACAGAGAGTATGTTGGAACTGCTCTGTAGCTTGGTTATTTCCTCTTTGAACTTGGCGCTGGTCTCCTTGGCCAGTTGTAGCTTCTCTTTCAGCTCTGCTATCTCACTCCTCACTTTGGCCTGAGCCGATATTATTTTCTCTAGCGTTTTCTCTTTCTTTTCTTCAACTAGAAAAAAGGAGAACATGTGTATCATCAGATTATGCGTAATAATAATAGCCTTTATTCAAACACAATTCCAATAACATATCAATTAATTTGTTGTCCCCTCTGTCGGTTTGCCACCTTTGGCAAAGGCATCCAACTGTCTCCACTTTTTTCTTTCATTGGTATATGATTATGATTAATTGATTAGATTATGCATAGGTATTTTTTGAATGGACTCTTAAGTAATTTATGTAAGTTCAATATTTTTTTAAATAAAAAAAAATATCACTCATTTAAGCTGTCCGTAGCTCACTCATCAGTGTATGTATAAATGTCAATGTCAACGTACAATTAGTGTCATGGTTCCATGGTCCGTTGGTGATGGGCTTGACCGTGGTCAGCAGATGCTGCATGAGCTGCGTGGGCTCCTGGAACACTATCTCCTCGTAGGACTCGCTGACGAGCGCGCGCCCGATGACAGGTGGAGCGCCCTCAGACACTGGGGACTGGAAGAGCTTGAGGATGTGGTACAACGTTACCTGTGAAATAACATTATTTTTAACTCGTAAGCTTGAGAAGTACTTGAGGAATTTTGATGAAATGTTTCGTTTACAAATTTAAAAAGACATTAAAATGGATTGGAATTGGGAATACAGAATAATGAGTCGTTTTCTTCTTTGACATCCCACTGCTAGGCACAGGCCTCCTCTCAGAATGAGAGGGCTTGGGCTATAGTTCCCATGCAGGGCCAGTGCGGATTGGGAACTTCACACACACCATTGAATTGCTTCGCAGGAGTGTGCAGGTTTCCGCACAATGTTTTCCTTCACTGAAAAGCTCATGATAAATCATCAGACAATAAAGGCTATTTTTTTACATACCGTCATGCCTCTTTTCTACAGGAGTAGGCAGACACTACTTTGTTCCACTTGCTACGATCCTGACATACCTCTTTCGCTTCATCCACATTCATCAATCTCTTCATATATGTTTGTCGGTTTCGGGTACTCTTGACCTGACCTTTTTCCAAAACTTCCCCAATTTGATCACAGCACGTCCGTCTAGGCCTTCCCCTCACAACACACCCATTCACACCCCATATAAATCTGTTTAGTTAATCTTCTTTCATCCATCCTTTGTATGTGACCAAACCAACTAAGCATACTCTTTTCTATCCTAGTCACACTGTATCTTCTTTCACACCAGCACGTTCCCTTATACTATCTAGTTTAGCTATTTTTTTATTTTCTTTATTTATGTGAACTTACAGGCCTTTCATTGGGATCATGGAAGTATATCTTGATGACAATTTCGAACTCTCCCCAACCCGTTTCAGTCAGCTCGTACGGCGGCTTCGTTACTATCCTGTTCGGGTTGGCGTAACTCTCGTGCAGTTTGAAGTTCACTTTTTTAATATAATTCGACATGTCTTCGTTAGCATACGGCTTTAAATACACTGTCCACTGATGTGTGTGACCATCTTCTTCTCGTTTCTTGCCGAAATACCGAGCTATGTTGCCGTAAACTATCGGTTTTACGATTACTAAGCCCTGTAAAACAATTCTTACGATAAGTCTGATATAGTTAACGAAGTAGTTCTTGGTGTATGAATAAGTGTAGGTGTTACCTTTACGCGGCCACCTGAGTCAGGTCCAAAATCAGTCGGTAGACTCATTTTTGTGTATAAGATTTTGTGGCATAAGAAGCCTAGATTCTAGAGTATCGTTTATTTACAATAAACAGCACAAACAAAATATAACCTCAAAGCGTCTCTTCTGCTGTCAGTGTCACTGTCACATGAATGTCAACTGTTCTGCTTACTTTTAAAAACGCTCAAGACAAAATTTTACGAATGATATTTAAATATTAACAAAAATATTTAGACACAAACGCCTATAATTTGTGATAAAAATATGCTCAAAATATTAATAATGAGGATGAGGTGGTTTATATTCAGATTATACTTTTCCATTGTTTAGACAATCAATAGCTTAAATAGCTGGTGACGCTGAATAGAGCGCGCGCGCTATTTGAAATATCTTGCATGCTTGCGGTTTTCTTCTTCATAGTCCTAGTAAAGCGATGCTGCATTTACTTATTGTAATAAGTGAGATAAAATAGGAATTAAATGAAACAAAATAGCCGCTTCGGTACGTTCTTATTTAGAAGGCATGTGAACAATAATGGTCCATCAAGCTCTTTTCCTTAAATTTAAATGCAATAATAATATCATAATTCTCGAATAACATTTAAACTAACTACACAGTTTGCGTAAATCGCTCTACGGTAATATAATAATGAGCATAAAATTGACATTCACAACATTGAGAATGTGGGACTTTGTCACACGGAGACCAGCCCTTGTCGACCATCGTTTATCAATAACCATAGAGCATTACGTCTCTTTCCAACAGCTAGACTGTGCGACAAGGAGGGATGCTGCATGCCTGCGATAAACGACAGCATTAGGAGGCAGTAATTTGTTAAGGACAGTTGGCAACAATCAGGGTCCGTCGGTTAGGCCGCACTTCCATAAAACCTCAAATAAAACATTAAAACTACTTTAAAACGTTGTAACTTTTCACTTTCTCCCAAAAACTGAACCGTTTGGCGGGGATTATTCTCGCAGCCTCACTTAGTTATAAGTTGGCGTCAATTTTCAAGCTATCTTAGTGAACTATTTTAAAAGTAGGATTACTTAAACCCACGTGGAAAAGTCGACATCCATGATAAACGGCCGGTAGCGGAATTAAAAACCGCCAAACGGCAATCAGTGAATCGATTCGGCGCACAATCACAAGGCCTTCCCAAATTCGAAACTCGAACCGTATCGTCTCGTTCACACTGATAATGTTTCATATCAGTGTGAGAGGGACGCATCACTTCGAATTTCGAATTCGAGAGTATACACTCAACCGGCACGGAAAAAAAAGCGGCAGCGTGTCAAATCAAAACTTGTGGTCGGCCCGGCCTTCGACGTCCAAGAGCGGGTCGTTTTCTTCATCGCACCGCGAGGACCGCGACCCGTGCCTCGTCGCCGAGGCCCTCGTGAAGTGCAGCAAATTCGGCACCAGGGCCCCGCAAGGGGTCGCCGGGGCGGAGCGCGAGGACACCCTCCCGGGCGTGACCCTCGATAAACCCAGAGGCATGTATAAGCTCGTTTTTCTCGTCTTCTTGCGTTGCCTACGCTCGTCGCTGGGCCTCCGGAGCGTGGAGTCCCGGGAGTCCTGCGTGGGGCTGGTGGGCTGCGGGGGCGACTGGCAGGCGGCGTGGGGGGCGCGCGCGAGCAGCTGGCGCAGGCTGGCGGGCTCCGGGCTGTCGGCGCGCGCGCCCGAGCGGTGCGCCGGCGGGGACGCGCCCAGCCGCGGCTTGCACGCGCCGTCGCAGTACATCTCGCAGTCTATCAGCTCTAGCTCCAGATCGAACGAGGGGTCTTGCTGTAAATAGTAACATTGAGTTGAAATTTTAAAAAAAAACCCATGCGTTTATCGCGTACTTAAATAAAAATATTGTATTTCAAATAGACTGCCCGGCTAGCACGGCGCACAAGTCGTGCGTCGCGCGCAAGATAGAGTACCGGTCTCTTTCTAGAACGAACTGTAAAAAAAGACAGGCAGTCTGTCTCGCGCGCGACGCGACTCTTATGCCTTTCTTATGCGCTCTTATGCTAGACGTGCAGGCTATCTCAACAAAACTTAGTCGGTGACAGGAGACAACTCGAAATACAATGAGTAGTCAATATGAAGTCAACTGTTGTAGTATCTTATTGAGTTTTGTAAACAGAATTGGTACTTGTCAGTGACTATTGTCGAGATGGTGAAATGGGGGCCAAGTGTCACAATGTACATCGTCAAAAGTTCAAATGATGAAAATGTTCAGGGGCCTTACCATGACGTTTTAATGCGATTCAGTTTAGCTTCACTCGCTGCCAGATTCATATTAAAAGTGACAGCTAAAACTTGAACAGAGTCGGAATTAAGTCCGGTCAAATACTCGTAGTCCATGGTACCTACGTGCGATTCATGTATGAATGAACACATTTATTTTGTCAACTACCTAGGATTCAGAATACGTATAAAACTGTGGTACCGTGGGCTGGACGGGCGAGGTGACCAGGTTCTCCCGGAAGGCGGTGGGGGGCTCCCGCGCGGCGCCGGGCGCCGTCCGGGAGCGCGGCGGCGGCCGGGGCTCGCGCTCCGTCAGCGACGACAGCGAGCGCAGCAGCCCGCAGCCAGCACCCCAGCTCTCGAAGTCCGTCGAGTACGGGGGTGGGATGATTGAATTCGCCTGACGAGTTAAGAGTGTGTGGTTTGGACCATAATAAAGAAAGAAAGACATTTTTTTTAATTTAATATAAAACTCGTGAGGCTCAGACATAACCCAATTTAATTACAACAAACCGGATAACTCACGTATAAAAAGCCAAAAGATTGCTCCGACAATTGTTTCGGACTATTACCTCAACCCAACCCAACCCAAACCCAACCCAATATACTATATTATTAACCCAATTTCTTGGCAATGTGCATATAATACGCAATAAAACGTGAGTAATCCGGTTATTTACATTAATGAAAGACAAAGTTTATTTATGAAAATCACATATGTATGTAATATGGTTGCCTGGTAGCGATCTGTAGCGAAAAGGACGCCTATTGTTACCTTGTAATACATAATTTTGTAGACCTTATTTCTGTATTGGTTGTTGTATGTGGTGTTCAATAAAGAGTATTGTATCACAAAAGTAGTTAAAAAACAAAAAACATAAAAAGCAAAAATAAATTGTCACAAAATGGAATTTTGGTCTGATGGTCTCTTGGTCTTTTGAATGGTATTTTTAAGCAAAATAAAGAAATTTTCCAACTCAGCATTTGCTGGCCTTACAGCCAGCGCTGGTCTTCCGTTGGGGCCATCGGGTACAACGTCTAATGCCAATAAATTCTTAAAATTGTAGATTCTTTGTACAAATGTATTAATTTAGCCACTTCCATGGAAGTCTGGGAGTAAAGAAAACATAGAATGTACCAGTTGCTTCTCTTCTCGCGCAGATGTACGTAAGCCCATCGAGGGAATGGGCGAAAATCTTAGGAATCATTTATAGACGACTAGCTTCTGCCCGCGACTTCGTCTCCTTAGAATTATACATATTATAAACTTTCTTCTTGAAGCACTCTATCTATTAAAAAAAACGCTTCAAAATCCGTTGCGTAGCTTTAAAGATCTAAGCATACATAGGAACAAACGAATCGCGGAAAGCGATGTAGTCATGACGCGGCTGGCAACCCATCACTATTTTGATTCCTCTTTTCACCTATACGCTCACAATCATGCTAAACGTGGCCTTTGGGTCTGTTTCCTCAGGCGCTGTCTACCTCGTAATAGATAAAGACGTGATTTATATGTATATGTAATGTATTAATAGTTAAGTAGGGTTTATTGCATACATTGCCGACCTTACGCTTCTCCAAGAATGACGCCAATCGGATCTGATTTATACCTTTTTTTTTCTGACGGGTAATATGACTTACTTCATTTGCTGCGTTGCATATGAAACTGGAGTTGAGGGATTCCGCAGTGCTCGTTGCTGATATAGAACCTGAAAATAAAAAAAGTTACCTAAAGATTGAGGGTAAAATTCAGAAATTTACCGTAATTTTGACCACCAGATCTGAACTCATACTGTGAAATTCGATGTTCGATTCATTCTTTGAACGTGAGAGCAACTTCGAGAACCAAGATTTAGACCAGTGTAAAGCTAGTCATTCAATAAACCTGAAAGTTATGTACGTAGATCGTCTACGTAATGTAGAGCTTGCTACGCCGTAGCACCGTTACATTCCAAGAGTCTTATTAGCAGTGCCACCAGCGGAACAAAACGGAAAACAAAGCGGAAAGCGGAACAAAATGACAAAACGCGATCGAGATGCATTTTTAACCGACGCAATAAAAGCGGTATTACTGTATAAGGTGTAGTTATAAGCACAGAATATATAATAGTACTAACGTACAGAATGGCCACGCTCCGCCCCGCGCCGATTCGAGTTACCCCACCCCTCAAGCGCAGTCTGCCGGAAAGCTGCTGGCAACTAGTAGGGCTCGCAACGCTATGTATGTCGGCCGCACGTCGCAAGTTCGGGAACCTATCCTACCTACTTCATTTTATAAAACATTAGAAAATTAATGCTTTCTGAAATTATCGCGATTAATAAATACATGAAATAACTACAGAATCATTCGCTTAAGTTTGTTGTCGTACATCTATTGTAATTGAAAATAATAATGCTTAAATACACAGACAGACACATTTTAAGTAAGTTTAAATAAATAGATAACGATTAAGTACATATATTTGCACACATCTAAGCTATATCTTCATTATAAGTACCTATATTTATGTCATTGGTAGTACTTATAGTACTAGGTTTTTGCGATACACAGCCCTGTGTATCTTACGCACACATTGACGCGTGTACAGACGACGTCGTGCCTGTGTTCATTTCAGAACGCGGATTTTGTACGTCGTGGCCGCCGTGTGGTTATAAGTTTAACATCGATGTGTCTGTCTGTGGCATCGGAGCTCTCCAGCGGGTGAACCAATTTCGATGCGGTTTTTGAAGTGATAACTTCTTTAGCGGCTTTAGGCACTTTTTGGGATGGGTAAAAAATGTTAAACTCGCGTCAGGCGTAAGACGGAGGGAGATTTAAGTACCAGGATATCAGGATCCTCTAAGAGCTTATTTTGAAATACGAATGAATCGCGTTCGGTTTTTTAAGTGGTTTTTTTGTTGAGTCGTGGAGCAAAAGTACTAGGGCATCAGCACATTGTTAGAGGTCTGTCAATATAGATAATACGTACTATTTTTTGTAAGCGGCCAGTACGGTACGCGTCTTAGCTTCATGGAGGTTACAAAGTTAAAATCTAATCTAAGCTGCTGTTCTTCTGCCAGCACTCCCGAAGTTGCTTAATTTGAGAAAAAAGGCGAGTGGATCTATTTTCAGAAAAACGTCCTTCTGGTTTATTTTACTGGGGTTCTAACGTAAACCTCACCTGGGGCTCTGATGACGTAGTTCCTGAAGTAGTGCACCATGAGATAGTTGCCGCCGGCTTTGCCGTCTCCCTCTTCACACGTGATTACCAGCGGGAACAGGTCCGGTTTACTGGTCACCTGACAATGTGAATACAATTTACGGTTGAGGGAATCGACGCAAAACGTGGGAATCGTGTTATAAGCGATGCTACTATTTTGATTCCCCTTTCCACCTATACACTCACTATAAAACAAAACAAAACAAAAGTTCATTTTGCAAATAGGCCGCTAAAAGCTCTTTTACACGTCTTTTTTTGAAACTACCGCGCATTCGGAAAGACTATCATTGCCAAGAAGAATGCGCCGCAAGAAACATGAAATCGTGTTATAGCTTTATTTACCCCTATAGGCTTTGTTTACCCCTTAAGGGATAGGTACGTGTTTTAGTATGTATGAAGGACATTATATTTATTATGGAGCCGAGTCAAACACGAAATATCGCGTCCACTTTAACAACATCGTGGGCGGCATCAAGAAGCGAAACAAGGCGCAGTCCACACAGGAAATACGTGGGATGGGGACTTCATTCTCATATTCATACTCGATCCGTTTCTTCTGTGGTCTGTGTGGCCTACGCCGTAAAATGTATCTAAGTTAAAAGTTCAAAAAACAACGCACAAAAGGGACAAACAACGCTTAATTATTCAATTTTAACTCTATGACCACATCGCTCGTAGAACAGGCAACCTTTGGGGGAGAAAAGTTCTCGAGTGGCGACCACGAACCGGAAGACGCAGTGTTGGCAGGCCTCCCACTAGATGGACTGACGACATCGTGAAAGTTGCGGGAAACCGGCGGATGGAGGTGGCGAGTTGTCGTTCATTATGGTGTGCTAAGGGGGAGGCCTTTGTTCAACAGTGGACGTCTTCTGGCTGATGATGATGATGATGATGATGATGATGATGATGATGATGATGATGATGAACTCTATGACTTGACTCTACCTCGGAGTAAGGCGGCGGGGCCTGGTGGAAGGAGCCGCAGCGGCTGTACCGAGGCGGGGGGTACACGGAGCCCGCGGAGTCCCGGTCGGAGGCCTGCCGCCGCACGCAGCACGCCAGCGAGCACGCGTACACGCGGGCAGAGCGCCGGCAGACCAGGCACCACACGCAGCAGATCAGAATGCCGCCGAGGGTGCCCAGGAGGAACAACACTGGCCTGCGAAAGGAAGGTCAGCCAAAGGTTCATGGTTGTGGAAATTACGGAGGATCAATGAATCAGGCGTTACTTTGCGGAGCTTCATTCGATGAACAAAAAACATTTACCTTGCTTTTTATTTGAGGTCGTCATTATGACGCCATGTTACCAATTTCAAAATAATAAAAATACATAATATGTACATCCTCAGAAGGGCGCTCGTCAGTGCCAACGTTCCCCCGCTGTTCTGGAGCCCCAGATTGCACGGAACGATGGCAAGCGCCCTGATGGGATGTCTTTAATTCCGTGGAGGTACGGCCGTGCGCTGGTGTGGGACGCTACTTGCGTCGACACTATGGCTTCGTCGTACCTCCCAATGACGTGCAAGCATGCCGGCGCGGCGGCGGACACCCGAGAGCGGGCAAAGACAACAAAATACCAGTGTCTCGGCGCCCAGTACGAGTTCGTTGCATTTGGCGTCGAGACACTCGGTCCGTGGGGCAAGGGCGCACGTGGGCTCTACAGAGCCTTAAGTAAACGCCTGAGGAAGGCAACGGACGACCCTCGCGCCGGCATACAACGTGGGTATACTGCCTGCGTGATGGGGACCCTACCTAAGCTAAGAGTCCAAATTTATTATAATTTTTATTTTTAAGGTAGCTTTGGTTTATGTTTATAGTTAATTTAATTAACTTAATAATTATCTATAATTTCATTTAATATGTATATGAAAAATCTAGTGACTTACTTACCCCCTTATTCATAAACGCTCTGTAGGCTTCTGCTAACTTAGCAATCCTTTTGTCCTTATCTGTCACTTTGACATTTCCCTTTCACAGATAAGGACAAACGATTGTTAAGTTAACAGGAGCCTATAGAGCGTTTATGAACAAGGGGAAAATGTCGGCAACGTTTTACGGTAACACGGTCAAAAGAACTCCCTTAAAAGGGCTGTCGGGCTCTTATAGCCAACGGATAATGATATCCCTCAGAATTTGCCAGGAAATTATTAACCGATGCCCAGGGTGCACCGGACCAACTACTCTGCCCCCCACCTCTCTCTGCTAACCCGACGACCCCAAGTGAGATATCGAACTACTACGGACTAACAGCCTTATTCATAAAAAGTTGCAACCGATGCAAAAAAACATGATTCATTAACGTCAATTAGCGCTAATCAGTCCTTCAGGGGTCTGTTAAGTCTTCCGAAAGTTAGTGGACCGTAGACCCTCCTTTATCTCTCTGCTAACTCACAAAATGGCCGCCACAAATATGAACAGCTGATTTTGGCAAGAGCAAAACCATACGCAAGACAGTTTTTTTTGTTTTAAGTTTGTATCCCCTTCGAGAAAGGTAAAGGAAACTAGATCCACACTGCCTCGTCTGTCGTGTTAATTTGCTGCTTTCCCGCTAATTCGCTGCCACTGCTGTCAATTTTTTTTTAAATCACTAAAAAGCCATTTATGGTCTATGATTTGTCAAGGTGACAACATAACGCGTCTAATCCATTCATCAACAGCTCATTAGTTAACAGACTGCTAGCAAGCGTTTATGAATCATACTTTTTAACAACTGTCAAATAAGCTTAATCAGTCTGTTAACTAATGAACTGATCAAACCTCAATTAAGGATTTTTTATGAATAAGGCTGTAAGTGCCTATCTAAAGAAAAGAGTTTAGAGTCTAAAGTATCTCTTCTAGTGTACTGTTGTCCTGGTACTCACCACTGTGCATACCATGGGTACCGGAGCTCCTTGAGCACGTCGTGGTCCCGGCGCGGGGGCGCGGTGGCGGGCGCGCAGCACCCCTCCTCGCAGCACAGCCAGTGCGCCGGGCAGAAGCGCCCGTCGGGGCACGGGGTTTCCGACGACACCACCTGAAATGTTACATACGTATAGGCGAGAGCATATAGCCAAACGCGTCAAATATATGTATGATCGACCTAATTGTTAGTGGCATTAAGGTGTATAGATGTTTTTGAGGTCTTGGTAACGTGCATATATTTATGCCCTACTACAGTGAAGGGCATAAATATCGATACAGCCACGCGTCAAATATATGTATGTGTCATCGACCTTATTGTTAGTAGCATAAATTTGTATAGTCGTGTGTCCTGCGGGTGGTAGGGCCTTGTGCAAGGTCCGTCCGGATCGCTACCACCATCTTACTCGCTAATCCTGCCGCTAAGCAGCAGTGCTTACACTGCTGTGTTCCGGTGTGGAGAGTAAGACAGCCGGGGAAATTACGGGCACAAGAGGCATTTCATCTCAGTCCTCTAGGTTGGCAACGCATCTGCAATCCCTCCGGGGTTGCGGGTGTCTATGGGCAGTGGTGATTGCTTACCATCAGGTGACCCACTTGCTCGTTTGGCTTCTATAGACATAAAAAAAAAGTTGTAGAGATATGTCAGGATCGTAGCTAGTGGAACAAAGTAGTCTCTGCCTACCCCTGTGGGAAAGAGGCGTGACGGTATGTATGTATGTATAAAGTTGTATAGATGTTCTTGGTAATGTACATATATTTATGGCATTATGGCCTAACTGTAAAACATTCGACTGTGGTGCTTTGAAATATCTTCCATGAAAACAAACCTACAAATGAAAATGTAAATACAACTCTTTTTTCATCACAGCAGGCACTGAAAACAGCAAACAGCCCCATTCCAGTGGCAATGTCGTCATTTCATCCTGCGCCTCGCTTTCTCCGCTTTCAACTCGCAAACAGGTTTGAATAGAAGCTATTTGGACCTAAATATAACTTCGCCTCGTGTATGAATGATACTTTTTAACGAAGGTCGTCATCAAAGGCTTTTGCAAGGCCGTGTATATTTGAGCGCGATGAAATTCTTTTTGATGCGAACGTAAATAAGATGAAACAAAAACTGGAAAGGCAAATAACCTTTGAAGAGGCATGTTATTGTAGCTATTTGTTTAAACAACATTTTAAATAAGAACTTATGCCTTTTGGATTTGAATGTGTAAGCTATTTTATAGCTGTGCTTGTAGTTTGTATGCGTAAATAGGTATTTAGAAAGCTGTCCTACAACTCAAGTTCAAGCAAGTGCGCATTGAGAGAAGAGGACGTTTGCGAGAGTAAACAAATAAAAAGTTATGAGCGAAGTTTCACAGAAAAACACGTAGTAAGCAAAAGATAAACCTAATTCAATGTTTTCGGTGTAAACAGTATTACTATGTCGCAGATCAGAGAGCCAACCGAGAACTTCCGTTCGAACTGACCTTGAGGAGGAACCGCGGAATAGATAGAAACATGTCGAGCAAACCTCGACTGGAAAAAAATACGTGAGTGCTCTGAAGTTTCGAAAAGTAACGCCTGATTCAATAAAACGCTCTATGAGGGTAACCCAACCTGCATAAGTAGGTACTGGCTGGTAACAAAACACAATTTAAAATGAAAACATTCCATTTTCAAATCAACCCAGTTCCACCCTAACTGCCTAGGTGCGGTCGACGAACTCGTTATAAATAGAAAATCGATAACTGCAAGTGCATCCAGAATAGTTCCTTGTCATTGTCACTACATTATTTCCTTAGCGTTATAAATAATTCAATTCTGAAAGGTCAAAAACTGATAAAACGGGACAGTTCGAGAGTAAATTATAAATAAAATATCTTTGGACACATTGACACCAATAAAATTGACCTAATCTCAAACTAAACAAAGCTTCATTCGAAATATTATAAACGGGATGTGAACCGCGATTACCTTTATTGAGCCCGCAATTTCTTCAGTCTACCCGTGATCATGATGCATGCAACTGTATCGAAATATCGGGAGCTCAATAAAGGTAATCGCGGTTCACATCCCGTTTATAATATTTCGAATGGACTTAACCGTGAATCATTAAAAACTCTTAAACAAAGCTTGTAATAACGGGTACGTATAAAAAGTACCTACTCTGTGTATACTTATACACAACGAGCAAAAATATCGGGTCAGTTTTCATACAACTTTGTATGGGAAGTGACCCGTTATTTTTGCTCGTCAGTGTAGATAAATACATCCTGAAATACAAATACGTCAAATACATTATATATTAAACATCCAAGACTCGAGAACAAATTTTCATATACAAATATCTGCCCGAACTTCAAGCTTCGTAGCGTAGTGTTCTCTAACCTCTAGGCTATTCGGTCGTTCCTTAAATTGCATATACTCGAGGGCATAAATATCGATACAGCCATCATGACAAATTTATGTGTCACCGGCCTTATGGCCGGCTTATGGGTGCATGGCTTAATGGTGTATAGATGTTTTTGACGCCTTGGTAATGTACATACATATTTATGCCCGTGACTCGGCCCGATGGTATTACTTAGTTGTGAAGGAGCAGCATAAGATTTAAACTTGTATTAGTTTGTATTTTGCTGTTTGTGTTTGTATGTAGTTTTTATTTTTTTTTAATAAAGAATCATTATTACCTTGTAATTTACCTATGTTGGACAAATAAATCTTTGAATCTTTGAATCTTTATTATTATTATTATTATTATTACTGTCCCAGTAAGGGTGCGACCACACCGCCGCTTAAAAAACGGTGACGTTACGGAATCGCAACAAAATGTATGAAGAAACGGTGAGAAAACGTGACGGATACGACACGTCACTGCGTATACGCGGCGGTTTGGTCGCACCCTATCAAGGGCTACCTATGCTAAGATTTGCAATGTGTGTCAGACACAGGCCAGACTCGCTAACAGGTTTAGGCTAGGTCACCGTGTATTAACTATTAACCTGGCGACAGCTAGAATCAATAGCCTGTTTTGATAGACGACTTAACCCCCCACGCAAAAAGAGGGGCGTTATAAGTTTGACATCGTTGTTTGTATGTGTCTGCGTGTGTATGTATCTGTGTGTGGCATCGTAGCTCTTAAGCGGATGGATCAATTTCGATGCGGTTTTTTTTTCATTCGAAAGCTATTTCCTTGCGCGGTTCAGTTCTGTTTGGTAAAATCGGTTCAGCGTCTCTGTGTTGGGATATTTTTTAATTTTTAATTGAAATAACATCTGTGATGAATGATGATGCTTCTCGAAAGATGTAGGTAGGTAAATGTGATGTGAGTATTGCTGTAAAATTGTATAGTCTGAAATTTAATTAAATACTAAATAGGTGCCGATTTTTAAAAATACCTGCATCCTACTACCTAACCTAATCTAACTAATATTATAAATGCGAAAGTATGGATGGATGGATGGATGGATGTTTGTTTGTTACTCAATCACGACAGAACGGCCCAACGGAGCTGGATGAAATTCGGCACATAGATAGAGAAAAGTCTGGAATAGCACATAGGCTACTTTTTATCCCGGAAAATTACGTAGTTCCCGCGGGATAGCGATAAACGAATTCTTAGCAGACGAAGTCGCTGGCAACAGCTAGTATTTATTATAAATGCGAAAGTTTGTGACGATGTGACGACGTGAGTGAGTGTGTATGTAATGTATGTTTGTTCCTTCTTCACGCTAAAACGACTGGACAGATTTGGATAACATTTGGAACGAATATAGCTGTTACCCTAGCTAGATTAAAACATAGGCTACTTTTTATCCCGGAAAATTGCATAGTTCCCGCGGGATAGCGATAAACATATCAAAGGCCGTAGTTACCTGATGTAGGTAAGTCTAATTCTATGCAGGTGAATGATGTATAATATTTTATGTTAAAATATTAACTAGGTACTCGAAACTGGTGATGATGAAATGGTGCTGAATTTGTAATAAGACTAGAAAGAAGAAAATTACAGATTTACTTAAATAATTAAGTCGAGAAATGAATTTATACAGTGCTTTTGTAGCAAATGCGAAAGTCGAAATTGGTAGCTTTCGAATGGTAGGAAAGTTTCAGATGTTTTTGTCGGCTTATCGTCATCTGTCAAACGGTTTGGGCGGGAAAGTCGCGGATTCGCGCACCGCGCATGCGTGGCGTCCGATCGATACAACTGTCAAAGCCTGCACGCTTTACAGCCTCTAGTCAGGAACATCCTTTTTACGACATTTATGACAAAAAAAAAACTAAATGTACCTAATGCTATGTGGGGTATGAATATTGAGTAAAAAAATCGATGTAATTTTTTTTGTGGCTCTTCATCTGTGGCAACGAATTTTGCAGAATGAAACAAGAATTGCAGATATTTTTATTTTTTGCTTCTGACATATTTTTTGGCATTTCATAGCCTAACGAACGGCACTTTTAAAATACCTAGTTTATTACTAAAAGTGGGTTAAATTTGTATTTTTATACTTTTCACACTTCCCTGTACAAACCACTCTTTCAAATAAATCTAACACTGGCACTACGAGACTGCAACACACAGAAAAAAAAAAAAAAACTAGCCCTAGAGTGCACCGTACAAACACTTTTTTTTAAATCGCCTAAACACTGGCCAAAAACACTCACATGTATAGGGCTGAAAATGAAAAATCCGAGTATTGTGAAGGCAGTGGCGGTGAAAATCATGGCTAATATCAAAACGGTACGGGGGAACATGGGGCCCGCATTGAGTGCAGCACCATACCACGAGTCACGGGAGCATTTCTGCCCACCTTCCCCTATAACAGCGCGGGACACACTGACTTGTGTTGCCAGTCATGCGTTCTAAAAGCCGAAGTTTATTTTGAAATGCCTTTAAACCTTAATTTCGCATCAAGTGTATTTAAAAAATACATAGAATGTACCAGTTGCTGCAGTTGCTGCGCAGACGGTAACCCATCATTCTTCTTTCCATACGCCCACAACCCACAAACATGCTAAACGATACGTTTAAGGGCTTTGTTTACCCCGTATGGAATGAAGACGTGATTTATGTATGCATGCATATATATTTTTTATACCTAGTTGTTTATGATATTATTGTCTCGAAAATTATGCCTGGCTTTTTTTACGCTTAGCCCGGTAGGTACCGGTATTCTTTGCCGGTATTATATATTTTTTAAACTAGTATGTTGAGGAACACTTAGGTCGAATTTTTCCATTTTCCCAGAATTATTTTTGTATATATATGAATAATCTATTATTGCGTTTGTTTTTGGAGAACGGTTAAAAGGTTTTTTGAAATGTTAAAAAGGACGGAGATATTTGTTCATCTCGGTCACGGAATGCTGTCTATGTCTACCTGTATAGTACATAATTTCCAGCCTATATACATCCCACTGCTGGGCACAGGCCTCCTCTCACAATGAGAGGCCCGGTGCGGATTGGAAACTTCACACACACCATTTCTTCGTAGTTGTGTATAATAAATAGGTAGGTACAGAATATATTTTGTAAAAATAAAGACTACTGTTGTGTAGCATGTCGAAATTTTTGTTAAATGTGATTAATTTGCTATGCTAAGATCAATAAATAATCTAAAAATAATCTTAAAATTACCCCTTAAATTTGTGGGAAAATCCCTCAGTCGACAACCCTGTCACAGAAACGGCCAGACACCGGCCAATCAAAAAGATCTTTCCCCTACCCTTCACTCGTACTCGGAAACGCGAAAACGTCAAACCTCTGCAAATAGCGACAGGTCTCCTTAAACTGGACAAGAAGTCTGCTTTTACCAACTTACATTTTGCTGTTGCTTAAATTCATAAGGACTGAACGGCTAGAGCGATAGAGTTGAATTTGGCTTGAAGGTTTGAGGAGCTGCAAATGTATTGTTGTGTACAAGTATGTATGTAGGTTATAGAGGGTGTCATCAAATGTTGTTTTTATATGGTGCGTGTGCGATAATTTACGTGGTTTATTTATATGTGGTACGAGTATGGTTCCGATGCTTAGAAGAATAACCCAATAGAGTGGCTGTGCAATACTGCAACACAAATTACCTAGCCATTTGTCACATACTGGCATTTGTTTTTAACAGACTTCAAAAAAAAAGAAGGATGTTCTCAATTCCAATGTATTTTTTGGGATAGTTTTTTATCTTATTTTAAAATGGCATAGAGGTATTAATGTAGTAGAATTATGCTGACTATATTTTAATAAGGGAGTAAAGAAAAAACATAGAATGTACCAGTTGCTTCTCTTTCCGCGCACATGGTAAAAGCCCATCGAGGGAACGGGCGAAAATCTTAGGAATCATGTTTTAGGCGATGCTAGCAACCCCTCACTATTTTGATTCCTCTCTCCACCTATACGCCCCCAATCATAACTAAACGTGGCCTTTAGGTCTTGTTACCTCAGGCTCTGACTACCCCCTAAGGAATAAAGACGTGATTTATGTACGTATGTCAAGTTTGGCCTTCGGCCGGCTAATTGACAACATTTCATATTTCTGTGCCTATAATTTTAATGGTTCTTTGTATTTTGTTTCAAAAGATGAACATGCTGACGGTTTAATTTTTTCGCTAGGGATTGTATTTAATTTATAATTAATTTATTAATTTTTGCTTATTCTAAAAGGGCGTAACTCCGATACTATCGCAGAATAGACACTTATCCTTTTGTCTTTTCTCTATAGAAAAAAAACTGACGTCAATTTCAAATTGTCAATGTCAGGCCTTATTCTCCGATATTCGATTTTCGAGGTTCGCTTCGTGCTGTTCCGCTCATACTAATATAGTCATTAACTTGAGAGTGAGAGAGAAGGTATGCAACGAACTTCAAAAATAGAATTTCAGAGTTGCCCCCCTTGTACTTTGAAGTTGTCATATACAAAATTATGGTCGCTTATTTTTTCTCGTGAAAAAAGCAAAGGCATTTCACCTATCTTGTGGTAGAATTGGTAAAATTAAGACATTTTTAATTAATTTTTATTTTCTATAATAAGCAATATTAAAATTATATAAACATATTGCAGTGATCAAGAGGCAAAATGTTTTCAAACCATATATAAATTTCCAGGTGTTATAAAAATGAGATGTTGTCAATTGACAAAAAACACAATTAGGGCGCACATCGCCGCTGTGTTTTTTTTAACAAATTACGAAGATTCCTCTCTCGGTAAATTTCTATATGTTTTAATGCAAAGGAAAGGAAATACGCATGTATGTAATGTTTATAAGTAGATAGGTAAACCTTATTTCACCGTAATGTACCTCATTGGATTGGAAGTTATAGGTATCAGGTGGTTTCGAAGGCGTGTTGCATTATTTTTCAATAACACTATTGCGGAAACAGTATTTTAGCAACGTACGTATTCTGTTTGTGTATAGCGAAGATTCCCAAGTGGTCCAAATGGACCGCAGAGGTTCACGGAAGACGAGGTGGGGTCCACCGTTGGCGCAAAAAAATGGAGGTTCAGAGTTTCTAATATTAGTAGGGCTGTATAGCCTGTTATAAGCCAGCCTTGGCGCCTAGACTTAATTTGGCGACGCCATGCCAGCCGCCATTATTTATTTAAGCTCGTGGCGAAACTCTGAAATTAGGTCGTTGCCAGAGTTTAACGAGGCAAAAGTAACTCAGCGCAAGAGCTCGTTCATTAAATAAACATGCTGAGCCTCTAGTGTAAGTTTTCACACGAACAAACGTCTCGAACGCGTTCACGTAAACATCTCAATTACTATGGAAAAATTGGCAGCGCCACTTGCGGATCGAAACGGGAACAAATTGTTCCCATAGTATTTGACATTTTAACGCAAACGCGGTCGAGACGTGTTCTGTGACCGAAAACTTACACTAAGCATACTGATAAATTTCTAACACACACACATATACACACTCCACACCACACACACACACACAACACACCACACACACACTTTAACACTTTTATTATTTTTATATTTATTTTATCTGGGTCCCACTGAAAAACAGCGTTGCGGCTTCTCGCAACATTATGCTGAGTGGGATCCATTTTACACCATATCGGTACTATTCCTTAATATATTGTATTTCTCCTTGTTTTATATCTAAGTGTATCGAATGTGTGTAAATAAATGTTTCTCTCTCTCTCTCTCTCTGTTATATTTGTATAATAAAGCATTTACTTACTTACTTACTATTGCTATTGTTACATCAAAGAAGGCTTAAGGTATTTCAACATGAAACTACCGTGAAACATTCATAATTACACAAACGGATAACTCACGTATAAAAGTCGAGTGCTCTACATGTTTCTGACTAGTTCGTAGCCCTTCCTCTTGGAGCGCTCGCCGCGGCAGCAATACGAACCCGAGCGCTCCAAGAGGAAGGCTACGATCTAGCATGACTTGACTTTTAAGGTGGAAACACATTTTTAACACGCGACGCGACCCGATGCAACGAATGTATACGCATGGCGTCGCG
Organism: Pandemis heparana; assembly: GCA_963854515.1. Lineage (NCBI taxonomy): Eukaryota > Metazoa > Arthropoda > Insecta > Lepidoptera > Tortricidae > Pandemis > Pandemis heparana. The sequence goes on along the minus strand of OY978009.1, from coordinate 1,323,969 downwards.
TCGGATGTTCATAGTGTGGTTCTGGTCATAGAAAATAATACAATTTGATCCGACTCAACACGCGTCGCGTTGCATCGGGTCGCGTCGCGTGTTAATAATGTGTTTCCACCTTTATACGTGAGTTATCCGTTTGTGTAATCAAGGCTTAAGGTCACTCAAAGGGGATGAGTAGGCTTGGAGTGTCTCCGATATCAAATCAGTAGGTTTAGCGCCACTCTCTGTTAAATTTAATTTATCTTAAGTGTCAGTTATCTATAACTAGCTTCTGCTCGCAACTTCGCCCGCGTATAATTATCAATTGGTATGTTTATCGCTATCCCGCGGGAACTATACAATTTTTCGGGATAAAAAGTAGCCTATGTTTTAATCTAGGGTAACAGCTATCTTCGTTCCAAATCTTATCTAAATCCGTCCACTTGTTTTAGCGTGATGAAGGAACAAAGATACACACTCACTCACACCGTCACATCGTCACTCACAAACTTTCGAATTTTTAATATTAGATAAGATAAGATAAGATAAGATAAGATAAAGATTTTAGTAGGATTAGTAGTCACTACATATACTTCATTTAATTTAGAATGATAAACCACAATAACATTATATTGCGGCTGGTCAACTATTTCTTACCTAGCAAACAGTACAGTGCAATAGTTTGGCAGCCGCAAAATAAAATTGTTTTATGCCACTTTATTTGCGTGGCGTCAATTGTTACTCTAGTACAAATCGTAAAGAGATTACAGTTCACGAGCCGCAATATAATGTTGTTGTGGTTTCTCATCCTAAATTGAATGAAGTATAGTATAAAACAGTCGCTTGTCGCTGTCTGTTCCATGTATGCTTAGATCTTTAACTGACTGCAAGTCGCATAATATTGCGGCACCGGGTCGACGACCTTCTAACCCCTTGGCAATTTAATGAAACTTGCTGATTTTTCCTGCCGGTTTTTAAAGAACAGCGATCGAAGGTGGAAAGAACTCTGAAGTTATTTAGTTGAGAATAGTTATTTTGTTATGCAAGGCTGCAAAGTCTTTTATTTGCCGCGAGTGCCTGTATTGCAAGCGAAGGAATCCATGATTGGACCAGGAGCGAAGCGAGTGGTTCAAAAGAAGAACCTTGAGCGTCGCGGGGTACTTTAACACAGCATAGTTCCCGCGGGATAGTCATAAGCGAATTTTGCCCGGACGGAATGCGCGGGCAACAGCTAGTTTGATGGTTCAAAGATGGACTATTTAGTTTCACTTTTATACGTTATCTACCCTTTATGTAGGAGGCAACATGGTAACTTTCTCATAAACCTAATTCAAATAAGCAAACATCAACAAACGTAAAAATAGAGCAATAATTTCGGCGCCTTGCCGTCTACGCCGTAGCTCACGCGTAGACGCACTACGCTACGCCGTAGCAAATTGCTACGCGTCCGTTATCTATCTAATACCTGCTATACTTCGTTTTTTTAGCAATAGAAAAAAGGTAAACAATCTCGATTTGTCTTTTTATTGATTAACAATAAAAAACAGCAAGTTACAATTTAAAATCCCTGGAATTTATGATTTTTCATATTTTCCGTACCTTAGTTACCAATTTTTTAAGTGTTTTTCTGTGTTTTTCGATAAAAAGATATGGTCAAAATTGTTTTCCTTTCTACGCTAACCTACTCTTATTTCAAAAGCACCAATTTCACCACTTTCCAGTGATGCGCTTCAACTCGGAGGAATAAGATGCTTTCAAAAATTGGGCCTTCGCTCGTTTGCCAATCAATTAAAAAAAAACTTCAGCCATTAAATGCCGGCAACGATATCGTTCTATTTTTAATATTTATTTAGGTCAACGGGCATGTAACATTTACGGGACTTAGGCAGTGAACGAGTAGACTGACGTAAGTAAATAAACCTCGTATACGAAGACTCTTTGGCTGTTTACGAGGACAGGTTACGGCGCTGTAAATAACCACTCCTAACGTTAAAGAAAGGATATACCTACTGAGTCAAGGGCATAAATATTATTATGTACAGTCACCAGCATAAATAAGTGATCACTTTAAAGTCATGTTTGAAAAACCATACGAAATCATGTAACGACTGAAAGCGACAAGGTACAAAAATGATCACTTATTTATGCTTCTGACTGTACCTACGTTGCCAAGACTTCAAAAACATCTATACACCTTAAGAGTTTTTAATGATTCACGGTTAATCCCACGGGTAATCGCGGTTCACATCCCGTTTATAATATTTCGAATCTATACACCTTTATCCCCCGAATAAGGGTGCGACCAAACCGCCGCGTTTACGCAGTGACGTGTCGTATGCGTCACGTTTTGTCACCGTTTCTTCATACATTTTGTAGCGATTCCGTAACGTCACTGTTTTTTAAGCGGCGGTGTGGTCGCACCCTAATATGGTTGGTGACACATTTATTTTGACATAATGGCTGTATGTATTTATGCCTTCAACTGTAGGTACAAATACAGGTATCTATACAGGTAACCTATACACAGTACGCCTGGGCGATACTTTGCAGAGGCCCATCTAAGTATAGTCTATAAGAATTATGTATTATAAAGAGAAAATATGTGTATATTCTATATTTCTACCGAATAAACTCGAAACTAATCGATTGCAAAAATTCTTTCACCATTAAAATTCTGCCTTATCTCAGTTATCGCTGAGTAATATAGGTACTTACGCTATTTTTATCTTAACGCGAACGGAGTCGCGGGCAACAGCTTGTGTTGTGTTAAGAAACAAAACGTGTTGAGAACCTCCTCCTTTTTTTTGAAGTCGGTTAAAAATAAATAGATAAGATAACCCACAGTCTACTAAGAAAACGTGCCAGTTACGTAGAAAGTGGCGCCTTCATTTTCACATTTGAGAATCCACTTTTAATTTGACTGTTATTCGTTATAAATAATGGTTTCAGCAATGTTTATCATTTCTGATTTAATTTATGTACCTAATTTGAAACGATAGGAGAAACGTAAAAATCAATACCAAATGCCGTATAGTAACAAAACGCAGCTATTTTGACAGATGACAGACAACTCCGTTAGCTGCTAGTAGAATTTCAACAAATTTGATAAAAATACACATTTTAATTTAGACTGTAACACAATGCAATACAGACTATTATAATTTAGCGGATGAATGATACCAACTGCTATTTGTAGCTCCAACGTAGTCAGTGCGCATTTGACATTCGTGTTATCGGCGGTCGATTATTGAATTTACGAAATTACGTTTTACAACTTTTATCATCAAACTAAAACATGGGGGATTTACTTGACGATGATCTTGAATTCCGGGGGGGTACCCTCCAGCTGTCCACGGATCCCAATGCTGAAGATACTGCAGGAAGACGTGAGAACAACACAACGGCTGAGCCGAAAAGTAAACCTTCGTCCAACGTTAATCCTTCAATATTGTCCGGTGCAGACTCTTTGTCATCTTCCACATCGTCTTTTACTGGTGAGTAGCAGATTTTCTACGGAGAAAACCTATTCCGTGAATTTTCATCGAAGGCTGAATAAAGTTGTTTCTCAAACCTGTACTTGAAATAAAAAAACTGCTGTTGAGTTTTGTATTGTTCTCATAGCGTTAAATTGTTTTTTTTTCACGTAATCACTGAATAGTAAAGGTATTATCAAAAACAAATTGCTTACATAACATAATGGATGGGATAATACCCATTTTTTATTTAATTAGACCCATGGTTAATACCTAAATTGATAACTAAATTACAAATTTTACATGTCAAATTATAAACTTTAATATTCACAAAACACTGTCGATAAAATAAATTTGTCAATTAAATCTCACAATCTTATCTAGAATATTAATTGTATAGGTTGGGCCAAAAATTTATGCACTTTTGAAATATTTAATTTACAGAAATAAACAATAAAACTATCCAGCTTATTCAAATGCAATATTTTTCTATTCTATTCTATTCTATTCAAAATGCACTCAATTGATGCATCTACATCAGGGGTGGCCAACAGGTCTGTTAGTCCAGTCGATCGTGGCAAGGCAAAAAATATTAATACGTAAGAGTTTTTAATGATTCACGGTTAAGTTCATTCGAAATATCCCCGTGATCATGATACATGCAACTGTATCGAAATATCGGGAGCTCAATAAAGGTAATCGCGGTTCACATCCCGTTTATAATATTTCGTATTAATACGTAGACCAGACTGCGCAACATGATTCATTTAAGGGTTTCATGAAGTATGTAATTGGTAGATCGCGCAGGGTTTTGTTAATAAACAGGAGATCTTGGGTTTAATCAAGTTGGCCACCCCTGATCTCCATGATTAATGGGCAGTTTTTTCATTGGCTAACAATAACTGAATGTTTTTTCATGTCAAATCTTATTCGTTTGTACTTTTTATATCATATTGTAGTTAATCTCTTGTTTTAACCACCATACAACCGTACAACGTGCTATAACTTATATATTTTAAACTAGCTTAAATCAGCCAAATACGTCTCCATTTAGTCTGTACGTAATTTATATTCTGTAATATTTCTTAACCGCAGATGCAAGAACTCAAGAGCCACCTAATGCATCAGCTGTTCCACCTCAAGAGCAGACGGTGTACCCTCGCTATGATGTCCCGTTCAACCGTGAAAATATAAAGGACTTCTTCACATTTCGTAAGGGGGTGGTCGAGAATGCTATACAGGAGTGTATTACTGTTCTGTTGTTTCCTGAGGATGGGGAGTATCTTGGGGCTTGGCTGTTGACAGAGTAAGTTGTGTAACACAAAATTTAATCTGGAATAGTGTATAGATGTGCGGAATGCAGTAATTAATCGTGATTGACCTATATTTTCGTATTAAATGGATATAAGAATTTATCTCGTTTAAGAAGAAAATAAGTCCATCACAATTTATTATTGCATTGTACACATTGTTAAACCAAAAACGAAGAACACAACAGATGCACACTTCAAACTCATTCAATTTCTGTGAAATAATCGTAAAAAACACCAAAAATGCGTCATTGCCAGCTCAGTAGGATTAAACCCTCTTAACATGCACCTTCTTTTTTTTTCACTTATTGATAAAACTGGCCACCTACAAATAAACAGCCATAAATGAAAAATAAAAATAAATTGTGCTGTGCATTGAAACAAAATACTGCTATTGCCTGCCTTGGCCAGCAATATTGTATGAAATCCCATTAAAGACCTCTAACATTGCACCTGAAACGTGACACTTCGCGGCTTATTATAAGGAATACATCATAAATATTTTATTGCATGTTTGAGAAAAATTACACAATTTCCAGAATAACATTATGGGACAACGAGAAAGAAAGAATAGTGTTGCTTACGTCACGTCTAGTCATGACCATCAAATACGACTTCATAGCTATGAAACAACTGGACTTCAAGAAGACGTACCTGGATGACTTGGACACCATCGTTATCGGGGAGATGGTGTACCCTCCCTCGTCTCTAGTGCCGTGAGTATTGTTTTACTGGTTGCTTCTTTAATGGGACTATACACTTTAAGCAATGGTTTTTAAGATTCCTGAAAATTGCACGATTTCATGTGTTATGGCCAAAAATATATGACTAACAGTTATTACCAATGAAAATTACGTTTGTTCCCTGTACATACATGCATCAGCTTAAACAGCTGCTAGTGTATTATTTTAAATAATAATAATAACTATTTGACATTACCAGAGCATTCTAAGGTTAAATAAAGACTATTTCTAATTAAAAAAAAAACATGTTCGCGCCTTAGGGTTGGCCCAGGGGCCACCCCCGCTGCACTTTTTTTTTTAATGTGAATAGGAAGGAAAACGAGCAAGTGCGTCACCTGATGGTAAGCGATCACCACTGCCCATAGACACCCGCAATTGGAGGGATTGCAGATGCGCTGCCAACCTAGAGGACTTAGATGAAATGCCTCTTGTGCCCGTAATTTCCCCGGCTGTCTTACTCTCCACACCGGAACACAGCAGTGCAAGCACTGCTGCTTAGCGGCAGGACTTATACCTAAATTAATCCAAATGAATCCTACAGGTGTAGTGCAAATTGATTTTCCATGACATTTCATTGAATTTTATCCGGTTTGCAACTTTAGTGACAAGTTATTAAAATCGTGTATACAAGGCAGCTGTCAGATTAAATTGTTTTATAAATAAGAACCTCATTCATATGTCGTTAAAGTTGATAACCGCATGGGATTTAACGAAATGTCATGGAAAATCATTTCACACTACATCAGTTTTACCAGTGCCGGTTACGTAACTTGGTTATGTATGAAAATTATGGGACACAAAAGGACCCGGTATAAGGACTGTCATTCACCATACAACAGAGAATGGACGAAACTCGAACAAAATAGATGGCGCTCTTGAATTGTACGAGGCGTTAAGAGAGTGCATCCGTGCTGAGCTCGCAACGTCGCATTTTTGGTGATTTTTTGCGATTATTTCACAGAAATTGAATGAAAGTATCAAATATCCGTCTGTAGTGCACTTCGTTTTTAGTGTATTAATGTGTCTGATGCAATAATTCATTGTGATGGACTTTTATTTTCTTATTAAACGAGATATAGCATTTTATCGCTTTAATACGACAATAAAAGTCCATCACCATTAATCATTGCTTTGGACACATTAATACACTAAAAACGAAGTGCACTACAGACGGATATTTGATACTTTCATTCAATTTCTGTGAAATAATCGCAAAAAATCACCAAAAATGCGATGTTGCGAGCTCAGCACGGATGCACCCTCTTAAAAGCGATGCGATAACTCTACAAATTTTCTACGTTCTTGGCAGGACGAAACATTTCGATAGCTACATGAAAAGTAGAATAAAACTCGAGTTACATAAACCATCGTCTCATAAACATTTTTTTTTTCTCCATTAAATTTCACAGACTGTTGTTTGTGTGTTATAGTGACATCTATCGGGAACTTTTGTACTAAGTTCGCTTAGTCGCGCTTTTGTATGATGATTAGTGATAAACAGTCCTGTCTTCTTTCGTCTATGTTTGAGATTGCCTATAATAATATTGGTAATGGTGCTGTTGTCCGTCTGCCCACTTGCTCATTCATATTGTCTGTTTTGTGAATATACTGTGATGTTATAATTGGTACTTGTAAAGTCATTAATATTGCCCCAATTTATGTCCAAATACACTTCATGTGCTGATACTTACAATCAGTGTCGTGCAGTGGGGTTTGCCAGGGTAGCTAGCAGTCCTGGCGGAAGCCGGGGCCTCAGGGGGTGTTCGTGGTGACACCCTAGTGGCATTGGCATCCCACTGCGTCCCCATCACACCGGACTGAGGCAACGCCGGAGAGTTTTTAGTTTGGGTATACCCCTTCGTGGGGGAGTCCCGCATAACCCTAGGCATCCCCGTGCCCAGGGCATCCATAAAGATTTGTACGCGCTCCCTACCCCAGCGAGCACCACTGCACGGCCTAGCCCACAATGTGAAGTGTATGAACTGAGCACCTATACTCCTTTTAATACCACCATTTGGGCTTCGCATATCAAATTATGACAAACGATAGGGAACTGTCAGCTAAACGGCATAGCGAAAAAAAAAATAGTCCAGAATCAAATGTCTCTTAAATTGTTCCGGATTATTTTTGCACGTTATTAGGAAAGGGGGGGGGGGGGGAGAGTTTGACTTAATAGCCCTGTAAATGTATCCTACTAATATTATAAATGCGTTAGTTTGTGAGTGACGATGTGAGTGTGTATGTTTGTTCCTTCTTCACGCTAAAACGACTGGACGAACTTGGATAAAATTTGGAACGAAGATAGCTGGTACCCTAGATTAAAACATAGGCTACTTTTTATCCCGGAAAATTGTATAGATCCCGCGGGATAGCAATAAACATATGAATTGCTAATTCTATGCGTACGAAGTCGCGGGCAGGCAGAAGCTAGTGAAAAATAAATGGTTAAATATTGAATTAAAACTGAAAATCTTTGCGGGGGTGTTTAGTCAAACTAACCAAACCTATTGTAATATTCCGGAAAATTCTGAGAGTCCATGTGTACTCTCTCGCAGTCGGTTAAATGGGATAGCGACTGGCGTGACGACGGTGGTGAAAGACTGCGTGATCGACCGGCTCTGCCGCCGGCCCAGCGGCAGCGAGGAGGACCACAAACTGTTCGATCCCAAGTATTTTGAACCTAGGTACCTTCAGTTGCGGTAGACGCTCACTAAGTGGTTTTTATTTGTTTTGGCTAAACGGGCATTAAGCACTAAGCTCAATGGCGTGCGCCCTTGACTAAGTTCAACCATTTTTAATTCCAAAATTTTGTAATTTTTGGCATTTCTTACTCAGGATCGTAATTTAAGTACTGTTGATTCTGATAAAAAAGTGTCATCAATTATCCCTATATTTTTTGTCTGTTTTTGTGACATGTCCCTTCCCCAGTTTTTGAATGAAAAGTACAAATAAAGGACGTTTCAAAAATTACTCAAGATTTTAATTTGCCACCAGTTTTGCATTTTAGTGCTGGCAACCCTAAAAAAACTGATTCAAAAAACTGATTCACTCATTACTGAACATTATTTCAAAAGTAATGAAAGTTTGGCGGACACAGTTTGAAAATTTCATGCAAAATATGGTTGAAATATTGATTTAACTTCGTCAACTGTGACTAGAGTGATTGGATCAATTCATGGTGGCCATTCCACTGGTCGTCCAAAAATAAGCCATTTAAGTGGCAATATCGAATCAGTGCGTCAGCATGTCCGTAAATCAATATTCCGACCATATTTTGCAGGAAATTTTCGAAATGTGCACGCCAAACTTTCATTAATTTTGAAATCATATCATCAACATATTGTAATCATGACATTACAATCTAATATATAAATAAATAAGTATTGTTTAATAATGAAAACGTTTTTACCATTTTTCCATACTCTAAAAAATGTAGCTGTCAAATTTATAGTTTTTAGGGTTGCCAGCACAAAAATGCAAAAACGGCGGAAAATTCAAATCTTGCGTTTTTTTGCGACAGCCGTTATTAGGAATATGAAAAAAAAGGTTGAACCTTGTGGAAATGCCTTAATGCAAGACATCGGATAACTTCTCGCAGAACTCCATGATGAAGGATATCGGATAGACTGTGGGACGAATGGGATGTTAATATGGGAGTAATCCGATGTTTCACATTAATTATCTCTTGAAACTCACGGTACTTTTCTATTTAACATTTCTTTTGCTAGCTTTTTATTATTAACAATTGGGTGAAAATCGGCTCGCTTGCAGGCCCACCACTTTCTGTTAAGTTCCAGTTATATTAGGTGTCAGTTATCTATGTCGCTGTCTGTTTCGTAGTAATAAATAGAGACGGTATCATACAATAGATAAACTGACACTTAAGATAACTGGAACTTAATTCCTAGTTATTTTGTTAAATTGTGAACGGGATAGAGCGTGGTCTTGTAAAGTCTGGCAACTATAACACTGGTGTTGTGTGAAAAAAGTACTGACACAACTATTTTAAAATAAAAATGACTGACCTCAAAACTTATACGAAAAATATAAATTTTATTTTGAATGCGCTTGAACAAAGGTGTTTGGTGCGTAGGTGATAAAATCTAACTTATTTTTTTAGGGTTATGTTTTTATTTTTATTATTTGAGTATTAACGCTTTTACAAATACTTTCGTGCATAACTTGTTGAAGCAATATTTATTGTTTGATGCTTTTGAACACGTTTACATTGAAAATAAGCATTCGTTCCTTACTTAGAAATGCCAAGAGGTAAATAATTTTATTTTTATTATTGAATTTGAAATTAAGATACATTAAAAGGTCAACGCTTTTTATTCTATTTGAGGAACGACTTTTATCATAATCATAAAGCTTTACATTTGGCTTCTGTCTGCTTTTTAAATAGGTTTTTGTAGAAAAAGTAAACTTTAAATATCACTGCATGCCATACTTCGTTACTTAAAAAAAAATAGTAATTTAAGTAGCGCTTGACATTAAATAACAAAGAAGTCTGCATTTAATGTGCTGCTTTGCTATTGGTGCGCAAGTAGTTTGCTCTCAAATGAAGTACCCTGTTCTATAGCGACCGTGGGTAAGAATTGTATGAAATTCTGTGATTGGTTACTTGTACAGAAAAGAGGTAGGAGGTGAAGAGGCTTAGTGGCTCTACTTTACTTAAAACGAGTGTTTATTAAACTTTTTGCGGTCACAGACCACTTTTAGGATTTAAAAGTCTGTGTTCTAAGCTTAATGTACAAAAGAAAAAAAAAGTCTGACTTTAAAAATGTACTTTAAGTAGGTAATAATAATAATGTTAAGGGATATTGGACATGCTGGAGACTCCCGGAGCATATTGTTACGGCCCCTTGAGGGGTCCATGGACCCCAATTTAAAAAACCCTGTTTTAAACAATGATTATACTCTCTCTGCAATTACTCTGTGCTTATGCATTTTTTTTGATCGAAATAAACCCACACAGCATCTTTTTTTCTTCCATACTTGTCATCTTCTTGTTTTATTCAGTCTTTCACTAGTCGCTCGCTTGTTTTAGTTTCGGGGAATCTCGGAACTGGGGGGCTACTCCGAAATTCGATTTTCGAAGTTCGTGTTATACAGTCCCTCTCACTCTAAAATGAATGACTATTAGTATGAACGGAACGGCACGAAACGAACTTCGAAAATCGAATTTCGGAGTATAAGGCCTGTGTCGGTAATCGCTCGCAGGGCGTTGCGCATGCGTGCGCGCCGTAGTCTATGTCGGGGGAAGTCCATAGAGAATTTTCGGCCGATTTGGTTGCAGTAAAATTTTATTGACTTTATTATTATATCTACCCTGCCTTGTTGACATTTAAGAAAAATAACCCACGGTTTCTAGGAACAGAGTATACTCGTTGTATGTTATTTAGATAAATAGATCCATGAATTGTAAAACTATAGTTTTTTTTTAAAGGGAACGAAACCTCCGTGGGGTCAGACTGATGTGGAATAAGGGTGAACCCTTGCCCTTGAAGATGGCTTGGAACCCTTTCAACCAGGATGTGCCATTTATAACTTTTGCATCGCACCCTATTTATTGGCATAAAGGTAAAGCATCAAAACATATCGATTTATACCAAATTGTTTAAAGAAAAAATATTAAAATTGTTTTTCAAATAAACAAAACATTACAGGCAGAGTAATATCATTTTGTATTGATTACTTACTTAGACAGACAGATATAAAAATATTCTGTTTTAGTATTTGTTGTTATAGCGGCAATAGTAATACATCATCTGAGAAAATTTCAACTCATGAGATACAGCCTGGTGACAGGCAAACAGACGGACAGACAGACAGACGGAAAGTGGAGTCTTACCCCCTTATTCATAAACGAGGCTTCTGCTAACTTAGCAATCTTTCAACATGAAACTACCGTGAGACTCAAACATAATTACAACAAACCGGATAACTCACGTATAATAAGCCGAAAGAATGCTCCGACAATTGTTTCGGACTATTCCGTAGTCCTTCGTCAGACAGCGCTCGCCCCGGCGGCAGCGAAACGAACACTCACATCTCTTTCTTTCGGCTTATACGTGGGTTATCCGGTTTGTTGTAATTCAATAAATAAATAAATATCTTGGGACAATTGACACCAATTGACCTAGCCCCAAACTAAGCAAAGCTTGTAATATGGGCACTTGACAACGAATAAACATACTTATATAGATAAATACATACTTAAATACATATTAAACATCCAAGACCCGAGAACAAACATTCGTATTTTCATACAAATATCTGCCCCGACCGGGGATCGAACCCGGGACCTCAAGCTTCATAGTCAGGTTCTCTAACCACTAGGCCATTCGGTCGTCAAATAAACTTAGCAATCGTTTGTCCTTATCTGTGAAAGGTAAATGCCAAAGAGACAGATAGGACAAACGATTGCTAAGTTAGCAGAAGCCTACAGTGCGTTCATGAATAAGGGGTTAGTAAGAGGGCTCCGTTTCTATCCTTTATTGGCTACGGAACCCTAAAAAATACATGTTACAAATTGCAGACGGTGAAATAGAAGAAAGGTCGACGTATGATATGGAAATCTTCGCGCAAAAGCTTCAGAGGGCCGTGGAAGCCACGGCTTCGTCCTCATGCTGCATCCACCACTCGCCAATAGTCATACAGAGTTACGTCGGTGTCACGTCAATGTTACATAACAAAACTAGTATGGGTTTCTTTAAAGTTAGGGGCAAGTTTAGCTTTTAGTTCGGATGTAAGTTAGCAGTGCGGGGTTGCCGGCAGTACCCACAAACTGACAATATTTAAATTTTTATTGTCTGGCTCGAAAGAGTGGGAGAGTGCACAATTTTAAGACACCCGTATTTTTTGTATTTGTGAAAAATCTTGTATTTGGAAAAATCCATTTAATCGTTGCTCGAGCAGAAAATGGGGTGTGTTACAAACGTCAAATACGGCGAAATGACGTCACATAGTGTTTCGTACAATTTAAAAAAAAGTGGAATAATTACATCAAATAGACTGACAAATCCTGTGCTTAAATGGTTTGACAGTGCAAGCAGTTGTCAATGTCGGTGAACGTTAAAAAATTTAAACAAAATGTAAAACGTCAACGTCTGGTCCGGTGCACCCTGGGCAACGGCTAATGATTTCCTGGCAGTATCTGAGGGATATCATTGACCGTTGGCTAAGAGCCCGACAGGGGGGGAGGGGGGTCTTTGACCGTGTTACCGTACAACGTTGCCGACATTTTGTCACAAGATTTTATTATTAACATTTTTAACCCTGACATTGGCGAAGTCGTCGTCGCTATAACGACTTGTAACGACAGAAACAAAAGAAGAAGAAGAACGTCAACGTCGTAAATGTCAAACGGCAAACCGGAAGTTATAAGTTTTATTACCGGTTGCCATATATAAAAAGTTGGACCAGCTGTATGACGTCACTTCCCGTTTTACATATTTTGCTCATTTTTCCAAAAAATATTGTATAAAAAATACAAAAATATTGTTTTTGCGTTCTACACGCGTTTCTCTCGAAATGGTGCTTGACTCATAGATTTTTTTTTAAATATTGTCAATTGTGGTGCGGATCCCTCTCGCTGCATACCGCTGCCTACCCTGCCTACCCACTGCACGCCACTGATATAAGAAGTGTGTTCGGGGAGAGGAATAGTTTTGCTTTGAAATATGGTAAAGCTGAACTTGTTTTCGTTCACTACATCGGACCCATAGAGGAAATGGCTGAATGGTAATTGAATAATAAAAATTACTAACAAAATATAATTCCCACATGATGTGTATGATCGTTACCAACATCTGTATGAAATTTACACACTGAATATGTCAATGTGCATGGATAAGTTGTAATGCGTAAAATTGTTTTAGTCATGCTAGATATCACATTATTCTGTATTAGGCTTGGTTGATGAAGCAAAGAATCAGCAATGGGGGTCGTCGAGGATGAATTCGCCGCTTTTGTATTAGTGATGGGACTCGAGTGAAATATTTTTCACTCGAGTGACTCGCTCGAAAAGTCGACTCACTCGAGTACCACTCGAGTAAAGACACGACTCTAGTGTCAATTTTTTCACTCGAGTGAATTTGTGATTTGAGTCACGATTTTTTCAGTCAGCTGGCCGTCCTCTTGTAAAATATCACGTCTTCATAGCGTCAGTAGCACGAAGTTACTTTAACAATAACTTTAACCATAACCAACAATTTTTGACACAACACAAATAATTTAAATAATTATGCCCAAATAGTCTTAACTTGACTTTCTCACTCGAGTCAGTACAAGCAACTCGAGTGGCCCGAGTCAATTCGAGTGGTCCGAGTCACTCGCCGGCCGAGTGAATTTTTCGGCGACTCGAGTTGACTCGAGTCGTTCGACAGCCGAGTAAACTTATTTTTCACTCGAGTCCGAGTGACAGTAAAACTACTCGAGTGACTCGAGTGAAACGTGACTCGAGTCCCATCACTATTTTGTATAGCGTTTTTGTCATAGATTGCTAAATTGGTGATGCTTGTTTTTTTCCTTTGTTCCTCTCGGATAACTAAGTTAGCTAACCAGCAACCAAGAAGGAAGAAATTTTCTTCCCAGATAACTGGTTTTTTAACGGGAAAAATTTGTTCCCCGTACGTAACTATTAGGTAAAAATGAAGACTATTTCTAAATTAAAACAAACATGTTCGCGGCTAGGGCCACCCCCGCCGCACCTAAACCTAAATTAATCCAAATTAATCATCCTACATTGGTTTTACCAGTGCCGGTTATGTAACTTGGTTACCGTGCAGGAAAAAATCTTTCCCGTTAAAAAACCAGTTATTTGGGAAGAAAATTTCTTCCTTGGCTGCTAGTTGGTTATCTGCGAGGATGATAAGGTTTTTTTACAGTTGAATGTGGGAATACACATGCTTGCATACTTATATTTTAAAAGAAGAGCCATGTGTATTCCTGGTTTTATTGTTAAAATAATAAATTCGATGTATATTAATATTACGTAGATTGGGATGATGCAATTGTAATGTTGTTTATGACTATAATACGGTTTAGATGTGAAATATTTGTTTTGTTACAGCTAAAGATTTGTGATTTATTTTGTTTAGTATAAACTGTTGTTTTGAGTTATATTAGCATTAAGGCTTCGATTTAGTTAAACAAATGAGTAATTGATACTTTCGCTAAAAGATAGTCGGAATTAAATAAGAATTAGCTTACTGAAATGTCTTCATACGCTCTTCATGCAATTTGGGGCCTATTTCACCACTTTCTGTTAAATTCCTGATACCTTAAATGTCAGTTATATGGTTGCGTCTCTGTTAATGACTACGAAACGCATTGACGTCATCACAGATAAACTGACACTTAATATAACTAGAACTTGACAGAAAGTGGTGAAACCGGCCATTAATGGTTCACGGGAGTGAAGCCGCGGGTAAAAGCTAGCGAACGATAACATACTTTACCACTGCAACAGGTTGCGGATAAGTTGTTAGTTGTTGTAGATAGTTCTAAAGTTTATAAAACAATTTGCACTACTTATATTGCACCAAAATGATAAAAAACGTCACTCTTCCATTTAAAATTAACTTTCATATTAGCATAATTACGTGCCATAATATAAGTGATGTCGTTCAGTACTAAAGTACTAATTTAGATGTCAATTTTAAGTCTTAACTAAATGGATAAAGTTACTTTGCTACTAGAAATAACTCAGGGCATGCAAAATAGCAGTCGCTTTGGATGTTTTATGGACCGACCGCTTATATGAGTCCTCGCGGGATACGAAGTAAATTTGCACATAAAATCGGGTAAACTCAGAAGTGCGAGAGCGGGCTTCGAACGCACGACCCTCTCCTTAAGGCCCACTTGCACAGTCCAGAGTAAACTCGCTAACTCGGGGTTAGGTTTGACAGTTCCATACATTTTGACACTACTTAGCCCCGAGATAGCATCTAACACGGAGTTAACTGTCTTGTCCATATCTGTCATTTTGACATTTACCTTTCACAGATAATGACAAACGATTACTAAGTTAACAGAAGCCTACAGAGCGTCTATGAATAAGGCGGTAAGTCGTTAATCCTGGTCCGTGCAAGTGGCCCTAAGAGGCCGTAGGCTAAACCACTAGGCTACCATGGCTTTTATACCAACTTTAATGATATGACCTCACTAATACGCAGTAGGAAAGTAAAGTTAACCATTTAGTTTAAGATAGATCTCTGCAAAATCACGCCTGATTCATACAATTCTTTCTCTTTTACCAGGCATGTAAGTATTAAGAACCTCATAAAAGGATTGTTTAAAAAATAACACTTGTTGTAACTTGAAAGTATTTATTAGTGAAAGTAGCTTTTTCATAAAATCGGTGATAACATAGTCGTAGTTATTTAGGAAGCTATTATAATGAGAACAATGGAGCGTTGCCTAGAAGTTTTGTCGAAGGAATCCGTTGATAAAGTGAGAAAATTAAGATCTTAGGCATTTTAGATAAATAACAACATAAAATTGGTGGAAAATATCACACTGAAAAATGAAATTAGTTTTTGAGGATTTTTCATTTATTACATTTGTTGTTCCTACGTAAAATTGTGAATAGGTAACTCGATAGTCAGAAAGGTAAAAAAATGCCTACATAAATTTAAATTTTTATTAAAACTGGAACATACTATACATAAACAAAATTCAACGGATTTGTTAGTTTATCTAAGTATAGCGGTTGGGATTAATAATGCTTTTATCTGCCCCGTGTGGGATGATCGTGTTTACTTGTATGTGTGTGATAATTAATTATATTGTGATATACTTCGGGCCAGTTGGCAATCATATTGTAAAATATTTGTTTGTATCCTTAAATTAGGTCTTGTTTGTGTTCGTCTAGAACAGAGGTGGCCAACTTTATAAGGCTCTATATCTACTGTTTACTGACCTCTGGCGGTCTATCAACTACCGGTTGGCCACCCATGGTCTAGAACATGTAATATGTTGACTGTTGCAGCAATAATAAATGTTATTACAGTTTAGCCTATAATAATAATCGGTTTACGCCATTTGTAATTTCATATTATTGCGATAATTTTGTTATAACGAAAAATTGTTAGCACGTCTTATTATTTTTTATAAACATTAAGTATTAATACATTTTAAAACATTGGTATGGCCTAAACTTGTTCTTTTCTATGAAATAATTATGTCAAGTGATAAAATCACTGTACATACTATACATATTGAGTTTATTCATATACAATTTAGATAATTCTTAATTATACCTATATTTGCTTTGTTGTTTGTAAGGTGTTTGACTCTTTGTCATTACAAATACGTCTATTGTCTTTAACTAATAATAATTAAAAGTATGAAATTGATTCTGCACTTTTTTTATATTTCTTATTTATTTTGTAGGTTCCCCTTTTAAAAGTTTCAAAGTTATTGGAACGACTATTAAGTTTTGTAATTTGGTCTAAATATTAAAATCTCGATCGTCCCAATTGGCAGGGAGATTGAAATTGTTCCAAAAATGGTCGTCCAGAATACTCAGAGTTGTGTCATTCTCTTCTGGGCTTATTTCCCGAACATACCTCAGATTTTCGACCCACGAAAGATCACATTCTACGTTCTCGTTGTAGATGACTGTTTGAGACTTATCTACTCTTATATTAGGCTGAATAACTCCTTTTCCAAGGACAACGTTGAAAGCTTTTTTGGCTTTTTGTAGATGATTTTCTTTTTTAGCCGTTTGTAAATTTTTTATTTTGGTTTGAGTTGTTCGTTTTTCTGTAGCATTAGTGTTTTGCTTGTTTTTCTTTCGTTGTCCCTTTTTACGTTCCGTTTTTGATGTCTGAGCTGGTTTATTTGCTGGTTCTTCAATTAGATCGATTACATTTGATGATTTTTCCTTTAAAACTTTCGATGCTTCAGAAATAACTGTAGATTGTCGAGTTGCTAGAGTATCATTCATGGGAATCGAGTTGTCAGTTTCATTTGCTACTGTAGGTTGAGTTATATCACTGGTTATATATTGATATATCTCTAATTCCCTTTCTTGAGTTGCTTCGGTTGCTTCATTGCATTTTGTATTTTCATTACAGAAAGTAGTATTTAAAACGTTGTGAGAACAGTCCTGTTCAAGAACTGTACCCTGAGAAAGGTCCATTGCCATTTCACTTATATCATCTATTACTTGTTCTGGTTCGTTGTTAGGTACATGTACCAAATAATAACGTGTTTTTTGATTTACTTCAGTACAACCAGCGTTACCGCCTTGAAAATTGTCTAAAATGCTTTGAGAACAATCATCTGCTATCGACATTGGTTCTTCTTGTAAACCCATTTTTGATAAAGCTATCTTAACTTTCTCAATTAAATTTACAGGTTCCTGTATTATGTCACCCGTGAGGTCAATTATTTGATCGTCATTGATTAAATTGTCTTGAGTTAAGAGTTGAGTTCTATCTTCGTCAGGTAAGGAGTAAATGGGAGATGAGGCTCCTGCGTTTTCTGTGTACGCATGCGCTGTAGACGCTGGCACGTCACCATGTTCTTTATTTTCAGTTATAATGCTTTTCATGCATCGCGTTAGTTTTTCAATAACCTTAAATTCAATGAATGTCGGTTAGGTATCTTATTATATGGTATATTATTAGGTAGGTATTATTGGTAGGTTAGCTGTGGTAGCCCGTACTCATACGTCATGCCAAAATGAAAGATATCACCTATATAGTGAACACGTTTGCATAATTCACTTTAAATTAAACTGTTTGTTACAAATTTTAGGTATTTTTTCCACAAATATTCAGATATTTTAATATAAGTAGCTTAATATCTAAATCAAACTTAAAACTAAGCGTGGCAATTTATTGGTCTGCGCTCAGCGTGTGCTGCGCGTGCGCACCGCAGAGACGCGCACGCACACAGCTCTGATTTTCAGCCCAACCCTATTTACTCCCTGTAAATCTTTTTGCTACGCGGTTAAGTTTGAACAAACCTCATTGAACGTTCCGAATTTATTGAAAACTCGCTACTCTTTTATTTATGAGGAATTGCGTGTTCTGATGTTATTAGGAAACCTCATCTATAGTGTAATAATTTATTGAAATATACTGCTGCTCCGAAATATTTGAGGACCTCGCCCGCTACGAATATATCTGATGGCGACTGTAGGCTACCTACTGAAGGCTACCTAATGAAGTGTGATTTCAGACCTCGGGGCCTGCTTATGCTAGTATTTGTGCCGGCACGTAAGTCTAGCGATGACGAGTCACGTGGAGGGGATCTGCACACCCACGGATACTGTATTTTATACTTCTGCGCATACAAGGTCATCGCTAGACTTACGTGCCGGCACTTATATTCGTCTATATTATTTACCTGTAGCGCTCTCACATTGGTGCGAGGGCATTTTAGCTTCAAGCTGGCAATCTCTCGAAGATACTCCTCCGCAGCGTTCAAGCTTATGAGGTTATTGGAGTAGATGTGGTCGTCCATCTTCAGGCTAATTTGCATTAGCCTTGTAGTTAGAACGTCCTGAATGCATGCATGTGAAATACAAACTTAATGATATCAAAAATTTTATAACCCCCCCCCACCCCCCATGCATTAATTAAAAGTCAGGTCAAGAGTACCCGAAACCGACGAGCATGTATGAAGAGATTGATGAATGTGGATTGATGGATGTGGAAGCGAAAGAGGTATGTCAGGATCGTAGCAAGTGGAACAAAGTGGTCTCTGCCTACCCCTGTGGGAAAGAGGCGTAACTGTATGTATGTATGTATGCATTAATCAAGTGGTAAGTAAATATAAAAATAATTCAATTTTATTCCATGCTTACATCATTTTTGAAAAGAGTAGATGTTCTTCAAACTGATGGACCGATTTTTACCAAACATGGCTAAAAACCATCGCAATGAACCTGGGGTTTCGTATGAAAAAAACGCATCGAAATTGGTCTAGCCGTTTGAGAGCTACGATGCCACAAACACACAGACAGACATGGACGACAAATTTATAACACCCCTCTTTTTGCGTGAGGGTTAAAATAAATACTGGCTCTTATGTTTATGTTTATGTTTATGTTTATTTGATCATTCAATATAAAATTACATCATCACTTAAAATTAAATGTCAAAGAATTCATATTGAAATCGTCAGCTCAGAATAAATATGTCAATAATTAAAAATAAAATAATATAATAGGTATAACAACAAGTAAACTAAAATAAAGATATTTTCTCCATTATGGGTCGTCATAGGTAACATAGGTACAATTTAAATACAAATGAAAAACATGTCATAAAATGGAAATTAACATTAAAATAAACAAAAATAATATAAAAATATGGAGAACTAGGTTAAAATGTCAAATTTAAAAATTCATTAACAGAATAAAATGGGTTTTCCAACAAAAGGACTTTCAGGCGACGACCAAACGCTTCGTCATCTGTTTCACTCTTTAAATCAGATGGTAGATGTTCATAGAAACGGGGGCCGATAACGCGTGGGTTTTTTTCCGCCAGCGCCATTCGATGTGGCACCGCTCTTAAACGACCTGTACTCCGAGTGAGCTTACCTCTTACGCCCATTCGCCCAAAACTAGAAATGTTTGTACGCGTATACATGATAACTTGAAACAAATACAATGAGAACAGGGTCATGATACCGAGTTTCGTGAACAGTTTCCTACACGAGTCCCTTTGCCCGACACCAGTGAGAATCCGAAGTGCTCGCTTTTGCAGAATCAGAACTCTGCCATAGTCTTACTTAGGTGTATGTGTTTTTCAAAAGATACAGACGGATGAACAGACAGCAAAGAATTTGTAAGTGTTCCGATAGCATCCTGAGTCCCGATTTTTGAAAGCACATTAATTAATCACTATCTCTACACAGTATAAAACAAAGTCGCTTTCCGCTGTCTGTCTCTATGTATGCTTAGATCTTTAAAACTACGCAACGGATTTTGATGCAGTTTTTTTTAATAGATAGAGTGATTCCAGACGAAGGTTTATATTATTACTAGCTTCTGCCCGCGACTTTGTCTACTTCGAATTATACATATAAACCTTCCTTTTGAAGCACTATATTTAAAAAAAACCGCATCAAAATCCGTTGCGTAGTTTTAGAACAGAAGTAGAACAGACAGACAGACAGACAGGAAAGCGACTTTGTTTTATACTATGTAGTGATATAATTCTACGCAGACGAAGTCGCGGGCAGAAGCTAGTAACAAATAATTTAAACTTGTTTTGAATTTGAAATACTTACAACTATAGCATAGTAGGAAATTACAGCTCTCACTTTAATTTTGCCTAAAATTTGATTCTAAAGTAGTTTGATAGATATGAACCGATTTTTATCACTTTCAAGCTATAAAAAATCGGGCCCCTGGTAAGGAACCACAAAATATACCTAGATAGTCAATATAAAATTGGTAAATGTCTTGGGAATGTTTTCTTTGGCAAGTACAATTGTTTAAAACTAACCTTATTATTCTGCCGTTTGGCTTTCTTGCCACGAGGCATGTTGGTGATTTTTTAAACAGTATAATTTAAATGCAACAATAAAATTTGGCTGTCTTTCCCGCCCTTCCTGTTATCTGTCAGATTCTCAACAGTTTTTGTATTGCGAAGGCAACGTTCATTCAGCCACATATTTTTTTTATTGCACAGTTAAATAATAAATGTCATAAGATTTGCATAAGATCTTGTAATCTACCTATGTTTAACAAATAAAAAATATACTATTCTATTCTATTCTATTCTATTCTAAATACAAAAGAACATTATCAATTTTATTGTAACCAAGTGTCCAGAATATTTATAAAATTTAGTCAATTGGCAAAAATACAAAAGAGGATTAAATACACGTTCCTAAGTAAACAGCTACCTTTTGAAATCTATTTAATATTTTAGAGTTAAAATCTCTTTTGAGGGAAATAGGAAACACAGCCTACGCATTATATTATCGTTTTAGTACATAAATTGTATTTTACAACAAGTTTCGAAATAAAGTAGCTACGTACCTAAAATGCAAATCCTGCATTCTGCGATAAATCTGTGCTATCAGAAGGATGACATCCCGTAATAATTTATATAATACGAGATAATTATTGTTCTATCAAACCGATTTACCCGCAGTTCAGTCTGCGGCACTTGTGCCTACGACTGCTTATTGGGTTTTTCATAAATGGATTTTTTTTAAATCTATCAACAATGTATTTAGTTACTCATGCATTTTTTTTAATTTTTGCGATATGTTTCTGCGACGCAGGCTACGGTGTTCCAGACAGCCCTGGACCAGAAGAACAAATTCCGTAAGTTTTTTTTTTTTAATTTAAATGGTTTCAAGATTAAGATCCGTATTTTCGTTCAGAAATAGTTGTTCATGTAATATGTTAAGTATGTACTTGTTACATTTCATTTTCTTTTTGGTTTAGTTACGTGTAACTACCATCAGCCAAATATGGGGTCTACCTTAAAGTTGAAAATCCTTGCTGGGAAGTTGGATGAAAAGTGCTAGACCACTTTTTTGACTAAATTAGTGATGGGTTGCTAGCTGCATCGCCTAAGTATAACATGTTTCCTAAGATTTTCGCTCATTCCCTCGATGGGCTTTTACCATCTGCGCGAGAAGGGAAGCAACTGGTACTTTCTATGTTTTTTCCTTACTCCCAGAACAGCATGGAAGAAGCGGTGGGGAATTGACAATACATATTTCAAAATTTCTAATTTCCATGAATCAAAAACCATTTCGAGAGAAACACTTACAGTAGAACACAGAAAACATAGTTTTGGATGTTTTTGTACAATTTTTTTTGGAAAAATTAGCAAAATATGTAAAACGGGAAATAGCGTCCAATGGCCGGTCCCGTACTGCCATTATAAACAAAAAACCTTGTCTTCCGGGTATCCGTTTGACATTTGCAATTTACACAACACGAAAATTATTTAGGTATCTCTATTTTGTAAAGAACCTATGTTATTTTACCTGGGGCACGGTAGTGTCCCCGCCAAGTCGAACAAAAAAGCGGCACGGCCGTTTCGAACCATCCTTTTCTCGAAACAGTTCAGGCCATTTTCGACCTCCTTATTTTATATTTTTCCACGTTAAGCTAAACCTTACCTTTGCTTTCCAAAGAAAAAAATAATTACTTAATAAGTAAAAAGTAATAAGTAATAATTTAAAGGAATAAGTTAAAAAAACAAGTTATTTTAAAATTTGTATGGAACTCCCAGTGCTCGAGTCCGACTCGCGCTTGACAGCTTTTTTATTTTGCTGTTCTTTCACAGCCAAGCTGATGTCCAAGCACCGGCTTACGTACCTTCATACGCCAAGAACCAACAATACAGGAACAACTACGCAAAGAACGGGTACGGTACCAAAACCGGTTATACAGGCACCAAAACCGGTTACACGGGTACTAAAACCGGTTATGCGGGCACCAAAACCGGTTATGCGGGCACCAAGAATGGTTACGCGGGTACCAAGAATGGTTATGGGTACACTAGCGGATACTCCGAGTCCAAAACGTGGTATTCTAATTCTGGAAAAGCGTGAGTATTATTTAATCACTTTTACATATCTCCCTAATGTCCCACTGCTGGGCACAATGTCTCTCGCGATGCGAGGGCTATAGTTCCCACACAGGCTCAGTAGGGGTTTACACACACACATTGAACTTCATAAGTGTGTAACAAGATTTTCTTACTATGTTTTCCTTCAAATTATAATAATCTGCTCCCTAATGGTTTTGATTCCTTAAATAACTCAGAGATTTGGCAATCGATATGATGCCTTTAAAGAAACGAATAATATAGACATGAAAAATCTCGTTTGAGGTTTACCATGAGGTTTTCGGTGAAGGAAAACATCGTGAGGAAACCTGCACACAACTGCGAAGCAATTCAATGGTGTGTGTGAAGTTCCCAATCCGTACTAGGCCCGCGTGGGAACTATAGCCCAAGCCCTCTCATTCTGAGAGGAGGCGTGTGCCCAGCAGTGGGTGGGACGTATATAGGCTGGAGAGGTGTGAAAAATGTTGAACATTAGAAAGTTTTTTTTTTATGGCACAGGAAAATAACTTCGTTCCGATACATTTTTAATAATTTCAAATGCCTCCTGTTATTGTGTTAACAAAAACGCTTACAAATGTCTTTATGTATGTACTTTGATACACAATAAACCATAGAAAATAAAAGATAGTGTTCACAAACTAACCCTTATTGGTACTACCTAACTAACAAATTCTAAGTGTTATTTTAAAGTCCCAAGTTTTGATTTTTTTAATAGCCTATTATAATGTCCCACTGCTGAGCAAAGGCCTCCCCTTCTTTCAGCCACTTGTCCCTGCCCCTTTTGTATTATGAAAAAAAAAACTTCTTTTAATGTGTTGTCTAATCTTAATTATTGCATTCCAGGCCTACGTATCAAGAATTTCAGCATAACGCCAACATGCCATACACAGGTTAGTGAACTTTGCCTCCAAGTACAACCAATTTTATATTAGGCCACTACAGAAACAGAACCTTGTCATAATGAACTACGTCATTCGACAAGCATGTCATAACCAGATAAAATTATTCAATATGATAGGGTTCTATGTTGACACAGGAACCGAATTGGTTGGAATGTAAACAAATGGATAACTCACGATATCCTAGGTACCGATAATTGAAATCACAGCTCTCAAAAATACCAGTCCAAAAGTTCTTTAAATCCGTGTATTGTTAAAAATGTATATAGCGCAAATTTTCGGCTAGTTGACTAACCCCCTTATTCATAAAAGTTAAGTTAGTTAAGGTAGTTACCTAAGTTAGTAATCGTTTGTCCTTATCTGTGAAAGGTAAATGTCAAAGTGACAGATAAGGACAAACGATTACTAAGTTAAAAGAGGCCTATAGTGCGTTTATGAATAAGGGGGTAAATATTTACAGCTGATGTATATGTATTTGAAATGGAAAATTGGCTAACACTTTTGAATGTCATTTACTATTTGTAGTGGCCGCAGGGGCCCGATTATTGAGAAAGCACACCACTCGAAAGTCCCATTCGAAAATGGTAAAAATCTGTATTTTTTTTAAATATATGAATAGGAAGGCAAACGAGCAAGTGGGTCACCTGATGGTAAACGATCACCACTGCCCATAGACACCCGCAACCCCGGATTGCAGATGCGTTGCCAACCTAGAGGGCTAAGATGATTTGCCTCTTGTGACTGTAATTTCCCCGGCTGTCTTACTCTCCACACCGGAACACAGCATGCAAGCATTGCTGCTTAGCGGCAGGATTAGCGAGGGGTGTACTCGTATTACTGCAAGAAGCTCCAAAGTTTTCGACTATATACCGACCGCATAACTCAGTCCTCGTCCGCGCGGGTACAGGGACGCAGGGTAGGACGACAAAGGGGACCGAGAGCGGTGCGGGCGGGGAGTGCCGCCCGCACCTCTCGGCCCCCTTTGTCGCTTACCCCGCGCCCCTGTGCCGCGGGCGAGGACTCAGCTAAGCGGTCGGTCTATGTTGATGAGATTAATTATTAGAGATGTAATTATCTGCTACTCTCATCGTATTTTAATTCAATCTATCTTCTTCTTCTTCTTTTTTTTTCTAAATTAATTTGATATTTCCTATCATTTGAAAGACAGCGCCTTCTCTCGTCCCTGGTGAGCAGTACATGTTCCACGGGAGTTTGTAATTGTGTCGTACAGACACATCATTCAAATAGATGACGCTTAGCGACAAATATTCGCATAGTAACAAGGTCACGTGACAGTTGGTAACAGATAGAAAAATTCGGAGACTTACTCACCTGCTATGGGTGGTGTAGGGGTATAGCACGCGTCACGGAATGACGAGGACCCGGGTTCTATTCCCGGCCTTAACTTTACTTTTCGGATTTTTCTATGTGTTCTAATTTTCAGTGTCGTATAGAAATTCAATCTATCTATCTATCTCTAACCTATATACGTCCCACTGCTGGGCACAGGCCTCCTCTCAGTATGAGAGGGCTTGGGCTATAGTTCCCACGCGGGCCCAGTTCGGATTAGGAGCTTCACACACAACATTGAATTGCTTCGCAGTTGTGTGCAGGTTTCCTCACGATGTTTTCCTTCACCAAAAAGCTCATGGTAAATTTCAAATGAGATATCTATCGCACATAAATTCCTCAAACTCAGAGGTGCGATCCCAATCCCAAATTCAATCGTGCTTTCAAAAATCGGGCTCTTGTGCCTAACAGTTGGCCGTGTGTAGGCTGATGACGATGACGATGATGATGAACCGGAGAATAATTCAGCTAATAATACACACGAAGCCATACCTAAATTCATATTATCAAGTGCGAGGGCGTATCGAACGGAAGTCGCTCAAAATCCTAGCTCGCAATTGTTTTAGTTCGCGACGATAAGCAACGACCTATAAACCAATGTCATATGCAGTTTGTACTGCAACTGCAAGTGGGACAGGGTCATCAAATAGTTGAAGCATTATTAAGCATAAGCGTGTTCTACGCAGACGGAGTCGCGGGCAACAGTAGTATGGAATAAATCATAGAATTGTAGCGACTCTTGCGCCACCTAGTCTTCTTCCTAGCGTTCTTCCCGGCATTTTCCACGGCTTAGTGAGCCGGGGGTCCGCTTTGACAACCTAATCCCAAGATTTGGCGTAGGCACTAGTTTTTACAGAAGCGACTGCCATCTGACCTTCCGACCCAGAAGGGTAACTAGGCCTTATTGGGATTGGTCCAGATTCCTCACGCAGGTAATTTCGCACGTAAATTCCGAAAAACTCAGAGGTGCGAGCCCGGGATTCGAACCCGCGACCCTCTGCTTGAGAGGCCACAGGCCAAACCACTAGGCTAGTAGGTACCATGGCTTTTTTTTGCGCCACATAGACATCAACTAAATGAACTACGACGCACGATTAATGTAGGTAAAGTCGCGTCACTCCAACGTGCTCCAACGAAGTTTCCCAGCGCGACGCATAAAATAAAACTTCCAACTCTCTTCCTTAGGACTTCCGGTCCCCAAGCCTTGTGGCCTCTCCCCACAAAATTAAGGATATAAATAACTACATTGATCGCTAATCCTGTCCTACTAATATTATAAATGCGAAAGTGTCAAATGTCGTAGCTGCCTTGACTCGCAGCAAATAATTATTGCAGAATACCATCAACGGTTCTCTACTGATTTGCCGAAAATTTTATTGCCGAATTTCACTTCCCAACCAACGTTTGGCCGAATTTCATTTTGCCGAATCATCACATGGCAACTTGTTAAAATGATTAGTTTCATTTCCCAACCTCACTATTGCCAACTCAACGTTTTTTTTTTACATGGACACTTATTAAAATGTTATTTTTTATACAGCCAAATTGTACTACATAACCATTAATAAAAAATAAGACATTCTAAGGTAAAATAAAGACTGTTCATAAATTAAAACAAACATGTTCGCGGCTAAGCACCTAAACCTAAATTAATCCAAATTAATCCTAAGAGTTTTTGGCCTAGTGTAACATTTGCCATGTGAAAGATATTCCAATAGTTTTAAATCAAAATGATATTCGTCTTCATAAAAATTCGGCCAAATGAGAAGTTGGCATACAAAAATTTGTCAAAATGAACATTCGGCGAAAAGGCAGAACACCTACCATTAACATATTAAATTCTTAATTCAAATTTTACGCGGACGAAGTTGTGGACAGAAGCTAGTATGGAATTAATCATAGACCGACCGTTGAAATGAGGCCTCGCCCGCGCGGTACAGGGGCGCGGGGTAGGACGACAAAGGGGGCCGAGGTGCGGGCGGGTAGTGCGCCTGCCGCCCGCACCTCTCGCCCCGCGGTCGTCCTACCCAGTGCCGCGCAGGCGACGACTGATTTACGCGGTCAGTCTTTTTTTTAATATGAATAGGAAGGCAAACGAGCAAGTGGGTCACCTGATGGTAAGCGATCACCACTGCCCATAGACACCCGCGACCCCGGAGGGATTGCAGATGCGTTGCCAACCTAGAGGGCTAAGATGAAATGCCTCTTGTGCCTGTAATTTCCCCGTCTGTCTTACTCTCCACACCGGAACACAGCAATCTATAATCTATAATCCTACAATGTTACAGCGGTAAGATGCGAGCCTGAGTGCCAGAACAGCGGCATATGCGTGGCTCCCAACCAGTGCCACTGCCCCCCGAACTACTCCGGGAAATTCTGCGAGTTCGAGAAAAAGCCCTGCCTGACCTACCCGCCGCTGCCGATCAAC
This sequence comes from Pandemis heparana, assembly GCA_963854515.1. NCBI lineage: Eukaryota > Metazoa > Arthropoda > Insecta > Lepidoptera > Tortricidae > Pandemis > Pandemis heparana. The sequence continues at coordinate 1,296,229 of OY978009.1, read as the reverse complement.
TCTATGAGGAGATGCAACGATGAGTACGTATATAATAGTGTCCGACCGAAGTTTCGGTTTCGGTTTCGGCCAATTTCGGCCAAAAAGTGATATCGGCCGAAGTTTCGGTTTCGGCCAAAATCCGGCCGAAACCTTTGGCCGGGCCGAAATTACTTCGCGGCCTCTCGGGGCTCTCGCATCGGGATTCGGAAGCGCTCGGCTTTATTCGGGCACGCTCGGCCGAGTAGATATAGGTAATGCACAGGCGGCCGGCCCAGCTGAGACCACTAGTACGCATGCAGTTTTTTATTTTGTTTAACAAAAAATTAACTGTTCTCATATAAGAAATCCTTGCAATAACCTTTTCCTTACGATTTGTACAGTAATTATGAATATTTTGTTTGATATGATACGTCTTCAAAAATTTCGGTTTCGGTTTCGGTTTCGGCCGAAATCAGAAAAAAACGATTATTCGGTTTCGGTTTCGGCTAAAAAATCGTGCTTCGGTCGGACACTGGTGTGTATATGTAAGCTTCTCAGCTAATTTCAGCGTCGTAGAGCGTTATCTCTAGAGTTGACAACATTTCATATTTCTGAGCCTATAATTTTAATGGTTCTCTGTATTTTGTTTGAAAAGATGAACATGCTGAGAGTTTAATTTTTTCGCTGGGGCTTGTATTTAATTTATAATTAATTTATTAATTTGTGCTTATTCTAAAAGGGCATAACTCCGATACTATCACAGAATAAACACTTATCCCTTTGTCTTTCCTCTATAGAAAAAAAACCGACGTTAATTTCAAATTGTCAATGTCAGGCCCTATTCTCCAATATTCGATTTTCGAGGTTCGCTTCGTGCTGTTCCGCTCATACTAATAGTCATTATGTTGAGAGTGAGAGAAAAGGTATGCAACGAACTTCGACAATAGAATTTGAGAGTTGCCCCCCTTGTACTTTGAAGTTGTCAAAAATACAAAGTTATGATCGCTTATTTTTTCTCGTGAAAAAAGCAAAGGCGTTTCACCTATCATGTGGTAGTTTTGGTAACATTAGGACATATTTTTAATTATTTTTTAATTTTTATTATAAGCGATATTAAAATAATATAAACATATTGCAGTGATCAGGAGGCAAAATGCTTTCGAACCATATATACATTTTCAGGTGTTATAAAAATGAAATGTTGTCAGTTGGGATGTTTGGTGGCAATATTTTTGTTATAAATTATTTGATGACTATATTTAATAGGTAGTATACTTTTAAAATTAAGTTTTCCAGTGCTTTGGTCTTTACTGTAATGCTGTGTAAATTGTTTGATGAATAAATAAATAAATAAATAAATAAATAATGAAGTGAACAAAGAGCAATGGAGTTGTTGTGAATGTTTTTTGATTGAATGAATGAATAAATGACTGATTCATAAAATGAAATAAAAACATATTATATTACTAAATTTGCATGTGTTCAAGAGCTTGAAATTGCAACTGGAATCAAAGATTGAAAATCTTGCATGTTATCTTCATCTAATATTAAATGGTTGTCAAGATTATGAAAAGCATATACTATAGCAATCTGGGGCCTTACCATGACGTCTTAATTCCGACTCAGTTCAGGTTTTACCTGTCATTTTTAGTATGGATCTGACAGCGAGCGAACCTAAACTGAATCGCATTAAGACGTCATGGTACGGCCCCTGTTCCATATTAGCTGGAATTATACGGTTTCTCAATTTGTGAAAAATCCATTTATGTGTGGAAGATGATCTCTCTACTTCCACGATGTTAACGTAGCATGCTTCAGAGTTTGAGTATGATTTCCAAAATAAAAGTATCTATAATAACGACTCCATTGCAGTCTTAGTTCAAAAATGCCACCAAAATCCTAACCCTAATTCTCGCTCTAACTTTATTTATTTATTTATAAGCCTTTTTATTCCGAATTCGCTACAATTTCAGTAAGTACATGTTGTTGTTGTTGTTATTGTCGTTAATTTATTAAATTGTCGCGTAATTCGGCGTGCCTCATGGCATAGGCCTCCTCCGTGTATTGGAGGGTTTGGGCTATAGTTCCCACGCGCGCCCAGTGCGGATTGGGAACTTGACACACACCATTGAATTTCTTCGCAGATGTGTGCAGGTTTCCTCACGATGTTTTCCTTCACCGAAAAGCTCATGGCAAATTACAAACGTAATTTTCGCACATAAATTCCGAAAAACTCAGAGGTGCGAGATTTGAACCCACGACGCTCTGCTTGAGAGGCCACAGGTCAAACCACTAGGCTACCACGGCTTTTTTTTACATGCTCGCTCTAACTTACACGACGCCAATTGTCTCTTTTCAAAGACCGAAGTGCAATCTAGTCGAAAATTTTAGTTTTGTACACAGATTGTTACCACTCTCGAAGCGTACTTTCGAGTGCTAAAAGCATTCAATTGGTGACGTTTTAAGTACTCATTTAATATTTCTAGAATGTGCGCTATAACCTGCTTGGAAGGCCACAAGTTCATCGACGGTTCGACAGTGGCCAACATGCATTGCGTCGACGGCCAATGGCGGCCAACTCGGGCGGACTTCACCTCCATACCCGACTGCCAGCCCGAGTGCAGTCCGCCATGTTTGAATGGTGGGGTGTGCCTGTCTGTTAATACCTGCCAGTGCCCTACCGAGTTCAGAGGACCTCAGTGCCAGTACTGTAAGTATATTAAGAGGGTACATTCCTACTGAGCTGGCAACGTCGCATTTGTGGTGATATTTTACGATTAATTCACAGAAGTTGAATGAAAGTTTCAAATGTGATCCTACTAATATTATAAATGCGAAAGTTTGTGAGTGACGATGTGACGATGTGAGTGAGTATGTTTGTTCCTTCTTCACGCTAAAACGACTGGATGGATTTGGATAAAATTTGGAACGAAGATAGCTGGGACCCTAGATTGAAACATAGGCTACTTTTTATCCCGGAAAATTGCACAGATCCCGAGGGATAGCGATAAACATGTCAATTGCTAATTCTACGCAGACTAAGTTGCAGGCAGAAGCTAATTAGAGATATATCTCGTTTAATAAGAAAATAAAAGTCCATCACGATCAATTATTGCATTAGACACATTAATACACTAAATGACGTGCACTACAAACGCACATTTAAATTTCAATTTCCGTGAAATAATCGTAAAAAACACCAAAAATGCGACGTTGCCAGCTCAGTAGGGATAAACACTCTTAAAGGATTTTAACATAAGTTGGATAAAATCCGGTTTCGGGTGTTGGATATCTGTATAGTGATCAGAGAACCTGACTTCGAAGCTTGAAAACTACATTTACATAATGCCGAGAGAAATAAACCTAACCTAACGACCCAACCAGCTGGATATTTCAAAAGAAAGAAAGAAAACGTTTATTTTATTCGTGATATATCATAATTAAATTACAAAAACAAGAAAGAACAACATGAAACTACCGTGAGACTCAATTAATTAGTAAATTAGTTAATAAACAACTCAATTAGTTAATAAATTAAACCTTCTGTGTCCACTCGTTAGCGACATCTGTCTGCGACTTCCGCAAACTCGCTTTCAACGGCAACTACAAATGCAAGGGTGACGCTGACGAGTTCTCCTGCCAACTGAGCTGCCCGGTCGGCGCGAGCGCAGCCACCCCACTAGCGGACAAGTACACTTGCCTGTATTCTACTGGCGTGTTTAGTCCGCAACCGATTCCGCATTGCGTTTTTGGTGAGTTTATTCAATGTTACGTCTTATCTTATCTTATCTTAAAAAGTAGGGGTCCCTAACGGATACACTTCGACCCGGTTGTGGATCTTTTGTGTAATTACCCCTCCTTCGCACTATTCCATCGCTTTTACCACCTCATTCATGAGTTGGGTGATTTGGCGCAGTGCTAGTGCCTTGAAATCTCCTGGTTCCGGGTATCCGCTGCCGAGGAGTTTCATTCTTAGTCTGGCGAGGGCATCACATTCACACATAATGTGTTCCATTGTTTCAACCTCTTCGCCGCATAATATCACGTCACAAGCATACTGCAGGCTTATTCTTATGAGTTACGTAACTCGCTCGCAATCGCCATCGTGTTCATTTTGACAGTTCTTGTATGAATGTGACAGCTAGCTGATTCCGATGCCAATTGTCAGCCCATACATGAACCGTCAAAATGAACACGATGGCGATTGCGAGCGAGTTACGTAATAAGCATGCTGGTTGGAACGCAACTATGGACCTTCCCGAATAAGGAAGTTTATTTAGTTCTAGGATTATATTTTTTTCAGATAAACTGGTAATATTTCTAATCGTTTTCAAGTTACATACATAAATCGGTATGCACCTCAAGAAATATAGGGTTGCCATACAATTATTATACCTACATTATATGTATTTTATCACTTTGTTATTAATTAGATAATTAAGGATTTTTTTAATAGCTTTAACATACGCATGGTTACATTTATTTTGATTTTGGTTTTACTTAAATTCTGATTACATTATTACAATATTTTCACAGAGGAAGTCGTCATCGTAACTCCTAGCAACCACCACTCTGGATTCAGCAATGTAAGTGTTTAACAGCAACGAAACAAGATAAAATTAAAGTTTAACTTGACTTAGCACGTAATGGGTACTAAACCGGGAAAAGAAAGGGATTGAAAAATATGGGAGATAGCCTGGTACCCTAGATAGACATAGGCTACTTTTTATCCCGGAAAGTTGCATAGTTCCCGCGGGATAGCGATAAACATGTTAAAGGTCGTAGCTGCCTAGAGTCGCAACGTAAAAAAATACTGCAGAATATAACTATCAACATCAGTTCTTAAATCTAAATCTACGCGGACGAAGTCGCGGGCAGAAGCTAGTTATACATACAATCCTTCCTCTCGAATCACTCTACCTATAAAAAAAACGCATCAAAATCCGTTGACTAGTTTTAAAGATCTAAGCATACATAGGGACAGACAGGCAGGAAAGCGATTGTCTTATACTATGTAGTGATTATTATTTATTTCAGAGCTACTACGAAACTTATTTCCACAATGAAAGTCGAAGTGACAGTCAGACGGGTGTCAAAACCTCACACTCGCACGGCCATGACAGTACATTCGAATATGGAAAACATGGCGGCGGGAACAATGTGAATATTGTTGTACAAGATTTTACTCCTAAAGGAGGTACCTGCTTGACCTGGGCTGGAGTTCATTACAAGACTTTCGACGGGAAAATCTATAGGTAAGAACTGGCAACATGCATTGACGTACAATAAACAATAGACTCCCAATCACGCTCAAAAACTGTCGGAAGCAAAAGTCTGCACGACGCGTCTATTGTGCAGAGTTTTGGTACAGTCGTGTTTCGACCGCGCTTTGAAACGCTTGAGAACAAGAGACAGACAGGTTTCCATTTCCAGCGTGTGGCGTCGTGTTACTGCCACGAAATAAGGTGTTAATTTGAACGAATATGTTAATGTTATCTATGTAACTTGATGTTGACACACACGCCGCTCGGACGTTTCTTGAGTAACTTTTGTTTGCGATTGGGAGTCTATTGTTTATTGTAAGTTAACATGCTATAAAAAAACAAAAGAATGGTCTGATCCAGTGGCGTAACTACGTCAGGGTCTCGCGGCGAATTCATCAGATGGGGCCCTTCCTCACTATAAAGAAGTGCATCATCTTCCCTTCTATGCTCAAGGCCAAGCCAGTTCGGGGCCCCGTAGCTGGGGGCCCCTGGTATTTTGCCAGCCCTGCCACCCTATAGTTACGCCACTGGTCTGATCAAGAAATTCTTTTACAATCGTAAGGCAATCAATGATATATTATGACACATATTACATTTTTTTTTTAAATCTTATATTTTAAAGAGGCTTTAGTACACAGGGGTGACTATGTCAGCTTCATGGGAGGACTCAAGAGGATCGAAGATCAACATTCATGCAGCATCCCTTCCTCCAGAGTCAGGTGCTCTGGTTATGAAGGAATGCTGCACAAATTTATATATCCTAAGAGCTTTATCCGACGAAGGGCAAGCCAGCAAAACGTTTACTCCACCATTATGCATGTTTAGGTTCTCCAGGTACTTCTCTCTAGCATGCTTATACGGGTCACATTCAACCGAATATGGATTAAATCGTCAGTTTTATTACAAACCTCGCACATTTTTGTTTGAGACACTCTCATCATGTTCAAAAACGAATTTGATGGAATGTGACCAGATCTTACTCTCAATGCTACTACAAGCAAGTCCATATTACTAATAGACGCGTTATAGCTGAACAAAACTCCTTTCGGACATGGCAACGTTATTGCCGTTACTTGACATAATAAGGACCTCTGCGCACGCCGACAGCGACTAAACACAAGTCAGGCAATTACCTTACTTTTCGCTTGCCACGGGGAGATCAATTATCGTTCAAAACACATTGAACCCTATGATATACATCATAGGGTCCAATGTGTTGCCAAAAAATCAAATACAGTACCTACGTGGCCAAAGATTGGACTTTGGTCTTTGGAAAGAGACACTTGGCGTCACGTAATAGAGCGAGACGACGCTCTACGAAGCCGAAATTAGTCGAGAAGACCGATGTGCAATCTTATGGCCGGGTACTATGCGAATACTGTTAGAAGAGATGATGCTGGGTTAACTTTTTATGTAACCAAAAGAGTGTCGACAGCCGAGTCTAGTTTTCTCAGAGCTGTGAGGTCCTTTGAGGTAATAATCGTAGGTCCTCCTACTGACGGTTGACCTACGTCAAAACGCTCGAATATTAACCTTTTCGACGCCAACGACCTACATATATGTCTATTACTTCAATGCAAAAGTAACCTTCGTTCAATTAAGTTTAGGTTCAACTTACGGCATCGCAATAGAAGTCTGGCGTATATGTGACGTCACTTGTTTGACGTGGCGGCGATAAGGTTAAAGGCGTTAAAGCAGCCGAAGTTAAGTAAAGCAGTAAGGGCCTTTGGAGTAGGTACAGGGTACTTACTTAAGTTGAGATAAGTGATACGACGTAGGTACTTCAATCAAGAGATGTTTATTCGACCACGGTTGCAGAAGAAAGAGGGTGAGGCAGCGCCGGTGAACGATCTAGTTAGGAAATCATTCCCCATTCCGTTCGGAGCGAATGGGGATGCTTTGCGCCTGCCTCGACCAATCAGTGGCCCGATCTTCATTAGAAGACCGGACCAGTGTTGCTAATACAATAATTTAAATATCCCTTGGGAATAGGTGACGTTTATGACGCCACAGGCCTTTTTCGTTCTTCGGCTAAAGTTTTACTTCGTTTTCAGTTTCGAATCCACCTGCCAGCACATTTTAGTCCGCGACGCGAAGGAGCACGAATACACGATAGCCGTCAAACAGGGCAAGTGCGAGAGGAAGGATTACTGCCCGTTGGAGCTGACCGTGTACTTGGAGGACAAGCCGTACTTCCTATCAGCTGGGGGTAAGTTTGCTAATCTACTTAGGCCCACTTACACAGTCCTCTTCTTCTTTATGTGCCTCTCCATCACTGAAGGTTGGCAGTCAGACTCTTAAACTTTTCCCTATCCATAGCCAGCGCAAAGAGTTGCTCTACGGTTTTTATACCGGTCCATTCTCTGATGTTTCTTAGCCAAGACATTTATCTTCTTCCCACCTTCACAGCTCACACTACACAGTTTGTTTGAAGAAAATTCTGTCTCATAATGTAACACGCTTAGGCCCACTTGCACATTCTAGAGTTAAAAAATTAAATCGCTAACTCGGGGTTAGGTTTGACAGTTCCATACATTTTGACAGTACTTAGTACAAGTGCAAGTACAAGTGGCCCTTAAAGAGCGGACACGGTTATACGGTAGAATGAGGCAAAAATGTTGTTTTCGTATCAGACATAGGTCCGGTTTGTTGTTTAAGGCCCAATTAGACACATTCAAGAATTATATATGCTATTTTAGTTACATTGCGAAGTTTGACAGAACGGTTGAATTCGGTTTACCCCGGCAACTCGCAATGTAATGAAACTTGAATGCAATTCTTGCAGGTGTCTAAATGTGCCTTTATTGTGGTAGTTTGTTAATTGGCGCCCAACGTGGGGCTGCTTATATATAAAAATGAATTGCTGTTAGTTTGTCTCGCTAAAACTCGACGGCTGTACCAATTTGAATAATTTTGGTTTTGAACCATTTGTGCGAGTCCAGGGAAGGTTTAAACGGTGAGAAAACATTTAAAAAAAAACAGGGACAGGGGCGAAACCGCGGGCAACAGCTAGTTATACATATCAATCTTCCTTTTGAATCACTCTATCCATTAAAAAAACACAGACAGACAGCGGAAAGTGACTTTGTTTTATAATATATAAGTCTTCTGCGTGGGGTTTTTTAAAATTTTTAATAGTTGTTATTCTAAGTCGTAATTTGGGAAGTGATGATTTGCGGAACATGGGGCTTGATTTTTTAAAGCACATGTGTGAAAATGCCACGCGAAAGTGGTGAAAAATTGTGGTGAATTTGAAATACGAGTAGCTGAGACGATACTTACGGCTTTCGTTAATCATGTGGACTAGTCAAAAATTTGATTAGAGCCGTAGTTTTGAAGATATGAACAGATTTATACCACTTTCGAGTGATGTGCTTTCAAAATTCGGGGCCGTTGTTCGAAACGCCTGATTTTTCGCAGAGGACGGCACGGTCGTGTTCCGGAGCAGTCGGCGTTCGATCCCTATCCCGGCGTCGCTGCCCGGGATCCGCGTGGCCATGCCCGGGGGCTACGTCGCCGTCAACCTGGACGCGGTCGGGATCGTCATCAAGTGGGACCTCGATGTAAGACCAGGGGCCTTACCATGACATCCTAATTCTGACTCAGTTCAAGTTTTAGCTGTCACTTTTAGTATGAATCTGACAGTGAGCTAACCTAAACTGAATCGCATTAAGACGTCATGTTAAGGCCCCAGGGGGTGTGCACTCCGCAGTTTAGGTACGATCAACCGGCGCTCCTGCCGGGCGGGATAATGGCAGTAGGTTGCCGCTCGCCTCGCACGCTGGCGTTATTTGTGTACCGAGTTACCTAGCAACGAACAATGACTGCTACAACCCTAATAAGTTCGCGGTGACGTGAACGGTCGTGATTGAAACGGTTAAACTAAAAGAAGCGCTCTCACATAGTAATACGGTTTATATTTGCATGACTGCATTGCGGGAAATGTGATGGAGTGGGGCTGTAGGCTATTATCGCTGCAGATAATATATCAGGAGTGAGCTAGATTGTGCTTTGTGTGTACGCGGCTAGAGTTTTTATTTATTTCATCAACTCCAGAGCCTTCTGTACGTAGGTACTTTTACTTATTCTGTGGTAAGACTCCACTTTGACGACCGAATTGTCTATACACCGACCGCTTAAATGACAAAGGGGACCAAGAGAGGGGGACCGGTCGGTCTATAGTGGTTAGAGAAGCTATGGTGCTTAAGGTCAGGGCAGATGATTGTATGAAAAGGTGCAGTTGTTTTGTTCTCGATTCTTGGATGTTTTACATACCGTCTTTATCGGTAATCAAATTATACTTCCTGCCAAAACAACAGTACAGAGATATACTCGTACAGGTGTATCTATTGAATGAAGATTTCCCATTACATTTCGTTGAATCCCATGCGGATTTCAACTTTAACATTTGAATATAAGGTTCTAATTCTAATCTGACAAAAATGAATTGTTTATCCAACTTTAGTATATACATACATACATAAATCACGTCCTTATGATTGACCTCTCTCGGTGCAGGCGGATAGTGCGCCTGCCGCCCTCACAGAGCTTTTACCCCGCGGTCGTCGTACATATCGTCACGCCCCTTTCCCACAGGGGTAGGCAGAGACTACTTTGTTCCACTTGCTACGATCCTGACAAACCTCCTTCGCTTCATCCACATTCATCAATATAATTAAATATGTTGAAATTAAACCTAAAATCACAAAACTTATAAAAAGTCGGGACTTATGAGGTTATACAGTTTCGCTTAAGCTTATGCAACCTTGTGTTTTAGAACGTCGTAGTGATAGAAGGGTCTGTCCTGTTGTGGAACAACACGCAAGGCTTGTGCGGCCGGCTGGACGGGAACCCGGAGAACGACTTCCTGACCAAGGAGGGCACGCTGGCGAAGACCAGGGCCGTGCTGGCGGCCTCCTGGCAGCTCAACAAGATAGGAGGTACGCTTAACACACCGTCGCCAACGCTTAGGTCTCACAAATATCATTCGTCGGGCGTGATCCACATTGCCTAGTTCACCTAGGTGAACTACGGGCACTTTTTCTTGCCGGTGGCCCACCTACAGTTTGTTCGCCTGGTTTTTGACGGAGCTCCGCCCAAGGCTTATTGTCATTGCTATTGCCATTGGAAAACAGCAACGCTATTATCCTTTTCGCCGCCACATCATATACAAGAGACGCCATGCCTTAAAACCTAAACTCAATTGAACGAATGTTGCTTTTGCATTGAAGTAATGGACGTATATATAGGTCGTATCGCTCAACCTGACGTACGAAACTAATTTCTTTTGATCTGATCAACCTGCTGAAATATTCCGGGAGAATGTTCAATAAACAATCTCTCTCCTTCTCTTCTTTTTCAGGCTTTCTCTATCCACTGCTGGATGTAACCCTCTCCTAATCTCCTCCACTCCGTCCTATTCTCCGTCTTCCTGAGCCAGTACGGTCCGGCGTAACTTTTAATGTCATCAGACCACCTCATGGGGGGTCTGCCAACACTAATACTAATAAACAATATTTGTATTGTATTGTATTGTTGTATGCTTTCTAGACGTGTGTGACAGTACGCCGTCGGCGCCTAGCGCATGCGCGTCCAAATCTGATGATGACATGAGGAAAGCGTTGCAGTTCTGCACCAAAATCTTTAGCAAGGAGAAGTTCAGGAAATGCTCGAAGGTAAACATTATTCAATTACAAAAAATGACTTACTGCCAAGTTTCTTGCGGCGCATTCTTCTTGGCAGTGATGGTCTTTCCAAATGCGCTGGTAGTTTCAAAAAATACATGTTAGGCCCTTGGCGGCCTATTTACAAAATAAACTTTTGAATTTTATATTTTTAGTAGGCTTATTGTCTAACTCGCTCGCAATTGCCATCGTCTTAATTTTGACAGTTCATGTACGGGCTGACAATTAGCATCGGAATCAGCTAGCTGTCACATTCATACAAGAACTGTCAAAATGAACAAGATGGCGATTTCGAGCGAGTTAGACAATAAGCCTACAGGGAACCGATTCTCTATCTATAAGATAAATCAAACTCATTTTTGATACCTAAGATTCCTAATTTGCTAATTTTGACACTATCACAGTTACGCATAAACGCGGCGCGTTATTAACAGCCATAAGGAAGTCGCACGTCAGATTGTTCTATTTATTAAGGATCTGGCACCTGTTTTAACCAATTCGACAATTGTCGGCAACATGTGACAACTCGAAATGCAATGTCCTTTCAATATGAAGCCAACCGGCGTAGCCTCGTCGAGTTTGTAATCTGAACAGCTAGCTTATTATGTAACTCGCTCGCAATCGCCATCGTGTTCATTTTAACAGTTCTTGTATGAATGTGACAGCTAGCTGATTCCGATTCCAATTGTCAACCCATACATGAACTGTCAAAATGAACACGATTACGATTGCGAGCGAGTTACGTAATAAGCTAGCAGACTTGTCATATGTTGCCGACAACTGTCGCGTTGGTGAAATAGGGGCCTGGGCCCTATTTTATAAAGCTACGTTACAATTTACAAGCGGAAGTCTCTTTCTGACCCCATGTGTTAGATAGAGACTTCCGCTTGTATATTGTAACTTGTAGCTTTATAAAATAGGGCCCTGGTAGTGTTTGACACTTTTTATGTCAAAAGCTTACTCTAGACGGTCTGTGTTTTGACACCGCAGGTAATGGACGTGACACAACTTCTCGAAACCTGCCAGTGGGATTATTGCGCTTGCACAATGAGTATGAGTAAGTATACCTACACTTAAAAGAAGGAAATTATTTGTTAACGGTTAAAGAAAAATAGCAGAATAACTAACAAAAAATAAAAAAATAAATGTCTTTTCATTCTTAACTGTCCTATTTGGTAAACAAAATTCTAACCTCAATGTGCAAAATTTTGTAAAGAATAAGGTGTATTTATTATGTTATCACGTAAACCTGAGGCAATATTTTGTGCATAATTTTGCTGATATTTTATCTCCAGTTCCTTTATTTACGATGAAATAGTTAAAAAATGACAAAAATGAGACGTTCTGAGGTTAGAATTTTGTTAACCAAATAGGACAGTTAAGAACGAAATGACCTTAGAGACTATGACAAGGTAAACCTGGTCAGCTAGTTTCTTAAAAACTTTTAATTTTGAAACTTTACTGTAACGGATGATCAATAAAACATGTGCTACCAGGTCCCGAAGAGTGCGCGTGCACAACCGTGGCGGTCTACGCCAGGGAGTGCCAGCGGCTCGGCGTGGAGCAGATGCAGGACTGGAGGGACGCCGACACCTGCCGTATGTATTACAACCTGGAAGCAACCTTTTTTTTTTTTTATATGAGTAGGAAGGCTAACGAGCAAGTGGGTCACCTGATGGTAAGTGATCACGACTGCCCATAGACACCCGCAACCCCGGAGGGATTGCAGATGCGTTGCCAACCTAGAGGGCTAAGATGAAATGCCTCTTGTGCCTGTAATTTCCCCGGCTGTCTTACTCTCCACACCGGAACACAGTAGTGCAAGCACTGCTGCTTAGCGGCAGGATTAGCGAGTAAGATGGTGGTAGCGATCCGGAGGGACCTTGCACAAGGTCCTACCACCCGTAAGTCCTGGTCTGGGAGCAAAGAAATCGTAGAATGTACCAATTCCATCTCTTCCCGCGCTGATTGTAAAAAACCATCAATCAAGAATATAGGTGAATCAAGTTATAGGTGATGCGGCTTGCTAGAGCCTGGCAAACGAAAACGTGACCTGGATTTTTTTTAAGTTTTAATATGACATCATTATTTCTCTGTCAAAGGCAAATCAAAGTCTTGTCAGTATTTTGTGAGCTCAATTATTTTTCATTTATAATTGTAATATATGGGTAAAACAATAAAAAGTAATGCGCGAAAGCTGCTACATACCATGATTAGTAAGTTCAAACAAAAACAAGAGGAGAATGAAGTTGTTTTCCAAGAGCTTCTTTATAATAGACTAGACTCTTCTTTTCTGCTGGGCACGACACATAGCCTCTAAGAGGCTTCCCCAAATATCTCTTTTACGCTGGCAATTAATGCTCGTCCACTCGCGGAAGTTGTGGCGGCGTCCAACTTGTCACATATATATGATTATGTATCTCAAGTTAAATTTATAATTTGATCAAAGTATAAAGGTTTATTTGAGTATCTGCTTCGCTTTATAATGGAGCCGCTACAATTTATATGCCAAGGTTCAGATTAAAGGTCTATTATGAGCATTATAAGTAAGCAATATCAGTGTGAATATTGAGGGCAATTGCAATAGTAATATCGTGAACTCATACCTCAATATAAATCCTGTAATGTCTGCACTCTTCAGCAATTATCTCAATCAGGTGCTATGCGCTATACAAGGTGTCCAAATAGGTGACACGTGCTACCCCATGTCCACCACCTGTTGTAAAAATAAACACTATGACTTCAACCGTAGTTCAAGCCACACACATGGCTGCCAACAATTATCATCTAAGTATCAACGCTAAGTTTCCAAACCTGGTTGGCTAAACCAACCCGCTTTCAGTTTCAAATACAAGGAGAGGTGAAATCACATACTCCAACAGACTGCCATCACAATCCCATGCATACTATATTTGCATGTATGAGCAGTACATAAACCAGAGATCTCATGGGCTGCCATAACAATCCCATGCAAGCCACACTTGCATGTATGGGCAGATTTTCAAACACATATTCCTATAGGCTGCTATCACAATCCCATGCAAGCACCTCTTGCATGTATGAGCAGATTTTCAACCACATATTTCTATAGGCTGCTATCACAATCCCATGCAAGCAAATCTTGCATGTATGAGCAGAATTTCAACAGGGTACCAGAAACTTAGCTTTAACACACAAAGTGCAGTACACAGGCAAATCATTTAAAGATACAGGTTAGGTAGGAATCACTTAGCCACTTAGTCTAGGAACCACTTTAGGAAAACCACTTAGGAAAACCATTTAGCTTTCAGATCCGCTCAGGAGTCCAGACATCACGAACTTGTTAACACTTAATATTGAGAATAAGAATTTGAACTATGCAAAGAATGTGAGACAAATGACAGCTGCTTACCATAGCCAATTATAGAATTGGCGGGAACTTGAATCTTCAGATAATGTTGCTATGTACAAATATTTACAGTTCGCGATACTTCGCGACAGAAGTTTCTCAATGCAGCTGCATAAATACAACTCCAACTCTCTTCCTTCTCGGACTCTGGTCCCCAGGCGTAACATCTGCCTGGAGAGAGATCTCTCTATTGTGGCTCCACATTATTATTAACACAATTTCCAGCCATGCATTGTACGGAAGGCAAGCTCTACAAGTCCTGTGGCCCGGATGTCCAGCCCAGCTGTCAGTTCCCGCAGCCCTCGCCCGTTGACAACGCGACCTGCGTGGAGGGCTGCTTCTGCCCGCCGGGACTGCTGATGGAGGCGGGCAAGTGCGTCCCGAAGGAGGAGTGCCCCTGTCGGCTGAGGAATAAGAGCTTCAAGCCCGGCAAAGTTGTTCCCAAGGAGTGTAACACTTGGTGAGTTGGTTACCCATAGATATATTAATAGTTATTTGTGATACAAGGTTGGTAAGTAAGGTTTTACAAATGAGTTGACGAGTTTGTAAAACCTTGCCAACCGTGTATCATACGACGTTTTTCAATACATTTGTGAGAAAATAGGCAATTAATAACACAAAATTGAAGAATATTTAGCTCTGCCGAGATTTTGATGGCAAAAGACTATTTTGCGCGATTTGCACCTTACTTAAAAAATCGGGCGGAGTTAATTCTATGTTATTGTCGAGTTCATCATTTGAAGAACTCATTTTGTTTGGTTTTTGTAGACTATAATCAACAACACAAAACAACGCAAAGTTTTACAAAAATGGCGCGTCCGTGTACCGTAATGCGCATGCGTAAGTTTTGTTTTTAATTAGGTTAACTAAAATTATCAGGCAATGGTTCGACGTGTTCAGCCACTGCGATTTTTTTCGAATAAATAAAAGGTGGAAATCATTAAAACCTGAGGTAATTAAATTACAGTTTGTACTAATTACAATAAATTTTGCAAATTCATTATTTAGTTTTGTATATTTATACATTTTTCTGCGTATAAGTCGATATTTGTTTATTTTTGTCATTTAATACTCTTTGCTTGTAAACTTTTAAAATGGACAATTAAAAAAAACTGTAAAAAAATCGCACTAGTGCGGTAAAATTAACTTACGAGCCATGCATATACATCCATCGAGCATATACGTCCTTTGAAAGTGAATTTTTCGAGCAAATGTATTGAAAAGTATGTTTTATACATGTGGGTAATCACCGGATGTTGTGTGTTGTGTTGACTAGAAAAAGTTGCACCCATGGACGACTCTATCAGGTTGTCTGCTCTGTCCCTAGCACGTGCCAGGCTGGCGAGTGGACTTGCACGGCCGTGCCTTGCGGCGCGCGCTGCGGCGCTGTCGGCGACCCCCACTACACCACGTTCGACGGCCTGCGGTACGACTTCATGGGGCACTGCACGTACACGCTGCTGCAGACCCAGAACATCACCGTCGAGGTCGAGAACGTGGCTTGTTCTGGAGCCATAAGCGAGGTAATTCCAGCTTACCTTTCACGTCTGGTCGACTTTTGAAAGAATGCCAATGTCGCGTTTAAGAGCGTTTATACCTACTGAGTTGGCAACGTCGCAGTTTTTACAATACAATACAATACAATACAATAACTCTTTATTGAACACCACATATAACAATCAAAACAGAAAAAGGTTTTTGTGTTTTTTTTTACGATTATTTCACGGAAATTGGATGAGAGTTTCAAATGTGCGTTTGTAGTGCACTTCGGTTTTAGTGTATTAATGTGTCTAATGCAATAATTGATCGTGATGGACTTTTATTTTCTTATTAAACGAGATATAGTATTTTATTCCTTTAATACGAAAAGAAAAGTCCATCACGATTAATCATTGCATTGGACACATTAATACACTAAAAACGAAGTACACTACAGACGCACATTTGAAACTTTCATTCAATTTCCGTGAAATAATCGTAAAAAAAAACACAAAAAGTGCGACGTTGCCAGCTCAGTAAAGATAAACGCTCTTAAAGAAATCGACACCTTCAGTTCCATCCTGTCTTGTGGGGAGTAGGTCTACCGCAATCTTACTCGGTAAGCTTGCCTCCAAGCAGCAGCGCTTCATGCGTTTCGACGTGGAGGGTAAGACCAGCGGGTTGCAAGCAGACACTTGATCGACCCATTTGCGAATTGAACAGGAGGCTTTACCTTGACATTGTCCCACCAGGAAATGAACCTGACGCCGGCCAAAGGGGCGGGCAAGCCGTCTTGCACGAAGGCAGTAAACCTCAAGTATCCTGGCGTGGAACTGCACCTGAAGCAAGGGGGCTTCGTGCTGGTGAACGGCAAGGAAGTGGCTTCGCTTCCCGTGCATGTAGGAGACGTTCTCATCAGGGCAGCTTCCTCGCTGTTCCTTATTGGTGAGTAGCTTGAAACCTGATGATCGGACGTAGAAGTTTTTGTGGCGCGAATAAAATTGTCTAGGGACTTCTTAGCGATATTAATTTATCGACAAAGCTTTTATTTATTTCTTTTATTTATTTATTTATTAGATTGTAATGTCATGTACATCTATATTAAAAGGTGTTAAGCATAAATTAGTCGGTCCATGACGCCCTGCAAGGGCACACAATAACAGTTTATCACTAAAATCTAGGAATATAAAATTTAAATGACAATAGTTAATATTATGTTCATTTAAATCATGCAATTGTATCGTATTTATTAAATTAAATTTAAATTCGCTAATATTTATGTCAAGGAGTTTTATAAAAAAGATAAAGACAATTAAATAAAGAATTTATGTATGTACTAGCTGTTGCCAGCGACTTCGTCTGCAAAGAATTCGTTTATCGCTATCCCGCGGGAACTACGCAATTATCCGGGATAAACAGTAGCCTATGTGCTATTCCAGACTTTTCTTTACCTATGTGCCGAATTTCATCCAGATCCGTTGGGCCGTTCTGGCGTGATTGGGTAACAAACAAACATCCATCCATCCATCCATCATACTTTCGCATTTATAATATTAGTAGGAAGTAAGATGTATTGTATGTATGGTATGTATGTAAGTATGTTTGTCCGGGTGGAATTTTGCGACTCAATTTTGAAGCAGATATCTTCAACCGATTGAGCTGAAATGTTGCATACTTGAGTAAGTCAGATGACAGTACAATAATCTGGCAGTGGAGTTCTGGTGACCCAGCCAGGATCGTCTCCGCAGGGAACCGTTCAACGGTTGGTCCGATTGATTTGATAATTGGTACACATTATGTAGGACCGATGACAATACAAATACAGTCATCAAAAAAAGCTTGTGTTAAAATGAAATTTTTGCCAAACTTATTTTTTAAGGGCCTCCGGAAAGTAACGTCTGATTCTATAAAATAATAAAGTGATCACAAAAGGGTTCTGGTTTTGGTGAATTAGATATAGAACAATATCCATCATCATCATTATCAGCCTGAAGACGTCCTCTGCTGAACAAAGGCCTCCCCCTTAGCACAACATACCGAACGACAAGTCGCCACCTGCATCCACCGGCATCGCAGTGTTGGCAGGCCTCCCACTAGGTGGACTGATGACATCGTAAAAGTTGCGGGAAACCGGAACACTATCCAATTAACTTTAATTTAATTAGAAATATTTATGATTTTTTATAGCTTTCAATAAAAGGTAATTTATGAAGTAAACAATATAAAAAAATGTTTTTCAAATAACCATAAAAATAACCGAGATATAAGCTATCAAAGATTTGTCTCACCTCTTTCAAGAAATACTGAATTTTAATATGAAGTTTGTATGGGCGTTGTGACAAATGACGTCACGTGTCATATCGGATCTCTCTTTCTAATCGCTGACTAATTAGTAGTTTAAAATTCTTATACTTTCCGTATTTTTTGACCAATATTAAGTAGGTACTTTTAATTTCACATTTTGTCATCTCTTTTACGATATTTTCATATTTTATTAATAAATGTGATATTGTTAATGCATATTCTCTTTTAAGGTCTTTTCATTCTTAACTGTACTATTGGGTAAACAAAATTCTAACCTCAAAACGTCTCATTTTTTTATTTTTATCTATTTCATCGTAAATAAAGGAATTGGATATAGAATATCAGCAAAATTATGTACAAAATATTGCCTCAGGTTTATTTGATAACATAATACACCTTATTCTTTACAAAAAATTGTACATTGAGGTTAGAATTTTGTTTACCAAACAGGACAGTTACGAATGAAAAGACCTTACATAGTTTCTTGTTCCAGTGCAATTGCCTAACGGCATGGACCTGTGGTGGGATGGCAACACGAGGGTGTTTGTGGATGTACCCGCAGAATTCCATGGCAAAACTAAGGTGAGTCCTGCCATAGACTTACAGACATACATACATAAATAACCTTTTATCCCTTACGGGGTAGACAGACTAAGGTAACAAGACCTAAAGGCCACGTTGAGCATGTGGGCGTATAGTGGAAAAGGGAACCAAAACAGTGATGGGTTGCTAGCCGCATCGCCTATAACATGATTAATATTCCGCGCACTCCCTCAACGGGCTTTTATCTGCGCGTGAAGAGAAGCAACTGGTACATTCGTAGATTGAGCATAGAATAGACCAGGCGCTTGCGTATCACTTTGAGACAAAGATAGTATCAGTAAGACCATTTAGTGCACTACTAGCCTGAGTTGACAAAAACACTACAATTCAACATAGCGAAACGTTAATTTAACGCCTCAAAAACATACTAAATGAACTCTTTTCACTTAAAAATCAAAAAAGTTGTTTTATTTTCACCGATCACTTCCGCTCACAGGTTATGTCTGTGGGACTAAATTAATAAAATAAATATAAGACAATTATACCAATTTTATACGAGTTTTATTTAGAAGTACCTAAGATGTTTAGTTTAAATGCTTGAATGACGTTACGATTTTTATTTAAAGTTGTTTTTTTTTACTGTTTGATATTTTAAATGAAGATGTTAGGTTAAAGGTGTTTCTATATTTATAGCTTCAGGAGTGTAAGGACGGATGTAAGCCTGAGGACAGGTGTTGGATCAGGACGGCCGAATGTGGAATGGAACGTAAGAGTGTGTGAAGGAGACGGATGATATAAGAGTAAGAGAGTGAATATTCGATTCGAAGAATGAGTTGACGTATGAAAGATGTTTAGGATTCAGTCTGCGGTACGATTTCGATATGTAAATATGTAAATATTGTCGTTTTTCGTCGTCCTTTGTAAAAATAAGTCTTCTTTACGCGTCGTCGTCTTTTATAATAATTGTCGTTCGTCTTCCGTCATCCGTCATTCGTGTTTTCTTCTTTACTGTCTTCTGTCAATCTTTTTTCGTCGTCGTCGTGTCGATTTCAAAAATTCTTCTTAATTCTTCATAATATGCAGTTTAAAATCCCGGACGAGCCCCCATTTGTGGGACTAAATTAATAAAATAAACCAATTTAGTCGCCGTTAAAGTATATTTCGTTCGAGTTACATATTTACATATCGAAATCGTACCGCAGACTGAATCCTAAACATCTTTCATACGTCAACTCATTCTTCGAATCGAATATTCACTCTCTTACTCTTATATCATCCGTCTCCTTCACACACTCTTACGTTCCATTCCACATTTCTGCCACAGTTTTAAAGTGTGGCCAACAAAAATACCGCATTCGCGAGAAAGGGACAAAAAAGGAAATTGCATCTCGCCTACACATAGGTAGAGAGATATAAGGACATCTCTTTCTTTCAATGTATTACCGATCAAGGGCCTGGTCTGTTTTATACTCTGTTTATGGGTACATTGGTTTTTTTTTACTTCCAGACCAGCTTGGAAGAAATGGTTCAAGTATTTAAAAAATTGAATTTAAATGGTTTATTTTTTTAAGATTACCTACCGTTAGTAATTACGCCCACAATCTTGCAAAACGTTTACTAAACTTTAGGTTTTGTTACCTTAGGCTCTGTCTATCACGTAAGGGATAAAGACGTAATTTATGTATAAGTGGATGTAGGGGCTCGTCCACAAGTAGGGCTTGCAATCCGGATAACCGGATATCCATATTATCCGGATATCCGGACATTTTTCAAATCCGGCACTTCATTATCCGGATAATTTGGATAATTCGAATATCAGATATTAATGCACACGTGTGGTGTGGAGCAAACATTTATCTGTATAAGGTGGGTTTACATACAAAAATTGCTTTCATATTTCATACAATTGAAGTGAAAATAAATATTTTTACGTTAAGGTAATCGCGGTTCACATCCCGTTTATAATATTTCGAATTTTTACGTTTGTTGTCAGAGAATTGAGATTTCAACAACGTCAAAAATCCACCCAGTTATGAGATTTTCCTTACATTTAATCATTGACTGGTCTAAATTTCACTCAAATATCAATTCTCTGACAACAAACGTAAAAATATTTATTTTCACTTTAATTGTATGAAATATGAAAGTAATTTTTAATACTTTAAAGTATAGCACACAAATTACAACGTCAAAAATCCACCCAACTGTGAAGAACAAGATTTAAAATAGCTTTTAAGTACGATGGTCATACCAAAAGAAATTTGATACTCAAAAATTATAAACTGTATCTATTCTTTCTTATGACTATCCATTTTTTAGAAGTATTCACCTTGAACATTTATACACCTCTCCATCCGCTTAAACCACTTCGAAAATGATTAAACTCTTCTTTGGACACCATCGCAATTTCAATCTGATAAGCAGCCAGGGCATCTTCTTTGCTTTCGAATCGCTATCCTTTTAATGTTTCTTTGATTTTCGGAAAGAGGTAAAAATCACAAGGTGCTAGGTCAGGGGAATACGGCGGGTGAGGCAGAATAGTGACGTTTTTTGAACCGAAAAAGTCAACCGTTCTCGCAGACGTGTGCGGGGCGGCGTTATCGTGATGCCAGAGCAGATGCTGTTCTGGACTTTGGCCGCTTGTCACACCAAGCTGACAATATTTTTGGGGCACAAACAGTAGTAGTAGTAACATACCATTCCGAATTAACTGTTTTTTGATCCTCCAGCAGAACAGTAACAACATGTCCCGTCTTGCAGAAAAATGACGCAGCCACTTGTTTCTGTGTGCTTCGTGTTCGGCGACATGTTATTGGAGTCGGTTCGTCTTCAAAGCACCATACTCAAGTCTGTCGCTTTGTTTCAGAATCATAGTTATACAACCATGTTTCGTCACCTGTCAGTATATCATAAATGTCTTTATCAGCGTCGAATTTATTTATCAAAAATTTGCTCCAATCCACGCGACGTTCTTTCTGCAAATCGTTGAGTTTGTGTGGCACCCATCTTGAACAACGCTTATGGAGGAACAGTTGTTCGTGAATTATAGTTTGCAATGCTGCTGATTCAATACCCAGTTCTCGCTCAAGCTCTACTAGATTCAACAAGAAAAAAAAAAAAAAAAATACGTATGCTTACCGAGTCTTCCATTTTTAAATTTATAACTAAATAACCAGCGTTTATGATGGTGTACTCGTACACCTTGCCAGTATCAATCATATGAGCATGGAGTACCTAATTTCTTTTGGCATTCCGCTCGTACCTACTTAAGTATTTTTATTGTTTTTGATTCATACATTTATTGTTGTCGATTATTTGATTTGTATGTACACTAATAAGGATCTCATTCTGGTTAATATTTAAAACTGTAAACAAACATAGGTACATATTTTTTTAATTACTCACTCATTAAAGTGACAAAATAATTATTTTTAAGTCCTTACCAAACAATTTTGGTTGAGTTGATTAAAAAGACTCATCATTATGTTGAGTAAATAATTTTTAAATTATAATTAGCGTTTTTTTTTTATATTTGGAAAATTATTCAAATTATCCGAAAAAACCGGATATCCGGATACTGAGATTTGATGTATCCGAAATATCCGGATAGTAAAAAGATACCGGATAGTGCAAGCCCTATCCACAAGTCATATTTGATCATATTTGGCCTACTTTTGACCCCCACCTCCCCCTTGATGATACTTGGTGATTATAACGCTACCCCCTCCCCCCATTCAAGATCAGTGTATTTTTCGGACATGATTTTTACGTTATTTTTTGATTTCCTGCTGTGTAAAAAAATTACACGTGATGATTGTGTTCTCGGACACCCCCCTCCCCCATCGTGATCATTCGTGATATATGAGTGACCCCCACCTAAATAAACGATCACATGATTTCTGGACGGGCCCCATGTAGTAATTTATCCATTGCCATATATTTGGAATGTTAACGTCTCTTTCCCAGGGCCTTTGCGGCACGTTCAACCTGAACCAGAAGGACGACTTCCTGACGCCGGAGGGCGACACCGAGCAGTCGGCCCTCGCGTTCGCCAACAAGTGGAAGACCAGGGAGCTCTGCCAGGACGTGGACACCGCGGAGCCGGAGCACCCCTGCAAGGCCAACATCGAGAACAAAGAGGCTGCCGAGAAGTATTGCGCCAAGCTTATGAGTCAACTGTTTGAGCGTGAGTTCACAAAATTTGACAAAACGTACATACACATTCATACATGCTCGTTGGTTTCGGGTACACAACACAACGACAAAACAACACAAGAGAGTGACGAGTGACGACTGACGAGTGACAAAACTTATTAAGTATTATTATAGTATTTTTGACGACCTAGTGGTTAGTGACCCTGACTGAGCTAGAGGTCTCGGGTTCGAATCCCGGTAGCATACATTTGTATGATGATTACGAATGTTTGTGTCCGAGTCATGGACGTTGTATGTATTTATCTACACTATATAAGTATGTTTATCCGTTGCCTGGTACCCATAGCACAAGCTTTGCTTATTTTGGGACTGGGTCAATTGGTGTAATTTGTCCCACGATATTTATTTATATTTATTTATTTATTTATAATGTTACTAGCTGTTTCCCGCGACTTATATTTTATCTTACTTTTACTAATATTATAAAGGCGAAAGTTTGTAAGATTTTGTGTTTTTTTCCAGCTTGTCATTGGTATGTGTCAGTGACCCCGTACTACGAGGAATGCGTGTACGACATGTGCGCGTGCGCAGGGGACGCGTCGCGCTGCCTCTGCCCCATATTGGGAGACTACGCTATGGCATGCGCGAAGCAGGGCGTTAAGATACAGTGGCGTTACAACGTCAAAGAGTGCGGTTAGTATTTATATACATATCATCATCATCATCAGCCTATATACGCCCCACTGCTGGGCACAGGCCTCTCAGAATGATAGGGCTTGGGCTTATTTCCCCGGGCCCAGTGCGGATCGGGAACTTCACACACACCATTGAATTGCTTCGCAGATGTGTGCAGGTTACCTCACGATGCTTACATTCACCGAAAAGATCATGGGAAAATGAAAGTCCAGGCAGACTCGAACCCACGACCTTGAGAGTCCACTAGATTTTTAGTTGTGCTATAAAAGGTACCTTCATAACAAATTTCAAATTTTTTGGACGTCTAGAAGTACCCCATAGTCTTTATGTACTCCATGAAGTACTCCAAGGCAGTTTGGATGGCAGATCATGTAAATCGCTAATCATAGGGATCAAGATGTTCCAGTTAATATTAAAAGTCAGTGATATAGAAGACTCAATTTATAAAATTTAACGTTCCAACTCTATTGACGTTTAATTTTCTTTTTTGTCCCACCTCGTAGCCAGATTTGGTAGCTGCTTTCCAAATGAGAAACGCATTTTCCCATCTTGTAGCTAGCTATCAAATGGGAAAGACTTTCCCGTCTCGTAGCCAGATTTGGTAGCTGGCTTCCAAATAAGAAACGTGTTTTCCCATCTTGTAGCTAGCAACCAAATGGGAAAGATTTTCCCGTTTCGCAGCCAGATATGGTAGTTGACTACCAAATGAGAAACGTATTTTCCCATTTTGTAGCTAGCTACCAAATGGGAAAGATTATCCCAAATCGTACCTAGATTTGGTAACTGGCTTCCAAATGAGAAACGTATTTTCCTATCTTGTAGCTTGCTTCCAAATGGGAAAGATTTTCCCAAATCGTAGCCAGATTTGATAGCTGGCTTCCAAATGAGAAACGTATTTTCCCATCTTGTAACTAGCTACCGAATGGGAAAGATTTTCCCATCTCGTAGCCAGATTTGGTAGCTGGCTTCAAAAATGAGAAACGTGTCGCCATGAAAATTCCTGCCCCAGTTTATTATTGAACTTGTATGTGTAGAGTTGTCGTGCGGCGGCGGGCAGGAGTACACGGTGTGCGCGGACAGCTGCCAGCGCACGTGCGCCGACGTGGCGCTGTCGGCGCGCGCGCAGTGCCGCCCGCGCTGCGTCGAGGGCTGCGCCTGCCCCACCGGACAGGTCACACGCGCTAGCTTACTTAAGAGGGTGCATCCGTGCTGAGCTCGCAACGTCGCATTTTTGGTGATTTTTTGCGATTATTTCACAGAAATTGAATGAAAATTTGAAATATCTATCTGTAGTGCACTTCATTTTTAGTGTATTAATGTGTCCAATGCAATGATTAATCGTGATAGACTTTTATTTTTGTATTAAAGGAATAAAATACTATATCTCGTTTAATAAGAAAATAAAAGTCCATCACGATGAATTATTGCATTAGACACATTAATACACTAAAAACGAAGTGCACTACAGACGGATATTTGATACTTTCATTCAATTTCTGTGAAATAATCGCAAGAAATCACCAAAAATGCGACGTTGCGAGCTCAGCACGGATGCACCCTCTTAACCTTTTGTTTATTTTGATCGTTCAATATAAAATTACACCGTCACTTAAAATAAAATGTCAAAGTATTTTTAAATATACAAATGAAAAATGTCATGAAATGGAAATGAAGAGGAAAAAGAAGTAAAAAATAATATAAAAATATGGATAGTTATGTTAATTAATTAAGTTAATGTCCCAAAGTGTATTAAGCTGTGATACAGGTGTCTAACGCCGCAGAATAATGCTATCCAGCGACCGTTTCACTTTTGCGAAGCCCACACTCTATGGTGTTTTTTTGGTTATAGTATTTTATGCAACAGTTGTATTAGAGGGGTCAAAAAAGGCGAGTGGTGTGGGTTACGATGTGAGCGTAGCGAACATCGTAAAAAATACGCCACGAGCTTTTTTTGACTTGCTAATACAACGTTGCATACAATATTTTTTCTACGACTAAGTAGATACCTACTTACTAAATTTAAGTAATACGTTCTCCAAAAATGAAGAAGTCCAGTGTTCCTCGCCATGAAATTCTCGAAGGCTTTATCATTGCTGAGATTTTTTAGGCAACAAATTAATGTTCCATCACTTCCTGGTCCTAGGTGTTAATTTTATTTCGTTTTCATCGATGTTTTTTTATGATATGTTACAAAACTTTGTTAAAACTATTGCAATCAAATAACAAACAAGACAAGAGCGGGAAACATGAAAACGACAAATGACAAAATTGGAAGTTTTTTTTTTTTTTGGAGGTTTGTTTATAGTAAACTTTGTTTTTAACCAACGTTTTTTTTATAGCCTTGCCTTCTTGGCATATTTAGCCGAAACATTCTCCAACTTGCCAGTGACGTTATTAAAATTATCTTGTTTGTTATGTTGGCAGCTATGCATTTAGGTCAGAAAGTTTTAGTTCTATAAAAAACCGTATGTATTAAATAATTTGTTAAGTTGGTAGCCATGCATTTTCATCGTAAATTTAATGTTGATCGTGTAAAAGTTTTACCTAGGTCTGGCAGTCTATGGCTGGCAGAGTAACGATGGAGCACTTTTAGAGCCATAAGCCAACAAGTGCTTTTAGAGGGAATAGACAATATAGACTTGTCCAAAGTCTTATTATGAGTGTTCTTATAGTGGTGCTCGTGATAACATAAATCACAGATAATAGTACAGGAGTAGGAAAATTTCTTTAATATTTCGTCACTACGAAAAAATCTCGAATCTCGAAATCCCTAATCTTACGAAATAAACTTTAAGGTTTACTTTTGTTTGAATATTCATTTAAGATACGAGATTTTTTCATAGTAGTGACGATTTGTGTGTTTCAAAAGTGAATAAATGTCTTCTTTCTGCTATTGTGTAGAGGCTTTATATTACACGCGTGGCTCAATGATTAATCGAGGTGTTGTATTGGTGTGTGTGTGTGTAGGTATTGGACAGCAGCAATGTGTGTGTGCCGCTGGGTCTGTGTCCGTGCTTCCACAAGGGGTTGCCCTTCGAAGCTGGATACAAGGAGGTGCGCGCCGGACGTCGAGAGAGGGAGCTCTGGTGAGTACACACATACATGATTAGGGTCATTGCTCTCCTAGCTTTCTAGTATGTCTACTCTCTATACTTTGGTTTCTGTTGTCCTGTCAATTGTTCGAAGGCTAACTGGAAGAGATCCCTTTAACGGATAAGTTCGCCTTTGTACGTCTATGTGTTTTATATACAATAAAAAGTCATACATACGTACATATATACATACATACGCAAATCACGTCTTTAAAATAAAATAATGATAAAAATGACATAACTATAATTATTATGAATAAATGAGTATGAGTATCCCTTACGGGGTAGACAGAGTCTAAGATAACAAGACTTGCAGGCCACGTTTAGCAAGATTGTGGGCGTATACTGCCGTGCCTTGCCGTGACTTTGTTCAGCAGTGGACGTCTTCAGGCTGATGATGATTTATTTATTTATTTATTTATTCATTTATTAGCATCAAATTGCAAACGTACAATTTTACCCATAGGGTGTAGCTAAATACATATTAGTCATAAGCAAAACAAACATTAACATTAATTACATCAAATATTACAATAATTATTGCCAATACAAGGACCTCAATATACAATATCAATAGTATTATTAAATGTCATTTCTTACACTATACACCAAAAACCATCTATTTAGACTCACATTCAATCAGTACTTAGTCATTTTACACTATCCAATAATTTACTAACATTATAAAATTCATCTAGGTTATAAGGACATAATTCAATCAGGTGGTTTTTCAAAGCAACCACAAATTTGGAATATGTCAAGGACTTTATTTTGTTTGGCAAGGCATTATAAGTTTTAGCTGCAACAACCTTGGTACATCTCCTGAACCCAGCCGTTCCGGCAACAGGCACATAAACATCCAATGAAAATGTATTCTTTAGCCTATCGCTTCTGAAGTCCTTTGGAGGAAATTTCTGAGGATATCGCTTTACAAGTTTGCAAAGTTCCATTATATATAACGAAGTCAGAGTTGGTATTTCTAATTTTTTAAAAGAATTTCTACAAGACACGCGATTTGACTTAACACCATCCAAAATACGCACGCATCTTTTTTGCAGCTTGAACAGTCGATCCGTATCCGTGCATCCACCCCAGATGGGCAAACCGTACAGTATGTGGGACTGGACAAATGCATAGTACGCTTGGACTGTAGCAGTCTTTGTTGATGACCTTGCCAGGGCTCTTAAAGCAAAAGTGAAACTACTAAGCTTGCTGGCAACATAGTCCACATGTTTCTTCCATGTTTGATTGCTATCAATAATCACGCCAAGAAACTTAGCATCATCTACAACTGCAATAGTATCATTATTTAAAGTAACATCAATTATAATTCTATCAGTCCTAGGATTTCTAAAATGAACAAACTTTGTTTTGCTAATATTGGTATATAGGTTCATGCCATGAAGCCAGTCTATTACCGTTGTCAGGGCGTTTTTAACTAAATTACTAAGATTATCAATGTCATTACGCTTAAACCCAAATAGAATAGTAATGTCGTCAGCAAACATGATTAGCTTATGCGGTACCAGTCTTGGCAGAAAGTTTACATAGAGAAGAAAAAGGATGGGGCCGAGTATGCTCCCTTGAGGGACCCCATATTCCAAACACGCACTATTTGATTTATAATCCACTACAGAGTTAGACCCATGATCAAAAGTTGAGACTATAACAGACTGTTCGCGGTGCTTAAGATATGATTCAAACCATTTATTGTTGACTCCACGGACACCATAGCGATTCAGAACGTCCAACATAATGTCATGATTAACACAATCAAAAGCCTTAGATAAGTCTAATAGAATCGCTATCACGTTATTTTGCTGATTTAAGGCTTCAGAGACAAAATCAGTCATATCAAACAAAGCATCTGCTGTTGAGACTCCTCTCTGAAAACCAAACTGCTCTGATGCCACGATTTTACGAGAAACCAAGTATGTATATAGGCGATTTGCCATTACCTTCTCATAAATCTTAGAAAATATTGTAAGAAGGGCTATTGGTCTATGATTACTAGCTTGTAACTTACTTCCCTGCTTATGTAGAGGCTTAATGTTCGCTATCTTCAATCGTGCCGGAAATGTTCCATCAGATAAGGAAAGATTAATAAGAAATAAAAGTGGTTGCAATATTTCATGTGCGATAGATTTTACAACTTTGGTCGGAACTCCGTCAAATCCACTGGATTTCTTGTTTTTAAGACTCGATATAACATTAAGCAGTTCAGTCTCACCTACTGGCTTAACAAACATCGTGCTAGATTCAAAGGGTGGTAGGTCTGCCTTTGGTCTTGTAGAAGGATTCCTATTACAGTCTTTCACCACAGATCCGAAATAGTTATTGAAGATATTTGCAGCTTCACAATTTGAATTTGCCGTGGTCCCCCCATCTGAGAGTCCTATGTAATCTACGTCAAAGCCTAGTCCATGCCTAGGCTTCTTCATGTTTTCATTAATGAGCTGCCAAGTGGCTTTTATTTTATTTTTAGAGTTAGTTATCCTACTTTCATTAACCCTTCTCTTAGAGACTGTTATAACTCTTTTAAGTAAGGCATTGTAAGATTTATAGTAAGCCAAAAGTTTATCATCTTTGCAAAATTTTGTTTGAATAAATAGTTTACGTTTAACTACACTTGATTTTCTAATGCCTTTTGTCAGCCATTTCCTGTTTTTCATTGTACAATTTTTTATTTTAATCTTAGTCATAGGAATACATTCATTGAAATAAAACATAAAAATATCATGGAATAAATTAAAACCAACGTCGGCATCTTTTGCTTTATACACAGATTGCCATGATAACTGTTCTAAGCATGATCTTAGTTTCTCTATGTTATGATCGCTTATAATTCTTACCCATTTATAAACAATATGTTCGTTGCGCCTTCGCAATGGTACAGGTAGGCTAGCAAATTGCATAGTATGATCAGAGATAGCAAGATCAATCACAGTGACATCTTTTAGTTCCATATTACTTATAATATTATCAATACAAGTACTGCAATGACTTGTAACTCGTGTTGGTTCGCTTACATGGGTCTTAAGATTAAACAAATTCAACAAACAGACAAAGTCCTTGGCTTCGTTGCTATTAATCAATAAATTTATATTGAAATCACCACAAATTATCAATTTATGAGAGTTCCTAAAAGTTTCCAAAAGTGTCTCCAAATGATCCAGAAATTTATCATTTTGCTTCGTGTTTGGTCGATAAACGCACACTAGATGCATATCATTTAGTTTTATTCCACAAATCTCAAATATATTTTGAATAGAGGCATTCTTTACATGTGGCAACTCCTCGAATAATAGGTTTTCTTTTACAAAGATACAAGAACCACCACTACTTTTTTTACTCGGCCTACAGTAATAGCTAGCCAAAACAAATCCTGAGATTTTAATTAAATTCAGCTCTGTCTTTTTTCTGTGATGTTCAGTAACCATGAGCACATCTACATCTTTGCCATCGACAGAAGACAGCCATATTTCTATTTGGGATATCTTGTGGGTGTTAAGACTTTGAACATTAATGTGTGCAACTTTACTGTTTTTTATGGGAACGGAAGTTACCATGGATTTATTTTTCTTTTTTTTGGGTTCTTGACCCAGCTTTTTGTCGCTAGGTGATTTACTATTATTATTATTATTATTTTTATTATAATTATTTTGGATATCATACGCTACCTGGCCCTCGTTAGAGTTCACGAAAAAAATTTAGGTTTTTATCAGCTGTCATGTTTAAATTTTCACCAATATTCACAACCAGCTCTTTTATGCAATGAAATATTGAACTAATTCCCCTTCTATTGATTCGAAAGTTAACTCTAGAGAACATAGTATGAGAGTATTCCAAACATTTGTTCGTATCCATTATAAACGCATATTCATATTCTAGATTATCTCTATACAATTTACTATTAAAATCATCTATGCGTCTATTGAATAAAGAAGCTCGGTCGCTATACATAAAAGTAGGCAAGCAAAGTATTACATTTGTATGTTGGACTTTACCAAGAGTCATTCTAATGCCCTCCACCAATTTACCGTAGTCAGACGTTGATTCAAAGTCTAGTGAACCAATAAATATTATACAATAGTCGGACAGAGTATAGTTCAACAATTTAAGCTCAATATTTTCAATCAGCTGGATAATCCCGCCATTCGTAATCTTGTAATGACAAAAACTCGAGTTAAAGCAACGTTCTGCCATTAACTTGACGTCTTTAGTGGAACTACTAATGAAACAGATTTTTGGGTGGTGTTCGACCGGTCGTTTGCTAGAATCCCGACCAGGTTCCTCTTTCCACGCACTTAGTTTAACTTCCAAAGTTTCAATTTTTTGTATGCCTCAGTCAAATCTAATTGGAGCATGTCGATTTTTTCCTGCAGCACTTTCATATTCTCCTCATATGAAAACAAATCCGCATATTCATGTTCTGCGCTATTAGAAAAATAGTTTTGGTGTTGGAGACTTCTATTCTTTAAGTTAGTATTGTTTTCATTGCTAGTTTTTTTCTTTAATGTACACTCTTTGGGCACTGAGGCGCATATGCTTAAAAGAGTGCTAATTTTACGTTTGTACTTGTCTATTGTATGTTTCAACTCGCAGTTCTCGGATACCAGTATTGCTATCTCATTCTCAGCCACATCCAATCTTTCCTGAAGCATTGAGCTATGGACTTTAGCTCTTTCAAGGTCGTCACATACGTGTATACTTGTACTCAAATCCGGGCAGCTTCTGCTGAGGTGGGTATCGCATGGGAGGCCAGTAGGACTCCTCAAATCGGAGGAGGATTTTGATTCGGTGAGAGTATCGTCCCGTGATGAAGATGGCGAGAGCGACGAGGTGGGTGAGATTTGCAGTGGCAAGTTAGCAAGGTGCTTTTCTTGTGTTTTTGGAGTACTTGAGGTGTTACCAGAGAAGTCGATAGAAGTACTCAGTGGAGCAGAATTCAAAGCTTTCGGTGTGATGTTTTTAATAAGGTTTTGTTTTTGTTTTTGCGGATTCCTTAGTGGAACATTTGAATGGGCAGTAGGTAATTTTTCATATTTTGTAGTACTAGCACAAGGTTTACACTTCCATTTTTTTTTTGCATCCTCGTTCTTTAGGCGATATAACTTTTCCGAAAGACCAGCGCAATCAAATTCAAATCTGTTTTTACATGCTGAGCATAATGCAGTATTTTTTATTTCCACAAAAGAATTACATTTGAAGCAACGTACAGTTTTTACCGCCAACCTACGGCCACTGCCTGCGCTTGTCGCCTTGGGATTCACCCTCATTGACATTCTGTTACAATTTTATTATATGTATAGATTTATGACAAGGATGTATGGTGCAGTGCAGACGTGCAAGAAAGAGTCTTCCGTGGATGGTGTAAGGGCTTTGACGACAGTATAATCAGTTTTGCCGTGCTGCTTAGTTGATAGCAATGAGCGCCCGTGTTCTCGACAAGAACGTCGTAAGCGCCGTGGAGATCGCGGCGGTTACGCGTTTGCTTGAGTAACTTCCTTTTTTGCAGATATTGAAGGTATTTTTACTCACTGTTAGTTATTTTTTCTATAATTTAGCACTAAAATCCAAACTATATTGCACTAATCAAGTATTCAAATCAATCTTTAGATCACTTTTTAACTAATTCACGAAACAATTACTATTTAATGTTACTTTAGCGAATGCTTATAATTATTTTGTATGGAGCTCGTTACTCGCGTTAACTTCCTGACTCTGTCCCTACTGTGACTTGACTATGATGATGATGATGATGATGATGATGACTGTCGTGCAATCCTTAAACCACAGTAAGTGCTATTTGAACTTCTTACACTTACTGCGGTTTAAGGATTGCACGGCAGTATAGATAGAAAATGAAATCAAAATCATGATGAGTTGCTAGCTGCATCGCCTATAACATGACTTTGATTTTCGCCCGTTCCCTCGATGGGCTTTTACCATCTGCATTCTATGTTTTTTCTTTGCTCCCAGACCATTATGGAAGCAATACCACCATACATACATTTAAATAAAAGCTTGCGGAGTTTGGACTAGATAGTGGTTAGAAAATCCAACTGCGACGCTTGTCTTTTGTATCTTTTGTAGCACATGCGTGGGCGCCCGCTGGGAGTGCGTGCCGGCGTCCCTCCAGGACATCCAGAACTACCCCCCCGCGGAGGACCTGCGCAGCAACTGCAGCAGCCTGCAGCACAAGGAGTTCACCACCTGCGAGCTGGCTGAGCCGCTCACCTGCAAGGTGGGGTTCTTGACACTTGAGATAGGAACGGCAATTTTTAGACACAGCAGACCTAGTCAGACATCTAAAATAGTAGTTTTTTTTTGTTACTTTATAGACTAAAATGATTGTAATATCATCTCCAGCCTACATACGTCCCAGTAGTGGGCACAGGCCTCTCGCAATGAGAGGGTTTGGGCTATATTCCTTCGCGGGCCCAGTGCGGATCGGGAACTCCACACACACCATTGAATTGCTTTGCATGTGTGTGCAGGTTTCCTAACGATGTTTTCCATCACCGAAAAGCTCATGGTAAATTTAAAATGTAATTTCGCACATAAATTCCGGATAACTCAGAAGTGCGAGCCTTGTAATATGTAGACTATTTTTTTATTCCGCAGACTAAAAGGACAAGCACAAATATGTCACACGTCAAAATAAAGTGACCAGCTTAATAATAATAAGATAGTCTTTTCTTTTTGTATTAAAAAAAAATGTTTTTAGTTTAACGAAAATCTAATGAGGCTTGAGTACATTTGGTCCGACTTGCAAAATAAAGGGTTCTACACCAACGGATAGCTCACGTATAAAAGTTGAGTGATGCTCGACATGTTTCGGACTAGTTCGTAGCCCTTCCTGGAGCGCTCGCCCCGGCGGCAGCGAAACGAACACCACGAGGAAGGCATACGAACTAGTCCGAAAAATGTCGAGCATCAGACTTTTATACGCGCGTTATCCGGTTTGTGTAATTATTATAGTCTCACGGTAGTGCAAGGCTCCGAGGGTTGTAGCCAACTCTACACTGACTTATATAAGACTCCTGGGTTTATGCGGAGAGTACGGGTTCTTGCGCTCTGAGCCAAGATCTCTTTAACTATCAATAAAATATCATAAAGCTTTTATCTGTATATTAATTTAAACTCATACAGCAGTCAAGCCTTCGGAGGCAGCTGTTCAGGTAATGCCCTCAAGAAAGACTTTGTTTCTTCCAATTTTAATTAAATTCTAAATCCAAATTATAAATTAATATTTGCATTACCTGCCAGCGAGTAGATTTGTTTAAGCAAACTTTTGTATATACAAACTCAAGTTATCACACTAGTTTTATTTATTTATAAGCCTTTTTATTCCGAATCCGCTACAATTTCAGTAAGTACATGTTGTTGTTGTTGTTATTGTCGTTTATTTATTAAATTGTCGCGTAATTCGGCGTGCCTCATGGCATAGGCCTCCTCCGTGTATTGGAGGGTTTAGGCTATAGTTCCCACGCGCGCCCAGTGCGGATTGGGAACTTAACACACACCATTGAATTTCTTCGCAGATGTGTGCAGGTTTCCTCACGATGTTTTCCTTCACCGAAAAGCTCATGGCAAATTACAAATGTAATTTTCGCACATAAATTCCGAAAAACTCAGAGGTGCGAGCCCGGGATTTGAACCCACGACGCTCTGCTTGAGAGGCCACAGGTCAAACCACTAGGCTACCACGGCTTTTTTATCACACACTAGTATGATGGCCAAAATAAAGGGTTAATAAATTCAAATGATGCCCAAAAACGAATAAATTGAACGGCAATGTAAGAACCTTTATTCGTGGCTCTAGAACATGCACCTGCCGCCTTCGACGACTACCAAGCAGTGCCGCCCCGGCTGCCAGTGCAAGCCGGGCTACGTGCTCGACGCCGGCAGCGACAAGTGCGTGCTGGCCGGCCAGTGCCCCTGCCACCACGGTGGGCGCAGCTTCCCCGACGGACATGAGATGCAAGAGGAGTGCAACACCTGGTGAGTGCATTGCCGACGTACATTACTGTCTAGGCCAGGAGCCAGCAATGCTATTCTCGCCGAGGCAAGTATAGTGCTTTTCTCAAAAGTCGAAAAGAAAACAACAACAAAAATAAATGAAAATGTAATTGACATAAATTATTAATTATTTTTGCTCTGCCGCCTTTTTCTAGCAATGGCATTTGAAGAGAATATTTTTCTACCCAGAACACCTAAAGCTATTTCAGACACAGATAAACACGTTGTCGTAGTAGCTTTTTTTTAAATTTGGTCTTTTAAGTCTTGTGCCTTTATTTTATAATGGTGATTTGCGTTTTTAAAAAGTTAATAACTAGACAGTAATGGAATTTGTATGCAACATTACTGTAGAGTTTTGTTTATTATATTCTTAGACTACTAACTAATATTTGTTTTTTTATTATTTCTTAGAATACCATTTTTATTATTTCTTAGAATATTTATATATTATATATTATATTTCATATATATATATATATGTCAGGATCGTAGCAAGTGGAACAAAGTAGTCTCTGCCTACCCCTGTGGGAAAGAGGCGTGACGATATGTATGTATGTATGTATGTTAGAATATCCTTCAACATTTTGATACCATATTTACTTAATAATAATAATAATAATACCCTATATTCAGACAGTATTACAATAAAAATTTACATTATAATCAATTCATAATTTTATCAATTAGGTACTTTTATATTTATTTAATCGATTAATTAAGTTGTCCCATCTATCTGTTTGCCACATTTGGCAAAGGCCTCCTGCAACTGTCTCCACTTTTCTCTATCATTGGCTACTCGTGTCCAAGAGTTCCCCGCAATGGCCTTGATGTCATCAATCCACCTTCTACATGGTCTGCCTCGCTTCCTTTTCATGTGACTTGTGAACCAGTTCATAACTAATCTTGACCATTTTTCCTTCCCTCTGATTGTATGTCCAGACCAGTTCCATTTAAATTTTTTAATCATCATTTTGTTGTTGTGACATCTTTCGTCTTTGTATACTTCTTTATGGTTGTAGTTCTAACTTTATCAGACCGATTTATGCGATAAGAGACGCGAAGATATCATGTCAATATTTACTTACCAAAGAATATTTACTAGGTACAAGGAAAACAGTTCAGTTCACAGTAAGTTTTTTTTACTGACATCATTATTATTGTAATTACATTTTTTTTGACTTTCCTACATATTTTTACAATGTACATCTGTCATCATATTTTTTGTTTAGATAGGTCCTATTTCTTTTCTATAGGCCACATAGCTTGGGTTGATTGGTTCGTTTGGTTGACATCATCACAGGCAAAATAATAATATTATTTCTACCTACCACCTATATGAAATTGGAATATTTAGAATTAGAATATTTATTTATTTTACACAATAACACAATAATTGTTACAAAAAAACATACTTACATCTATACATCATATGTTACTATACATTTCTGATTTTTATTGACTCTTCGAAGTACAACCAGGTCAGGTTTGAGTTTAGGTGCAAAAAGACGCCTGCGGATGTATTTTTTCCGTCTTCCCTAGGACTTTCCTGCTTGGGCAATAGGTATACTTTTTTAAAGTTGGTCCAGGGCTACTTTTTGCATGGTTCTTCCATGCATTTGCGTGCCATTTCTGTACATCACAGTGCGAGAGAACGAAAGCCGTCTGAAGGCGCACAATCTTAACATAGGTAGGTACGTTTCATACCTAGCGTAAGATATTTTACTGGACTTATCTTTGATATTGTCTCCATGATACCGTTTCATTTGCCCACGCTTCGTTTGCGATTTTTTCGGGGGCCAGAGTATTGACGGTTTTTATAGTCTTTTCGAGAGGTTTGTGCCTTCATAGTTCCATTCGTAAATATTCCGCCGTAAAGGTTTATAATCCGTAGGCAGGAAACACTAATAAATACTCCAAATCTCATAAAATAAAGCAAAACAAGTCCGTTGTTTATTGACTTGACTGATGGCAAATATGAATGTCAAAATGACAGCGCGCGCGGCGGGCAAGCAGGTCCTATACTGTGAAATTCGATTTTCGAAGTTCGTTTGGTGCCGTTCCGCTCATAGTAATAGACATTCATTTGAGAGTGAGAGGGACGGTATGACATGAACTTCAAAAATCGAATTTCGTAGTAGCCCCCCCAGGCGACAAAGATAATTTTATAATTACTACCGTTGCCGGCGATTGAAGCTTTGAAGTGACGCGTGTCACGCGTGAGAAAAAAGCGGCAACGTCGCATTTTCGGCGAACTGGCAACGTAGCTCAATGTACACTACTGAACGTTCCCTTAGCGTATGACATTGTTACCGTTCACTCATACATTGACAAATTTAAACCAAAATAGTGATCTCGTTTAGGCAATTACTTAACTGTTTTTTCTATAAGAAAGCAATTTCACGCAAATAAATATAAAAATAATGCTAACTAAATCAGTTTCAACGTAAAACTACGCTACGTTTGCCCACAATTGAATAAATGACACAACACGGCACAAGAGGCATTTCATCTAAGTCCTCTAGGTTGGCAACGCGTCTGCAATCCCTCCGGGGTTGCGGGTGTCTATGGGCAGTGGTGATCGCTTACCATCAGGTGACCCACTTGCTCGTTTGCCTTCCTATTCATATAAATAATAATAAATGAATTAGTATGGAAATCGAACCACCTTAACTGGGGCTTTATCATGACGTCTTAATGCGATTCAATTAAGATTCAGTTTAGGTTCGCTCGCTGTCAGTTTCATACTAAAAATGACAAAAACCTGAACTGAGTCGGAATTCAATCGCATTAATGTCATGGTAAAGCCCCTGAACATCCTCTGAACGCCGCCGACAGAAAAAAAAAGTATTAAGTATAAATTCTGTAAAGAGGTAACTTTAGAGAAAAAAATCGGTTGTCTGTAAAGTCGGTTTACTGACGATAGTTGGACGTGACAACGTCATCTTCACGGCAAGTCTTCATGTCTTCGTGAAGAAGACGTGAAGATAACCTACAATCGCTGCACTGGCGGACCGATGCTATTTATTTTAATGATGAAAGCACGAATATTCGACAATATATCACTGAACATATATTTAATATCGAAAGAATAATTACCTTTATCGCCGCAATTATCGTTGCTATAAACAATTGACACCACATTCACTTTTCACTTCATACTTGACGATAACATGTAAATGTATTAAGATGCGACCACACCGCCGCTTAAAAAACGGTGACGTTACGGAATCGCAACAAAATGTATGAAGAAACGGTGAGAAAACGTGACCCCTACGACACGTCACTGCGTATACGCGGCGGTTTGGTCGCACCCTTATGTATAGCAGCTGTCCACGCGGGCGCATCGCTCACTCAAGTAGGAGAGAGACAGATGTCGAACACTGCCGAACGCAGAGGCCGATTGTGCCTCTTTGTCGCTCGTTCCGCGCTCTCGCTTGCACTTCAAGCCTTAAATGGAACGCCTCAGACTCAGAGCGAGGTAACGCCGCATGAGTCAAGTTTTTTCGTGCGTGCGTGCAGCCGGCTCCATCGAATTATAAGACGTTGTCACGTCAAAAAGCCTGTATACTGTTTGAAATGAACATTTGAAATTACTTAGATAAAATCGTGAATAATTAACTAAAACAAAGCTAATAATTACTTTGGGTTTAGTGTTTAATAAATCGTTGAAACACTGATAAGATAAGTAACCCTGGTAATTACCACCCGTTTAACATAGTGTTTAGCTGCAATGTGAACAACATGTACCTAGTTTGTTTCAATCACTGCTAAAGGATAAAAAGAAAAATTGTGCACAAAAATCGCGTAGACCCTATCACAGCTGGATCAACTGAAATAATACTTAGGTACCCAAGATTTCGCACCTTTGTGTTATTTATAAAGTCGTCGGTTCATTTTGTTGAGGATAGCTACATCTAAAGCTGAATAAAACCTGCCATCAGCGAAATTTTTGAGACAAGAAATGTCCGAAACGATTGAGTTCGCCAAGAATATGACGGAGTCCGTCACATCTGATCTCGTTTACGATGATCCAGAAAATGAGCCAAGGAACTATACGAACTATCAAGACGGCCTATTTTACAAAATTACGTTTTCTTACATTTGGAACTTTGCAATTTTCTTATGCCTCACGACCATCGTCTTCGGAGCTATCTCCTGGACTCTCCTTCCAAAATGGAGACAGTTTAAAAACTATGTGTTCCTTAATTTAACTTTAGCCAGTGCGGTAGGTCTTGTCATTGGAAAATACTTCTCATCAACAGCTCCAATGGTTTATTGGGATATTTCTGTAGTATGTTGTAATGCCATGTCGTTTTGGCTTGTGCTGGTGGCGTATTCGTTGTACATGAACGTGGTAAAGATCTTCAGTTTCCATCCAGACCACATGTATTTGTACGCCAACGTTTTCGGTTGGGGGATCCCTATATTGATCGGTATCTGCAGAATGAATTACAGGCTAATGAATTACATACAAACGGTATCAAGCGTTCTAAATTTCTTGGTATACTTGAGAGTTTTGTACGTGCTAAAGGTATCAGGAAACATTCGAAGCAGCTTTACAGCTTCTACTTGGCAAAGATTCCGAATAGCAACTGTAATATTTGCGTCAAGCGGAATTGCAATTTTTGCACCTGTTTTAATTTTAAACACGATAACATTACCGCCTGAACTAATTTCGTTGACAGCATTGCTGTTTTTATTCCAACTGTCTCTGATGCAGTTGACTTTTATGTCGATGAAGTATCACAGGACTCTGTGGATAGAGTTATGCAGTAATAAAGGAACTGCTTTGTGTGGTTGACGATCGTGAATGAAGAATGATGACGATGTAAGAGACCTCAGACGAAGCATTTGGGCGCCGAGTGAAAAACCTTTTGGTGGAAAACCCATTATACTCGGTAGATGAATATTCGTACATTTTTACTTGACATTCTAAAGTATTTTTATGTAAAACTAGTTTTATTTATTTTAGGTATATACTTTGTGGTGACGATCAGTAGGTATTGGACAAAGTTTTAATTTATTTCAGTATTTTTATAACATTTTCAACTTAATTGTTTTATTTTTGCTTCTGCCGACTCCCTCCTTGGGATGAAATTATTTGATATTTTGTTTCAATTTTTATTTTCTTTGTTTTTATTAATTTATTTGATTATTGTATTGTATCCTATTTGACGATTTCAACATAAATTATTGTACATGATATTAAATTCATTTATATGTAATTTTATGCTGAGAGAATAAATAAACTAAAACTAAAATAAGAGTTTTCCATGATTCACGGTTAAGTTCATTCGAAATGTTATAAACGGGATATGAACCCGGTATTAATCGCGTTTCATATCCCGTTTATAATTTTTCGAATAAACTAAAACTAAACTATGCCGAGGCCGTTTATTTGTGAGAGGATTTTCAGATTTAGAAAATTTTGACATATTTGTGTTAATATAAAACCACCCCACACTGCTTACATTTTGTTCGGGAGCCGGAGCTCTGCTAACACTGGATTATAATTATTATATTCACTTGCTTAATTGGTACGGAACCCTCGGTGCGCGAGCCAGGCTCGCACTTGGACGGATTTTTATAAACACTACAGCAAGGCTGGTACAAGTTTCCGCGTTTTTTCTTCTAGAAAGAGACGGGTAGTCTATCTCTTATGCTAACCGTGCAGTAGTTAATTAATTAGTAACATTTTTACCGTTAAATCCTTGAACATGGCGAACATGTTGTGGGTCACAGTTAACTATCAAATAAAAAAAATACAGGCCGATTAGCATTCGTTAGTTATTAATTAATTTATTGTTGAATCACTGATAACATTCCACGTAGTAATCATCTATGTATTTCATATTTAGTTTATTTTATTATAACGGCTGCTGAAAGTTGTCATAAAAAATGACCAAAATTCAAGGAAGTAAATCACTGAAATTTAACCAGAAGACGGCTGGATCATTAAAATCTTAGAAAATACGCAGCTGAAATTATGAGGTGTCAAAGAAGGCGCGTCTGGCTGTGCTCGTTCCAACACTAATGTACGGTAGCGAAAGTTGGATATGGCAAAAGAAGCATGAAAGTAGAATAAATGCAGTAGAAATGAGAGCGTTAAGAAGTATGGTAGGTGTATCACTGATAGATAGAATAAGGAATAGTGTGATAAGGGAACGTGCTGGTGTGAAAGAAGATATAGTGACTAGGATAGAAAAAAGTATGCTTAGTTGGTTTGGTCACGTAGAGAGGATGGATGAAAGAAGATTAACTAAACAGATTTATATGGGGAGTGTGAATGGGTGCGTTGGGAGGGGAAGGCCTAGACGGACGTTCCGTGATCAAATTGGGGACGTTTTGGAAAAAGGCAGGGGCCTTACCATGACGTCCTAATTCCGACGCAGTTCTAGTTTTAGCTGTCACTCTTAGTATGAATCTGACAGCGAGCGGACCTAAACTGAAACGCATTAAGACGTCATGGTACGGCCCCAGGTCAAGAGTACCCGAAACCGACGATCATGTAATGAAGACATTGATGAATGTGGATGAAGCGAAAGAGGTATGTCAGGATCGTAGCAAGTGGAACAAAGTAGTATCTGCCTACCCCTGTGGGAAAGAGGCGTGACTGTATGTATGTATGTATTGTTCGCCTATTGTATACTTTGTTCTTTGTTTCTGTATTGTTTTGTACTGATTTGTGGTGTTCAATAAAGAGTATTTGTATTGTATGTATACTAATGAATCAGAATCAGAATCAGAATCAGAATCAGAATCAGAATCAGAATTTTTCCTCAATGTGTCCTCAGCAAATGCGTGAGTGGTAACTGGTCATGCACGACCAAGCAGTGCGCGGGAGTGTGCGCGGCGTGGGGTGACTCGCACGTGACCACGTTCGACGGGCGCGAGTACGAGTTCGAGGGCGTGTGCACCTACCTGCTGGCCAAGGGCTGCGCAGACGCAAGCGACGGCTTCGAAGTGCAGATACAGGTCGGTTCTCGAATATTCTAACCTGCAAAGTCCGCGCGTACCTCCATAATCGTAAACTAACTAGCTTCTGCCCGCGACTTCGTCTGCGTAGAATTTTACATGTAAACCTTCCTCTTTAATCACTCTATCTATTAACAGACAACAGACCGACAGCGGCAGTCTATAGTAGATATATGTATAAACTCTACTGGTCAAGGTAAAACAAAATATATGAAAGGAATGAAGAAAAAACTAATAAAAATAATTTAAGTTCAGTAGGGATGTAAAACGCCTCCAGTTTAATATGTATTTAAGTATGTATTTATAAAAAAAAATTAGGTAAAATTATTAAAAAAAGTGATTATAATGACTAACAAATTCTTCGCAGACGAAGTATATGAAGAGAATATCCGAAAAGTAATTTTAACACAACCAGCATGTATGTAAACTTTGAGTATGACAAGTGTTTTTGTGTGACCGTTGTATTTTTGTGCAGAACGCTCCTTGCGGCACCACCGGGGCAACTTGCTCGAAGTCAGTCACGCTGAAAGTTGGTAACGGACGCGACGAGGAAATAGCGTCGCTCACCAAAGACGCGCCGCTGCCCGACCTGTCCAAACTAGAGAGGTATGTTGAAAACGATTAGCCCCCTTATACGTAAAAACTCTGTAGGCTTCTGCTAACTTAGCAATCGTTTGTCCTTATCTGTGAAAGGTAAATGTCAATGTGATAAATAAGGACAGACGATTACTAAGTTAGCAGAAGCCTACAGAGCATTTATGAATAAGGGGGTTAGACTGCATTCCGACGGCAACCTGCCGTCTGCCCATACATGTGACAACTGGCCTAGTAGTTAGCAGTGGCGTGGCGTCCATAGAACTCGATTCCCACTGGCTTGCCTATTTTAAGGCAGTTGGGCAATTTATTGTGCAGAATTAGAGGAAAAGGCTGGTTAAGTTCCCTTCGGCTTGCCTTCTGATATACTTGACGCCACGCCACTGGTAGTTAGAGCACCTGACTATGAAGTTTGAGCTCCCAGGTTCGATACATTATTAATTTAGGGTACCAGCTATCTCTGTTCCAAATTTTATCCAAATCCACCCATTCGTTTCAGCGTAAAGAAGAAATAAACGGACACACTCACATCGTCACATCCATCCATCCCTCCTGACAAACTTTCGCATTTATAATATTTTAGTAGGATTTAAATTGGATCATGTTAGGGCTACCTGAAACACAGGAATTTCCTAGTTCTGGGGCCTTACCATGACGTCCTAATTCCGACTCAGTTCAAGTTCAAGCTGTCACTTTTAGTTTGAATCTGACAGCGAGTGACCCTAAACTGAATCGCATTAAGACGTCGTGTTAAGAGTCCAGGTATTAGTTTTCTCTC
Source organism: Pandemis heparana (assembly GCA_963854515.1). NCBI lineage: Eukaryota > Metazoa > Arthropoda > Insecta > Lepidoptera > Tortricidae > Pandemis > Pandemis heparana. Next base: position 1,253,291 of record OY978009.1, on the reverse strand, counting down.
TAAGTATAGCATTTAATTGAACTTGTAATTGTTTGTATTTAACTGTCCAGAATAAAACTGCGAGTGGTCGGCGTGTACGTGTACCTGGACGTACCGGGCTTCGGCATGAGCCTGCAGTGGGACCGCGGCATGCGGGTGTACGTCAAGGTGGACCCCATGTGGCGCGGGAGGGTACGTCGCGCTATTGTTAATTACGACGACACTGTCAATTATTCCTGGCATGCGCGCGAATGTGACTTGCGAACCCCAACTTGTTCACGAAGATAGATAGATTAACACTTTATTTTCATCCATAACACACATTATGATACATACAGGGCAGAGGTACACACAGCAAAGCTATTCGGTAAGCACCTTTGCATGCACGCGCCGCTTTAAACCTGCTTACCGAATAGCTTTGCTGTGTGTACAATATGAAACACAGAGAACTACAAATAAATTAACTAAGTGGACAGTAGATTAGATACCATGTGCCATGGAAAAAGAAAGGCGCTGACCAGCATAAAGCTGCGAAGACCGCAGCGATGGACGAACACGCGATCACAAGAGAGACAGTACAACTGTCCGCTAGAGTTGTATGTGTAGGAGGGCTTTGGAAGCGTCTTACAGAGCTCGCGTTTGGCAGCAAGGTTTACAAGAGGCACTCGAAGCCTTCAAGAAGTCTTCGAAGAGGCGACAACTGCCAGTACATGTGCATTGTGAACTAGCTTATTGTTAAATCTGGAACAAGCTTCCTGCGTGGGTCTTTCCATCGAGATACGACCTGGGTGCCATCAAGAGGCCAGTGTACAATTTACTGCAGGGCCGACAACGCACTGGCATCGCGTAAAGCGCTGCGGGTGCCTATGGACAGTGGTGATCATTTAACATCAGGTGACCCACTAGTTCGTTTGTCTGGCCTCTCTAACATAAAAAGAAAGCTGCCCGCGACTTCTTTGGAATAGAATTAGCAATTCAAGCAAGCAATATATTTAGTTATATTTTTTATGGTGGTGGCACCTTGGGAACGGAAATAAAATATTTTTCTTTCTTTTTTCAATTAACATGTTTATCGCTATGCCGCGGGGACTGTGCTATTTTTCGGGATAAAAAGTAGCCTATAACCTGGCCGGGAATTTTCTTGACAGATGAGTAAAGTTTGCGTCAAAATCCCTTCGGACGGTCTGTCTGTCTGTGACTGCTGAACCTGAATTTCACCAAGACGAAAATGACGATTACTGCACTGGCCTGTTTCACTACTCTCTCTTTAGTTCCAGTTATCTATGATGACGTCCCTCTCTCTCTCTGTCTCTCTCTCTCTCTCTCTCTCTCTCTCTCTCTCTCTCTCTCTCTCTCTCTCTCTCTCTCTCTCTCTCCTCTCTCAATTGGTTATTTCCTCCATGTTTATAGCTGCACTTGTCGGCAGGTGAAAGGTCTCTGCGGCAACTACAACTCGGACTCTCGCGACGACTTCCAGAAGCCCGAGGGTGGTATTGCGGAGTCCTCCGCGCTCATCTTTGCCGACTCCTGGAAGCTCAAGCCTACCTGCCCGAAGACGGAAGCTGTTAAGGTATAGTTACAAAGACCCTGGACTGATTGCTGGAGCGTGTAGGGGATCGCCAGAGCAGGCAGCGCGTACAATTTGGCGCTGTCTACCCTCGCGATCAACACGCACGCCACTGACTGATTGGCTATAACTCTTTTAGAATGAACTAAAGAGAGTTTTTTTGGGGATAACCAATGATACAGCTGCAGTGCAAAATTATTTTCCATGACATTTCGTTAAATTATATACGGTTTTCAACTTTAGTGACGTGTTATTAAAGTCGTGTATACAATGCAGCTGTCAGATTAAATTGTTTTATAAATATGAACCTTATTTAAATGGCGTTAAAGTTGAAAACAGCATGCGATTCAACGAAATGTCATGGAAAATCACTTCACACTACATCTGTACCTTACTTATACCTTTAGGGGTGGTTTTTTTTAACCTTTTCGCCGCCATCCAAATACAAGAGATGCCTTCCGTACGCTAAACTGCTTTATCGCGATGCCTTAAGTTGAACCTAAACCCAATAGGGAATATTCATGATTTTTTCATCGCTTTCATTAAAAGCTCATGCATGCAATTATAAAACAAATATTTTTCAAATAACCATAAAAATAACTGAGATATGTATAAGCTATCAAAAGTTGATTCTATCTATTGCTAGAAAAACTGAACTTTAATATATGGAGTTTATATGGGCGTTGTGACAAATGACGTCACATGTCATATCGGATCTCTCTTTCTAATCGCGTTCTAGTTAGTAGTTTAAAACTCTTATATTTTCCGTATTTTTTTGACAACTGTCTGAGAGATGAAGAGCCGGCCTACCGCTGCCGTATGCGTCAGAGAAAGGGAAGCCAGACAGACTGGCGCCGTAACGCGTTACGTTTTACGTTACGGTAATATGAGAAGGTTCACTCGAGTGAATTGCTGCTGAATGAAAATATCCAACACCGCATGATCAATTCACTAATGAATTCATTCGGCACTTTTCTTTCACTTGGCGTTCAGACGTGTCACTTTGAGTGAAAGATGCAAAATAAAAAAAGAAAATGAACAAAAAATGAACCGTCTGATGTCACCGTTACGAAGCGGTTTACCCTCCCATAAGAGTTATCACTTCAAAAAAAAACTATCATCCCAGGACCATTGCCGCCAACGTCCGGAGCGCAAGGACTGGGCCACTACTTCCTGCGGGGCTCTAAAACGGCACCCCTTCACGCTGTGCCACAGCGAGGTGCCCCCCACCCCGTACATAGAGCAGTGCGAGCGAGACGCATGCGCGTGCGACGCGGGCGACGACTGCCAGTGCGTGTGCACCGCGCTAGCTGCGTACGCGCACCGCTGCGCCGCCAGGGGCGTCGTGTTCAAGTGGCGCACCAAAGAACAGTGCCGTAAGTGCCTTTATTACCCTCATTTTTTTTAAAACGTTTGCTTCGTCGACGAAGTTAATAGGACTGGGAGACGTCAGGTAAAGTACAGCTAGTTTTTTGCGTTTCGTATCTACCTACAATTGCTATTAGGCAAAGGTGATTTTAATTATAGCGCCATCTATCGGGAGTTTTATCACAGCCTTACTGAAAAGTTAGGTTAGGTTAAATAGTGCCGTATCTTTCTTCTTACGGTACCATCTCCTGCCGGAAGTCGGCTATCATTAGGGCTTTCCTTATCTTAGACCCTGCTGTCCGGAACAGAGATCTAGTGCATTCGAAATATTATAAACGGGATGTGAACCGCGATTACCTTTATTGAGCTCCCGATATTTCGAATGAACTTAACCGTGAATCATTAAAAACTCTTAGAGATCTAGTGCTCCAATCCACGTTCTAGAGTTTTTGGTCTATCTATTTATTTATTAAAAAAAAATTGTCTAACAGCGATGCAGTGCGATGAAACCTGCGAGTCATACGACCCGTGCATGTCACCGTGTCCGATGGAAACATGCGAAAACACCTACTACTACAAAGAAATACAGCCTATATGTGAGCGAGATACTTGTGTCGAAGGTAAGAAGAGATTAAGTACAGAGTTTTGCCAATAAATGCTTTATTTTAAATATTCTATTGAATCAGGCGTTAGGAGCTTTATTTTAAGTAATAACTATTGCTATTTCACTAGGTCTTTTATGAGGATGATTTTTATAATCGTTATTTTAAATGCAAACATCACTAGCTGTGTTGACAAGGTTTTTTTAATGGCCAAGTCACAACTAAGATCAGAATTTAAGTCAGCCGATATTATACATTGAGAAGTCAACACTCTCTCTCTATTTCTTACTAAGAAACAGACAGAGACATCATAGATAACTGACACATAAGATAACCGGAACTTAACAGAGTGGTGAAACAAACCCATAGATCTACTGATCTATGCCAAGTTTCTTGCGGCGCATTCTTCTTGGCAATGATGGTCTTTCCGTATGCGCTGGTAGATTAAAAAAAAGACATGTAAAAGAGCCCTTGGTACTATTGTTCTAACTCAACTCAAAACGCAGGCTGCAAAAAACCCGCCGACAAACAGGTGACATGCCCGGAAGGTAACATAGTCAAAAACAGTACGTCGTCCGAATGCGTGCCGCGCGCACAGTGCAAGCCGACGTGCATCACGCTTCAAGATGGCCGCCAGATACTGGAGGGGGAGGTGATAGAGCAGGACGCCTGCCACACCTGCCGGTGCTCGAAGAAGCAGCGGGTGTGCACCGGGCTGCCGTGCTCTACTGTACAGGTGAGCTTATTGTTTTTTTTTTAATGAACTAAAGACAAGTCAGTTAAAAAGGAGGAGTTTGTTATTGGTGTGACTACAAGTCGGCTGGCAATAAAATGTGATGGTTATGTTTTTTGATATTTTTTATACCTCAGCTTTTGGGGAGTGCCACTATAGAGAGATCTCTCTCCAGGCAAATGTTATGATGCATGGGGACCGAAGTCCGAAGGAAGAGAGTTGGAAGTTGTATTTATGCATCCGTGTTGAGAAACTTCGTTAGCGGGATGTAGAACAGCTGTCACTAGAGCAGACATTAGAACTGGCGCTGGCTACTCGTGCGTCGTAGTAGTTATGTAGAGACCATCTAGGTGGCGCTAGTGTCGCTATAGATATAAGTAGATTTATAAATGCAATATTTGAAAAAAAGCTAAATTCGATAAATGTTGTAGGTTATACAAAAAAGCGCTCTTGTTTTCTGCGTATCCTAGTACTTTATAACTAACAAAACTTATATGCCCTCGCGTGCGCTCGGCCTTCCGACGCATACTCGTCCGACACTCAACTTCTTAGTATTTTCTTGACATTGTCACAGGAACCCCTGGTCCCCACGACCCCGCTGTCGCGCGACACGACCCCGTACGACGAACCGATGAAGTGCCTCACCGGGTGGACCAACTGGATCAACCGGGGGCCTCCGGAGACTACGGATGGACACTCCATCGACAGGGAGCCCCTGCCAAGGCCTAATGAGCTGGTAAGGCCCCCCTCCTATCATCATAGCTTGGCTAAGTAAAGTTTTTGGAAATGGTGCAAATTATATTTTTTTACTAGCTGTAGCCAGCGACTTCGTCTGCAAAGAATTCGTATCGCTATCCCGCGGGAACTACGTAATTTTCCGGGATAAAAAGTAGCCTATGTGCTATTCCAGACTTTTCTATATCTATGTGCCGAATTTCATCCAGATCCGTTGAGCCGTTCTGGCGTGATTGAGTATCAAACAAACATCCATTCATCCATCCATCCATCCAATTCTATACTTTCGCATTTATAATATTAGTTAGATTCGACAGTCGACGTGTTAATAAACGAGGAACTGCAGTTCCTTTATTCTTATTCAATTAGATTTTTTTTTAAGTAGTCGATACGACATTTTTGTGAAGTTTAATGCCACACAGTAATAACGCTACGACCAATGATTGCTAAGATTTCAATTTCAACGTACGAATAAACTTTCAGTTAGAAAGTTTGGCGACACCGGCTTTCCTAGAGAATACGACAACTTCCATTTGTCTTTACTATTCCGTGATGTCCCTATAATACTAAAGTAGGTGATCTATAAAAGTTCCGATTACCTTTGAGGCACACAGCCTTAAAAACATGACCGTCCCTTTTCAGTCAATAGGCCGTCCGATGTGTGAAAAGGACAAAGCGGTAGATATCAACTGCCGCACGGTGGACGGCCACAAGGCGCCCAAGGAGACCGGGCTCAACGTGGAGTGCAGTCTCGAGCGAGGGCTGGTCTGCGACGAGGTCGGCAACGAGTGCCCGGACTTCGAGATACAGGTGTTATGCCAGTGCGAAGAGGAGGAAGGTAGGTGCTTTTGGTAAAATTTCTATTTTCTATATTATATTTTTTTTATTTTAGTAGTCTCTGCCTATCCCTGTGGGAAAGAGGCGTGACGATATGTGTGTATGTATGTATTCTATATTGCGCGGCAATTTGGCCCAGTCTGCATACAAAACCTTATCACTTCTCATGCTCGTAAAGTGATTCTTTATGTCAAGAGAAGGCTGCATAAAATGGCTTGTATCCTCTTGTGCATAAAGTAGTTTATTTTGTAGCTGAAGCAAGTAGGTCATATATACAGCCACTTACACATTACAACTTCATTTTTAATAAACACGTTTTTATGATATGATGTTAGTTATATGTAAAAATTAAAACATTTATGGTTAAAGAACTTTATTTCTCAAAGAAATTTACATTTCACTTATTGAGAAAATGCTAGAATATAAAAATTAAAAATAGGCGAGCATCTTAATTAAAGTAACATGCAAGTTTAGACCTAAGTTACACATATATACAAATTGAGTTTGTTTGCACATATACAAATTTACAAACCTAACTTATTTAGTTAATATCTAAATACAAATTTAAGATTAATAAACGTAAATTTATTCCAGGTCACTCGGAACTTGAACCTACTCCGCCCCCCTTCCAATGCCTGAACTCGTCCCACCCCAACAACCCGCACCCTACCGACTGCGCCAAGTTCTACGAGTGCTCGCCCGATCAGCAGAACCCCGAGAAACCCCACGCGGTCGTCAAGGACTGCCCCGAGGGGTTGCTGTATAACAAGAAGCTGATGATCTGTGATTGGCCAGCCAGCGTGCTGCCAGACAGGCCAGAGTGCAGAAACGACACTAAAGGTAGGTACAGACCGATTAACTGAAACCTCGCCCGCGCGGGTACAGGGGCGCGGGGTGGGACGACAAAGGGGGCCAAGAGCGGTGCGGGTGGGTAGTGCGCCTAAAACATTCATACATATCCATATTCACAAACTTTCGGATTTATAATATTAGTAAGATTATTGAGGTACTAGGTAGTAGTTAATGAAGGACGAGAAGGTGTCAGAAAGCCGAGCTTACGCGAAAAAAAATCAAAATCATTTAATGGTAACAAAAGATGCAAAATGTTAACAGTGGTTGGTACCTCTTTTTAAGTATGCAATAACTGTGCTAAGAGGCACCTTTCCTACGGGAGGATTAGATAAGCTATTTTGTTGCAATTAATTAACATTACATCATTTAAAAAATGTTAGAGAGAATAACAAATCCAAAGTTACACACAATATGAGCAAAAACAATAATTTTAAATATACATCTATATTGTGTGTGTGTGTGTGTTCGTTCGTGTGTATGCGCGAGCGTGTGTATTTGAGCATTATTTATTATTCTGCGAGTTAGACAATTATTGCCGTTTGTAAATACTTAACTGTAGCATTAATAATCTTGGATAATTTTTATAATTTACAGAATCGCGGGAAATGTTAACAACGGTTCCAGTAACAGTGGAGACTTCTGGCACAGGTTTGCGACTCCATGTTTTTGTCTAAATCAGCGATGCGTGGACGTGTCTTTAATAACTTTACTTTTCATACTTTACCTATTAATTTTCATTTTGCTGAGTGCTCATGCTTTTTATAAGCTGTGACGTCACGTATATTTTCCAACTTATTTTTTTTTAAGGAATAACTCTTCATCATCTTCCTAGCGTTCTTCCCGGCATTTGCTACGGCTCAGTGAGCCTGGGGTCCGCTTTGAAAACCTAATCCCAAGATTTGGCGTGGGCACTAGTTTTACAGAAGCGACTGCCATCTGACCTTCCAACCCAGAAGGGTAACTAAGCCTTATTGGGATTGGTCCGGTTTCCTCGCGGTGTTTTCCTTCATCGAAAAGCTCATGGTAAATTTCAAATGTAACGAGCCTCTGCTTGAGGGGCCACAGGTCAAACCGCTAGGCTACCACGGCTTTTAGGAATATCACTTATGAGAATAAAATTAAAAGTTACATCGGATGGAGTGTTGCCTTCTGTATAATTTTGTGAATGGGTTTCTACCAAAAAAATGATTTTATTTGTTATATTCCTTTTACTGCTTATTTAGTGACTTTGCCATCAACGACGCAAGCGCCGCCGACGACCAGGCTATGCCCGCCCGGACAGGTCTACAAGAAGTGCGCGTTCCCTTGCGACAACCTCTGCAACCACTTTAAGACGACCCTCGAGCTGAAAGGCCAATGTACTTTCGAGAAGGTTAGTATTACTATGGTTTATTTTAACTGCTGAAAGAAAGAGAGAGGTAATAAAGCGACTATCGTCTGTTCCAATCCATGATTTGAACGCTTTTGTTAATAAGTTCATATAATAATTAGATATATGTCGGAGCGTCGTTACAATGACTAAACTTATGATAGTTAAAGTACTTTGTTGAATGTACCCTCATTAGTTATTGCTTTTATGAAACGTCAAGCGATGACAACTGGTCGTTGTCGGTTATCGCTTGGGGGTGGTCTGTGCTTGGCTCAGTTGCAACTACCTGCAATGTTAGTAAAATGACAGAGTTACATCTGATGACGGTGAGAAGGAGAAGGCATTCTTGATCAAGACTCGATAGAGCTCAGACGTCTAAAGTAATCTATTGCCATCGACGTACTGCTTTGAGTTTAATGGTGAATTGTTAGTGCATCCAAGTGCTAAGTACCTTTGCACTAAGTATCTAGCCTTATTTCGGTGGTTAACGATATTCTTACCATTGATAGGCCAGTCAGTGGGCGCAAGCACAGAACTCTCCACGTTTCGTCTATTAGAGTGTGTGATCGTCCTGAGTCCTTTGTGTAAGCGCTATTTGAATAAAGACTGGCTGTACAAGTGAAACACGTGTGCTGTTATTTCTATCTCATTAATGTACCTTGAAGATGGTCGAGATGGTGACCTAAGCTCGGCTACGCATAAAGCTCGTTTGAATCCTGACCGACCAACCTAACAGTTTATCCAATCCTTAGTCCTCGACATATACATACATAAATCACGTCTTTATCCCTTATGGGGTAGACAGAGCCTAAGATAACAAGGCCTAAAAGCCACGTTTAGCATGATTTTGGGTGTATAGGTGGAACGACAAAGCAAAATAGTTATGGGTTGCTAGCATCGTCTATAACATTCTTCATTCACGGCCTCTGCAGTGATTGTACTAATACTAATGTTGTTTCTGCAGAAATGCGTGGATGGCTGCGTGGACGAATCCATAGCTAACGTAAAGTGCGAGTTTGCGTCCCGCTGGCGCGACGAGAAGACCTGCGTGCCGCTCAAGGACTGTACCTGCTACTCCGAAGGGAAAGTTGTCAAGGTCCCTATTACAATTTGTTTAAGCGTTCACGATTTATAGTCGTAGTTACAACAAACTGTCCGGACGTGACTACGGCTACGGCTGCTGTAATATGGTCAAAACGTCGAGGTAGTATTTAATATTTATTTATTTTGATTTGGTCCCTGGAAATTTGTGTCCTTTTTACAGTCGTTTTAGTTGAATTGTAGTGGTCCTACCTAAACTGTCCACTTCAAATCTGGCGAGTAAATTGCTGTTATCGAAGTGACTAAATTTGACAAGGTTTTTTTTAATGGCCAAGTCATAACTAAAATCAGTATTTAAGTCAGCCGATATCATACATTGAGAAGTCAACACTCCGTCTCTATTTATTACTGCGAAACAGACAGAGACGTCATCATAGATAATAAGAATAACTGACAATGAAGATAATTTGGAACTTAACAGAAAGTGGTGTAACAGGCCCTTAGTGTTCTTAATTACTTCTTCTATAACAATTTCTAAAATTACGTTTCAGCCCGGCGGCGTAGTAAACGACGGATGCATAAAATGCCAGTGCCTCGATAACGAATTACATTGTGACACCAGCGAGTGCGTGTCATCGGGCATCCCATTTGTGTCATCGTCGCACTTGCCTATGATAATGACTACACCTAAGACTACTGTCCCGACTACTACAGCTGCCCCGTGGACTACTGTCCCTACGACTACCAGTGTCCCGCTGACTACAAGTGTCCCGACGACAACCAGTGTCCCGTCTACTATTCCGTTGATTATTAAATCTGTGGTTACGCCTCCACCTGAATGTAACCCTGACAGGTATGTTGTTTTCATTATTAGACTAGTTTTCCGCGACTTTTTCTGCGGAGAATTCGTTTATCGTACGTCCCCGGCAACTTTATAATTTTCGATTGGTTGTGTAGTTTACGCTTGAAAGCGTGACAAACAAACAAAGTCACATGCGTATTTATTACAAAATGTTCTCTCGAACAAAAATGCCAAAAAGCAGACCGAGTCCGGGATTCACGTTTAATAGAAAGAGTAGGTGATGTTTTTAGGAAGACTGCACGTCTAGCACGACAGCGCACAAGAGTCGCGTCGCGCGCGAGATAGATTGCCCGTCTTTTTCTTACTGTTCGTTCTAGAAAGAGACGGATGGCCTATCTTGCGCGCGACGCGACTTTTGTGCGCTGTCGTACTAACCGGGCTGTTTATGATTCGGATGTTAACTGTTAATGTAGGTACAAGAACCTTCTCTGGGAGGGTTCGCCTCTCCCGGCGTCATCCTTCACCGCCAGCTCGGTTGACAACGAGCACTTCGAGCCGAGCTTTGCCAAACTCAACGGGCAGCCCGTGGGTGATTCTGGTATGTATATAGAACATTACCCGCGACATTCTACGCTTAAAATAAAGTGCTTAGTAATAGATTGATAAACAAGGGTTGAAATGCCAAGAGACCTCTAACAATGTGCTGATGCCCTAGTACTCTTGCTCCACGACTGAACAAAGAAACGCTTCAAAAATCGAACGCGATTCATTCGTATTCCAAAATAAGCTCTTAGAGGATCTGATATCCTGGTACTTAAACTCTCCCTCCGTCTTACGCCTGACGCGAGTTTAACATTTTTTACCCATCCCGAAAAGTGCCCAACGCCGCTAAAGAAGTATTCGCTTCAAAAATACCGTCTTCTCACTATGTAACAGCGGGCAGTTGGAACGCAGCCGTCCAAGACACCAACCAGTTCATCCAGGTGGAACTGCCGCGGCCCACGCCGGTGTATGGGGTCCTCATGCAGGGCAGCCCGCGCTTGGACCAGTACGTCACCAGCTACGAGCTCATGTACGGAGACGACGGCCATGCGTTCTCCACTGTGGATGGGGCTGATGGGAAACCGCAGGTCAGTATGGATTCACTTCTGAGTGTGATCCAAGAATGTACAAAGATCAAAGAACAGCGTCATGCTGTCAGCATACCAAAAATTACCCAACTATTATGTAGTACAGTACTATAACTATGGTCCATAAATTCTTTTAACAATCCGGGGCTCGTTGTACATTTTCTATCCAAACTGTGGTGGCTGAGGGCATTATTAAAAAGGCATATATGAAATTATAATACTTTCTTTTATTTAGATTTTTAAATTAAACTATTATTATATTTGTTCTTTGTTTCTGTATTGTTTTGTACTGATTTGTGGTGTTCAATAAAGATTATTTGTATTTGTATTGTATTGTATTATACTTAATTGACAACATTTCATTTTTATAACACCTGAAAATGTATATATGGTTCGAAAGCATTTTGCCTCCTGATCACTGCAATATGTTTATATAATTTTAATATCGCTTATTATAAAAAATAAAAAATAATTAAAAATATGTCCTAATTTTACCAAAACTACCACATGATAGGTGAAACGCCTTTGCTTTTTTCACGAGAAAAAATAAGCGATCATAACTTTGTATTTTTGACAACTTCAAAGTAATAGGGGGGCAACTCTGAAATTCTATTTTCGAATTTCGTTGCATACCTTCTCTCTCACTCTCAAGATAATGACTATTAGTATGACCGGAACAGCACGAAGCGAACCTCGAAAATCGAATATTGGAGAATTGGGCCTGACATTGACAATTTGAAATTAACGTCGGGTTTTTTTTCTATAGAGAAAAGACAAAGGGATAAGTGTGTATTCTGTGATAGTATCGGAGTTACGCCCTTTTAGAATAAGCACAAATTAATAAATTAATTATAAAATAAATACAAGCCCTAGCGAAAAAATTTAACTGTCAGCATGTTCATCTTTTCAAACAAAATACAGAGAACCATTAAAATTATAGGCTCAGAAATATGAAATGTTGTCAATTATCTTATTAGCTATCCTACCTACAATACTTAAAAAGTATAATCCGCTCAACTCTCTGACAGCAAAAAAAGTAATTTACCACGTGTTTTTCACCATAAACTTCCCTTGCCAGGTCTTCCGAGGTCCCATAGACCACACGAGCGTGGCCAAGCAGATGTTCACTCCGTTCGAGGCGAGGTTCGTCAGGGTCCGGCCGCTGACCTGGCACGACGCCATCGCTGTCCGCTTCGAGCTGATCGGCTGCGGCGAGGTGTCAACTACCTCTGTCCCTACGTTTACCGTAAGTCACGGTTATCATGATTTGTTAAAAAACTTTTCACAAAATCATTTTGACACTTTATTATCTGCTTTAGTTTGTACTTATGAGCGTTTATTCCTACTGAGCTGGCGACGTCCCATTTTTGGTGTTTTTTACGATTATTTTATGGAAATTGAATGAAAGTTTAAAATGTGCGTCTGTAGTGCACTTCTTTTTTAGTGTATTAAGAGCGTGCATCCCTACTGAGCTGGGGACGTCGCATTTTTGGTGATTTTTTGCGATTATTTCACAGAAAATGAATGAAAGCTTCAAATGTCCGTGTGTAGTGCTCTTCGTTTTTAGTGTATTAATGTGTCTAATGCAATCATTGATCGTGATGGACTTTTATTTTCTTATTAAACGAGATATAGTATTTTATCCCGTTAATACGAAAATAAAAGTTCATTAAGGAGCCAGCTCAGTAGGGATGTACTCTCTTGATCCTTAAATTGATATGATTAAAAAAAAAATTGGTTGCCTGTAAAGTCGGTATACGGGCGAAAGTTTTACGTGACAACGACTTTGAGTGGTAAAATAATTTTAATGTGAATATTCATTCGTATAGTAGGAAGAAGGATGAAATAATAGTAACAATTTAAAACATTTATTTATACAAAGAATTATATTTAAAACATTAATTTATACAAAGAATCTAAATCGAAATAGAAGCGCAAGACATGAACCGGTGTGTATGCCTATCTCTCTCACTCTCTCTCTCTCGCTCTGTCTCTCTCGCTCTTAGGCGGGCTAACTGTGCTCGAGTGGAAGGGACGCGTGCCTTTCACTTTTTATGTCTGTCTCTCTCGCTCTTAGGCGGGCTAACCATGCCCGCGTGCCTCTCACTCGCTCTCATTGTGAGCGCATAACGTGAGCGGAGCGTAACGCAGTTTCTTGAAGTGTCACCCGGCAAACCAATTTATAAGACGTTGTCACGTCAAAATAAACCCGGTTCAAGCCTGACCTTAATTTTAGAGTCCGAAAAATTCAGTGTTAAAAAAAATACACAACGATATCCTTAGAACTTGTACAAAATGTAGTGTACATTGCTAAATTAACTCTTTCATACATACACACACAAATCACGTTTTCATCCCTTACGGGGTTGACAGAGCCTAAGGTAACAAGATTGTGGGTGGACAGGTGGAGGCTAATTTGATTCCACTTTCCATCTATACGCGTAGGCGTAGAGTCGTGCTAAGCGTAGCCCTAGGGTCTTGTTATCTTAAGCTCAGTCTACCCCGTGAGGGATAGAGACGTGATTTGTGTGTATCTTTTTTTTAAATACCAAACAGCCTTATTCATAAAAAATCCTTAATTGAGGTTTGATCAGTTCATTAGTTAACAGACTGATTAAGCTTATTTGACAGAAAAAAGTATGATTCATAAACGCTTGCTAGCAGTCTGTTAACTAATGAGCTGTTGATGAATGGATTAGACGCGTTATGTTGTCACCTTGACAAATCATAGACCATAAATGGCATTTAAGTGAATTAAAAAAAAAAAATGACAGCAGTGGCAGCGAATTAGCGGGAAACCAGCGAATTAACACGACAGACGAGGCAGTGTGGATCTAGTTTCCTGTACCTTTCTCGAGGGGATACAAACTTAAAAAAAAAAACTGTCTTGCGTATGGTTTTGCTCTTGCCAAAATCAGCTGTTCATATGTGTGGCGGCCATTTTGTGAGTTAGCAGAGAGATAAAGTACGGTCTACGGTCCGCTAACTTTCGGAAGACTTAACAGACCCTTGAAGGACTGATTAGCGCTAATTGACGTTTATGAATCATGTTTTTTTGCATCGGTCCTATAGCGAGCTTATAGCGAGCCTCTAACTTTTTATGAATAAGGCTGAAAGTCTCTTATCAAAGCCATTTACGGTACCAAATTTCTCGATAGGTTGATATTGATGCGCTCCTACCTGGAGCTGGCATGGATAGTAATGGGGACACATACGGACATGAATTCGTACCGATACTAGTAGTAAGTTCCTATCAATTGTTGTACTAGTAGTATGAAAGTTATGCCACTCGGGAAGCTTCGTGTTTCCGAGCTAATACGAATAACCAGCCAATGGGCGGACGGCTGGTGAACTGTCATTTGATGCTTGCAACTGCCGCAGCAAGGGTATTTGTAATTTGGTGTTCGTTTTATATTTTACTGAATCAGGCTTTACTTTGTGGAGGTCCATTTTAATGAACAAAAAATATTTTACTTTGCTACCTACTCCGCTACTCACAATACACAGCAGGGGAATAGCGGAGCAGCAAGGTAAATATTTTTTGTAAATTATTGCTGCAGCAGTAGAGTAGCACTGCAGTAGTAGTAGTAGCAGCAGTAGTAGTAGAGTAGTAGTAGTAGTACTAATAGTAGCAGCAGTAGTAGTTAAGTAGTAGTAGTAATACTAGCAGTAGTAGTAGTAGAGTAGCAGTAGCTCAGTATGTTTTTTGTATTAGTTTAAGAGTCTGTGTATTTTTTCATGTCGAATAAAGTTATGTCTATGTCTATGTCAGTAGTAATAGTAGCAGCTGTAGTAGTAGAGTACCAGTAGTAGTAGTAGTGGTAGTAGCAGTAGTTTTTAGTTTGTCGAAATTTTAGACCATCCTTTTGTCCCCAGCCTGAACCAATGCAGTGCACGGAGCCCCTCGGACTGGCCGCTGACCTTCCGCTGGAGAGCATCGAGGTCAGCTCCAACAACGACGACCGGAAGTACTTCGCGCTGACCGCTGACAGAGGATGGAGGCCGCTGTACAGCACTCCTGGGGAGTGGATCATGGTGAGTCGCTGTTCGCTGAAGGAGGGAGAGAGTTCAGGGGCCTTACCATGACGTCTTACTGCGATTCAGTTTGGGCTCGCTGTCAGATTCATACTAAAAGTGACAGCTAAAACTTGAACTGAGTCGGAATTAGCACGTCATGGTAAGGCCCCAGATAGCTTAGTGCTTAGTGAACTATGGATATCTGACACTTTTGTTTAGTTTATTATTCGTACAATATAAAAATATATTGGTTTACATATAATGACAAGCAAATATAATTCATATTGAAATGGTCAGAAAATTAATAAAAAAGAATACTAAATGTCATAACAATAAAGAAATATCAATACAATAAAAATATAATATCAAATGTCACAAAATCAAGTACCTACATAGGTAAGTAAGGGCCGATTTTTCAATCCTCAGATAAGCACATAATTGACGGATACCCATATAGTTGTTCGTCGAATAGGGCCTACTGACGATTGAAAAATCGGCCCTTAAAAAAAATATTATAAAAAAACAAGGTACTTAACAAATTGCAAATAGTTGGTTCTCCACTAAAGATCGTCAGAAGTAAATCAATTCAAAACGAAATTATAATAAACTAGCTGTTGCCAGCGACTTCGTCTGCAAAGAATTCATTTATCGCTATCCCGCGGGAACTACGCAATTTTCCGGGATAAAAAGTAGCCTATGTGCTATTCCAGACTTTTCTCTATCTATGTGCCGAATTTCATCCAGATCCGTTGGGCCGTTCTGGCGTGATTGAGTAACAAACAAACATCCATCCATCCATCCATACTTTCGCATTTATAATATTAGTTAGATTCGAGAAATGTCAACTAAGAATTGTCTTTAGGTATCAGGAAGTTATCAGAGCGTGTTAACAGGTACATTAACCTTTGCAGTTTGACTTCACATCGCCTCGCAACATAACCGGTGTCAAAACGAAGGGTGGCGTCAACGGCTGGGTCACTTCCTACAATATAATGTACACCTCAGATCTGAGCACCTTCAACCCTGTTATAGACGAATCGGGTTCCGCTAAGGTGTTCCCAGGCAATTTTGACAGGGAAAGTGTTGTGGTGAACGAGTTCCGACCGCCTATACACGCGAGATACCTGAAGGTGCTGCCTTTGAAGTGGAAGGATAATATTGAGATGGGAGTCGAGCCTATTGGGTGCTTCGAGCCGTACCGTAAGTTTCTTGGGCTTTGGTGGTGGGGTTTTGGTGGTTGACTTGATGTGATGTAGTAGGTAAAAAAGCCGTGGTAGCCTAGTGGTTTGACCTGTGGCCTCTCAAGCAGAGGGTCGCGGGTTCGAATCCCGGGCTCGCACCTCTGAGTTTTTCAGAATTTACCATGAGCTTTTCGGCGAAGGAAAACTTCGTGAGGAAACCTGCACGCAACTGCGAAGCAATTCAATGGTGTGTGTGAAGTTCCCAATCCGCACTGGGCCCGCGTGGGAACTATAGCCCAAGCCCTCTCATTCTGAGAGGAGGCCTGTGCCCAGCAGTGGGACGTATATAGGCTGGGGAGAGATGTAGTAGGTCATCATCTCCAGCCTATATACGTCCCACTGCTGGGCACAGGCCTTCTTCTCGGGCTTGAGCTATAGTTGCCACGCGGGCCCAGTGCGGATTGGGAACTACCATTGAATTGGTTCGCAGATGTGTGTAGGTTTCCTCACGATGTTTTCCTTCACCGAAAAGCTCATTTTATATTCACTTGGCGGATTTGTACAGACCCTCGGTGCGCGAGCTAGATTATATAAAAATCGAGTTACAAGATTAGTGTTTTTAGTTAATTAATTACAAAAAAGCGAAATCAGAAATACAAGGGTGTTAAAAGAAATCTGAATCAATTGTGGCAGCCTTTTTCAAATCATCCGTTCTCCCTCCTTTATTTACTCCTTTTTTTTAAAAAGCCTGTAGTGTCAGTAAAGTCGGTTTACGGGCGATAGTTTTACGTGATAACGTCATAAAGGATCATTGATGAAAACTGCTAGCTCTGACGTCACGCGGAACGTGACACTTTTTCGTGCGTGCAGCCGGTGTTCATCGATTTATAAGACGTTATTACGTCAAAAATCAAAAAATGTTGTCCTGTAACCGATGTTTTCATGTGTTTTAGTATGGTAAAGATTACATAAAACATGTGTCTAAGTTTGTTGTGTAGAAATTTCTACTACTTACCTACTTTGTCCTGTTGCTATTGCATGTACTTGTATTATTTTCAATTAAGGAAACTATAGTTCTATTTTCACTCATTGTGACATGGTTATGATGAAAAAAAAACCATTCTACAGCTAAAACAACGGTGGCGCCGACGCAGTCGCCGCTGCAGCCGACCACAGAGGCCTGCGTGCTGTGTCCCGGCATACAGGCGACATCTTGTGACTGCCACAACGCAACTGCCAAGTATTTTGACGGCGACAGCTGCGTCACGCGCGACCAGTGCCCCTGCGTCGAAGGCTTTATGACGTGAGTACAGAATTACCCCCTTATTCATAGGCTTCTGCTAACTTAGCAATCGTTTGTCCTTATCTATCACTTTGACATTTACCTTTCACAGATAAGGACAAACGATTGTTAAGTTGTAGAAGCCTATAGAGCGTTTATGTAAGGGGGTTAGGCGTTAATGCTAAGCAATTTAAGCTGCTTAAAAAGAAATTTCCACGCTGCATGGCATGCTGGTCTGGGAGCAAGGAAAAAACATAGAATGTAACAGCTGGGTACGTATTAAAATATATAAAGTTTAAAATGTATAATAGGTTAAAATACATAATGGTTCAAAATATATAATGCGATTTTCTCAGAACATACATACATACATATCGTCACGCCTCTCTCCCACAGGGGTAGGCAGAGACTACTTTGTTCCACTTGCTACGATCCTGACATACCTCTTTCGCTTCATCCACATTCATCAATCTCTTCATACATGCTCGTCGGTTTCGGGTACTCTTGGCCTGGCCTGGTTTGGTTTCTCAGAAAATTGCAAATTAACGGAATTGTTATAAATTTAACCTAACCTAAACCAAACTATAGATTACACTATCAAAGAAGTTCATATAGCTAATAGTTTCACAGAAAATAGCATTATATATTTTGAACCGTTACGCATTTTAACCCATTATACATTTTAAACTTTATATATTTTGATCCGCTCCCGTACCAGCTGCTTCTCTCGTGGGCTGGTAAAAACCCATAGAGGGAATAGACGAAAATCTTAGAAATCGTGTCATAGGTGATGCAGCTAGCAACACCACGAACATGATTGTTTTAATTTAATAACAGTCTTTATTTTACCTTAGAATAATGTCCCGGTAATGTAAAATAGTTATGTATCTCTGTATTGTTCCCTAACAAGCGTAAAATTAAGTTGTTCTAGAAAGAGAGAGACAATTCTTTGATAATTTATGTCTCGGTTATTTTTATAGCACACTAACTGTTGCCCGCGACTTCGTCTGCAAAGAATTCGTTTATCGCTATCCCGCGGGAATTTTCCGGGATAAAAAGTAGCCTATGTGCCATTCCAGACTTTTCTCTATCTATGTGCCGAATTTCATCCAGATTCGTTGGGCCGTTCTGGCGTGATAGAGTAACAAACAAACATCCATCAATCCATCTAAAATTTCGCATTTATAATATTAGTTAGATCATCAGTTGTTCAATGCTGTGTTTGTGTGTGCAGCTATGCCGTGGGATCTGCGTTCCGTGGCCTCAATTGCGACGAGTGTGTGTGCAAGCTGGGCGGAGTCACCGATTGCAAGCCTGTCAAGGAGTGCGTGTGCGAGCAGGTCAGCGATAGAGACAAGGACAGCTCTATGCTGGAGACTGTCAGGGCACCAGACCCTTATTTCATAAATGTGATATGTGACAAGTGACTAGGGCAAGATATAGGTGCGGGTGGTAGGGCCTTGTGCAAGTTCCGTCCGGATAGCTACCACCATCTTACTCGCAAATCCTGCCGCTAAGCAGCAGTGCTTGCACTGCTGTGTTCCGGTGTGGAGAGTAAGACAGCCGGGGAAATTACGGGCACTTCATCTTAGCCCTCTAGGTTGGCAACGCATCTGCAATCCCTCCGGGGTTGCGGGTGTCTATGGGCAGTGGTGATCGCTTACCATCAGGTGACCCACTTGCTCGTTTGCCTTCCTATTCGCATAAAAAAAAAAAAAAAAAAAATAGGTCGATTTACAAAAGCTGGCACGAATGGATTGAATAAGTGAATGATAATACTATGTGTGTATAACAAATTGATTAAATACAGGTTGAGGTTTATTTTTTCTGGAGTATTATGTACTTGTTTACAAAATATTAGGAGGCCCCTGTACAAGAACGTCACTCACACAGTGACAAGTGTCATTATTTCGTTCATTCCATCCGTGCCAGCTCTTGGGAATCGACCTGTACATTACTGACTTCAAGAGTTCATAATGTCAGCCGAAAGACGTCCACTGCACGACATAGGCCTCCCCCAAGGCTCTCCACTCGGACCGGTCCTGTGCCTTCCGCATCCACCGCGATCCCGCGATCCTGATCAGGTCATCGCTCCATCTTGTTGGAGGCCTGCCGACAGCTCGTCTCCCGGTCCGCGGACGCCATTCGAGAACCTTCTGACTCCATCGGCCATCGGTCCTGCGTGCAATGACTTCAAGAGTTACAAATAACAACTGTTTTCAGGGCTTAGTACCAAAGCTGACTGCGTCCTGCGAATGCCTTTGCAACCCATGCCCTGCTGGCACTAAGATCTGCCCCACCAGCAAGCTTTGCCTGCCGTTGGAGAAGTGGTGCGACGGCCTCCAGGACTGCCCTGATGATGAAAGGGATTGCACCACCACCGTCCGCCCTACGGTGGTGACGACCGTGGAGCCGACCGTCGTCACCACTGTGGCGGCGACTGTAGCGGCGACGTTGCCTACTACTACTGCTAAACGTGAGTAAAGTTAATGGAAAGATGTTGGTGTGGTGATGGTGCTACTTAAACTGTCTCCGACTTATTTCTTTCTTTTATTGGTTGTCTGGTAGAGATCGTTATTAAGCGATAAGACCGCCTATTGTCTAACTTGTTCTTTGTTTCTGTATTGTTTTGTACTGTGTTGTGTGGTATGGGTAAAAAACTTGAGTAAAGTACCTGTCTATTTATGTTTATTTAATCATTCAATATAAAATTATACCATCACTTAAAATTAAATGTTTAAAAAATTATATTTAAATCGTCGGCTTAAAATAGAAAATGTCAACACTTAAAAATTCATATAATAATGGAGTGTTTTCAAGTAAGTTATTTTTTTTTTTTTCAATTAAGGATCGTTGTAAATAAAATACTATTTAAATACAAATAAAAAATGTCAAGAACTGGAAATTGGAATTAAAAAAGAAACTAAAAGAAATATATATAAAAATATGAATTAAATATTAAATATGTGCAAATAGACCACACTACAAACTGTCCAAATTAGAAAAATGACTTAATTTCCATATCAGTTCTATTCACTACTACAAAGAACAGGTTCTTTTCTTAAGTTTTTCTCCTATAGGACCGTATATTTCTGAACAATGCTTCAAACCAGAAAACTTGGACAAATCCGAAAATAAAGTTATGGCCGATAAGATGAAAAAAATATAAAGACTTACCTGCTATGGGTGATTTTAGGTGTAACGCACCACGGTTTGACCCGGGTTCGATTCCCGGCCATAGCTTTACTTCTTGTTTTTTTTTTAATTCTATTATGTTTTTTTTTTCTTCAGCTCTAGAATGCCCGATAGTGGAATGCCCTCCTGGCTACATGGTGCGTCTGGTGTCGGCTTCTCGCTACAGCAGTTCGTTGACCTCGGACCTCCCCCCTCCGCGCCCGCGCCAGTCCTACAACCGGTACTACCGGGGGGGTGCTAAGGGTAGCGCCAGGGGAGGATACTCGAAGGGAGGTTACTCGAAGGGAGGGTACTCGAAGGGAGGATACTCGAAGGGAGGATACGGTGAGTATTGCCGAAGTTCTTATAAATATATGTACATTATAGTTGTGACTAAATTGCTATAGTTATATATAATATTATTCCGTGTGTGGTGCAAATTCTCGGTGAAACAAACATACATACACAAATCACGTCTTTATCCCTAACGGGGTAGACAGGACCTAAAGGCCACATGTAGCATGATTGTGGGCGTATAGGTGGAACGGGAAATCAGAATAGTGATGGGTTGCTAGCCGCATCACCTATTTAAAATAAAAAGTCTAGAATATAGGATATTAGATACTAATAGATGTATAACTACTACTGTATCACATGTTTACAATTTGTTTTGTGTGCCAAAGTTAATAAATAAATAAATATAAGGAATGGGCCAAAATCTTAAGAATCGTGTTATAATAATAATAATAATAATATATTTATTATATATTTATTTATTTATTATATTTAATATATAAATTTATTTTTATTATTTGTTATAGGCGATGCGGCTAGCAATCCATCACTATTTTAATTCGCCCTACCTACGCTAAACGCGGCCTTTAAGTCTTGTTAACTTGGGCTCGAGTCCGGTTCATAATGCCAAGTTCTCATAAGGCTCTGTCTACCCCTTATGGGATAAAGACATGATTTGTTCTGGGGTCATAGCGTCGACGCTAACCAACATACAAAAAAAATGTATCCGAATCTTAGCCAATATTCATAAAGATAAAAATAAAATATAAAAGAAGATTTATTGCCACAAACAACAATAATAGTAACAGCAGTAGTATAGTGTTAATTATGTAACAGCTATGATAATAAACATTTCTGATTCTGATTCTGATTCTGAATAACAAACAGATATATTAAGCTTTAACCTTATTTTTAGTACATATTCATCAAACTGAGATGGAAAATGGAATCAAAATATCAAATACTAAATTTCAACTGAATCGTTTCAGTTCGTGGAATTATAACAGAAAGAAATACACATTCTCGTATTTATAATGTTAGTGTTATGGATTACGGTTAATATCTTCTAACCTAACTTTTCTCCCCAGTTAAAACCCCGCAGCTTACGCCTGACTTCTCCCTCGAGAAAGCCTCTCTGACCAGCAAGGTCCCCGTGAAGGAGTGCCAGCAGTTCAAGTGCGTGCCGAAGCTGCCCCCCCTCAAGCCGGGGGTCATCGCCCCCCCGCAGGTGTGCTCGGCCCCCGTGTGTCCCCCAGGGTACAGTTTGAAGCTCGAAGCTGTCCCGCCGGGGGCCAACCAGTGTCCCCAGTAAGTATAGCATTTACAGATGGACTGCATTCCGATTGGAGCGCGGAAGAATTAAAAAAAACTGGCCAAGTGCGTGTCGGACTCGCGCAAGAATGGTTCCTTGTTATTATATAAAACGGGAAAAAAATCATGTCTGTTGTATGAGAGTACCCCTTAAAATATTTAATATTCATTTTATTTTGTTTTTAGTATTTTTTGTCATAGCGACAACAAAGATACATCATCTGTAGAAATTTCAACGGTCTAAGTATCACGGTTCATGAGATACAGCCTGGTGACGGACGGACGGACGAACAGCGAAGTGTTAGTAATGTTTCCGTTTTTACACTTTGGGTACGGAACCCTAAAAAACCGGCCGCGAGTCGGACTTGCGCAAGTGTATATACATAACAGACTAATGGACGGACGGACAACGAAGTGATTTTGTAAGGGTTCCCTTTTTTCCTTTTAAGAGGTATGTATTCCTACTGAGCTGGCAACGTCGTATTTTTGGTGTTTTTTTTACAATTTCACAAAAAATGAATGAAAGTTAAAATGTGCTCTATACAAGTTATTCTTTTTTAGTGAATAAATGTGTCCAATGCACTTTTTTATTTTATCAAACGAGATATTTTCTTATTGCCTTTGATACAAATTAATTAATTGGACACATTGATACACTAACAGCGAAGAACTTGTATTGACCACATTTCAAACTTTCATACAATTACTGTGAAATAATCGTAAAAAAACACCAAAGTAGCGACGTTGCCAGCTCAGTAGCAACAAACGCTCTTAAGGCACGGCACCCTAGAAACGGAAGATTTTTAAAACAATTTTAGTGGGAACCCAAAGTTAAACTATGTAGGTATACATTGCTCTGTAACCTCTTAGATACGGCTGCACGCCGCCGCCGGAGCGGCCAGTGTACTGCAACGTAACCGGACGTACGTTCACCACTTTCGACGGGCATGAGTACAAATATGACGTGTGCTTCCACATCCTGGCGAGGGACGTCTCGCCTGCCGGCGCCTGGACCGTGCTCGGTAACTGCTAGATTTAATTCAAGGTTACACCCAGGGACCGGAACCGGTTAATTTTTGAAACCGGTATCGTGCACTCGCTCTAGAGCGAAAAGGATTTCGTTTCCGTTCGCGGTTACCGGTTAAAGAACTGTTCAATTGTGATACCGGTTTGTGCGCTTTTCGTTCGTCGTTCGTTTTTGGGGAACGAAATTAACCGGTTAAATTGAAATTTACGGAGATAGAACTTGTTTTGCTATCTCTTTAATACCACTACTGGAGCGTCTGGCGTATGTCGGCGGCGGTTGGGCTTAACCGGTATAATTTCGCTAACGCGAACGTTAAAATTTCGTTTTCTGTATTTAACGGTAAGCAAGACTATTTCGATTTTTTTATTCGTTCCATCAATTAACCGGTATATTATCGAACGAAATAAAATAACGTTATTGGAACAATATTAACAGGTATATCAATAACGGTTCCGGTCCCTGGTTACAACATCTCCAGCCTATATACGTCCCACTGCTGGGCACAGGCCTCTCAGAACGAGAGGGCTTGGGCTATAGTTCCCACGCGGGCCCAGTGCGGATTGGGAACTTCACACACACCATTGAATTGCTTCGCAGATGTGTGCAGTTTTGCTCGCGATGTTTTTTTTTCACCGAAAAGCTCATGCTAAACAAATGCAATTTCGCTCATATATTAGCATTCTTTCATTCGGCATATTTGAAGTTCGTTGTTCATTGAATTGCAGCTTTTTTTTAGGTGTAGGTAAAGAAGAGGTTTCAGGACGATCAAGTGGCTTGGCGTCAAGTACAGATGTAGTGCGAAATGATTTTCCATGACATTTCGTTGAATCCCATGCGGTTTTCAACGTTAACAACATTTGAATAAGGTTCTTATTTATAAAACAATTTAATCTGACAGCTGCATTGTATTCACGGCTTTAATGACATGTCACTAAAATTGAAAACCGAATAAAATTTTACGAAATGTCATGGAAAATCATTTTGCACTACACCTGTATGTTTAATTTTGCTTGTTCGTCTCGAAAACGTCACGGTCAAATTTCAAAAAACTACCACGCTAGCGGGAAAAAAGTGCTTTTACGCGCCGATTTTGGAGGCCAAAGATAGCCTTTTCCAGCTATTGCGGTGGTAACTTAACTATTGTTATGCAGTCCGCAAGAAGTGCCGCGTGGGCGGGTGCCAGAACGAGCTGCTGGTGCGTCAGGATGACCAGCTCATCTTGGTGAAGCCCAGCCTCATGATCGAGTACGACAACTATGAGTACACAGGTAACACTTCTCTTCTTACTATCTTAGTAATATTATAAAGGCGAAAGTTTGTAAGCTTGGATGTCATGGCAAAACGGCTAAACCGATTTTATTGAAATTTGGAACAGTGATAGTTACAGTCCCGGAGAAGGACATAGGACAGTTTTTATCCCGGAAAATAGCATAGTTCCAAAGGGACAGCGATAAGCGAATTCATCGCAGACGTAGTCGCGGGCAACAGCTTGTACATACATACGTAAATCACGTCTTTATCCCTTACGGGGTAGATAGAGCCTAAAGCAACAAGTCCTACAGGCCACGTTAAGCATGATTGTAGGCTTATAGGTGGAAAATAGAATCAACATAGTGATGGATTACTAGTCACATCGCCTATAACCGACCGGATAGCCTAGTGGTTAGAGAACCTGACTATGAAGCTTGAGGTCCCGGGTTCGATCCCCGGTCGGAGTAGATATTTGTATGATGAATACGAATGTTTGTTCTCGAGTCTTGGGTGTCTAATATGTATATAAGTATGTTTATCCGTTGTCTAGTACCCATAGTTTGCCTAGTTAGGGACTAGGTCAATTGGTGTCAAATGCCCACGATTTTTTTTTATAACATGATTCCCATTTTCACCCATTCCCTCCAACACTTCATACTTCATTCAACACTTCTGACATGTCAATAAGGCGAGGATTTTCAAATAGGGGGGCGCAAAGACCCGCATAAGGGGGGCGTAGATCACTAGTACGGTTAACGACCTTGTTTACCTCTACACCAGTGTTTTAAAACTTTTTGCAGTCACGGACCACGTTCAAAAATTCAAAAAGTCCTCGGACCGCTGTCTAAGCTTATTATAAAATGAAATGTATTCATTTCACTGCCGCCGGGACGAGCGCTCCATGAGGCAGAACTACGAATAAGTCCGAAACATGTCGAGCATTTTATACGTGACATCCTTTTGTGCAACTAAGCTAATATAATATTTTTTTATTCAGTTGACCAGACGAACCAGATCTGCTTCCAAAAGAACAGCTTTGATATCAGCCAGATGGGCAATGGGCTGGCCATCAAGAGCAGAAAGTATAACTTCACGGTGCTTTACAACAAAGATGGCGACGTCAAGATCGGGGTGAGTGAACCACTGCAACGTTAACGTTATACAGGGTGTTTGGTAGCCAGGTGCAAAGCCTTAAGGGGGTGATAGCCGAGGTATTTTTGAGCATTTTGAGCCATACATGTCTTAGCCGAAATTTGATATTTTTTTTAAATTGAAAATTTAAAAAAATTATGAAAATACCCAGAATTTGATAGAAACTTGTCAATATTACACCAATGGGCGTTAATTTGTAAACAAAATCTTTTATTTCGGATAGTTTAATGTGTATTGGACCAAATTAAATAATTTTTAAGTGTCTGTCTTGCCACATAAACAAAATGGAGGCATTCGAAATTACTAAAAATGTCTTATTTTGGAACAGAGTCTTTTTCCTGTGCCATAAATTTTTTTTTTAAAAAATCCTGGAAATGTTCAAACATTTTTAAAAACATGCCTGTTTATTGCTCTCTCTTTTAAGGTATCACTCATTCACATTGCTTGCTAAATCTGAGAGAAAAAGTAAAAACCAAACTCGGGGAGCACTCGCTAAGAATGCACTAGTATTGAAATTTCGCGTTTTTTCATGTAATTTACTAGGTAAGTACCTATGCTTACCTAGTAAATTACATAAAAAAAAGTTGTAAAATGAATTAATTTACTATTCAAATCACAAAGAAGTGAAGATTAATGTTTTTTTTTTGTACCTTTTTTTCATGTAATTTACTACTGAAGTACCTACCTTTAACGTATAGTTAGTTGTAATAACCAAACCATTAATTTTATTTCGACAATATCGATTTTATAGCAATTTTGAAACGATCAAAATAGCCCCAAAATTATTATCAGTCACCCTGGTTAACGGTTTTACTTACGCTCTACTATTTACTCAAACCAGGTATATAAGACGCACAAGGGCTTCGTGGACGGCCTCTGCGGCTTCTTCGACGGCAGCCGGGCCAACGACCTGCGGCTGCCGGGCGGTGCGCCCGCGCAGAGCGTGGACGAGTTCGGGCGCAGCTGGGCCAAGCCGGGGCTGTCCCCGCGCGCCTGCCAGACCAGCGCCATCCCGCCGGAGCGCCAGCGCCGCGCGTGGGACCTCTGCGACGTCATCACGTGAGTGTTGTGTTACTTCTTCATATCTACGGTAAACTTAGGTACAAAGATGTGCTGGAACGTCACATGAAAAAATGTGACGTGGAGCCGTCTCAGTGGGAAAACTTGCATCACATCGTGGCGAGTGGAGGTCTCTCGTGAAACACACACATCTTTTCTGTACACCTATGTTTGACAAATAAATAAATTGTATTGTAATTTGAGGGTTTTGAAACTCGGCGTCGGGTTGAGCTCGATACCAAGCGTGACGAATTAAAAGCGCGGTGCCCGCGTACCTTCTCGAAGATTGGCTTCGTGAGCCACACGAGGGTCCACGAGCGGGGGTGAAGTAGTCGCCGTAGCCGGATTCAGCCAGGAGGACTATACTTGCCACTTAGTGCCATCGCCATCTCATAGCGGAGGTCGACGATCGTTAAGCGTTTATCTTTTAGAGACTGTCGCTCGAAAAGGGGGTCCGGTTCATTTTGCCATATAGTCGAGCGAGTGACAGGAAAAAACAAAAGACGGTCGTAAATTTTGAATTTTGAATTTAGTTTTTATTTTTGTAAGCGGCCAGTGCGCGTTTGGCGCGTCGCGGAGGTTTACCATGTTGCAGCGTGTGGCGCCATATCGCAACTGCCATTAAAGGTGATATCAGACGGTTCACTCAAGTGAATGCTGCAGAATGAAAATATCGAACACCGTTTGATCAATTCACTAATGAATTCGTTCGGCACTTTTCTTTCACTTTGCGTTCAGACGTGTCACGTAGTGAAAGATGCAAAATGAAATAAGAAATTGAACAAAAACTTAACCGTCTGATATCACCATGTCTATCTACAGCAAAGAGCCCCTCTCGAAATGCGGCAAAGTCCTCAACTTGGACATGTGGAGGAGCATCTGCCTGGAGAAGCTGTGCAAGTGCACCGAGCTGCTGGTGAACGGCAGCAAGCGGACGGACGAGGAGTGCCGTTGCCTGCTGGTGGAACAGCTGGTGGCCGAGTGCCTGGCTGCCGACAGGGACCTGGACGTGGCGGCCTGGAGACTAACCCTTAACTGCCGTGAGTTAGCCGTCCATTAATCACGTGATGTTTCTTAGCAGCTTTTTAGACCCCCCTCCCCTCGTGATACTTGGTGAGGTTTTGTACTAACCACCAAAGATCATAACTGTGTATTGTTTGATACATACTAAGTTATCAGTTTTATCGGTTTTACGCAATTTTGCAAGATTGTAAAAACTAATTAATTTCGGTTTCGAAAATAAATACACGTGATATCTCCTTAATAATTGTGTTTAAGCGTGAAAAGGTAACAGACAGACAGACGAATATTCGAATATTCAAATTTATAATATTAGTATGGATAATGAGAAGCACGAAAAATAGCGACAATGAAAGTAGTATAATGAAATAAACCCGACCAGACCTGTGTATGAATTGGTATCCTAAAACAGTATATTTCTACAAGCTTGGTTATCTTGCACGTAAGTAGCGGAGTAGCAAGGTAAATATTTTGTGTTCATTAGTGTATTTCTGATTGCAGCGGCCGAGTGCCCACCGCCGTTGGTCCACTACGACTGCTACAGCAAAGCTTGCGAGCCAACATGCTCGGCGAGCGGCGCGGCGCGCCAGGACTGTCCCGCGGAGCCCGGACAGTGCTTCCCCGGCTGCTACTGTCCCGCCGGAACACTACGGCGGGGCGCCGAGTGCGTCACACCGCAGGAATGTCGCGACTGTAAGAGCGATTTCGTTTTCACATTATCCGACCCGATATCGTCACTCCTCTTTCCCATAAGGGTAGGCAGAGACTACGGTTCCACTTGCTACGATCCTGACCTTTTTCGCTTCATCAATCTCTTCATACATTCTCGTCGGAAGGGTACTCTTGACCTGTCTTTTTCAAAGCGTCTCCAATTTGGTTACGGAACGTCCGTCTAGGCACTCATTCACACTCCCTATATAAATCTGTTTAGTTAAGCTACTTTCATCCATCCTCTCCACGTGACCAAACTAACTAAGCATACTTTTTCCAATCCTAGTCAGTATTATCTTCTTTCACACCAGCACTTTTCATTATCACACTATTCTTTATTCTATTTCGATGTTACATCCCTACTAAGCTGACAACGTCGCATTTTTGGTGATTTTGTACATGGGTAAAAAATGATAAACTCGCGTCAGTCGTGAGACGGAGGGAGAGTTTAAGTACCAGGATATCAGGATCCTCTAAGAGCTTATTTTGCAACACGAATGAAGATCGTGTCGCGTTCGATTTTTGAAGTGTACGTTGATGTCGTCGCTTGAATAACAGCGCGTTCTCTCAACTGACCGCAGTTCTAATCTCGTGTAGAAAAAGTTTTTTTTTTCTTTTTGCGCGAGTGTGCGTGTGTATTGTTTTCACTTCTGCCGGTACTCCCGGAGTGCTACCCGCTGTTTTTTTCAGCATGGAAGGGAGCACATTATTATTATACGTATTTATTGTGCTTGGCAGGTGAATGCCACGGGCTTGGCACGCCAGCCAAATACACGACGTTCGAGGGCGACGACATGCCATTCCTCGGCAACTGCACCTACCTCGCATCCCGCGATCGCAACGAGACCGGAGTGCATAAATATGAAGTAAGTTTAGAGAGTCAAATCTCTACTAATCTAACTAATATTATAAATGCGAAAGTTTGGATGGATGGATGTTTGTTTGTTACTCAATCACGCCAGAACGGCCCAGCGAACCTGAATGAAATTCAGCACATACGTGGTAAGGTTCAAAAGTTACCGGCCTAATAATGAAAATTAACGTTTAGGTTAAAAAAAATATTTTTATTTTTCAATGTAGTCTCCTCCTATTGTTATACATTTTTCAGATCGTTTGATTAATATTTCTATGCCTTTAAAATAATATTCGGAAGTTTTGTCTTCGAAATGCTCGAAAACTGCAGCAGCGACCTCATCATCGGACGAAAATTTTCTCCCCCTTAAGTCCGATTTAAGTTTAGAAAATAAAAAATAGTCGCTTGGGGCTAGATCAGGGCTGTAAGGTGGGTGACGGATTGTTTTAAATCCACATTTAGATATAGCCGCCTTTACAACTGCAGCCGTGTGGACAGGCGCATTGTCATGAAGAAGACGGACACCCCTGCTGAGTTTTCCTCGACGTTTAAGCTTTATTGCTTCTCGCAACTGGTCTATAAGGCAAGCATAGTAACTGCCGTTTACTGTCTGATTGCGTTCTTTGATATCTATAAGCAATATCCCTTCGCAATCCCAAAATATTGTGGCCATTATCTTTTTGGTAGATTGGCACACCTTTGCCTTTCGAGGGGGTGCTTCCCCAGAACGACGCCACTCCATCGACTCTCTTTTCGAAAGAGGATCATAGTATAAGACCATAGTTTCATCTCCGGTAACAATGGACTGGATAAATTCACTCTCACATGACTTGAACTCCTCTAAAAGTTCCTTGGAGCACGCCACTCGTTCAGCTCGCTGAGCACTCGAGAGAAGTTTCGGGACCCATCTTGCACTAACCTTATTCATGTTTAGATGGTCGTGTAGAATCGTAAGAACTGTTATTTTCGTAAGTCCCGTTCTTGACGCTATTTCCTTCGTCTTTAGTCTTCTGTCCTTCAGTACCTCTTGTTCGACTAAATCGACGTTATCTTGCGTAAGAACCTCAACAGGGCGGCCTGGTCGGGGTTCGTCATCGATGGACTCACGCCCTAAACGAAACTGCTTACACCAATCCTTAACAGTCGAAAACGAAGGGGAGGAATTCCCGTACACGTTATCTAACCTTTCTTTGATTATAGTTGGACTTATGCCTTCCTTTGTCAGAAATTTTATCACTGATCGATACTCCAATTTGAACATTGTACAAATTACACCGCTTTTTATATTTAAATCAAAGAAAATTTTATGAGAACGAAAGTTACAAACCACGAAATTATCCACACAATAGCTGAATAAATGACAAATAAAATGACATTCATTTGTTTCTTGTTTTCTTCTTTTAAATATATACGGCCAGGAACTTTTGAACCTTACTGGTAGTTAGAGAAAAGTGGAATAGCTTCATAGGCTACTTTTTATCCCGGAAAATTGCATAGTTCCCGCGGGATAGCGATAAACATGTTGAAGGTGCTGCGTAGAGTTGCAACGTAAATAATTTTTGCAGAATGTAACTACAAACATCAGTTCTTCAACCTAATTCTACGAGGACGAAGTCGCGAGCAGAAGCTAGTGTTATAAATGCGAAAGTATCTCTGTCTGTCTTACGCTTTCACGCCTAAACCACTGCACCGATTGTAATGAAATATACTACAGAGACAGTTTCAGTCTCGGGAAAGTATATAGAATAGTATTTATCTCGGAAAGTAGCATGGTTCGCGGGCAACCGCTAGTAATAATGAAAAAAAAAATACAACCGAATTGAGAACCTACTTAATCCTTTCTTTTGAAGTCAGTTAAAAAGCAATTGGTATTGGTACATTGTTTCATAGGCCACGTTAGCTACCTGACGAGTATGCATTATAAAACTGAGCACACGTGAGGGTTTATGCGCCTGCCGCCTGATTTTTATGTACAGTTGAGGGCATATAGACATCTGTACAACCGTCATGTTGTATATTTTCAGTGGCTCGATTTTAGTGTTCAAAACGCAGCGAAACATTTTAATCAGACCTTATGCAGCTTTATCATTACTTTCCTGTATAGATATTAAGATATCATCATCATCATCATCATCATATCAGCCATAGGACGTCCACTGTTGGACATAGGCCTCCCCCATAGACCTCCAGTTGCCTCGGTTGCAAGCGGCTTGCATCCACCGTGAACCCGCGACTAACCAGTAGGCTTTTTGTCTAACTCGCTCGCGATCGCCATCGTATTCGTTTTGACAGTTCTTGTATGAATGTGACAGCTAGCTGATTCCGATGCCAATTGTCAGCCCATACATGAACTGTCAAAATGAAGACGATGGTGATTGCAAGCGAGTTAGACAATAAGCCTACAGGTCATCCGTCCTCGTTGGTATGAAGATATAACCCTGGTTAATTTTCTCCAGGTCTACGCCACAAACGGACCCTGCGAAGAGAAGACCAGTGTGGTCTGCACGAAGGCAGTTCATGTCGTTTATGGCAAGAACGTCGTCCATATACGGAAAGATCCCGTCACTAAGAAGGTATTTAAGCACTGCTACTTTAAAGTGAATTAAGGTTAATTGATGGATGTTTTCTCAAAGAAGCTAAAAGGCTGGAGCAAAGGATTGTTAATATTGTTATTAAAAAAGTAATTGAAAAAAAGTTTATTTTTACAAATTAGTACTTAACTACATTAAAATACAATGAATTGAAAATAATCAAAATTAATTTCTTACATAAAGTTAATCAATCTCGAAATCATAATGTGACAAAGATTTTAATTTTTTTTGTTAAATAAACTATTATATGCAGTTGCAATGATATTGCAGAAATAAATTAATATATTAAAGCAAAACAATCAATACAGCAAAAGTCCTAGATACATAGGGGTATATCAAATAAAAAATAATTTTGAAACTAGATAGTAATTATCTCTGTAAATCTATTGTTTAGCTCGTAACCACGATAGGCGAGGAGGTTGTGTACAAATACCCGGTGAAGAAGGACTGGGTGACCATCAGCTCGGGCAACAAGCAGGACGTGACGGTGGAACTGCACGACGCGTTTATGGAGGTCAGTGTAGACACTAGAGTGGCTCAAACACACTCAGCTCTGTCATGTATATTTAAGAGTTGCATTAGATTTATTGAATTTTCATGGTCGCACTAATCAAGTCAGTTATTCAATTAAGTATTAGTTACGTATTTAGTTTAGTAGTAACTGATTTGTGCGTTGAATTGACAACATTTCATTTTTATAACACCTGAAAATGTATATATGGTTCGAAAGCATTTTGCCTCCTGATCACTGCAATATGTTTATATAATTTTAATATCACTTATTATAAAAAATAAAAAATAATTAAAAATATGTCCTAATTTTACCAAAACTACCACAGTATAGGTATAACGCCTTTGCTTTTTTTCACGAGAAAAAATAAGCGATCATAATTTTGTATTTTTGACAACTTCAAAGTACAAGGGGGGCAACTCTGGAATTCTATTTTCGAAGTTCGTTGCATACCTTCTTTCTCACTCAAGATAATGACTATTAGTATGAGCGGACAGCACGAAGCGAACCTCGAAAATCGAATATTGGAGAATAGGGCCTGACATAGACAATTTGAAATTAACGTCAGTTTTTTTTCTATAGAGAAAAGGCAAAGGGATAAGTGTGTATTCTGTGATAGTATTGGAGTTACGCCCTTTTAGAATAAGCACAAATTAATAAATTAATTATAAATAAAATATAAGCCCTAGCGAAAAAAATTAACTGTCAGCATGTTCATCTTTTCAAACAAAATACAGAGAGCCATTAAAATTATAGGCTCAGAAATATGAAATGTTGTAAATTGTCAATAAGTTGCTCTAAGAATTTGAGTTACACATCATCCTTATTTAGCTCATTAAGTAACACCATAAGCACAATGGATTAATATTACTTGCATAATTTTGATCATCAGCAAGCACCCAAGGTCGTATCCCATAGTGATTGACTATTAGCTGAAGAACACAGGGCCCAATACTGAACCTTGCGGAACACCGCCTGTTGAACTGACGTTGACGGCAATTCTTTTTGACAGCTGTCAGTGCAACAATCCAAGATGGAGTTCGCAGTGCGCGTACCGTCTCACGTGTACTCCAACGCGACGGAGGGATTGTGCGGCGTGTGCGCAGGCTACCAGGAACAACTGGTCACTAGCAATGGAACTGTCACGGACGACTTTGAACTAGTAAGTTTTTTACGCACATATCATTACTGATCTACATTGCGTACAGAAACCGTAGGATATGACCAGCATTATTACATATATTCCTACTAAATATTATGAATGCGAAAGTTTGTGAGGATGGATGTTTGTTGCTCTTTCACGCGAGAACGGCTTAACGGATCTGGATGAAATTTGGAACAAGATAGATTATGGTCTGGAATAACACAAAGGCTACTTTTTATCCCGGTAGTTCCCGCGGGATAGCAATACACGAAGTCTTTGCAGACATAGTCGCGGGCAACAGCTACATACTAGTGATGGGCCGACTACGGGTTTTGCCGACTACCCGACTACCGACTACCCGACTATTCGGCAGTGCCGATTATTGTGGGCGCTCGTCAAGTCGCTTTATTTCTGCAGCCGTTCCGATAAAACTGACCGTCTTCGGCTAATTGACAGCACACGCGCATACTTGTGGGTCGAATGTAACTCACCACACACATGTAACATTTGATTTCAACTTACTGTGTTTTTGCAAATTTTCTAAGTAATTTTTTACCGTGCTTGCAATCATTACTTTAAAAGACATTAATTTAGTCACCGTGGTTTTATTTATGCGCCGTTTTTTAAAAATAAATAACAACCGACTAGTCGTCAGTTTTTGCCGAATAGTCGCCGACTACAAATAATGCCGAATAGTCGGTTTCCCCGACTAGCCGGCAAGCAGTCGGCCCATCTGTACTACATACATAAATGAAATGAAATGAAATAAAATAATTTATTTTGCTAATTTATTTTGCTTTTTTTTCTAATATTTAAATCACGTCTTTATTAGTAGGGGAATTATGTGAAAAACCTTACTTTTTTTGATAAAAGTATGAAACTTGGCACAGTTATTCCTTATGTCAAAATAAGCCGATTAAGATCGGTAGCCCTCGGGAGCCCCCCCTCCGGGGGCGGGGAGGGGGGGTTAAAGTCCCGCTCTGCCCGGCTTCATTCTAAAAATTCTAACCGCCCATGGCTAGCTAATAGGTCGTGTTTGGTATCAATTTCGGATAAATCAATAACGTAGAATTCATTTCTGATATAAAAAAATGTAATTTGTTAAACAATTAAGAAGAAAGAACAAAAATCAAAATTCTCAATTTTTATTTTTTTATTTTGAGCCTTCGTAAATATTAAACAGCCAGTATTTTTTATATATAAAAAATATTAAATTAAAGCAAATTTAATAAAGATTAAAAAAAATACAACTTTTAGTTACCTTTGCTAACAACAAATTGTAAAAAAAAAATAAACGTCGCGCGCCGTCACTTTATTTTTACCGCCTACATTCGAAGTGTACATACTTGAACCCGACTGACTGTGCTATTAATTCTTAAATAATGATCGTTTTCTAGAAAAAACTTACTACATTTCAGTATTACACCAAACCACATATCATCATCATCATCATCATCAGCCTGAAGACGTCCACTGCTGAACAAAGGCATCCCCCTTAGCACACCATAATGAACGACCAGTCGTACCTGCATCCACCGGTTTCCCGCAACTTTTACGATGTCGTCAGTCCACCTAGTGGGAGGCCTGCCAACACTACGTCTTTCGGTTCGGGGTCGCCACTCGAGAACTTTTTCCCCCAACGGTTGTCTGTTCTACGAGCGATGTGGCCTGCCCATTGCCACTTCAACGTACGTAGGTACATACTTTTCGAGCTATGTCGGTGACTCTAGTTCTTCGGCGAATCTCCGTATTTCGGATTCTGTCGCGTAAAGAAACTCCGAGCATAGCTCTCTCCATAGCTCGTTGAGCGACTCTGAGCCTTTCCAATAGGCCAGCAGTCAAATACCACGTCTCAGAGCCATAAGTCATCACTGGCAACACGCACTGATTATAGAGTCTATAATATAGACTCTAGTCTTCAGGCACTGCGGGATTTTGGACGAGAAGATATCGCGAAGTTTCCCGAACGCTGCCCATCCGAGTTGGATTCTCCGAGCGACCTCTTTGTCAAAGTTGGACCTGCCTAACTGGACAATCTGTCCAAGGTAAACGCAGTGGTCCACAACTCGAGTGTATCGCCCCCAATGGTAACCGGTATGGGTGTGACATGGACATTAGACATGATTTTCGTCTTGTCCATGTTCATTTTAAGACCCACCTGATGGGAGACGATACTGAGGTCACTGAGCATAGTACTGAGTTCCTCCAGCGACTCCGCCATTATGACTATGTCATCCGCGAAACGAAGGTGAGTGATGTATTCGCCGTTTATGTTAATGCCGAACCCGTTCCAGTCCAGAAGCCCAACGTCCTCCAACACGTTTGTGAACAGTTTCGGAGAAATAACATCTCCCTGTCTCACACCTCGCTGCAGTTGGATTGGTTTCGTGCTTTCGTGCTGCAACCGGATCAACATGGTGGCATTACTATACAAGCACTTTAACACCTCGATATACCTATAGTCAATATGGCATCGCTGAAGGGACTGCAATACAGCCCAGGTTTCGATTGAATCGAAGGCTTTTCATAGTCCACGAACGCTAGACACATGGCCGATTATACTCCTCGGTCTTCTGTATAATCTGGCGAAGCGTGTGAATATGGTCCATGGTACTAAAGCCTTTCCGGAATCCGGCTTGTTCGGGAGGCTGGAAGTCGTCAAACCTGCGTTCGAGACGGTTCGTAATGACTCTCGAAAACAACTTGTACACATGGCTCAGAAGTGAGATGGGTCTATAATTCTTCAATAAGGTGTTGTCACCTTTTTTGAAGAAGAGCACCACCACCCTTCTGCGCCATGCTTTTGGCGAGATACCCTCAAGTATGACGGCATTGAATAACCTCTGGAGGACTACAAGTACCGGTTTTCCACCCGCTCTCAGAAGTTCTGTTGTGATTCCGTCATCACCTGGCGCCTTGTCATTCTTAAGTTGTTTGAGTGCCAATCTAATCTCGTACAGGCTGATATCTGGGATGTCCTCGGTGTAATGTCAGGTCAGTTTCGCTCTGGTGTCTTGAGCTGCACCGACAGCGGGTTCCCGTGTCGAGGTGCGAGGAGCGGAACGGCACGAAACAAACTTCGAAAATCGAATTTCGAAGTATAAGGCCAGTTATGACTCTATGGAGGAAACTGCGATGAGTCTCGAAACGCTTAGTTTAGGTAAATTGTTCGTAATATTGTTAATTTTTCCGCTCATTAAGTCTTTAAGAAAGGGGTTTTAGAATGATTGACGTTTACAGTGACGCTCTTTTCTACAAACGCGATGCTTCGCGAGGTAAGGATAAGGAAGGACCAATCTTCTAAGGTATCTTTTCTCATAGAAGCTACTTTTGTTACGGGATGGCTCCATCATTTATGAACCGATTTGTACAATTACTTTTTTATTTGAAAGTACATGCTTCCAGATCCATTTTATTGTTACCAAAATTCAGTTCCCATGATCCATGCGGGATTGAGGGAGCTCGTCAAATGTATTTAGACACGTAAATAGTGATTTTGGTATTTCTGTAGTAACCAACGCATTAGATCGTGGAAATCTTAATAAGTATATTATGTGGCTTGGTGAAATACTAAATTGTAGTAAGTTTTTTCTAGAAAACGATCATTATTTAAGAATTAATAGCATATTCAGTCGGGTTCAAGTATGTACACGGTAAAAATAAAGTGACGGCGCGCGTCGTTTAATTTTTTTTTTACAATTTGTTGCTAGCAAAGGTAACTAAAAGTTGTATTTTTTTTAATCTTTATTAAATTTGCTTTTATTTAATATTTTTTATATATAAAAAATAATGGCTGTTTAATATTTACGAAGGCTCAAAATAAAAAAATAAAAATTGAGAATTTTGATTTTTGTTCTTTCTTCTTAACTGTTTAACAAATTACATTTTTTTATATCAGAAATGAATTCTACGTTATTGATTTATCCGAAATTGATACCAAACACGACCTATTAGCTAGCCATGGACGGTTAGAATTTTTAGAATGAAGCCGGGCAGAGCGGGACTTTAACCCCCCCTCCCCGCCCCCGGAGGGGGGGCTCCCGAGTGCTACCGATCTTAATCGGCTTATTTTGACATAAGGAATAACTGTGCCAAGTTTCATACTTTTATCAAAAAAAGTAAGGTTTGGCCATTTTATGTCGATAAAGATCCCTACTATATAGCTTACGGGGTAGTCAGAGTCTAAGTCTAAGGTAACAAGACCTCAAGGCCACGTTTAGCATGATTGTGGGAGTATAAGTAGAAAGGGGAATCAAAATAATAAATACCTATCTTATCAATAAAACATTCAGGTTTTCAGTATCGTTTAGAATAGTAGATTGTACAACAAGAGCATAAAACAAGCCATTTTAGCCGAGACGTTCATATAGACACCCGAGCCGGTACGGCGAGGGTGGATAGACACGTCGAGGGGAAAATGGGTTTTATGAACGAGTTATACACTCTGCTTTTCACTTAGATTGCGAAAAAACAAAACAAAAACATTGCAAAAAAGTTAAGTAAAATCAAATGTGACATTGGAACAATTCGATATAATTGTTGGTTTTTCCCGGCAAATTAGCTGTTACTGTTAGGAGTCAGTGTTATTTCCTCTTCACTTGACGAAATTATTGAATATTAATCGTAAAACAGTAACAAATTGCAACATAAATATTATCCTACTAAGAGAAAATAGGACGTTCCCGCCTGAGTTCCCGCCAATTAACTTTTTTTTCTTTTTTTTTAAACGTGATACTGTGGTAAGGTTCGAGTAGGCAGGTGTTGATTTATATTTTAAAAAGTTTTATTTATCATGTACTTATTTGTTTCAATAATAACTTGTCAAATTATTGTTACCTAGTTTTAGGTACTAATTAAACAGCTTAGTAGACCGCAGATTATAATAAAAAAAA
Organism: Pandemis heparana; assembly: GCA_963854515.1. Lineage (NCBI taxonomy): Eukaryota > Metazoa > Arthropoda > Insecta > Lepidoptera > Tortricidae > Pandemis > Pandemis heparana. The sequence goes on along the minus strand of OY978009.1, from coordinate 1,214,806 downwards.
TTACTTAAAAAATAAACAAAATATGCTGTCGTAAAGTTTTAGTGAGTGTTTGTGGCTGTTGGCACCCGATTGTCTTGGTCTTAGACGAAGATTTTACTTTATGCACAAGAGCATAAAATGCCATTTTATGCAGCCTACATCCAGCATAAAGTCGAACTTTTTGAGCATGAGACGTGAAATAGTAGATTGTTCAACAAGGGAGGAAAAGAACCAATATCACACGAGGTAACTTGGCACCCGAGCATGCGAGGGTGCCAATATTTCGAGTGTGATATTGGTGTTTTTCCCGAGTTAAACACTCTACTTTTCATTTCGACTACAAGGAAAGTAAAAAAAATATACATAAGTAAGTATATGAGAAAAATGTATTAAATAAAAAATTAACTAAAATTAATTCAGACATTTGTACAGTTCATAAAGGAAAACCTCACGTTTTTCCAGGAATATTTACTAATTTTTTATTTATATTTTTATGTAGTTTTACCAAATGAAGAATGCTTTCGCGCCAAATTCGAGCTCGCTTTTTCTAAACTAGTTGCATTGGCAGCAAATCAAGTTTTTTTTTTAAACATAGGTCAATGTGGTTATTGTCAATTATTTGAATATTTACCCATAAACAACATTTAAAATGTTTTATATAATGATTAGAGAAAAACTGTAGATAAAGTAGGTATTTTAGTCAGTTGAACCACGAGTTAAGCGGAATAAAGATGGCTGTGTGGACATATATTACCATTGTCCTTTACAATGTATTTTTTCTTTTTTTTCTAAAACAGCATTAAATCTACGTATGTATAAAAATAAAGTAATGTAAATAAATTAATAAAAATAATATTTGACTAAATAGCGTTATAAAATTTATAATCATTATTACCTACTTAATTAAGAAAAAAACATGGATATGCCATAATGCTGGCTGAATGCGTATGTGTTTCATTAACAGCCAACGCCTTTATTTTTTTTAATTCATATCTACCCTTGGGAAGAAAATAATAGTTATCCTCCCGTATGTCAGATATGATTTGCCTCACTTTCCGAGTATGAGAGATGAAAAAGTTTTTTAGGTACCGTCCATTAATCACGTGATGTTTTAGCAACTTTTTAGACCCCCCCCCCCCTCTTCTGGTGATACGTGGTGAGGTTTTGTACTGCCCCTCCCTCACCTAAGAACGGGTATTTTTTATACATACTACTATGTATTTCGGTATCGAATACACGTGATACCTTCTCAGCCCCCTCCCGCCTTATGATATTTGGTGATTTTTTTTCGGACCCCCCTCCCCCCTTTGGACCTCGCGTGATTTATGGACGGCTTCTTAGCAAGTGAGTTCCCAATAAGATACAAAACCTCTTGGAATTACCCCTTGTTCCCCACCCCAGTACGGCAAGAGTTGGGAGGCTGCGCCGGCGTCGCTGGCGGCGCTCGCGCTGCCCGCGCAGGAGCGCTGCGACCAGCCCGCGCCGGAGCCCGAGTGCGAGACGCCGCCGCCCGAGGACAACCACTGCCTCAACCTCTACGACAAGGACAAGTTCGGACCCGTGAGTACCGGATTCGTTGCAGTTATCTATGCTGACGTCTCTGCCTGTTTCTTAGTGATAAATAGGGACGGAATCATACATAACTGGAAGTTAACAGAGAGTGGTGGAACAGGCCCTGAAAAAATCTGCTTACTTCAATGTTTATTGTTCCCATTAGAAATGTTATTTTCAAGCTATAATGTTAACTATAACGCAAACTGCACTTCTGGGTTTAATCGACAGTATCCATTTTTTTTTTCATTCAAGCGCTGCTATATTGTTTGATCTGCCGATAGACGCTATAGTTACTTCTGGTAATTATAAAAATGACTTAAGTCTCATATCAGTTCTGTACACTACTACATACATCATCATTCACTTAAGTCATTTAAGTACTTGAGTTTCTCACCTATATTCATCCAGAAAACTGTATGGATAAAAAAATCTACGCGTCCACAGCTACTAATTTTTGTTTTTGAATTTACTTTTTTTTCTTGATCGCCAGTGCCATGCGCTAGTCGATCCGGAACCGTTCGTGGACGCGTGCGAGGCGGATCTGTGCGCAAACGCAACGGACGTCTGTGCCACGCTCGAGCAGTACGCGGGCGCGTGCCGCCGGCAAGGCGTGTGCGTCGACTGGCGGGGCGCCCTGTGCCCGCGCAACTGGTAAGCAATCCGAGCAGTGCTTGCTCAGTGGCTCAAATAACAAGCGGTGTTCCTCAAGGTTCTGTATTGGGCCCTGTGTCCTTCACTCGATATGCCACGTCCTGGTGAACCCGGAAGCGTGCGAAGCACTTTCCGCATTAGAGTAAGTTGGCAAGGCGTGTGCGTCGACTGGCGGGGCGCCCTGTACCCGCGCAACTGGTAAGCAACCCGAGCAGTGCTTGTTCAGTGGCTCAAATAACAACCGATGTCCCTCAAGGTTCTGTATTGGGCCCTGTGTCCTTCACTCGATATGCCACGCCCTGGTGAACCCGGAAGCGTGCGAAGCACTTTCCGCATTAGAGTAAGTTGGCAAGGCGTGTGCGTCGACTGGTGGGGCGGCCTGTGCCCGCGCAACTGATAAGCAATCCAAGCATTGCTTGCTCAGTGGCTTAAATATCAAGCGGTATTCCTCAAGGTTCTATATTGGGCCCTGTGTCCTTCACTCGATATGCCACCCCCTGGTGAACCCGGAAGCGTGCGAAGCACTTTCCGCATTAGAGTAAGTTGGCAAGGCGTGTGCGTCGACTGGTGGGGCGGCCTGTGCCCGCGCAAGTGGTAAGCAACCCGAGCAGTGCTTGTTCAGTGGCTCAAATAACAACCGATGTCTCTCAAGGTTCTGTATTGGGCCCTGTGTCCTTCACTCGATATGCCACGCCCTGGTGAACCCGGAAGCGTGCGAAGCACTTTCCGTATTAGAGTAAGTTGGCAAGGCGTGTGCGTCGACTGGCGGGGCGGCCTGTGCCCGCGCAACTGGTAAGCAATCCGAGCAGCGCTTGCTCAGTGGCTCAAATAATAACCGGTGTTCCTCAAGGTTCTGTATTGGGCCCTGTGTCCTTCACTCGATATGTCACGCTCTGGTGAACCCCGCATTAGAGTAAGTTGGCAAGGCGTGTGCGTCGACTGGCGGGGCGGCCTGTGCCCGCGCAACTGGTAAGCAATCCGAGCAGCGCTTGCTCAGTGGCTCAAATAATAACCGGTGTTCCTCAAGGTTCTGTATTGGGCTCTGTGTCCTTCACTCGATATGTCACGCCCTGGTGAACCCCGCATTAGAGTAAGTTGGCAAGGCGTGTGCGTCGACTGGCGGGGCGGCCTGTGCCCGCGCAACTGGTAAGCAATCCGAGCAGTGCTTGCTCAGTGGCTCAAATATCAACCGGTGTTCCTCAAGGTTCTGTATTGGGCCCTGTGGCCTTCACTTGATACTCGATATGCCACGCCCTGGTGAACCCGGAAGCGTGTGAAGCACTTTTCGCACTGGAGCAGTCAGATCTGACGGTTAGAATAAATGTTAGTGTTGTAATACATACATACCGCCCGACGGAGCCTTTCATTTGCCCGAATTTCATATGCCATAATGTAATTTTTGCCATAATGATCATTTGCCATAACGCTTTTTTTCTCTGAAACCGTATTTTTTTCTGGAGTATTGAAATGGCAATCCTTCGAACTTTATAGGTTAGGTTAGGTTTGTTTCATAACAATCCTGAACAATTAACAGTTAAAGAGAAAAAAAAGTTTTGGCAAATGATCATTATGGCAAACAATACATTTATGGCATACTAGATGTTGCCAGCGACTTCGTCTACAAAGAATTCGTTTATCGCTTTCCCGCGGGAACTACGCAATTTTCCGGGATAAAAAGTAGCCTATGTGCTATTCCAGAATTTTCTCTATCTATGTGCCAAATTTCATCCAGATCCGTTGGGCCGTTCTGGCGTGATTGAGTAACAAACAAACATCCATCCATCCATCTATCCATCTATCCATACTTTCGCATTTATAATACTAGTTAGACTAGTTAGATGACATTCGGGCAAATTATAGAGAACCTACAAGACAAGCATTTAGTAAAAGAGATGAATGAAACAGTTTCTCGTAAAGTAAATGTGACTTTGTGTCTTATCCAGCGAGGCACCTTTGGTGTACCGTCCCTGCGTGGATTGCGAGCGGAGCTGCGACAACCACGACGAGCTGACGAAGGACCCCAAGAAGTGCGCCAAACAGCCTACGGAGGGATGCTTCTGTCCAGAAGGGAAGGTAGGGATATGACAATCTCGGATCAAATAGTTCAAGATGGAGTCCGTCGATCAGGAGTCATTTTGAACTGCATATTTCAAGAAACCGATTATGGGGGAAAACCGATTTGACAAGACTAGACAAGACATTTATTAGCTTTGATACAAGATACCAGGATACAAAATCATACCATGTAAGGGCACTGCTAAGATTATTAATTAAATAATTATTAACAATATAAACTAACATTAATAAAACTATTATTATTATTTACTTATTAATTTAATAATTATTAACAATATTATTACTTAATTAAATAATTACTAATATGATTTGTTGCAGTCCGACCTTATTATATACCTTTTATATGTACTTATTGTTTATGTTTACTTTCTATTTTTAAATATTAAAAAGATATAAAATTGTCGATGCCATTCAGTTAGTTCAGAGATGAAGGCTAATAAAATCGTTTCCAAAGTTGTTGTGTTCTCATTCATAAGTTTCAGATTAATTAAATAATTATTAACAATATAAACTAATATTAATAAAACTATTATAATTTGATGGTCGCGTAGCTACAAATGTTTGTTTTAACAGGTCCGGGTGAACAACACATGTATAGAACCATCCAAGTGCTTCCCGTGTGACGCCAACAAGGAACACTACGCCGGTGACGAGTGGCAGGTAAGTGATACGGGTGCCGTTGGTCTAATAATTTTCAGGGTTCCGTACCCAAAAGGACGCTAGTACTAAGACTGTCCACTGTCTAAATTTCTAAACGACATTGAAAAATCCGAAAAGTAAAGCTATGGCCGGGAATCGAACCCGGATCCTCATTCCATGATGCATTCTATACCGCTACACTACCCATAGCAGCAGGTTATGCTACGCACCCTGCTATGGGGGCTGTAGCGTTATTTTTGACGTGATACATACATACATACATACCGTCAGGCGTCTTTCCCACAGGGTAGGCAGAGACTATACTTTGTTCCACTTGCTACGATCCTGACATACCTCTTTCGCTTCATCCACATTCATCAATCTCTTCATACATGCTCGTCGGTTTCGGATACTCTTGACATGATAACGTTATTTATTTATTTATTTATTTATAAGCCTTTTTATTCCGAATTCGCTACAATTTCAGTAAGTACATGTTGTTGTTGTTATTGTCGTTAATTTTTTTATTTATTTATTAAATTGTCGCGTAATTCGGCGTGCCTCATGGCATAGGCCTCCTCCGTGTATTGGAAGGTTTGGGCTATAGTTCCCACGCGCGCCCAGTGCGGATTGGGAACTTAACACACACCATTGAATTTCTTCGCAGATGTGTGCAGGTTTCCTCACGATGTTTTCCTTCACCGAAAAGCTCATGGCAAATTACAAATGTAATTTTCGCACATAAATTCCGAAAAACTCAGATGTGCGAGCCCGGGATTTGAACCCACGACGCTCTGCTTGAGAGGCCACAGGTCAAACCACTAGGCTACCACGGCTTTTTTTTATGATAACGTAACGTCTTATAAATCGATGAACGCCGGCTGCACTCACGAAAAAGCATGACACATTGTCATGTTCCGCGTGACGTCAGTGTGCAAGCGAGAGCGCGGAACAAGTGATAGAGGCGCGATCTTCTCGCGTGACATCAGAGCTAGTTCGAATATGTTTCTTTAATGACGTTCGTAAAATTATCGTTCGTAAGCCGACTTTGTAGACAAACGGTTTTTGAAGTGAAAAATTCTTTATCGCGTTCGATTTTGAAGTGTTTTTTTGTTGAGTCGTGGAGCAAAAGTACTAGGGCATCAGCACATTGTTAGAGGTCTGTTAATATAGATAATACGTACGTTTTTTTTTGTAAGCGGCCAGTACGGTACGCGTCTTGAGCGTCATGGAGACAACATTAAAATCTAATCTAAGCTGCTGTTTTCACTTCTGCCGGCACTCCCGGACTCCCGTCGCTTTTTTTTAATCGCTCACTTAATGGCGACGAAGAAATGTGATCTTGGACCTGGTGTGCAGGAGGACGCGTGCAGCAAGTGCTCGTGCAGCAAGCAGCCGGGACAGAACCTGGCGCATGTCTCGTGCACGAAGACCTCGTGCAGCCCGCCGGTTTGCGCGCCCGGGGAGGACTTGCTCAGCACGCCGCGCGCCGGCGCCTGCTGCAACGACTACTTGTGCGGTAAGCGAGTTTGTTTCCTCAAACATGCGAAGATTGATGTTGTGTTCGTTATTAGGCTGCGAAGTGTCGCGTTTCAAGTAGGTCATAGGACTAGATACTAGACGAGTCTTTAATGGTATGTATTTCATAAATTGTAGGCCAAGGCCGGCAATGTGCTCTTTTTTAATTTCCGTCCACACATACCTGTTTGTAACGCATAAAAAAAATTATAAGCAATATTTGCTTTCTGGCGTTAAGACAATCTGTCGCTGTGGCTACCTTAAAAAAACGAGATTTGTTATTATATTTTGCACTTTAATTTTGTCTAATCATAGGAATCATGTTATAGGCGATGCGGCTAGCAACCCATCACTATTTTGATTCCATTTTCCACCTATACGAACACAATCTTGCTAAACGTGTCCTGTAGGTCTTGTTGCCTTAGCCTTAGGCTCTGTTTTGTAAGGTCACTTGGACAACTCACGTATAAAAGCCGAGTGATGCTCGACATGTTTCGGACTAGTTCGTAGTCCCTCTTGGAGCGGCCCCGGCGGCAGCGAAACGAACACCGAACGAAGATGTCGAACATCACTCAGCTTTTATACGTGACTATCCGTTTGTGTAATTACCATTCAATTTTATTCGTTTATTCCAGTTCCGAAGCCGAAGACGCTAGTGTGCGAGGAGCCCAAAAAGATGGAGTGCGGGTTTGGACAGGTGCTGAAACAGAAGACCACGGCTGATGGCTGCGCGGAGTTCGCTTGTGGTGAGTGACAATGACTACCGGATAGCCTAGTGGTTAGTGACCCTGACTATGAAACTAGAGGTCCCGGGTTCGAAATAGGGGCAGACATTTGTATGACGAATACGAATGTTTGTGCCCGAGTCATGGATGTTGTATGTATTTATCTACATTATATTAAGTATGTTTATCCGTTGCCTGGTACCCATAGTACAAGCTTTGCTTAGTTTGGGACTGGGTCAATTGGTGTAATTTGTCCCATGATATTTATTTATTTATTAATGCAATTAACAACGTGGAAATAAAACTCCCCACCATGCTGATCTGGGAGCAAAGAAAAAAGAATGTACTCGTTGCTTCTTCCCGCGAAGATGGTAAAACTTCATCGAGGGAATGGGGTACATTTTTAAGAATCATGTTATAGGCGATGCGGTTAGCAACCCATCACTATTCTGTTTCGCCTTTCCACCTACACGCTCTACCTATGCTAAACATAACCTAAGTTGTTACCTTGGGCTCTGTCTGCCCCTGTGTATGTATTTTAAGAAGGTGAGTTTGTATGTACAAAAGTTTGTATATACAAACCAACTAACTGGCAGGTAATGCTGCTAGTATTAAGTTGATTTTGGAATTTAAGATGAATCAAAAGAAAGGAAGAAGAAAGAAAAAGGTTTATTTGGTGTAATATATAAACAAAAACCGTACAAAAAATAACCATGAAAACACACACCAACAAGGTTGCCGCTCAGCATGTGTCAGACAAAGGCACCTATGTCTGACGCTGGACGCTTTAGGGCATTACCTGACCAGCTTCCTATGAGCGCTGTCATATGATATACTATAAAGTTTTTGAATTAAATTAAATCAGTTATAGTATCAACTCATTTTTAATCTAACTAATATTATAAATGCGAAAGTATGGATGGATGGATGGATGTTTGTTTGTTACTCAATCACGCCAGAACGGCCCATCGGATCTGGATGAAATTCGGCACATAGATAGAGAAAAGTCTGGAATAGCACATAGGCTACTTTTTATCCCGGAAAATTGCGTAGTTCTCGCGGGATAGCGATAAACGAATTCTTTGCAGACGAAGTCGCTGGCAACAGCTAGTTAATAAATACACGGCGCTAAGATCTTACGTCTCGCTAAAATCCAGCAAGTATAACTCTAGTTGTGGTAGTGCTGGCTACAACTTCGCTACACTCGTAAAGTATGTATGTATTATGCAGAATGCCTGTGCCCAGCAGTGGGACGTATATAGGCTGGAGATGTGATGTGATGTGTGATTGTGCAGAATGCAAGCCGGCGAGCGAGTGCGAGCGCATACCGCCCTCGAGCGAGGTGGAGCTGATGCCGGGCATGGCCCGTGTCGTGGACAGCGGCGGCTGCTGCCCGCGCGTGCGCATGCTGTGCCGCCCGGACACGTGCCCCACGCCGCCCACGTGCGCGGCGCACCACGAGCTGCGCGCCAACAACGTCAGCGGCCTCTGCTGCCCGCAACACGAGTGCGGTCAGTACAATACCTACGAGTATATAGCAAAGTAGTGTGATGTCGTGAACAGAAACCACATGTACCGGTAAAGCTGCGCAAGATCAACACGCAGCACTAGTGGTTTTTTTTTTTTACTGTACGATGATGAACAAATCGCAGTCCTCGCGAGAGGTACGGGCGACTGCGATTCCATGAACTAATGGACAAGGATGTTAGTGCTGTAATTAAAGCACTAGTGGTAGTCGCAATTATTTAGTCGGCCCCTCAATTAATTAAAACGAAATAAGAATATCAATCCCTATTTTTTACTACTTTTATTACTTTATTGAAGTGAAAGATTCTTTAGCGGCTTTGGGTACTTTTTGGGATGGGTATAAAAAATGTTAAACTCGCGTCAAGCGTAAGACGGAGGTAGAGTTTAAGTACCAAGATATATCAGATCCTCTAAAAGCTTATTTTGAAATACGAATGAACCGCGTTCGATTTTTGAAGTGTTTTTTTGTTGAGTCGTGGAGCAAAAGTACTGGGACGTCAGCACATTGGTAGAGGTCTGTCAATATAGATAATACGTACGTTTTTTTTGTAAGCGGCCAGTACGGTACGCGTCTTGAACGTCACGGAGGTTACAACATTAAAATCTAATCTAAGCTGCTGTTTTCATTATTACCGACACTCCCGGAGTGCTACCCGTCGCTTTTTTTACGTATAGGTTTATGGTTTATGCAGTATATTTTATCTGTGTATCGTTTCTTGAGTCACAGACGGTTCTGGCTGAAAATCAGTGCTGCAGGTGTCTAACACCTCAGCGTAATGCTGAGCCAGCGACCGTTTCACTTTTGCGAAGACACACACAACGCTGATGATCTATTTTTCATGTCTGTGTTTTTTATGTTTTTTGGTACGTACCTAGCAATCAAAGACTTGAAATACATCCTCTGTGTAACTAACCCACGGGATATTCTCCCGGATAGCAAGTAACTTATTTTATACATTCCTCAACATTCAAACATGATTTATGTGCAGTATTGCCAGCGGACAAGTGCCTGGTAACCCTGGAGTGGGAGGCGGCAGCTAAAGGGGGCGAGAAGGCGCGCGCAACACCACAGACAATGCTAAAAGACGTAAGCTTAATCTATTACATGAGGGTGCGACCACACCGCCGCTTAAAAAACGGTGACGTTACGGAATCGCAACAAAATGTATTGTTACGTTCTAGGGGTGGGTTCGTGATTGAAAAGCATTTTCAACACCGATGAAAAAGATTAGGATTTATTTCTTACAATAACACTACCTTAAAACACTCCCAAATTAACACTTCACACTTATTTCACACTTGAATTCTTCCAGTCGCAGTTTCTCTCTTCAGATGTTCGCTTGTTGTCCTTCCAAAGTGAACTGTCTGCGCCGGCCGACGGCCGCGCTTAAATATGGGTGACCACGGGTTCCCGAAGTTTCGATTGTCTCATAAATAACTCATGGAAAGATCGATAGGTAACTACTACCTACTTCGAGATTATTCGGGAACATTCTAATTACTCATAAATTACTCACGGAAGGTTCGGTAGGTACCTACTACCTACTTCAAGATTATTCGGGAACCTTCTAATTGCTATCTCGAATGTTCGATGTACTGCTATCCCTCTCTGGATCGTGTTGTCTCTGTCACACCCTTCTGGAATGTTCTCAGTATTGCTGTCTCACTCTAATCGTGCTATCTCTTTCACTCCTACGGGGAATTTCGCCATATACCGAAGTATGCTTCAGGGGCCCATAAGGGGTCCTAAAAACGCCTGAAAACGGGTTTTCAGGTTATGCCGTCATCCGATAGAGGGTGGCCTGAAACGGACTGAAAACATGTTTCAGGCGCCTGAAAACAACGGCAACTTGGGTGAAATTTCGATAATCTAGTATGTGATAGAGCACCTCCTGAAACGGCCTGAAACGGTATTTCAGCCTGCTGAAAACGCCTCTAAGGCACAGAAAAACACGATCAAAGATTTTAGCACCTGCCTAGCCCACCGGCGTAACAGTATGAAGAAACGGTGAGAAAACGTGACGCAAACGACACGTCACTGCGTTTACGCGGCGGTTTGGTCGCACCCTTACACATTATACAGTCCATAAGTCCTTAGAATACCAAGGATACAATAATACAAAGATGACCTGGAGCCTTACCATGACGTCCTAATTCCGACTCAGTTCAAGTTTCAGCTGTCACTTTTAGTATGGATCTGACAGCGAGCGAACCTAAACTGAATGGCATTAAGACGTCATGGTAAGGGCCCTGGTTATATAAAGTCGCAGGTTCACGGTGGATGCGAGCCGCTTCCAACCGAGGCAACTGGAGGTCTATGGGGGAGGCCTATGTCCAGTGGACGTCCTACCTATGGCTGATATGATGATGATGAACCTCTTCGAATGCCATTCAGATTTATCTTCCTGTCTCACTCTTTCTTATGGGTTTGATACAGCAAGACATAGCCGAGTTAAAGTTAAAGCTATCCCGCGGGAACTACGAATTTCCTTGATAAAAAGTAAGTAATATTAACAACATATTGTGTCATTTGGAAACACGAATTAAATGGATTTTATTATTATTATTATGTCCTTCCCCGGGACTGAATCTATCTTTGTACTTTTGTCAGCCGCTGAATAGGAATTCTTCGTACAGTCACCAGCATAAAATAAGTGATCACTTTTGTACCTTGTCACTTTAAAGTCATGTTTGAAAAACCATACGTAATCATGTAACGACTGAAAGCGACAAGGTATAAAAATGATCACTTATTTATGCTGGTGACTTTACAATGAATATGTGTTAACACAATCCCTTCGTCCCAGTTGGACGCGGTGTGGCTGGACGGCCCGTGCCGCTCGTGCGCGTGCGCCGGCTCCCCCCCCGCGCCGCGCTGCGCCGTGACCGAGTGCCCCCCGCTCGCGCCCAGCGACCAGTTCGTGCTGGAGCCCCGCCCGGTGCCGTTCGCTTGCTGCCCTGTTGAGGTGCAGGTGGCTTGCAGGGCTGGCGACACTGTTTATAGGGTGAGTACGATCAGAAACAAAAGTAGCTGGGCACTGTACTTTGTCACATTAACGCATCACATGTTGACATACACATGTCATATAGACACAGTTTAATCTACTGAAATTTCTAAACGACACTGAAAATTAGAACATAGAAAAATCCGAAAAGTAAAGCTATGGCCGGGAATCGAACCCGGATCCTCGTCATTCCGTGACGCGTGGTATACCCCTACGCCACCCATAGCAGGTGAGTAAGTGTTTAATGTACTGTACATGTTGATAACGCGACTTTTCTTTGAAAATAATTCCGCTAAGTGATACATGAACATGAGGTATTTTATCTGAGCCCTTTCCGCCCGGTGCTGCTGATGTCCATGGGCGTGCAGTGAGGCGTCGCTAAGGTAGGCAGTGCTAAGCAGCGGGAAGGCGGCGCACCACAATTTGTGTAGTCGTCTACTGATCCTCCATTCCACCTACCTACCATCATACCATCAAGTATCTTAGTGTGTATGTCGCGGAAAGAATTAATACGCGGTACTTCAGCTTGGAAGTCTTGAATCATTAACGAAAATCTTAGATTCAGACACGTTAAGAATTAGTCAGTGTGCACAACCGGCACCGGTGACCGATCTCGAGAGACTGCCAAAGAACAGCACGTCTCTGATCATCATACTACTCGCTCGCCTCTTAAAGCTCAGCACATTTGACAAACGAAACTGAATGCAATCGCTTCTCTCACGTAATATATACACTGCATCACAAAATGAATCGTGGTTGATTGTAACTATTTACTGTTGTATGTAAAATTACGATGAAAAATCTAACAAGAGTGTCCAATCAAACTAACCCGAAAACCTGCAGAATTAATCCAGAATTAACGTTTTATAATTATGTATAATATTATGCACTGTCTTATACCCACATATACATAAGTTGTTGTTTGTTGTAGGTGGGTGAAAACTGGACTTCCCCGCATAACGTGTGCGAGTCCTACCAGTGCATCGAGGCAGAGGGCGGCAAGCTGGAGCGCGTCACCACCCTGCAGACCTGCCCCAAGGACTGCGAACCGGTTCGTATCAACTGTCAGCTATACACACGTACATACGTATTATCACGCTGTGTCCTTTCGGGGTAAGAAAAGCAGTAATAAATTTGTTATCAGTTATACATGAACAACTGTTTCGTCCAGGAGCAAAGTAATATTAAAAAAAAAACTATGGCTCATTTATTCGGCCTATACTATATTAATTTGCATATTTAAAATATGGTTTTTCATAACAGTTTTTTTTTAAGTAACCTGTGTTTAATATTTTTTATTACTTGTGTCACAGTCAAAATTAAAATCAGGGTTTAAGTTGAGAAAAACAAAAATATAATGTAAAAATATAATGTTCGTGATAAATTGCTGTATTTCCTTCCTCGTTGAACAATCTATTATATTGCTAATGGCTGAATTCATTCTCATTAGCTTTCTTTTCCCTCTAACGTGGCACTAAAACCGGTGTGATCCGCATCTGCGTAGCAAGTGGTAAAGGCCCACCGCAAAATAACGCTCGACTCAATCAATTACTCCGCTTGACCAGGGTTGGAAGTACTTCCCAGCGGAGCCGGGCAGCAAGCAGTGCTGCGGCCGGTGCAAGCCCGTGGCTTGCATCTGCAGCGGTGTGGAACACCAGATCGGGGACACCTGGCAGTCGCCGGACCACTGCACCAACTATACATGCGTTAACGTCGACGGCACTGTGAGTAGCACAGTTATTTTTATATCAGTGGCAAAATGAGATGACGTTGCTGGCCGTTGAGAATTACTCCCACGGACCAAACATTGAAGTGGTCAACACTAGTACGATACTACTATACTGCTATTAATATTAGATCCGAAATATTTGAAAAACCAGTAGAATAACCAATAATTGCAGTGCTAATTCATTTTGACATATTAACAAACATTTTGTTAGAGCGGTATATGATTTTGTAGCAACACATACACTAATTACAACAACCGGATAGCTCACGTATAAAAAGCCGAAAAAATGCTCCAAATGCTCAAAATGTTATCCGGTTGTTGTAATTAAGTTCGAGTCTCACGGTAGTTTCTGTTGAAAACACAAACACTACCCCATTTTTGGTATTTTTCAGAGCATGATTTCGAAAATCAGACCACAGATATCCGTTGCTCCACTTAAACAAATAATCAGTTCTTCCCGTATCCGTCATCAAACATTCATCCTTATCGTGTTTATCGCTTCCCAGTTGCAAGTCCAGACGTCGAACGAGACATGTCCGGAGGTGTCCGAAGCGCTGCGAAAGCAGTTCGTGCTCAAGGAAGAGAAGCCGGCGGGCAAATGCTGCAACACAAGTGAGCCCGTGGCTTGCAGAGTCGGGAACGATATATACCAGGTTCGTGTTTTTATACTTTACGATTTACGGGTAGGACCTCGTGCAAAGTCCGTCCGGATCGCTGCCACCGTCTCGCTAATCCTGCCACCAAGCAGCAGTGCACTGCTGTGTTCCGGCGTGGAGAGTAAGACAACCGGTGAAATTACTGGCAGAAAAGGTGTCCATGGGTGGTGGTGCTCGCTTACAATCAGGTGGCCCACTTGCTTGTTTTCCTTCTTTGTCGTATAAAAAAAACTTATAACATAATTGTGAGAGCGAGCAGCCATGACGTGCATTGTTTTGACCATTAAAAGTGCTTAGCTTGACAAAGTCAGTGATTAGATTAGTGCTACGGCTTAAGCAGTCTCTCCAGATCGGTCACCTGTGCCATGCGTGCACACTGAGTGAATTCTTAAGTGTCTTACTCTGAAGATATATATGTATTTATTCAAAGCCTCCAAACACCTAAAGGCCACCTTTAGCGATTATGGAGCGTTGTTGTGTTACTCGATGATCTATGAAGCCACGTTAGCAAACAGTTGTTTTGGTCTTCGTTCCTTAAATTAAAAAAAAATAAGTGTAGGTACCTAAAGAAATTGTTTGATTTTCTTTTCCACCTTTACGCCCACGATCATGCTAAGCGTGGATCTTGTTACCTACCGTAGTCCTTGTCGACCCCGTAAGGGATAAAGACGTTATTTATGTACCTATGTAAAAAAAAATTGGATGAAATGACGCCTTTTATGCACGCGTTGTACAATCTACTATTATCTTAATCCACCAACTAATTATAAAGGAGGGTCAAACGTGGGCGTCCCCCGACCCGTGCGTGAACTACACGTGCGCGCGCGACGGCACGGGGCGGCTCGCGCATGCGCCGCGCGTGCGGGCCTGCGCCACTGGCTGCGCGCGCGGCTCCAGCCTGCAGCCGCCGCCGCCCGGCCAGTGCTGCGGACACTGCCGGCAGCACCAGTGCCTCGTCGACGGGGAGTACATTGACACCGGTAACTACTGACTGTTGCTTTAGGCGGCTACGACCTTTGACATGTTTATCGCTATCCCACGGGAACTATGCAATTTTCCGGGATAATAAGGAGCCTATATGTTTATGTATGTATGTATGTATGTATAACTCTTTATTGTACATAAAACACATTAATTACCTATTATCTAGGGTACCAGCTATCTTCGTTCTGAATTATATCCATATCCGTCCAATCGTTTCAGTGTGAAGAAGGAACAAACGTACACACTCACATCGTCATATCCATCCATCCTCACAAACTTTCGCATTTATAATATTAGTAGGATTAGCGACCCGCCCCAGCTTCGCACGGTTTATAATGCATATATTATACATATAAACCTTCCTCTTGAATCACTCTATCTATTAAAAAAACCGCATCAAAATCCGTTGCGTACTTTTAAAGATCTAAGCATACAATAAGGACAGACAGTAAGCGGAAAGCCACACATGGCCTTTAGGTCTTGTTACCTTAGACTCTGTCTACCCCGTAAGGGATAAAGAAGTTATTTATGTATGTATGTATGTACATAAAGAATACATTATTTTATTTCCTACATGAACTTAGTTGGAATACAGTACTTGTAAGATTCGATCAACTCTGAAAAAAAACAAAATAGACTTGTCCTATCAAAGTTTTAAAACGATATACCAGGTTCCACGTGGAAGTCCGCGGACAATTGCACGACGTACACGTGCGAGCAGGACGGCGATAGCGTGCTGACCACGTCTTCGCGCGTGTCCTGTCCCGACGTCAGCGCGTGCGCACCGGAGGACCTGGTCAACGAGACCTGCTGCCAAGTCTGCGCGCAAAAGCCGGCCGAGTCCCTTAGTAAGTTCTACCAAATACGTTGTTCTTCTCCACTGTGCTCGGAAATGTATTAAATGTAAGGGATTTCGGGAATTAAATAAATAAATAAAATATAAATATCCCAAACTAAGCAAAGCTTGTATTATGGGTGATTGACTCGAACGTTTTAAATTGTAATTTGCTGTTATTGTGTCTTAGCGAAAGAGGTATGTCAAAATCGTAGCAAGTGAAACGAAGTAGTCTCTGCCTACCCCTATGAGAAGGAGGCGTGACTTTATGTATGTAACTTGCGGTTAATTAAGGAGGATGTTCTCAATTCGGTTGTATTTTTTTTACTAGTTTTAATAAAAAAACTAGATATCGAGATTGTATACCTTTTTTCTAAAGCTTTAGCTTACGAAGTTAAAAATCAAGAAGTAAATTTCTTGATTAATTTGATATTTCCTATCATTTGAAAAACAGCGCCATCTCTCGTCCCTGGTGAGCAGTACATGTTCCACGGGAGTTTGTAATTGTGTCGTACAGACACATCATTCAAACAGATGACGCTTAGCGACAAATATTCGCATAGTAACAAGGTCACGTGACAGTTGGTAATAGATAGAAAAATTCGGAGGCTTACTCACCTGCTATGGGTGATGTAGGGGTATCGCACGCGTCACGGAATGACGAGTACCCGGGTTCGATTCCCGGCCATAGCTTTACTTTTCGGATTTTTCTATGTGTTCTAATTTTCAGTGTCGTTTAGAAAATAAAACGAAGTGTAGCCGAGCACGTATGTAAAATGCACCTTCATTTGACAAGATGAAGTTGACAGCGAGCGACACTAAGGGCTTGTTTCACCACTCTCTGTTAAGTACCGGTTATCTTAACTGTCAGTTATCTATGACGTCTCTATTAATTACTCCGAAACAGACAGAGAGTCATCATATATACACCCGACACTTAATATAAAACAGGGCCTAAAGCCTGGCGATGGATAACGTGTTCCCTTGGCAGGTAAATGCGTGCCGACGCCGATCCCGGCGGCGGAGACGGTGGGGCTGGTGCGCGCGCTGCTGCGCCCGCACGGCCGCTGCGTCAGCGCCGAGCCCGTGCCCGGCTTCAGCGAGTGCCGCGGCGCCTGCGACTCCGGCACCCTCTACAACAACCGTGAGTACCGCCTGTCCCTTTCACTCTTATTTGTTTTATTTTATTTTGGAGCCATAAATTGTATGTATTAAAGGTACATGCTGATGTTGTGCAATACAGATTGTATCAATACAATTTTACCCAGTGGGTGTAGCTACATAGTTTTCTTAATAACTAACAGTTAAAATTAAAATATTCATTTAAGCTATACGGACATAACTCGATGACAAACTTTCTCAGCGCTGACATAAATTTTGAGTGTTTTAATAACTTAATCTCCAGAGGCAATTGGTTATACATTTTTGCAGCCACATGGGTAGTGCTGCGCTGGTAGACTGCTGTCGTAGCAGTAGGGGCCCGAACATCATGAGCAAACCTTAAATTAAGTCTGTTGCTATTGAAATTATTTTTTGCAGGAAATTTATTTACATTGCGACTAACTAGCTTGCAGAGCTCTCATCCTAACACCACCTCCCCTTGCCCCATCCTAACTAAATGAGAGCGAGCAACTATCATCATCTCCAGCCCAGTGATATCAAAAGTCAAGATACGCCTGTCCGAACCAATTCGCTTACTGCGCAATTGGGCATTTTCACACACACTCTGACAGCTGAACGATACGGCGTCCTGTCGCAGACTAAGGCACGGTGGTCTTTTAGGACCACCGCATTGGACGAATTATTTACGCGTTAGGCCTATCTTTACGAAGTAATATATCTATCATGCTCCAGCCTATATACGTCCCACTGCTGGGCACAGGCCTCTCAGAATGAGAGGGCTTGGGCTGTAGTTCCCACGCGGGCCCATTGCGGATTGGGAACTTTACACGTTACACCATTGAATTGCTTCGCAGATGTGTACAGGTTTCCTCGCGATGTTTTCCTTCACCGAAAAGTTCATAAAATTTCAAATATAATTTCGCACATAAATTCCGAAAACTAAGAGGTGCGAGCCCGGAATTCGAACCCACGAGCCTCTGCTTGAAAGGCCACAGGTCAAACCACTAAGCTACCAAAGTGGAGCGAGAAACCATGCATTGTTTTAATTACCTACACAAACGATAACTCACGTATAAAAGTCGAGTGATGCTTGACATATTTCGGACGAATTTGTAGTCCTTCCTCCTGGAGCGGCCTGCCCATTGCCGCTTCAACGTACAAACTCTTCGAGCTATGTCGGTGACTCCAGTCCTTCGGCGAATCTCCGTATTCCGGATTCTATCGCGCAAAGAAACTCCGAGCATAGCTCTCTCTCTCTCTCCATAGCTCGTTGAGCGACTCCTTTCCAAAAGGCAGCAGTCAAGGACCACGTCTCAGAGCCATAAGTCATCACCGCGTGTTTAGTCACCATAATAATTTCGAATCGGTAGTTGCTATTAGTTTTTTATTGCCCTCAGAAACTGGTAGCCACGACTCGAAGTGCGAGTGTTGCCAGGCGGTAAAATACACGCCGATAAAGGCGCTCCTGCGCTGCGAGGACGGCAGCAGCCAGCTGCACATGGTCGCGTCGCCTGCGCAGTGCGCCTGCCGCGCGTGCGGACCCACGCTCGCCAAGCATCCCACTAAGAGTGGTGAGTTTTGGCAACCCCGACTAAAGAGTTTATTCACTTGGCTAAATTTAGTCATCTTAAAATGCGCTTCTGAATTAAGACGATTCTGAATACATAATTGTCAATTATTCTGAATTTAGTGACTGAATCAGACACGTCCGCCCGCCGTTGGCGACTGACTGCACTAAACATTATTACACGTTCCTAACTAGGATGCTAAACCATTCTGATTGCCAGAAACCATCCTTGTTCCTAATTAGAATACTTTTAGGATCTTTACTTCCTAAACGCGATAACACTTT
Organism: Pandemis heparana; assembly: GCA_963854515.1. Lineage (NCBI taxonomy): Eukaryota > Metazoa > Arthropoda > Insecta > Lepidoptera > Tortricidae > Pandemis > Pandemis heparana. Next base: position 1,195,954 of record OY978009.1, on the reverse strand, counting down.
ACTAAATTAGGTTTCTAAATCATTTACCATCCTAAATTTAGCCAAGTGTTAATAGCCCTTAAGGTTTACTAAAGGCCAAGTTATTAGTTAGAACGTTTTAATGCAGTCAACTGTAACACTGTTAAAAAAAATACCATAGTCCGGTCAACTGGACCTAGCAATCTGTACAAACAGGGAAAAATACAACGCTAAATAACTTTATTCTAAAATAGCTTTAATTTGTTCAGGTTATTCAGGAGTGAAGGCGCCTTCGAAACGCGAGGATTACGACTACGATATCCCGGAGATATATGCGCGGATGGGCTCCGAGAAACCGCCAAGGAGATAATTAGATACTGTAATTATATGTACGAAAGGCAATGAATTCATAAATAAACATATTATTTGAATATATTTCTTTCATTCATCTGTTTTGTATACCTTAGTTCTTACTTTGCTTAAACAGTTACAGATGTAGTGCGAAATGAATTTCCATGACATTTCGTTGAATCTCATGCGGTTTTCAACGTTGACGACATTTGAATAAGGTTCTTATTTATAAAACAATTTAATCTGACAGCTGCATTGTATACACGACTTTAATAACATGGAACAAAAGTTGAAAATCGGATAAATCTTTCAACATGAAACTCACACATAATTACAACACAACGGATAACGCACGTATAAAAGCCGAAGAATTGCTCCGACAATTGTTTCGGACTATTTCGAAACCCTTCATCAGGGAATTGTCGGAGCAATTCTTCGGCTTTTATACGTGAGTTATCCGTTGTGTTGTAATTATGTGTGAGTTTCATGTTGAAAGATTTATCCGATTTTATAATTACGGATTACGGATAAATCTTTACGAAATGTCATGGAAAATCATTTTGCACTACACCTATACCATAGCGTAATTGTTACCGTAACATGCAAAAGTAACGGTTAGGTACCGATAGGGGATGGGTACCCGGCTCATGGCCGGCCGTTTTTACCCTACATTATAGCATTATCCGATTATTCGTTTATTTTAATTCATTAGCTAATTGCGTCTCTTCATAGCTAAATTCCTTGCTAGTTGATTACTAATGTATTTATAAAACTTTTCAATGCACATTTGCGAATACAAGTAATCCATTGTCAGTATTGTTAAAATTATTTCTTTGTGACATTAAACCGGTCAAGAGCGAGTCGGGCTCCGTATAAAGGGTTTCGTCTAGGTACGTTGTCTTTATTAGTTTTTGTAAATTTATTAAATAGCACAGCAATGTAAAAGCAACTATACACGTAGAATTTCCCGTTCTGAACCAAACACTATGAAATAAAAAATACACACACCGGAACATTAGGTATTTATTTTCTAAAATAAATAACCGCGAACATATTTATATTAGCGTTGGTTAAAGGTAGGGTTAGGATTGGTGGTACGAATGGGGTTTGTTATCTGATCTGGGTTAAATTAATCACAAAAATACAGCCAAAATTAACGCATTCGCTGCCAGCTACTAAACCAGAAACTTCTTCGGGTGCGTCAGACGCACATGTGCGTTCAAATGCCTGTTAAATTCTATGACAGCGGCACTGGGCGAAAGTCACGAAAACGCGTATATGCTTTTTTTGATTAATCCTGAATAAATACACAAAAATAAATAAAATACAAATGATATGGTAAGGTATGGTAGGGTTCAAAAGATACAGCCCCACAGACAGACACAGCAGAGCCTTAGATAGGGTCCCGATGCCACCCTATACTCGGAACCCTAAAAACGTACACTGACCAACGACAGCGCCATCAAAGGTCACAACAGTGGTATTTTTAGTAATTCCTTGTTATTACAACGTATCGATCCAAAACGATGAAAACTACCTCGCAATTATCGATATATCTTCACTGTTTAAAACGCCACTATCTCAAAACAATGCGCGAACTAAACTGAACCTTGAAATCACTGAATACAGTTCAATTTGTGTGATTATTGATTTTGATATACGACCTTTTTTAAATTTAGCGGCGATGTGATAGGTGAGTGAAGCTACTTTAGTATACAATTGATTTTTACCTTTGTGTCTACGGTGTTAGGGTGGAATTTTATGGTGTTGGAACGACCACAGGTGCTATTACGTGTCTATTAGAGATTCAGTTAATGATGATTTTTATCGATATGAAATATTGATGTGTTTATGACAGATGTCCTTTGAAAGCTTAAAAATGAAGGTTTTACAAAGTTTATTGTTTTAGAAGTAACTTGTATGTAATGTATACATGTATAACACTTGTACAAAAACACGATAATTTTACAGGTATAGTAGATGTACAGTCAAGGGCATAAATATATGTACGTTACCAAGACGTCAAGAACATATATACACCTTTACGCCATAAAAAACAAGGTCGGTGACACATATATTTGCTGGCTGTATCGATATTTATGCCCCTTTCCAATGACTATAACTTTTGTTTAAGTTGACTCAGACGGCTCATTTTTTCACAGCCCCAAGGGCCCGCAGTCCTCAGTTTTTAGTATCAATTTCAATTTTATATCTCTACGCGTTCCTGAAAAAAAGGGTCTTGACATACGGACGGACGGACAATGAACTGATCCTATGAGGCAGGGGTGGCCAACAGGTCGATCGCGATCGAGTCGATCGCGACTGTTAGTTCAGTCGATCGTGGCAAGGCAAAAAATATTAATACGTAGACCAGACTGCGCAACGTGTTTCATTTAAGGTTTCATGAAGTATGTAATTGGTAGATCACGCAGGGTTTTGTTAATAAACAGGAGATCTTGGGTCTAATGGTAAAGGTTGCGTTTTTTCCTTTTGAGGTACGGAACCGTAAAAACAAGCTATGTTGAGAGAGAAAGAGACACAGAGAGAAAGCGAAACAATTATTTACGCACATTCGATACACGTAGATATATGGTAGGAAGAAATACAATGTACTTAAGAATATAATGTTTTAAACTTCCGCGATTTGCACTCGTATTTATTTAAAGTATTTCGGGAGTTTAACCCACGAGTTTCGGCCACGATGCAGTTACCTTGGTCACGAGCAGACCCCACAGAGCCCAGAGCAAAGTCTGCTCGTGACCACGGCCACAGCATCGTGGCCGAAACGTCGAGGTAATTAATAGCAACTTTTGCAAATACAAATACAAATACTTTTTTTTTACGCGGTTAAGTCCCGAAACACTTTAAATAAATACTTAAGAATAGTACCGATATGGTGTAAAATGGGTCCCACTCAACATACAATGAATGATAGCATTCTCCACTGTAGTATATATCCATCTAGGTCAGGGTGTACACAGCCCAGAGTACGGTACAGACAGACATGCGACGGACGTCGCGTGCAAGCCTGCTGATTCCTTCACTTCAATACCTATCGTTTCCACTCGGCTTGCGTAGTATAAGTTTTCGATCAAAAAATACGCCCCGAGCTCCGTTACCGAAGCGCGAACAGATAACTTTTCTATAATCATGCGGAAAAGAGCCATATTTTTAGGCAATCGCCTTCGTTCCAGCACGAACAGCATCCTGAGCATGCTGGCCCAGCGGTGGGACTAAAGATCCTAGGAAGATGGGCTTTTACCATCAGCGCGGGAAAAGAAGCAACTGGTACATTCTATTATTTTTTCTTTACTCCCAAACCAGCACAGAAGAAACAATTTCATGGAAGATTGTGATATCGTCTAGAAACATAAATAAATACAAAAATTGGGAAACAATATTCTCGATGCATTTGATAGATAGGTTGTTTACTATACCAAGGCGTCTGTCATCTACGGCGTAGCGCTACGCCGTAGCATTATTTGTTTTGCTACGAACAGGCTACGAAGCAATTGTAAACAAACTGATTATAACTAGCCAGTGACAAATAAAATAATAGATAAATAGCGGCATTGAACTAACGTCGTTAGTAGTATGATCATTTCATAGATTTTCCTTACATAAATTGACCTAATACCAAATTAAGAAGCTTATAAGATTGAGGAATATAATTTTCTGTTTAAATTTATCTCTAACAAACGTTATTGTTAAGAATTACATCATCATCATCCCATGTCCCATTCCCTCGATGGGCTTTTACCATCTGCACAGGAAGAGAAGCAACTTGGTACATTCTATGTTTTTTCTTTGCTCCCCCATTGAATGGAATAAAGATCTACCTATACATACATATATCAATGATGACGGCGGCGGCAAGGTCAAAAGTATTATCCGCAAATTGCGCTCGTTATTTTCGCATTTATTATTTAACCGACAACGGACATCAAAACGTCAAGGTGGGCGTCAAACAGACTTTTATCATCATCATCATCCTCAGCCTGAAGACGTCCACTGTTGAACAAAGGCCCCTAGCACACCATAACGACAACTCGCCACCTGCATCCGCCGGTTTCCCGCTTTCACGATGTCGTCGGTCCACCTGGTGGGAGGCCTGCCAACACTGCATCTTCCGGTAAACAGAAACTTTAAATGAACTTTATTGACAGGTGCGGGTTTATAATAAATTGTACCACAACTTACAGTTTTTTTTACAAAATGTCAAAATTACCAGCACGATTTATTTTTGTAAAGAAAAAAATCCCCTCTATTTATTTTGAATCGCATTTTTTCTTCAGTAGATAAAAAATTTAAATGTTTTGAATTCAATGTAGCCCGTAAAGGATTCATTATAAATAAAATCAAAACATTTCGAAAGACGCACACTTTAATAAATCTTTAAAACACCAAACTTGAGCAATAAGAATATCTCTTCGTATACATCTGAATATAAACAAAATAAACTTTAACACTTTTTCACTTAACTGCTTCTGCGTGGTAATATCACATAGAAAACACGTAAATATACACTATCTTATCGACTAAAACCAACTGTTCTCCTTCTTCATTTTGTCCCGGTAGCGGCCTTTCATTTCCAAATCCTGGAAAATCTCCGAGAGTTTGTTGAGCTGTTGCACAGGACTTCGCGGCAGCCTCTCCAATCTACAGACAGTGTTATCCTCTTTTAAGCACAGATTGAACGTCTGCCTTTCTCTTAAGCACAGTAATTTCCCCGTCTCGGGGAGCGACGACAGCTTCGCGACCTGCAGCGCTGCATTCTTGAATCTCGTCTTGGGCGAAACTTTTTCCCGCTCCTCCGGTCTCGCGTCCTGCTTGCGCGGTATAGACGCGTCCCGCTTCCTCATCCTAGTCTCGTTCAAGTACACGGGCTCCAGAACTTCGTAAGTATTCTCCCGCACCAGCTGCGGCTTGTCCTCGGAATCTTGGCTCTGTTTGTAGCCGTGGATTCTTAATGGAGTCAGAGGGTTGAGGACTCGTTTTTCCGGTTCTTTTTTCAAGTCAAAGACTATGACTTTTGTTTTTGGTGTGCGTTCCTTCTGGCCGATGTCTGGGAGCGGTCGGAAAGGGGAGAGAGATGGTTTGATCTCGTTGTCTAGCATCCTGGTTTGCGCTGTTTTGTTCTGACGTGTCCGGAGTTTTCTGGGAGCGTATATGGTGGTGAGGGCGCGGGTTTTGTGCGGGTCGAGCGGCGCGAGGGCGGGGAGCATGGGGCGTGCGTTTGGGCGGGCGGCCGCCGGCCGACAACGCCTGCCCTTGGGCGCCGTGCTGAGTCCGAGCCGCGTCCGCGCCGTGGCCGCGCGACGCATCGGAACCACGAAGCAATATCCGCAATTGACGGAAATTTTCGGCTGTGACATTGACGTTTTGTTGTTTTTCAGCGAGTGGCGGCGGACCTTGCCAGGCCTATTTGCGTGATTGATTAACGAAACTTTTTGGCGTATTTCAATACCTAAGTTGTTAGCTCGGAGGTTGTTGATATTGATGTTGGCTTTTTTATTATTTTTCCTAATGGCAATTGAGTCTTACATTAGGTATACGCGTATGTAACAACCCGGAAAGCCTCACAAACTGTTTCAAAATAAGTAGGTATGAAGTCTTATCATTTTTCTCCACATATGTATAGGTTCTAAATAAAAACCTTCCATTTGTCGTTGAACGTAGACCCGTCAAAGTTCTCATTAAAGTAAATAAATAATTTCTAGCATTTCCTCGTCCAATAAGTCTGTGGGCAGAACGCGTGACCCTGGCGACAAATAGGTAAATAAATAAATGAATCACTCGGAGTAAATACTGAAATTATAGGTAAAAACAACAACATACAGCATGTATATACCGGTACATAAAGTAATAACAGGCTAACCAGAACCAATATATAGCGACAAACATGTCAAAGGTCGTAGCTGCCTAATGCAAGTCTAATTCTACGCGGACGAAGTCGCGAGCAGAAGCTAGTATGTAATAAAGGGTAGAGAGACCCTACAGATCCTATGTTTCTATCGACTATACATAATATCTTTTAAAACCGAAGCGGGCAGTGGGCATTAATAATCATCATTACACATCGATCGGGCGACCTTCACGGCAAGTCAAATATGGACAAACCAAACTGTTGAACCCCGTGTATTGATTAGCTAGATTAAAAGTAACAATGAACACAAAATACCTTCCTACTCCGCTACTTACGTGCAAGATAACCAAGCTTGTGCGAAATATATATGTTTTGCATGCAATCCCTCCCTCCACTACTGCCACACAAAACGCACACAAATCCCACAAACTTAATTAATCCTAACACCACACAAACACTGACGCGCGTTTCGATCCCTCTACGGGATCATTTTCAAAGTTAGAGCACAACCGATGTACATGCGAACCAACGACGTACTCCTTTTAAAAGTAACAAGACACCATTATTATCATTGAAGTGAAAACTTTTTAGGCGGCGTTGGGCACTTTTTGGGATGGGTTAAAAATGTTAAACTCGCGTCAGGCGTAAGACGGAGGGAGAGTTTAAGTACCAGGATATCAGGATTCTCTAAGATTTTCGAAGTGTACGTTAATTTCGTCGCTTTAACCTATGTGCGTTTGGCCTAGTGGTATAAATTGTGAAATAACAGTGCGTGCTCTCAAGTGACCGCAGTTCGAATCTCGTGTACTTATAAAAAGTTTTTCTTTTCTTTTTGCGCGAGTGTGTACACGCGTGTAGTTTTCACTTCTGCCGGCACTCCCGGAGTGCTACCCGGTGTATTTTATGGTGTGGAAAATATGCCTTCATCCGCCCGGTACGGGGTTACCGGGGTATGTGGGGCTCTCCCGCAACGGCAGGCAAACCCACTAACAACCATCAGAGTTGTGACATATTTGAAATACTTGTATTTAAAATACAAATACAAAATACACAATACGTATTTTGGATTTTGTACTTAAGTACTTTTTTTAAAAAGTATTTTGTATTTTATTTGAAATACTATTCGAGACGTATTTTGTATTTGTAAAATAGTTTGTAAAATACAAAATACTTTTTTATTCTTAGCTTCATTTTTCTAAAGCATTCCGCGATTCAGTAAAAACAAAAATGGCCACTAGTGGCGCAGCAGCTTTGAAAGTCTATGCGCAAAATGACAGATGAAACAAAACGCATATAAAACCTGACCAATAATAGGTATATGAGGGACCCCTCTTGGGTATGGCCGCCAAAAATTGTACATTTGAGAAAAAGTCAGTGTCCCACTCACTTAAATTATTATAACTTTCATGTATTTTTGTTTTATAATAAATTTTAAAGGTTTATCTGATCTGCAGTTCTTTTTATACATATATAAATTTAATTTAAGTAGATTAGCGTTTCCTGTTAATTTTAATACAACAATATACAAAGGGTTCATTTTCGCGTTCATACAAAAATTATGTGTCCCACTGCGACATCGCACAGATCGAAGTCAGAAAATATATACAATTTCATTCGCAAATCTCTAAATTCGGAATGGCTAACGTTCTTCACTAAATTTGCTATATTCCTATTGAATTATTTTAATAAAATAGCGCAATAAAGTGTGTTAAAAGTAACGTCAAACATTTGTCTCACTTTTCGTTCCCGTGCGTTACTTCACGTATGTTATCATGTTACTGTGAAAATAACGAGAATCCAGGGCCGCAAATACATTCATTGGGTCCGGCAACACCCACACTACAGGTTGTCCAATTACGGAAGTAATCCGCCATTTCGTTTAAAACAGAATGAAACAACAACCTGGCCAGCGTTTTTGTTCCATTAGTATTTAACGTTTTGGGCAGTAAATATCCATAGTAAGAACACAAGTTGATGCATAATTATAAACTGTAGATGTGAGTAGACTATTCCTTTAACGAATAGAGTTATTCAGTGCTTTCTAACTTCAAAATTCACCGAATGTAAATTGTTTAATGTTATGTCCACAGCATTTTTGATTCACGAATGATACCATTTGTTACTATATGCGTTACGTAACATTCGTGATCTGTTATTAAGCTGAGTGTGCACTATTGTACTCCTAATATTATTATATACTATTATTATTTAAAATTAAAACGAGCATTGTATAGGCTGATGATGATAATGATGTGAACATTATTATTGCAATGACTGAACATCCTTTCCTTTTATTTCGGAGGCCTTTGTTCAGCAGTTGGACGTCTTCGGGCTGATGATGATGATGATGATGATAGAAATCTCTGTCATGTACCTACTCTGGGCTTTACAAATTTCACGTGTGTTACCTTCACGACCGTTACCGTACAATTTTTGGCGGCCATACCCACTTGACAATTCTCAAAGTCACTGTTACGTTTTGCAGTGTTGGCAGCTATTTCATTATTTCTGTGTTGTTCGCTCGAAATGTCTTTAAAAAAATGCCAAAACAAATTGTATTTAAACAATATGCCGTGTAGGCAATAATACGTTATTTTAACGATTCTTATTTAAGTGATTATGAATGTATAAATGTATAAATGACAAATAAAAATACAGAAATCTAACTAATATTATAAATGCGAAAGTATGGATGGATGGATAGATGGATGGATGGATGTTTGTTTGTTACTCAATCACGCCTGAACGGCCCAACGGATCTGGATGAAATTCGGCACATAGATAGAGAAAAGTCTGGAATAGCACTTTTTATCCCGGAAAATTGCGTAGTTCCCGCGGGATAGCGATAAACGAATTCTTGGCAGACGAAGTCGCTGGCAACAGCTAGTAGAAAAATATATTTATATAAAACCGGTACGTAAACAGCACTACAAAAAAGATGTCACTGTGGGCATTGTGGCAAGATGCTCTTTTTGAAGAGCTTGTGATTTTAAAATCTTTAATAAATAAAGAAAACCAGTAATTTTACCATAAAGTATTTTATTTCAATAAAGTATTTTGAAAATACATATTTTGTATTTAGTATTTAAATACAAAAGGCAAAAGTATTTTGTATCTTGCATTTGAAATACTATATTACAAAAGTATTTGCATTTTGTATTTAAATACTTTTCGAAAATTATTTTGTACATCTCTGACAACCACACGGATTTCCTGTTCGGTCGTTTCGTAGGGCGAAAAGATAGGTGTGGTCGAGGGCAAATGTCGATACAGCCACCATGTCATATATATGTGTCACCCACATTGCTTGTGGCATTAAGGTGTATAGCTGTTTTTGACGTCTTGGTGACATACACACATTTCATATTGACAAATTTTAATGTGTTAATGTGATTAAGTACAAAAGTGGCCAGCAACTTTTGATGCCGATCGTACGAGGAATGATGGTGGTAGTAGATAATATTCCGTTGTAGAGTACGTACTACGTACTGTACCTACTTATGAAACAGCTGCTAGCATTCACAACTGGTAATGACTTCACCATATGGACTGCCACAAGCTGTATCTCACCCCGAGGCCACTCTTATTACTCGAACGCGCGGCTTCTCGCAATCGTATACACATATCACGTCTTTATCCCTTAGGTGGTAGACAGAGCCTACGGCCACGTGTAACACCATCGTGGGCGTATAGGTGAAAAGGGGAATCAAAAATGCTTAGCCGCATCGCCTGGGGCCTTACCATGACGCCTTAATGCGTTTCAGTTTAGGTTCGCGTGCTGTCAGATTCATACTAAAAGTGACAGCTAAAACTTGAACTGAGTCGGAATTAGGACGTCATGGTAAGGCCCCCTGTAGGTACGTGGGCGACTAGGAAAGTTCTGAGATACGGCAATTTTAAAAATAAAACCTTTTTAAATTGTACCTTTTTGGAATCCTTATTTATTTGAAATTCAAATGCCAGTAGCCAATTTGCGAAATTTAAAAATATAAAAATGTTGTGTTCAATTGTTTATTGCATTTCGCTAGTTGTTTTCTGTCGACAATGGAATTCGATCGCGAACATTTTCGTGCAATGATGTTGTACGATTTTAAAGTTGGTTTGAGTGAAACTGAGTGCCGAAATAGACTTTTATCTGCATTTGGGGAACTCGCACCATCCCGTGCAACAGTTTTTAGATGGTTTTCACTATTTAAACAGGGGAAATTTTCCTTGAAAGATGACGACAGAAGTGGCCGTCCTGCTACTGCTGTAACGGACGAAAATATTTAAGCGATAAAGAAAATTTTGCACGACGATCCGAAAACTACCTACAAGGAGATAGAAGAAGCCCTGAAAATTTCATCGCCGATAATTAATACAATTTTACATAATCGTCTACAAGTGAGGAAGCTTTGTTCACGATGGGTTCCTCACGCTTTAACAGCTGAACAAAAACAAGCTCGCGTCACCTGGTGCCGGGAAATACTTGAAAAAATTGAAAATGGCAAAGGCCGCAACGTATTTAATATTATTACGGGAGACGAGAGTTGGATCTATCAATATGATTCACTAACGAAGTGGCAGTCGATGGTTTGGGTGTTTCCGGACGAAGAACCTCCACGGAAAGTCAAACGAGGACGCAGTGTGGGCAAAAAAATGGTGGCAACATTTTTCAGTGCAAGTGGTCATTTAGCAACAATTTCTTCAGAAAGTCAAAAAACTGTTAATGCTCAATGGTACACGGCAGTGTATTTGCCAACTGTGTTCGACAAGTTTCTTCAAAAACGTCCAAAATCAGAATTGCGGGGACTTTTTTTGCATCACGAAAATGCTTCACCGCACAAAGCCAGCTTAACTCAAAGAGTTTTTGAGAAGCACAGAAATCCAACAAATGAGCCACCCCCCCTACAGCCCTGTTCTGGCTCCGTGCGACTTCTTTCTCTTCCCGAAAGTGAAACTTGGACTCGTAGTTGTCATTTCGAAAGCTCTGAGGACGCTCGGAACGCCTTTATAGCAGCGGTTGAGGACCTCCATAAGGAAGAATATCGCCAATGCTTTAAATCTTGGTTCAGACGAATGAATCGTTGTATAGAGACTAATGGAGAGTATTTTGAAAAGATGTAATAAAATAAAATATTCTAGAGGTATTTTTTTTTTCGAATCTCAAAACTTTCCTAGTCACCTAACGTACATGATTTCTAAGATTTTTGCCCGTTCCCTCTGGGCTTTTACCGTCTGCGCGTCTGTACTCCCAGACCAACATGAGAGGGCATTTCTTAATTAACTGAATAAGTAATAATTAGAAAGCTCGTTATAAATTTCAACAGGCTATACTAGTACGGGGAGCAGAAGGCGCTTACTCACACTGTCTAGTTTAGTAAGGACCAAATCGTAGGTAGTTACAGTTACTAAATCTTTGGACTGCTTTAAGTAACCAATGTAACAAAAATTTAAACCACAAATCACTGCTCATTTAGTAGTAAGTTGATAATGTCAGTAGCGAGTAAGTATTGAAACATTTGTTGTTTTTAATAAAGATTTTTCATTTTCCATTTTAATTTTCATACAATCAGGTGCGTTACCATGATGTCAGAATGCGATTCATTTCTGATTCAGTTTGGGTTCGCTCGCTGTAGTAGCACCAAACACGGGCAACAAAGGTCTTCTAGTGCTCGGTATCAACGCTCGAGTGTCAATCCCGAAGCCCTGACTGCTCTTAGCAGTCCGTCCGTCGTTATAAACTGCGTCGTCTTTCTACGCACCTGGACAACTCTCCCCTAACCCCAAGTAGGTCATGTAAATAAATAAATAGCCGATAGGCATTAGCGGTCGCCATCTAATCATCGCAGGCAGAACCGGGTCAAGATCATGCCAGGGCAACTTCATAACAATAGCTTTATTATGCTATCAAATAAAAGCATTAGAGGTTCTTTTTACGGGAGACTGAAGGTCCCGTCGAGTGAAACTAACTAAAATTCTAAAGTTCCTCGATTAGCTGTATAGATCTACTGTTATTCGGGGTATCGAAATCTTCTTCTCTTCTCTTCTTCTTCAGCGTGTAGACGCCCACCGTTGGGCATACGCCTCTCCAATCTGTCTCCACCCCGAACGGTTGCTCGTTTCCCTCTTCCAGACTGGTCCTGCTGTCTCCCTTATGTCATCGGACCATCGGGCAGGTGGTCTGCCTACACTTCTTCTGCCTAGCCGGGGTCTCCAGTCCAGAACGCGCTTGCTCCACCGTATCGAAATGCCAGGGTGAAATCGGAAGGATTTTGAAATTAATTAAGTTAATATGGCAGTATTGGATCCATGTTGATATAACATTATTTACTCGTAATATCATCAGAAATCCGTGGTTCAAATTTGTCTGGTTACTCGTTCCCACCGTGTACTGTGACTTTCTGCCAAGTTTCATCCGGCGCAATCTTCTTGGCAATGATGATCTTTCCGAATGCGCTGATAGTTTCAAAAAAAGACAAGTAAAAAAGCCCTTGGCAATCTATTTGCAAAATAAACTTTTGAATTTGAATTTTCAATTTAGAAGGAATAATACCAATCACTACATATTATAAAACAAAGTCGCTTTCTCTGTCCCTATGTCCCTATGTATGCTTAAGTCTTTAAAACTACGCAACGGATTTTGATGCGGTTTTTTTAAATAGATAGAGTGAATCAAGAGGAAGGTTTATAATGTATAATACATGCATAATATACCGTGCGAAGCCGGGGTTTCGCTAGTTTTAAATAATAAAATCGATTAAAGTAGTTCAACTGTTTTTCTTCCATCCACCATTTTTCTCGTTGTAGTGGGGTGAAAAATTTGTGTGTTTCGCTCGGCAGCAAAGTTGTTTATAGTGCCTCGTGCCTTGAAACCCTCGCGACGTTCACGATTCTTCTCTTGAACCACTCGCTTCGCTCGTGGTTCAATCATGCAGTCCTTCGCTTACTCGGGTTTCAATAAGCACTCGCGCCAAACAAAAGCTTTGCAGCCTTGCATAACAAAGAAGAGGTTTGAAAATCTGTACATGGAAGATACCTACTTATTCGAATAAAAAGCAACATGCCCGGCCAGGTTATAGGCTATTTTTATCCCGGAAAATTGCATAGTACCCGCGGGATATCGATAAACATGCTAAAAGGTCGTAGCTGCCTAGAGCAACGTCAATAATTATCAACATAACTTCTACCTAAGTATAATTCTCGTATAAAGTCAATAATAAAGTCGCGGGCAGAAGTTAGTTTCTTATAAAGAGAGCAAAAAACTTTTGCGCTTTAAAAAAACATTACAATACAATACAGTACAATAACTCTTTATTGAACACCACAAAACACACAACAACACACACAACATTATCTACTTACTGCGTAGCTTCAAAGTTCGATGCTATTATTGAAATTACGATTCCTTCGTTGATTTGAAACGTGTCGGCCTACTACGTAATGACAGGGTGGCAGAGACCACCAGGCATCTACGACCAGAGTAGGCAACTCGTATTTACCCCTTTGCAACAGTACTGTAGTCACCTGCGTCATGAGGAATATCGATTCCCATTTTATTTTATTTTACCTATTAAAGACCCGTTTACACCATTACCATTACAATAATAATATTTAATACCATTATGTAATAAAATTTTCATTGCCATTGCCCGCCTGGAGTCTCGGTGTAAACTTAGGGAAGTTCGAAAAACGAGTCTACCCATTTCTTATAGGTCCGACAAGTAACCCGTATGTTATGGGTGTTCATAAGCGGCGGAGACTTCTTGCCATCAGGCGACCCGCATGCTCGTTTGTCTCCAAATTTATTTAAAAAAATGGCGATGAAAACTAGGGTAGTTGTGCGCCGCTGTCAGCTGCGTCGAATAGACGCGCGAGAGTGCTGGCGCGCAGTATTCGTTTCGCTGCCGCCGGGGCGAGCGCTCCAAAAGGGCTACGAACTAGTCCGAAACATCCGCATCACTCGACTTTTATACGTGAGTTATCCGTTTGTGTAACTAAAAAAAACTGACCCTAAAATAAGCCTAAGACAACTCCTGTCGTGCTTGCTTCGTGCGACGCCGCTAATTCGGTAATGGACGCAGCCGGTCAGTGTTCCACGAAGGTCAAGACGGTGCCAAGGTCAACTGGCAACACGGGGGGTGGTAGTACCCTCACTTTTGTACCTATTTGTCTATATGTCTATGTCTATCTAACTAATATTATAAATGCGAAAGTATGGATGGATAGATGGATGGATGGATGGATGTTTGTTTGTTACTCAATCACGCCAGAACGGCCCAACGGATCTTGATGAAATTCGGCACATAGATAGAGAAAAGTCTGGAATAGCACATAGGCTACTTTTTATCCCGGAAAATTGCGTAGTTCCAGCGGGATAGCGATAAACGAATTCTTTGCAGACGAAGTCGCTGGCAACAGCTAGTATATTATAAAGGCGAAAGTTTGTAAGTGTGGATGTTTGAATTTGTGTTGCTCTTTCATGGCAACACGGCTAAAGTGATTTTATTGAAATTTGACATAGTATAGTTAGATAGAAAGTTACATTACAGTACTACCGGTCATATGATAGTTTTTATCCTGGAATATTGGATAGTTCTCGCGGGATAGCGATAAGCGAATTTATCGCAGACGGAGTCGCGGGCAACAGCTAGTTTGTCAATAGGTATTGCATCTTAGATCATAGAAAATTTATCTTTTTCTTCCTTTCTATGATCTGAGGTTACCTAGCGGCTATGTGGCTGCATAACTGTGTCGCTTACGCTGAATAGAACTTGGCACGCATTACAGCCGGCCACACACGCTAGGTTATAACCGATGGTGCCTGCACAAATGAACTAACCTAGTGTGAGGCCGGCTTAAGCGATTGTGCTAACTTCCCAGGTCTTAACGCTGACGAGAAAGAAGCGAGTATAGCAAATGGCGTGGCCATAGTTATTAAGAGTTTACGTGGACGCATTCCAGACGTTTTTTTGTGAAAACTTACCCCCTTATTCATAAACGCACTATAGGCCTCTGTTAACTTACTTCTTCTTCTTCTTTTAATAATATGGCCCCATCGATCGATGCGATGATTTCGCCAATGTCAAAGTAAAAAATACAGTATTCAAAAATCTTGTGACATAAAAATGTCGGCAACGTTGTACGGTAGAACACGGTCAAACGACCCCCTCCCCCCCTGTCGTGCTCTTAGCCAACGGACAATGATATCCCACGGAGACCGCCAGGAAATCATTAACCGAAGCCCAGGGTGCACCGGACCAAGCACTGCTCTTCCCCTCGGACGGATCCAAAAACGAACCGCAGCTCTTGACCACACGCGAAGGCAACCCGACTCGCACCCCCTCTGTTAACTTAGTAATCGTTTGTCCTTATCTGTCACTTTGACATTTACCTTTCACAGATAAGGACAAACGATTACTAACTTAGCAGAGGCCTATAGTGCGTTTATGAATAAGGGGTTTACACTGGAGTCAAGACCTTCCAATGACCTTACAAAATGCGTAACGCTAAGCTTTGAGTCAACCAGTGAATCACAGCATGATGTGATTTATGGAGCCCATAGGGCAAAGGTCAAACTGAAACAGGGGTTTATACCATGACGTCTTAATGCGATTCAGTTTAGTTTCGCTCGCTCTCAGATACATACTAAAAGTGACAGCTAAAACTTGAACTGAGTTGGAATTAGGACGTAATGGTAAGTAAAGCCCCAAGTTATAGCTGTCATTTTTAATATGGATCTGACATAGACATGGGGGTTAAATAACGTCACGGTGACAAAGTCACCGTGACTCGCCTTCAAAACGTGTCACTGTGACTTTTCACAAAATAACAACGTTACAAAATCACATACGTTCCTTACTGTTCCTTCCTAGCGCCTAGCGCAAGCAGTGACGAGACGCGATGCAGTGACAGTGACTGACTGTGACGTGACTCGGCTCTAATCGGACTTAGTCGGGAGTTTTCGGATTCGGAACTTCGTGGCGAACATCGGATGATGCCTGCTGGCTGAGAGCGAGTGAGACAGCGATAAAATTATGAATGCTTGCACACTCATCCGTGTCAAAGAGTTGTTTTAATGAAGCATACTCGTAGAAAAGGATGTATGTTATGTATGTATGTATGTATAAATCTTTATTGTACCTACATAAAACACATGAAAAAGATGAACACCGTCCATAATGATGATGATGATGGTTATGACGATGGTGATGATGATTATGACGATGATGATTATGATGATGATTATGATGATGATGATGATTGTGATGATGATTATGATGATGATGATGGATATGATGATGATGATGACATGATAATGATTATGATGATGATGATGGCTATGATGATGATTATGATGATGATGATGATGACATGATGATGATTGTGATGATTATGATGACTATAAACTAATTTCCCAAATGTATTTATTTTTTACTTATAATGTGCGACAGTTCTAAGCCTGTAAAAGTGTAAAGGTTATTTTGGATCAACTACTTGTGTGATAACGGTGTGACAAAATCACGTCATAATAGCACTGCGACAATATCATATGGTGATATGAGTAACCGGCGTGACAAAATCACGATGAAATAACAGTGTGACAAAAATAACGTTGACACAAATATCATGCAGTAACACGAGTAACAGGCGTGACAAAGTCACGGTGACTTTTTACGGTGACTTTTTTGGAACGGGATCGTCAGTCACTGATATCAAAATGTAACGCTTTTCCCCATGTCTAATCTGACAGCGAGCAAAGCTAAAGTCGTCACAATTTAAAAGCAGTGTTGCCACAACTGAGTTCCCAAAAGGTACATGTACAGAGCTGAAAAGGTACATTTTGGGATAAAAAGGTACATAAGCATTTTTTTACTTAATTCTTAACACAGCTTCTATCGCTCTCAGTTTTGCTACAACTGTTTGGCGGCGGTTTATAAAATGTTACACATAGTTTTGGATGAGATCAAAAGGTACGTAAACTGGACCCCATTACACATCACACATTGGAGGCTAAAAAGGTACGTCAAATGTGTAAAATGTACGCTAACGGCAACACTGTTTAAAAGGCCCGTTTTGACAATTTGTCTTCCCGACGTAACTAGTGATGTCACCGTACGACTCGGTACTCGATACTCACGATAAATCGATTCAAGTTTGCATGTGTATTTGATCGATTTAAATATGTATTGTAAAGACGCATTGGATTAAAGTTCTGATTAGAAAGTGAATCTTCAGTCAATCATTTTCTTCAGATGATGAAGACGAGCCATTCTATTGAAATCAGTGTTGCCATTGTTTAGTGCTTTGAGCTCCAAGGTCATAATTTTCAGTAAAGATCACTACACAGCTGGTGAAATTCAGTAATTAATTGATCTAAATAACATAAATAAAACCGGCCAAGTGCGAGTTGGCCTTAAAAAAAATTATCTTGATCGATTTATTTTTTCCTTAACCGATTATTAATAGTCTGTGGACAATATGAAAAAATCGTTATGCACAGCACTTAGCTGAGTGAGCGATACCCATCAATGAAAAATGCAATTACCTTCAGAACATTTCGATCGGTAAAAAATAGAGAACTTCATGGGCGTGAACTGTCAAAACGGGCCTTTTAAATTGTGACGACTTTTTTTAAACTGAATCGGAATTGATCGCATTAAGACGTCATGGTAAGGCCCCTGGGCTCGTACGAACACTTTTCAGTGTTGCCAGTTGATAGGATTGTTGCTGACATGTCAGGAAAATTTACTTTATCCTGTACCAGAGAATAAAATAATATAAAAAAATACGCGCATATAATAGGGGCCGTAGGTACCTTGAAAGGAAAATCCGGAATTCAAATCCAAAACTTTACTTTGCAAATAGACCGCAAAGGGCTCTTTTACATGTCTTTATTAAGGTAGCTGTTATATCACAAATCACAACTAATGTAATAAATCTAAAAACCTACTTTTTTCATGTCTGTCTACGCAAGTGACCAATATAAAATGAGCTGACATTGCCTACATTTTGCTTCTAGAAGCTTTCTGCTTACACTGCATTTAGATTCGCTTTCCAAATTTGTAATGGGGCCTTACCATGACGTCCTCCGACTCAGTACAAGTTTTAGCTGTCACTTTTAGTATGAATCTGACAACGAGCAAACCTAAACTGAATCGCATTAAGACGTCATGGTAAGGCCCCTGAACCCTCGGTAGGTACGCGATTCCGACACGCACTTAAACGGTTATTTTGACCTAACCATTCTTACCCAAATCTATGAATCAGTGGAAATTGCTGAGCTAATGTGGTTCTAATGACGTTAAACTCGGGTTGGGGGAAAAGTGACGCCGCAGTTTTCATTCACGCGAAAGTTCTCGTTAAGCCTCGGACAAATAAAAGACGAACTTCTGCGAACAGCAAAGTGAAGCTGGTTTAACTACGCCTTGCCTTTTGATTTAAAACTACACTGTCGAGGAATAATAACAGGTCACTTTTCATACTAAGTTCTATGAGAAGACCCGTTGATATGAGAAGTATTATATAGTTGAGTTAAGTATACAGGATATTATGTCGAATATTTCACCAGGTGGTGGCATTTAGTCTGATTGAACACGTATGAACTGAGGCCTTACCATGACGTCCTAATTCCGACTCAGTTCAAGTTTCAGCTGTCACTTTTAGTATGAATCTGACAGCGAGTGGACCTAAACTGAAACGCATTAAGACGTCATG
The DNA here is from genome assembly GCA_963854515.1 of Pandemis heparana. NCBI lineage: Eukaryota > Metazoa > Arthropoda > Insecta > Lepidoptera > Tortricidae > Pandemis > Pandemis heparana. The sequence continues at coordinate 1,177,083 of OY978009.1, read as the reverse complement.
GTAAGGCCCCTGTTCAGATTTTTCATCGTAGTTTTGAATTCCTTAGAGCCATAAGCCAAGCCATTAAGCCATAAAGGCAACATTTGTCAAGCACAATTTTAAGTATTAAAAAATCCTGAAAAACATTTACACCCCTGTATAACGAAATGAGACTATCCCAACCACCACTATAAAATATTACGTAATCATTCTGGGACACTTTGTTGTTATAGAACCAGGGGCCTTACTATGACGTCTTAATTCCGACTCAGTTCAGGTTTTAGCTGTCACTTTTAGTATGGATCTGACAGCGAGCAAACCTAAACTGAATCGCATTAAGACGTCATGGTAAGGCAAGTATGGGCTGACAATTGGCATCGGAATCAGCTAGCTGCCACATTCATACAAGAACTGTCAAAATGAACACGATGGCGATTGCGAGCGAGTTAGACAATAAGCCTACAGCTTCTGCCTGCGACTTCATCCGCGTAGACTTACACTACTACACTCATCAAAAATGACCAGGGATATTCTTTATTATTCGTAGTCAATTTTGAAATTTTCAATATAGGCATATTACTACCGAGTCAAAACACCAAATTTGTCTACGGATAAAAAGTATGGATCCCTAGACATTTTTGATGTGTGTATTTTGGGTTTATCTTACTCAGAATCGTTTACCTATCGATCGATTTGGGGTAAGTACCTATAGCCCGCGATAACCTTTGACAAGCGCCCGATTAGACGCATGCAACTGCATTGTGATATTTGTGATAGTAGCCAGTCTACCCGTGATCATGATGCGTGTGCGTCGATTGGGACTTGGGACGCCAACAATAGTTATTTGTTATACAAGGGGGGAAAGTTGTATTTTACCTGCGAGTGTTCATTTGAAACACGAGCTAGCGAAAGGATTCTATTATTGACCACGAGCGAAGCGAGTGGTTCAAAAATAGAATCCTGAGCGTAGCGAGTGTTTCAACACACGAGGCGTAAAATAACTTTTCACCCGTGTATAACACAAAACTTTTCGCCTCACTACAGCGAGGAAAATAAGAAAAAGGGTTTGTACTATCACTCATTTTTAATAACAAAATAACTAGAAAAACATGCGAATATTTAACGTTGACGGCTTAATTGAATAGTTTTAACTAATTTTTTTTTTAATTATTTGGAAGAAAGAAAACATTTATTCGTGATATAAATTACAGAAAAAAAGGAGTAACAGCATATACAATCACGAAATGGTTCCACCTCAGCATAATGCTGGCCTTACAGCCAGCGCTGGTCTTCCGTTGGGACCATCAAGTGCTACTGTCAGCACAAACAGTGAACCGGCATTAAAATCTTTAATATGGCTGAATGGACAATAATTCCTTTACCTATCCCACAAGGGATGAATTTTATAAAAAAAATTATTTCGGATGCGTTTTGTTCGCATATTGACTTACTTGGACTGTCAGAACATTTTATCCGTTTTTACAACAAGAATGAAGGTTAATGTTGAATGCTGATATTTATGAATTAAAATAAAGTTGTTAGACTGTATTGAGTGTTTTTTACTCGATGCAATTCATTTAATTTTGATATTAAAAATTCAGCACTTTTAACGTTTTACGTTTTGTTAGCTGTCAAATATCACTTAAGCTTCCTTCAAATGTCAAAACCCTGTACTATATCTTTCTAATCTGTGGTCAAAACTCTTTCTCCACAAGTGAATAAAGAGCGATTTTCTCAATAGCTGTCAAACAAACAAAAAGTGCTTTCCGAGCTAGTGAGGTGAAAACGTAATTGAGCGTTTTTCAAAAAAATTTCACATAAACAATTTCACCAGAATTTAACTATTTTGGGTTTTCCTTACTCAGAATCGTTTACCTACGCTATCGATTCGCATACAAGAAAAACGTTTCCAAGATTTACTATGGATTTACGGCGATCAAAAAAAAATTACCTAAGTGTAATGGAGGTTTTGGGACACAGTAAAGTTTTTCTTGTACCTGTCTATAAGGATAAGGATCGATATGATAAACTATTATGTGTAAGACAAACACAAAATAGATAGTTCAATTCTGAAAAAAAAAAATATGTAGACTTTTTTTTGGAAAACGCTCAGATATCAGAATTTTTGCGTACGGAAATCCCGATCCCGTGGGAATATTCAGATAAAAATTAACAATTATGCTATTCCATAGATCCGACTACCTATCTACATCCTCATACATACCAAATTTCAATTAAATCAGTCCAGCCATTTTAGCGTGATAGAGTAAGAAACGAACTTACCTACGCTACGGACAGACAGGTTTTTAAGAAAATAATTGTACTAAATAGTGGAATTAAGTAGTTTTTAACAACCATTATAATAAAGTGAATGAAGCGTCCTGCAATAAAACTAATCGTTCATTCATTCATCGATCAAAGTTCCTGGCACGCGTTAAATTTACAAAGTCAAACAAAATTTACCACTATACTTAAACAGACACGATTGAATATGGAATGAACTGAAAGCGATCATACAACCTTGTTACATGGAACCCATGAGATGCCAAGCACCACAACGTGCGCGTGACGTCACAACAACGTTGTATAACAAAAATAATGTCTACACTACCGCTAACTTACATATGCGTGTGGAATAACGAAGAACTACATCTAAATACCATTGCATTTACTACCTTGTTCTACCTACAATAAAGTTGTTTTTAACACACGGGATTGCGATGTTTTTGTCTCTATTCTTTCGCAGCGGCGGCCTCGCGTACGGCAAACGTAAGTTTGTGCTAGTAATGACGTAATCCAGAGTATTTCAATGTCACTCTAGATAGCCAAGCGATACGATAAAGTAGAATACAGATCTGTGATAAATTATCTCTTTACCTGGTTAGTTGTGTAGTCAGTAGAATGTGACAGAATTGAGAAATCAGTGCGGTGCCAAGGTCGTTACAGTACCAAAATTCATCGTCCAAATTGTATGTATTCAAGCTATCTTTTACAAACTGTTTACCATCGCCTCGTATTTTCATATCAGTTTTTTATGCGTCAAAAACTTGATTCTTTTGTCGCAATATTTGCAAATAGGAAACGTATTTAATCATCAAGTCAACATAAGTGGTTATCGTTGTGTCATTCACTTACCTATTCATTTCTACCTGATGAAAACCATATGCGTAAAATGATTAAATCATTATCTCGTGATGTTCAAAGTTCGAGCGGTGCTGCAAATGTCGTGACAGTTAATTTGTTGATTCAGTTTATCGCGATACGTGCGTTCGAACTAACTCCTAGGTAGTTATTTAACTAGTGAATAAATAATTAAGAAAGTGGTTAAGATTCTAAATTAACTCTTTGATTTTTGTTATTTATTATTCGGTCGGTGTCGGTACTTAGAATACGTTATTTCGTGTAGAGTTTCGATAATACGCGCTCTATAATATAGCTCTACAGGTATTAGGTAAGATAAAAGTGAGTGATCTGTGCTTCTTTTTTGTATTTTTTGTGCTTGTTTATTGAAGTTTAAAAAACATAGCTGCAGTTATATTTTAAGTAGGATACTACCGCGAGAATTTGAAATTATTGTCGGACATTAATCTGAATTTATATACCCATGTAATGTAACAGGTTAATAGTCCTATACCTACAGATCTTATTGTAGTTATACGTAGAGAATTACACCTTTAAGACAAATAATCTTGTTAAATTGTCGAAAGTTTAAATTTGAGCTGCAGCTACATAACTACACAAACTGCAGTTTTTAGTAATAAGTACACATGATCTTTACGTTCGAATGTATTATGTGCTTTCAATAGTAGATTGTATACCGAGGGGATAAAGCACTGTATTATGTAACGAGCGCGATATTAAATCCTGAACGCAGCGAAGGATCCTAAATTTAACTCCCGAGCGTAGCGAGGGTGTTTCGAGTTGAGAGAGAAGAGAGAAGATTGAGTCCTGAGGGAGCAACGTATTAAAGCGCACTCAAGACATAAACAGTTTTATCCCTGAAAAGTATACTCTACTTTTCTCACCTTTAGCGAGACAATAAAAACCAAGGCAACTAGAAAAAGAATTTAATTAGAGTTAAATCTAGAGTCCTTCGCTGCGCTCAGGATTCAATATCGCGCCCGTGACATAAATACAGTGGTTTATCCCCTTGGTGTACAATCTACTAGTACCTACTAAAGTAAAGGAGTATTTTTATTATTGGTTGCGTGTTAACGTTTTGCTGCAATAATTCTATTGTTAAGCAGTAGAAGAATGGATGGATGCATGTACTTACTGATAAAAGATCCATTAACGGTGTGTGATTGACAGAGCCACTTGACATTTCCAGGACGCGATATTACGAGGTGGCGTAATACGCGCCTCACAAAATAACAAATCTCGACTTTTTTATGTGAGTTAAATACTTTTACGAAGCTACGAGGTCTCACAGTAGTTTCATGTTATGATTAAATATAATTTTAAAGCAATTTATTACTCGTGGTCCTACTAAGTAATTTGTCCTACTCGGAAAAAATGCTGACATTATTTTGAATCATTCAATAATATTTTAAGCTTAAAATAGATTGTTTAGGTTAGTTAGGTATCTTCAGTTGCCCGAAGCGCAAATTACCCAGAAAAAGGAGCTCCATCGAAAACCAGTAGGACAAACAGTAGCAGGACCACGGGCAACAGAGGGTTTAAGGATAACTGTGTTGCTGCGGACCCCTAGCACACATATTAAGGACCCATGGTCCATGGACCACACTTTACAAAACCCTGCCTTAGAAGACCATCAATGCAGAGTAGATAACGATTGGATTCGAAATATTATAGACGACATATGAACCGCGATCACCTTTATTGAGCTCCCGATAATATAGGGAACTGAAACGAACTCAGGATTCGGGGTTCGAATGAACTTAACCGTGAATTATTGAAAACTCTTAATGATCGGATTGTCCCTAACCTGGATCTCTTTCAGAGCACAGCATGGACTTCGTGATCGGCGGGCTGGCCGGCGCCGGCGCCACCGTCTTCACCAACCCCATCGACGTTGTGAAGACCAGGATGCAGCTGCAGGGCGAACTGCAGCCCAAAAACCAGCAGGTTCCCCATCAAACGTTTTATTTTTTAACCTGTCTGTATCTGTGGCATCGTAGCTCTCCAGCAGATGTTTTTCGAAAGCCAGTTTCCTTGCGGTGGTTCTTAGCTCTTAGCCATGTTTGGTAAAAATCGGTCCTTTAGTTTGAAGAGTATCAGCTCTTTTCCAAAATGAAGTAAGGCGTTTTTGGCAAAAAATATTAGGAACCTAACTCTATTCCACATTTTGTACAAATCCGTCCAGCCGTTTGCGGGTGAAGAAGTTAGCAAACATTCACACTCACATCGTCACATCCATCCATCCACACAAACTTTCGCATTTATAATATTAGTAGGATAACCTAAAGACCGTGAGCGAATCGATCGCGTGACCAAAAGACATTAGTTCTAAATTAGCGTCGGCGATCCATCTCGGACACGAGGAACTGTACACAGAGTCATTTTCGTCACGCTACTCAATACATACTCGTAATAACGCGACAGGCAAATTAATTATCCTCACATATTGATACCGTGACGTTATTCGTCATATGCCGCCCACTATTAATAATATTTTAACTATCAAAAAGACAAGGCACAAACATGGAACTTGTCAAAGAGATCTAAAGCTTGTTCATTTGGGAAAAATTGATTATTTTGGTTGTCACAAAACAAATCAGAAATGTTAAGTTAAAAATGTACTTAAGCGTGTCTAAGATGTCTTTGAGTTTTGTTTCTTTGATTTTTTGATAGGAGTAATCTCTTGAACTACTTATTTAACCGCTTAAAGACATGTCTCAGTAATAATTAGCTCAACATAGGCTATTATTTTGTCCAGACCATTGCAATTCTAACGAGTCGTAGATAAACTTTCAGGAAACCGTTAAATTAGGTATGCTTCAAACTGACCCTATATTCCGAAATTCGAAGTCCGTTCCGTATCGTGCCTTCCCACTCATTCTAATCTTCATCAATATAAGAGTGAAGGGTACACGAAATTCGATTTTCGGAGTAGCCCCGCAGACTTTGAACAGGGTATTTTCCTGAAGGGCAGGTCCTGCGGTACAAGGGCATGTTCCACGCGCTCTACGTCATCGGGCGCACCGATGGAGCCCTAGCCCTCCAGAAGGGCTTGGCGCCAGCTCTCATCCTGGGGTTCACCATGAATTCAGTAAGGTATTGTCTTGTAAGGTAACGTAACGTGTAAGAGGTTTTCGCAAATGTTTCTGTCCAACTGACTGTCCTTTGTGTTGACTAGTAGTTGCATTGTCGACATAACATTGTCGTCTATCCTACGTATTGTATACCAAGTTTCGAGTCAATCGGACCAACCGTTAAGGAGTTTCCCTGCGGAGACGGTCCTGGTCGGACCGCTAAAATTTCACTAGATAACAGATTATCAGAATGCTACCCCGCCTAGTGGAACAGTAGAATTTGACCAGCAAGATTTGATCCGACCATGCATAACTAAAAAATTGCAAGTAACAGCTTGTGAAAATGTATAAGCATTAAAATATAGAACAATGAAACAGATAATGGCATTCATTTTGCAACGCCGCGTAACAATTTTTTTTTTTAACGAAACACCAATTTCACAGATTAGGAATGTACCACGTAGCTGAAGTGAACGGCTGGACAAAGAAGAAAGATGGTGCCGTCTCTATCAACAAATCCGTGTTCTGGTCCAGCATGAGTGGGATCCTGAGCGGCGTCGTGGCCAATCCCGTGTCAGTGCTCAAGACGAGGATACAGGCGTCGGCGCATCCGAGCATCGCGGTCGGACGACAGCACCGATATAAAGGTGAGATTAGTCACCCAACAAGTCCATTCGAATCGTTCGTTGTTAATTGCCAGTGTGCTGGAAACCACAATACCTACAGGCGTGGTAGATCTTAGCATAGCGATTAAACGACAAACAAATCAAGCAAAGAAAACTAACCACTTTCAACCTTACGATGATAATTTTAATATCAAGTTGTAAACTTAAATTTCAAATCCACATTCCTTTCTCGTTTTGCAGGCATGTACGACGGCATGTCTAAAATCTACTACTCGGAAGGCTTGAAGGGCTACTTCGCGGGCGTTAACGCTACTTGTACCCGACTGGCGGTCGGCAGCGCCGCTCAACTCACCACATTCTCAGCGTAAGTAATTTCGAAGGACCACGGCGTTTACTGTTCAGAGGAATCAATTGGGAGCACCAACAATTTTTAATATTTTTAGAAGTCAATGCCACGGGCGAGTTCATTAGCGTCAGGACCGTGGCCTTAAAAACAGATGACACCTAGGCGCGTGATTAATCAACCAATAAAAACAACGTGAGAAAGCATAATTTACTTAGGTAGATAAATTATTACGAGTTTTCAAAATGGTCTAATGATGCTAATGGAATCTAACACGGACTAGACTTATTTTGTCTGTTAAAAATAGATAAAACTATTTTCTTTCTTCAGCGCAAAAGAAGCGTTGGTGTATCACGGCATATGCGAAAATTCGCCGTTTTGGCTGGCCTTTGCGGCCAGCGCAATAAGCGGTGCTGTGGTAGCTCTTGCCATGTGCCCGTTCGACGTCACCACAGTCCGACTATACAACCAGGGTAATGTTAACAATATCTTTTCGTGTGTACAGAGCGAAAGAGCAGCTGATAAAGATGGGGGTGTGCCATGATTCTCCGGCAATGCTTGCGTTTCTGGGGAGCCTTGTGAGCAGTGTGTTCGTAGTGGTATTCGAAACTCCGCTTGATGTCGTGAACACGAGGATATATAACCAGGGTAGGCCGTCGCTTTTGGCTTGGGCGCGGGTTTGTTGGTTTTCTATTCAATCTTTCTGCTTAACACAATACAGCGGGAATAGACGCCGTTAGTGATCTTCTGATTAAATCAGGCTAGGTCCAGGGCCAAGGACTAAGAGCGCAAGCGCATCGCCAGCTGAAGCTCAAGCCGAACAAGCTATACTTATAGAACAATATAGCGTTGACAAAATGTAAAGGCTATGCACTTCCAGTGGCATTAGTTCGATTAAAGCACCAACCAAACGTCTATTGTGCATTTACTATTATTATCACCTGAAAATTGGCACCGCACAGCGGAGCTCCTACTTTGGCATTTCCTTTTAATCAGACTATTGTGAGCATGAATACTTCCACTAGTTTGGTCAACCGAACTGCGATTTTCACACATTATTATAAGAAAACGGGACTTAATCACGTAAATGAAATGTATTTTTGAAAATACCTCGACGTTTCGGACGCGACTTTGCATCCATGGTCTCGAGAGGACTGAAGAGGCGGGTATCAACATCTTCTAATAACCGAACTACTATTACGACGCCATGTGATTCTGCAAATTAACCTTGTATACTCAGGAGCAAAAACACGGGGTCACTTCCTGTAGAAAATTGCAGAAAAAGTGGCCCGGCTTCTTCGCTCCCGAGTATAATTACCAAGTTGCCGCTGAGCTGGGGAGATAATCATGACTTGATCCGTCCGCTAGCAGGTACTGTACATAATAAACGGGTCAAGATATGATTGGAACTCGAGTGCAGCGATCAAACCACGAAATTCTCTCGAGAATCACAGTAGGTACTAACACATTCTGTATTACGAATTGGCTTTGCGTACGTACTTCTTTTACTTACCTCAACATAATCACGTTGAAAGAATTGGCTGTATCATAAACCCAACCATTAACAAAATTCTGATTTCTCTGACCTTCAGGAACGGCGGAGAATGGAGGGCTGCTGTACACAGGTGTCTTTGATGCCTTGACGAAGATCTACAAGACCGAGGGCCTCCATGGGCTTTATAAGGGCCTGGGACCACTATACATTAGGATAACGCCGCACACCACCCTCTCGCTAGTCATATGGGACTTGCTTAATTTATATATGATGAATGATAATAAAGGTAGCTGATAAACAGTGTTTTACTTGTAGCTTTAGAAGAACCAACTACCGGGTAACGTTAAGTAGATGACTTCAAAAACATATACAACCAAATCGCCCGACTCACTCGCCACTCTAAAAACGGCAGAAGAAAAGTTATGAAAATAAAAGTTAACAAGGTACAAATTAAGCTAAAAAATCGGGACGCGAAATACACTTTTCATACTTTTATTTTAAAACCAAATACCTACAATGCATGCAAAATAACTAAGCAGTTAAAAATACAGTAATTTAAATAATTTCTTGATCATAAACGTCACGCAACATTTAAAGCTTTACCAGATTTCAAAACGCTATGACGAGCTATCGGTGGCGTGAAATGTATTTCCCAATCAACGTCTAGAGAACTGCAGTCCGAACCTTCATCACACGACGAAGAGCTCTCCGTCGAAGGTTCAACTTCTTTATTGACTTCTGGAACATCTTCAAAGAACCCAACAGCATCTTTATAAGCGCAGTAGCACGTTTGCTCGCAAAGCTGAGGGTGGTAAGGATCACGGAATTCTTCAAAAACCTTCATCATGAGCCGTCGTTCTTTCCTCTCTCTCTTTTTCACTTTTTCCTCGTTACTCGCCGAAGCAATCTTGTAAATTAGGGGCTTGTAATCAGAGGGCCCTGCGGATGCCTGCATTTCAACGTTGTATTGCCCTTGCTTCTTGCTTATTATGAGAACTGGTTTCACCGCGTCTTTTGTCTTGGACTTCTTCAGTAGGATGTTGTTTTGCACTGTTGATGTGCGCCGTTTTGCTCGATTCAGCATTCGTAGAAGACACTTGGAGACTGCACCCGGTTTCCAGCCCTGAGCTACCTGAAATTTGAAAATTTGTATCAGCTATTACTTAGGCAGTTTGGCAAAATACGTCGTTTGGCCAAATAATAAACAAATCAAAATAAAATCTTACTGTCTCTTCACACTTTGCCATATTGGCGATGCTGCAACTAAAACCATTGGAGCTTTTAACGAAATAAAAATAATTTCAAAATAAGTCATTAGAACGCGCATAAAACATCATCCGAATACATACATATAAATTAAAGATTAGAGATCATTATAAATAAATTAATTAATAAATGTCATGGGACTAATTACACCAATTGGCCCAGTCCCAAATTAAGCATAAAGCTTGTGCTATGAGTACCCTGGTACTCATAGCACAAGCCCGTTGCCTGCAACGGATAAACGTACTTGTATGTATAATGTAGATAAATACAAATACTTAAATACATACAACATCCATGACTCGGGCACAAACATTCGTATTCATCATACAAATGCCTGCCCCTACCGCGAGTTTCGAACCCGGGACCTCTTCATAGTCAGGGTCACAAACCACTAGGCTATCCGGTCGTCCGATCATTCAACGCATACAAGAACAATATATGAGTGGTATTAGTACGATTTCATGAAAAATGAAACAAATAACGAATTTTATGCCAAGCCGTAGGCTGGCAGGAGTATTCTACTAGCCAGTAGACGACTTCTGACAGCTAACAACAGCAGTAGCAGCAGCTACAGTAGTAGGTTGGCAGCAAGGAAGCGCACGTCAGACGTCAGACCGTCTACCTGCCAGACACCTTTGAAGAAGGTTGCTTTGGTTATATTAACCACTGCAAATGTTTAATTACCTACTTAAGCAAGCGGATGTGCGTTTTTAAACATAGTAAGTATTTAAGACATTAAGATAAAACGCTTTAAAGTATCAAAATATTTACTTATTCTTCTTACAGTTACAAAACGTTACGAAATTTCACTTAGCACATAACCAAATAAATTACACCGCAAATACCTAACAAACGTCTAGAACAAACACTTAAATTCGTGTCCAATAAATAATTCAAACAAATTGAGCACAGTACGCGCTAGTTAGCAGATTGCGTAGCTACTTGCACCATGTTCTTTTTAAGAAAATGTGTCACCTCCTTGTCACTCTTTCCATGAGTTGCCGGCGTTTGAAAATCAGTTGTGAAACCGTACGCGTGAACATTTTGACCTGAATGCTGTACACCGGATGCCATATTTATGAGGCGCTCTCTTAGTTTCTGTTTCATAGCTTCACTATTCGTAAACGAATGGTAACAAGGCTCGTGGAATGTGCTCAGGCTTCTGCCCTGGTCTTCCAGATCATGCAACCTTTCACCTGGTCTCAAATTCTTCCAGTCTTTTCTTTTGAAGTAGGTTTTACGCCCACGGTGGTCGACGACAATACCTTTATCGGACGGAGTGGGGTGCTTACACTGCTTTAATTCGGATAAATATGCGGGCGGAATGCCAACTGGCGGCCGTCTGCCTTTCTTTGACGCTGGAGACCGAGGAACACGTGACACCTCCGGTAGCTTTATATCTTTCTGACCTCGAGCTATCATATCCTTCAAAGTCTTAAGCAGGATCTTTCTATCCACCCCATGACCAACAATGCCCATTTTAGACAACGCCACAGCAGAAGCATCGCCAAAACAGCTCCAAGAGCGTTCAGATACTTCGTGATCAGGTATTAGTTTTGTTCCCTTGTCTCCTGCTCCAACTTTTGTTCCCGCAGTGCGCGAAGGTTTCTTCTTTTCGGGAATATTTCGTCGCGGGTAGAACTTCCATTTACAGTTGCTGTCTATAAATCCGTCTATGCCGACGACTAACCACCTCCCGTTCATAGCTTGGAACTTACCGGTGTCACTGTCGACTTGTTCACCGTTAGGGCCAATGAAATTCAGGGGCGCCCACCGCCCGTCGGGCGCTATATACCCATCAACGTTGATCTCCAACCATTGGTGATCCGGACCCCAGAAACCTCCTAAATCGCTACATTGCTGTTTCCCGTCAAGGCTTTTAAAGAATCTCGGGACTGGATTACCAAATCTGTCTAAGAGTTTCACTCTATAGTCCAAGTACGTGTATTGGGTCTCGTTATCTGACGTCGTGATCTTCTTGCCTTTGTAAGTAGGATCGAAATGAGCATTGGGCGGTGTGAACTCCACTATCCATTCGTCTGAATCGGTGTCAGAGCTCAACGAGCCCGTATCCTCGGAGCAGGAGCACGAGCGGTCCAGGTTGGCCTGGTCGGGCCCTGGAAGCGCTGGGTAGCACGGACATTCGGGATCCTCTGCATCCGGCAATATACCCAGAGCCTGTTGATAGGTCTTCAAGCATATCTCTTCACACATATCTCTGAAAGCACTCTGAATAAATTCTCGCTGATCTCTCTCCAACCGTCTCTGTGCGCGTTCCTTTCTCTTTCGCCGCTCACGGTTCTCTTCCTCTGTTCTTCCTATGGTGTAAGTCAGTACCTCTTTGTCTTCATACGGTTGCTGGTTTAAAGCTCGTGGTTTGGCGTAAGCTTTCATAGTCTCCATGGTAACGCAGTATTCGCCGTCTTTCTTGTGAACAACCAAAAGAGGTCGCTTGAGAGGTTTCTTCTTTTTGCCTGCATCCTTTCTGCGTTTTTTAGATACTTCACCAGGATTTTTGGCCATTTTTAGCATTCTGAGCACAAACTTATTTATAGCGCCAGGCTTCCACATGGGGCGGAACTACAAAAAGTAAAGTAAATAGTAAAAAAATTGGAAAAAAATGCAAAGTAATAATTAATAAATGCTTTGATTAAATAATACAAACCTTCAAGGCTGGTATATTGTCAGCAGTCCAGAGCCAGCCCATGCTTTTAGGAACGTTTTGGAGGGTTCCGGTGCAAGGCATCGCACATTGACTGTGCCCAATTTGAGGGGCTACAACAAAATAAAATTATAGTACTTACATGTAAAATGAAGATACAGTTCAATACTGCAATAAACAAAACAAAAAAAATAAAAAAAATACATACGTATACCTTTGTAGCCGTAGTTGAACTTGAATCTGTCATCTTTCCTTTTCTTTTTCCCTTTTTTTGGTTCCTTTGGGACTTCAATGCTTTTGCCTTTCCGACTTTTTGTTTCGCTTCCAGAAGTGCTTCCTGGCTTTTTGGCTGTCATCTTGTGAAATATGGGGCAAGCTGGTGGCATCAAGTACGCCGGCTTACCATCTATCGATTCTCCAGCTGACTCGTACCCTCCACATACTTTACAATAAGTCGTTTTCTTTCCGAAATCAAATTTACATTCGCATGCACAAAAACAGGGATGGTCGCTAATTTGAACTTTCGCTTTCATACTACCCACCACCTCTTCTACTGTCTCAGCCACGCAGCATGGTGTCCTGATACTGGATAGGTTCATCATTAGCCTATCGTCGCGAGGGTCGGTGGGCTCTCTATCCTTTTTATACAAGCACTTCATATCCTTACATCTAGTGACAGTGATTGAATCAGCGGCGTCTGCCGGTAAATCTAAAGAGCATTCGCTGTCAGCGCAGCGACCGCTATCTTTTTTACTAGGACAGTCACTGTTGCATAATTTAAATTTGAACTTTGGCTTGTTAGATTCGAACGAACTCTCAGAGTTCTTAGAGTCGGAAGCTGCTACTGACGCCTTGCTTGCTGTGGTATTCACAGTAAAATAGCCAACGGTATAAATTCGACTTCCAAATGGTCCATTTCGGTCACCGAAAACGTAATTCAGTGCGTTCAACCGCTTGATAGATGAACAAGATTTCGTCTTCACTAAATCGAGTTGCTTAAATCTGTCGACGTCTGTGTCGCTTTTAATCAAACTGACTATGCTTTTGTCCACTCGAGATTTCGTGTTCATATTTTGTAAAATATTGTTAGTTGATGGTTTTTGCGGTGGTTTATTATCTGGATCTTGTGGATTTACTTCTTTGACATTATTCGCAACAGTTTTTCCTTTTTTTATGCTTCGTTTTGTATTCGAAGTTTTCTTTTTACGTTTGCCACCACTATAAAACGTTTTTATAATGCCAGTTCCTATATCATAGACTGGGGTACTAGGTTTCTTGTTTGCGTTGTGTTTCTTAACGGGCTTAGAAAGAATTTCTAAAAAAGACTTAGTTTCGTCCTCTGATGAAACCAAAGGCATTGGTACGTCGTCTTTCATGTGGGTAAACGTAATGTTCAATGTTATAGCTGCCATGCGCTTCGAACTGATCTCATCGAAGATGTTGTGCACACCAGTAACGAATACTGGTGGGGGTTCTTCCGATTTGTATAATCGAGCCAAAAACTCTACAAACGCCGACTTCCACGGAATCAAAGTGGAACCTATCCTTCGTTTTGGTATTTTTGCATTCCACAAAGATATTTCCATAGGATATTGCAGCATATGAGACATCAATCGATCTATGTTGCTAGATAAGAATACAGACTGACTCATATTAGACTTTGTTTTAACCTCACCTGCGGTTGGACGAGCTTCTTTTACATTTTTAACTTTAGCCTTGTTCTTTGTCTTCTTTGGTTTTGGCTTAGTTGCTTCCGCTTCTATTGGACTTTTTAGCACCACTGAAAATATATCTGTGAACTCACATTTTATAACGAATTTCTCGTTACCAACAAAGCTTTTAAGTTCTTCAACGGCTATCTCGAACAAAAACATTGAATCCAACAGAGCCATTTTATTCAATTTAATTTTCAATGTGCCTATATCATAGCCCGCAATTTAAAAATACCTAAAACGGTTGTGACGAATAGAACTGTGCCTAAATAAGAAACATAATTATTTTATGTATTTACTATCAATTTAAAATTTAGTCTGAAAGAGTCACATCTCAAAAGTTATTTGAGAATGAAACTTTTTTCTTAAAAACAAAATATTGAAATCAGGCTGGTTTGGCATAAGATTGTCAAATTGTGCATTGTTCAACCTCATTTTGCCACGTGTTATTTATATCGTACTCTATAGACAGCGTACCTATACCGTGACCTATACCACAGCCTATACATTCATTAAAACTACTTATATTATTATTAGTTACTACTGACAGTAAAACAATCTATTTCACTACCTATTTCCTGTAGTATCAATTCTTCGGTCACAAATATCAGCTCACTTTCAGCTATTTCTTATTCGAATGCTCTGTCGTGTTATATTTTAAGAGGGAAGAATCCCTTTATTTCTCGTAGTACTACTGGTCCAAAGATTTCTATTTCAAAATCAAGTTTAACAAAGTCGACGGAGCTGCGCTCTTGCGGAGCTCCTATTTCTGGGTATTTTTGGCCCTTCAGGCCTGCTGAAGATCTGACATAATCTAAACCTGCCTCCCATTTATAATATTCATTTTGGTCAGTAGTGCCACGTAACTAGTACTACACTGACGTATCTTAGGTAATTACAAAATAAAAATCAAAAATAAATAAACTGTCTTTTTATTAGAAACAGGTTACTGGTATTGGTGACTGGCCTTGCAGACAAGATCCTGACTGTATCTGGCTTATTGAAGAGTAGCTTCTGTTTCCTGATGAGCAGACGGGTTCCAAGTGTGAGAAATTGTTCCGTGGACCTCCGTAGATAGTAAACGGAGATAGCTTCTTTCTAGGAGTGTTGGATGCTCTGTTAGATTTGATCGGAGGGCGTACGTCTCCGATGTCAGCGTACATCTGCAGGCTATTCATGATCTCCCGGTAACGAGCTAGCTTCCTTGCGTCCGCGACCCGAGTGCGGAACGAGGGAACGACCGGCATGCGTGCAAACCTATTCTTATCAAAGTTTGTGGATACGCTCATCACTACAGGCTTTTTCGTACCCTTTGATCCATAAGACACTGTCTTCTTATCTTTAGCGGTTCCAGTCTTTATCGAAACTGCTGGTGAAGTTTTCTTATTGTTCTTATTTACAGGATTGGGTGCTGGTTTAACATCTGGTTTGCTCTTGCCTCCCGTCTGTGTCGCTTGTGGCTGTTTGGCTCTACCGTCTTTTGTAGAAGCCGTAACTGATGATTTCGATTTCCCAGATTTAGCCCTTTGGCTTCTTGGATACCACACCCATTTGTTGTCTTTGTCTACGTAGCCATCTACACCCAGTCTTAAAGTTCTTCCAGTGTTATCAGTGAAAAATCCTTCTTCAGCCGAGTAGAACATGCCATCAGGCCCAGTGAAGTTCATAGGGATCCACCGGTTATCAGGTCCTATGTAGCCATCTTTGTTGATCTCCATCCAAACATGATCGGGGCTCCAAAAGCCACCGAGATCACTACATACTTGTTTTCCGTCAGGGCCTTTGAAATATCTTGCTACTTGATTGCCTTGTTTGTCTAGTACTTTGACTTTGTAGTCTAAGTAGGTATACTGACTTTCGTTATCTGCGTAGACAGGGGGATGTTTAGTCTTCGGATCCCATCGCGCCGCTGGAGGAGTAAACTCCACAACCCAATCGTCGCCGTCGGTGTCACTACTGGAGATTGAACCTTCTTCTGAACATGAACAAGAGTCTATTGGGGGGGTAATATTTTCTGTCTCTGCCGTATGACAAGGACAGTTGGGATCGTTAGGATTTGGTAGAGGCAGTATCCCAATCGCTTGGTTATACGCCTTCACGCAGATCTCTTGACATTTATCTCGGAAGGTGGATTGCAATAGTCTACTTTTCCTTCTCGTTTCCCGTCGCTCTCTTCTCTCTCGTTGCTTTTGTATTTTTCGTTTTTCTTCCTCCGTTTTTCCTACGGTGTATACTAACGGAGGCTTTTCGTCGTATGGATATTGAAAGATCAGTCGTTCTTTCGAATATTTTTTGAAGACTTCCATGTTAACAGTATATTCTCCGTCTTTCTTTGTCACTACTAAAGTAGGTTTCATTTCCTGTTTCTTTTTCTTCTGTAACATGGCTCGCTTCTTTTTTGCGGCTATCGTGTCGGAGCCTTCCATCAGCGCTCTATATCTTCTCATTAAGATCTTGTTGACTGCCCCGGGCTTCCATTTAGGTCGAGGCTAGAATGTAACAAGCACAATAATCATACAGTTCAAATAATATTTAGTAAAACTACCCTGTACATTACCTTCATTCCAGGAATATCTTCCGCAGTCCAGTTCCAACCCATGTTCTTAGGTACTTGTGGATAGGGGTACTTCGGTTCTGGCTTCTTTTCAATTAGTGCCGCCGAGTCTGAAACATTGGTGTTACTAATTAAATTGTCGGTACTAATAACATTTGTTAGTTCGTTATCTAAGCACAATTTTTGTTCATCACCTTGCTGGACGTTGGCTGTGAACTTTCCAACCTTCTTTTTCTCATTCGTTGCTTTCTGCTTCTTGTCTTGCTCGGAACTTGGTTCTTTAGCTGGCTTTTTTTCTTCTTTTCGCATTGAGCGAGTAGTTGACATAGTTCGTCTTTCTATAGTTGAAGCGACCCTAGAATGTTCAGTTTTGGTAC
Source organism: Pandemis heparana (assembly GCA_963854515.1). NCBI lineage: Eukaryota > Metazoa > Arthropoda > Insecta > Lepidoptera > Tortricidae > Pandemis > Pandemis heparana. Next base: position 1,159,854 of record OY978009.1, on the reverse strand, counting down.
TTTTGGCGCTGGCGTTATCTTTTTGGGATTTTGTTTCTTCTGGCCATGGACTCTTTGTTTTGATGATTGTTTTATCATAGAGCTTATGGTAGACGGGACATGGATGCGGTTTGCGGTATGCAGGCTGATCTTTTATATCATCACCCAAGCATTCATATCCGCCGCAGACGGCGCAGTAAGTAGATTTTTTTGTAAATTTAAAAGTACATACACAGTCGCAGTAGCAGGGATCGTCTTCCGCAAGTTTCTTTTTCTTTTTTGCAACACCGTCTACTATAAAGTCTTTCACTGTTTCGGATACATCGCATGTTTTAACACAGCAAGGATTATTAATGTCTTCAAAATTTATTTCGATGTTGCTGTCAGCCGGACTGGGGGGGTATGCGCCGTCACTCGGGCATGGTTGCTCAGGACACTTTTTCTCCTCTTTTTTCTCACTGCCTGAGCAAACGCTTTTCGAACACGTTGTTACTTCTGAAGCTTTTAAACTTGGACAGTCCTTAGCACAACTTTTGAATTTATCAGGAATCGACCCAGGATCACTGTCTGCATTATCATACTCAACTGTGAAATAGTATACGTTGTACACTTGTGCACTAGACGGTCCAGGGAACGGGCATCCCTTGCCGCCGCATGCGCTGTCGTCGCTGTCAGAAGGATTTTCACAGTCTTTGCTGCAAATACTGGTACAGGACGATCTTTTAGTAAGAGCTTCCTGCATTTGCTGGATACAGGCACACTGAGTTGAAAGACCTTTCAGAGTACGGCCCTCGCTAAATACTCCTTCACGCCGCAGGAATTGTTGGATCTTTTCAGCCAAAGTACAAAGGTTGCTTCCGCAAGGACCAATGATTTCGTTGATATCAACCTCAGTGTTATCTTCGTCGACTAATGTTTCAATGTACGCTCTAATGTCTCTCGCAACTTTGCAGTCAGGTTTGCCACAGGGTCCTCTTATGTTTGCTATGTCGAACGTAGCCGCACGACCTTCCGGCTTCTTACCTGCGTTTACGCATATCGGGCAGGGACCACCTTGGACCTCTTTCCTAAACCTCTTAGCCAAATCTCCAGTAGGCCACTGCGTTTCTTTGCAGTAGCAAAGCCTGTCTATATCAGTAGCCCTCACCTTTGGCCTTATAGCCGGCTGAGGAGTGAGCATCCTCATGTTATCATTGCAGGACACTACTATCTTTCTTATATAATCGACAATGTAATCTATATCCGGCATCGTCTGAGGCGACGCGTAAATCGAGTCTGGAGGTTTGTCGGCGTTCTTCATGCAACAATAATCGCCATCATTGAACAACGAAAGGTCAGCTCCAGGAGCATTTTTATACTCAGCAAACACTTGCCCTTTCGGTTTATCTTTTATGTAATTGTTTTCTATCTTATTGCAGTTCTCTTCGAAGACTTCGTCAGTTGTCTTCATTGTGCACATGTATGACGTGACTTTTGAATTAATTCCCGTGTACAAAAATTTTTTTACTGCCGGATCTTCAGACAGGGTTCGGAATGATGTTGTGACTTTATCACCGAGGTACGAAAGTTTTATTTGCAGGCTGATTTTTGCCATTAGCTGTGCAGTGTCCTCTTCAAAAACATTGTATTCGTCCTTCAACGTAACCGATTCTGGTGTTTCACAGTTGCACAGCCTTTCCAAGTATTTTAAGAAGACTGGGTCCCATGGAATTAAGCTTGCTCCAATAAAAGAGAAATTGTCTTCTTTGCTCCATAAAGAGACTTCCATAGGGAACTTGTCCATGCTTTTTATTAAGAACTCTGCGCTGCTCGTAAACAACACCGATTGCCCGGATTGTATCGCAGGCTCTGGTTCTGGCTCCGGCTCTTTACCTTTTTTAGGTTTCTTGGGTGGCGCTTTTTTCTTTTTACCAGGTGGCTCTGGAGGTAAAGGAGGTGGATCAGGTATAACTATATGCATCTGTTTTGGATCTTTTAGCTCAAGGGAGAAGATGTCCGCAAAATCACTTCGGATTACTAAATTTCTGCTTTCTACCAAGCTCTTGACATTCTCTACCACCACTTCGAATATGAACATTGCGTCTGCGACGGCCATTTTCGGTTTTTTTCTGCTTTTACGCGGTAGCTAATTACAAAATTTTTGATATTTTTCTAACAAAAAATTCCATTATTTATTGAGTTTTACGCATATTTTTATTACATAAAATTTATTTATACATATATATCAGACAAACATGACGTTAAATATGACAGTTTTTAACTAAATCGAGTATGACAAAATACGGTACTTTTAAACCAGTACCTAATATAATTAAAACTGTATTTAAAAATAAGTTTTAGTTACATTTAAACAACTAATCAACATTTAAACAACTACTCGCGGACAGTGCCAAAAAAATGATAATCAAATACGAGGGCTTGACCAGATTATAATTATTATTCGTACAAGTAAAATTTAACTGCCTGCCACTTATTTAGAATTATCGTGGAATTATCTAGGAATTCCTGAACGGGCCGTCAGCTGATCGATGTCACTTTGACGCACGCATGACGTCCCGCGAGTTTTTGTTACGAAACAAACACGATTTATAAAGAGTTTTCTATGGAATTCTCCAGTGCAAGTGGCGCGATATGCGCTCTTCATAATTCTTAGCTGAATATTCAATATGATAACTGAACATTTCGTGTGAATAATAAGACAACCACAGGTAAGACTGAATGTAAAAATAATAACATTATTTTGCCGCATTCCGGAGATATTTTCGCAACGTGAACGGAATAGCACACATTTTGTGTTATTATGTCATAGCATGGCCTATATAGTGCGGGAGATCAAAGATCGCGTGCAAAAAGAGCGGTGAATTATTGTGAAATAAACATAGTATTATAGTGGCTTTATTGTGTTATATGTTAAACAATTGGCGTTTATTTTAAAGTGTGAAGTGTTTTTGTCAGCGGCTTTTAGTTTAATCAAGTTCGAAATGTGACAAATAGTACCGCATTTTCGCTAATTAAGTGTAGCACGATATTAAACGAAAAAAACATGTTTTGAAATAAATTGTGTTACGATTACCTGATTCAAAAATGTGACCACAAACATGACTGTCACAGACCAAGTGCTCAAAATAAATTGATGACGAAAATAGTGCTTTCAATAATTTAGAAGTAACATAGTGGTAACAAATGCTTGACCGTAGTTTCCTAACCTTAAAGTCTTACGTACCATGAAACCCGTGACCATATTCTAGCAATATGGACTTCGTGGTCGGAGGCATTGCCGGAGTGGGCGCAGCCATCTTCAGTAACCCGTTTGACGTGGTGAAGACCCGCATGCAGCTGCAAGGGGAACTGCGGGCCCGGAACCAGCATGCAGTGCATTATAAGAATATACCGCACGCTATGTACACTATAGTCAAGCATGATGGAGTCATAGCTCTGCAAAAGGGCCTGGTGCCTGCGTTGTGGTTTCAGTTAGTGGTTAATGGTGTACGGTAAGTTTGTTTTTGTACCTATGTATGTATGTATTACTTTGAAATCAAAGCTTCTATCGTTTAATTTTTAAAAAACAAAACACAAATTTCGTTATATTAAATTTGAATATGAAGAATATTATTGACTACATTAATTTGATTTCTTAATGCTTTTTGGCTTGAATCAATGGGAATGAAACAAACAATAAAATGGCCTATCCTTTCCAGATTAGGTATATATCAACATGCAGACAACCAAGGTTTCTTGCGAGACGAAAAGAACAATACTAAAATTGCGAACAGCCTGGTCATGGGGGCTTTTGCGGGGATGGTTGGGGCTTTCTTCGGAAGTCCGTTGCAATTAGTAAAGACACAATTAATGTCCTATTCTTCGGAGAAGATTGCGGTGGGCACACAGCATGCTCATACGGGTATGACATATGCTATGGGGAAGATTTACAAGCAGAACGGGCTTGGTGGCTTGTGGAGGGGTGCCCATGGAATGATGATCAGAAACTCCATAGGGTCAGCGTCACAGATCGCTTCTTATGCTGTGTAAGTATCTTATTATTTATTTATTTAGTAAGCCATAAGTTTTATCCAGATGCCCTTGCGTATTGCCACTAGTCCATGTTTTGACACATTGTCAATTTATCGTGTCAACGAAACGAAACCTCTTGGACAAAATGAAGCCTTGTCACATTATTAAGATTTTTTAAATCCTTTTTGGAGATACTTAAGAGAACTGTTGAATGTGGTGGACCCAAGACATGACACTAATCTGACGAGTAACATAACAAAGTATAGTCACATAACCAATCTGTCTTATGTTACTAGAATTTTCATACAAAAAAATTCTTTACGAAAAAAAATTATTCAGTAATTATTTGTGAAATACCAAATATTCTATTGGATTTATTAAATTTATAACATCGTTTATTCTACTTTCTTAACCTTTTCGCCGCCACGTCAAATACAAGAGACGTCACCCATACGCCAGACTTATTGCGAAACCCTAAGTTCAACCTAAACCCAATAAAAAAAAAAAAAAAAAAAACATTTATTTCGGACATCAAGGTCCATATCGGGTTAGCAATACAACTTAAAGCAGTATGTTAGTTAAAATAAAAAAATAAAAATAAAAATTATACAAATTTAATTAATAGAACGAAGGTTGCTTTTGCATTAAAGTAATGGACTTATTTATAAACTTTGTGTTCATTCAGTTCAGACATCAGTCATACAGCAGTGGGACACTAAATTAGGCTACCATAGGTAATAATAATAATAATATCTATAGTGAGCTTGGTAATGACTGGGAGTGTAGATAAAATAAATAAATTAAGTTAACAGTAAAATAATTGCCAGATTACCTTATCTGATGATATGATAAAGTAGGTTTCATTCACTTTAGATCTGCAATCTTACGGGGAACTTGAAAACTAATGAAACATAATAAAAAGTAAAAACAAAAATAATATACCTAGCTGTATATTACCTAGTAAAAGCATTTCTCCTTTGAATTAGTGTCCCTGGGTTCCTTCAGTAATGCGTGAAAGAAAATTGGTCTTGTATCTCACTATAGGCTTTATAAATAGGCTCGGAGTTGCACAGTGAGCTATAGAGAGAGCTTGAGGTTTCTCTACGGAATCGAATCAGTAATGGGGCGTCCGCGGACCGGGAGACGAGCTGTTGGTAGGCCTCCAACAAGATGGAGCGACGACCTGATCAGGATCGCGGGATCGCGGTGGATGCGGAAGGCACAGGACCGGTCCGAGTGGAGAGCCTTGGGGGAGGCCTATGTCCAGCAGTGGACGTCTTTCGGCTGATATGATAATGATGATGATGAATGGGGAGATACGTAAAAGAACAAATCATCGACATAGCCACACAAATTAGCTATGGATCGACCGCTTAAATGAGTACTTGCACGGGCAGGGGCACGGGGGCGCGGGGTAGGACGACAAAGGGGACCGAGAGAGGTGCGGGCGGGTAGTGCGCCTGCCGCCCGCACCTCGATCCCCGCGGCCGTCCCGCCCCGCGCGTCTGGACCGCGCTGGGCGAGGACTCTTTTAAGCGATCGGTCTATAGTTGAAGTGGTAATGGGAAGGCCATATAGCACAGAACAGATGTTCTTTGGTTATGTCAATAACAATGAAAGTTTGTGACGATGATATGTGACGATGTGAGTGAGTGAATGTGTATGTTTGTTCTTTCTTCACGCTAAAACGACTGGCCGGATTTGGATAAAATTTGGAACGGAGATAGCTGGTACCCTAGATTAAAACATAGGCTACTTTTATACCGGAAAATTGCATAGTTCCCGCGGGATAGCGATAAACATATCAAAGGCCGTAGCTGCCTAATCCTACTAATATTATAAATGCGAAAGTTTGTGACGATGTGCCGATGTGATGATGTGATGATGTGACGATGTGAGGGAGTGAGTGTGTATGTTTGTTCCTTCTTCACGCTAAAACGACTGGCCGGATTTGGATAAAATTTGGAGCGAAGATAGCTGGTACCCTAGATTAAAACATAGGCTACTTTTTATCCCGCAAAATTGCATAGTTCCCGCGGGCTAGCGATAAACATATAAAGGCCGTAGCTGCCTAATGTAAGTGTAATTCTACGCAGACGAAGTCGCAGGCAGAAGCTAGTGGTTAATAATGATTACAAACTTTTCCAGCTGTAAAGAGTGGATGGACGACAATGACATGTTCCAGCAGTCGAAGTACTTGTCAGCCTTCGTGGCCAGCAACATAGGGGCTATTGTCAAAACCATAACTCTGACCCCCATGGATGTCATCATGACTAGACTTTATAATCAAGGTAGGTCTGACAGTTTTTGTCACTGCATATTGTAAACTAGGCCAATTGGGAGTTGGACTTGCGCACAAAATTCCGTACAAAATTCGTCAAATGAATATAAAATCCAGTGCCCTGCTGTTCCACGGGAGTTTGTAATTATTGTGTCGTACAGACACATCATTCAAACAGATAGTAACAAGGTCACGTGACAGCTAGTAACAGATAGAAAAATTCGAAGGCTTACTCACCTGCTACGGGTGGTGTAGCGGTATAGCACGCATCACGGAATGACGAGGATCCGGGTTCGATTCCCGGCCATAGCTTTACTTGGATTTTTCTGTGTTCTAATTTTCAGTGTCGTTTTTTGGCATTTATGTGATGTTTATTTATTTATTTTCAGCTGTCGATTCTAACGGTCGCGGAGTACTTTACAGTGGTATAGTGGACTGCGCCAGGAAGATCACCAAGACCGAAGGCCTCTTAGCCTTCTACAAGGGCATGGGCCCCTCCTACTTCCGGCAGGCCCCGCACACCGTGTTGCTGCTAGTCTTCTGGGACATGCTCAAGGATCTACAGAAGTCTCTCGAGCTTAAGGCGTGATGAAAAGAAAGAGAAAAGTATGAGAGGTTTATAATTACACAAACGGATAACTCACTTTTAAAAGTCGAGTGACGCTCGACATGTTTCGGACTAATTCGAAGTCCTTCCTCCTAGAGCGCTCGCCCCGGCGGCAGCGAAACGAACACTGCGCGCCAGCACTCTGCCTGCTCGCGCGGCTACTCGGCGCAGCTGACAGCGGCGCACAACTACCCTCGTTTTCATCTACACGCGAGTTATCCGTTTGTGTATCTATGTTTGAGTCTCACGGTAGTTTTATGAGTGGATTGATAGATAACGAGCGTGATGAAGTAGATTTGTTGGTTAACCAGGGGTGGCCCACCTAATAAACCCAATCAGTACTTATAATCAGTAATTTTTATGATATTTTTGCATATGAGTAATATTGTTTTTGGCCTCGCCAAGATGGAATCCTAGTCTTTTTAAGTATAAAAGTTTGTGTGTTTCTTACTCTGTCATAGCTGGAGAGATCTGGATCATATTTGGCACATAGATAGATTCTAGTCTATAATAAAACACAGGCTACTTTTTATCCCGGAAAATTGCGTAGTTCCCGCGGGATAGCGATAAATGAATTCTTTACAGACAAAGCCGCGGGCTACAGTACAGCTAGTGAATAAATAGCTGTCATTAAACTGTTGGCTACCCCTGGCTGTAGACGAAATTGTTTTTAGGAGTTTTTGACAGCTGTCGTTCTAGTCCTAGCATAATGAAAGCGTTATATATAGATATATAAAAAGAAAACTGACTGACTCATCAACGCCTTGAGCGTGATGACTTACACAGGTCTATACACAACGAATAAGGAAAGATTTTCAAAATTACCACGGATACAGTTGTGGTATAGCTAGTGGATTATATGTGTGATTATAGGGTACGTGGGATGACAGCTGTCAAAAATATAAGTCTAAGAAAATCTTTATACAGATCTGGTTATAAGGGCGTATGCGAAAGTTTAATAATTGCGTAGTTTTTGTTTCATTTGTAAGAGATAATATTACCTACAGCTGTAGGAAAGTAGTGCGTGAGATTTTCATATGACTCATTAAAAAGTTACTAAAGTTTGTTGATAAGGATTATTAAAATTAATATTTAAATCAAACTATACTCCGTTCGGGATAACATTAGACTGGAATCAGTGATCGTAAACATTTCTCGTGAAGTTATAATTATAATATAACAGATTATTTTTCCTCAATTGTTTCTATACGGAAACTTTCTTTCGTTATTGTAAACTGAAAGTATTATATACAATATATAATGTATAAATTTACATTTATGGCATATGATTCTGGTAAATGAAAAATTTCTCTCGACATAGCCTCTTTGTAGACAGTGGAATGGAAATACATAGTATTAAGATAAACAAAGTATTCTAACAATATAATATTTAACAATGCATGTATACATTTTAACGTTATATATGTTTTATCAATGGCTTAACCCAATAATGTCAGTTCCTATATGAATTATGATTTTATGAAAGCAATAATCTATTAGTAAAAAAATAGTTAAGTAGCGAAATGCCAAAGCGTAGATTAGTAGAACGTGGATGTACTTTTTATGAGTTGTTGAAACGCAATTATGTATATACAATTTATATATGCGAAATAGCAAGCTGTGACGTCACGCTTGCAAATTTAAATTCCTAACTATTTATTTATAATCAAACAAAGCGTCTAAAAATCAATTTTTAACAGAAATGGAAAGCTATAAGGGTGCGACCAAACCGCCGCGTATACGCAGTGATGTGCCGTATGCGTCACGTTTTCTCAACGTTTCTTCATACATTTTGTTGCGATTCCGTAACGTCACCGTTTTTTAAGCGGCGGTGTGGTCGCACCTTAACTGCCTACCTGCTAAGTGGTATAGCACGTATCACTGAATGATGAAGATCCGGGTTCGATTCCCGGCCATAGCTTTACTTTTTGGATTTTTCTGTGTTCTAATTTTCAATATCGTTTAGATATTTAATTGCTAAATATAATAGAAGTAAAATTCTTGATTCATTTGGTAGTACCAAATGGAGTCTTTACGTTTAGTATAGTAGCAAATGTTTGCGAGTTTTATTGATATATGTACGGCTGTCATAATGCCAAGTGATCGATTGCCTTTACATAGCGGTATCGTATTTGGGTGGATCTTTTTCTTGTCTCGTGTTGCTATGGTTACTTAGCAGTGGCGTGGGGTAGGTAGCGCGAGGGTGCGCTGCCTACCTTAGCGACCTCCACTGTGTACTTGGTCACTCTTTGAATCTTAGGTTTGTGGTAAAATTTGGTAAGCATGCATTTTTGCTGTAGTAATCCCCTGTCATAATAAATAATCACTTATTGCGATAAGGTTACAGTGCCCCAGGGTTACATTTGGTTAACTGTACGCTGACTTGTACGGTCAGTGTCAAAAGTAGCTGGGAACTTTTGTACTTTGTCACATTAACACATCACATGTTGACATACACATGTCGTATTGACAAATTTTATTGTGTTAATGTGACAAAGTACAAAAGTGCCCAGCTACTTTTGTTGCCGACTGTAATAATCTCTTTAACCTGACCCACTTTGGAACCCTCTCACAGTAAATGTCAAAGTGACGTTGCATTGATGACCTTATGGCCTAGTAGTTAGAGTATCTGACTATGAAGCTTGAGGTCCCGGGTTCGATCCCCGGTCGAGGCAGATTTTTGTATGAAAAATACGAATGTTTGCTCTCGAGTTTTTGAAGTTTATTTTGTTTATTTAAGTATGTATTTGTTTATATAAGTATGTTTATCCGTTGTCTAGTTACCCATATTACAAGCTTTGCTTAGTTTGGGACTAGGTCAATTGGTGTCAAATTGTCCCAAGATATTTTTTTTTTTATTTATTGAATTTACATTGAACATCATGTGACGTTTACGGTGGGAACGTTCCACGGTGGTTAAGGAATCAAATGACTGTACAAACATTGAACCTGGCCCCTATATCAACGCGACAGTTGTCGGTGACCATTGTCAATTCTAATTGCAATGCGTATTCAATATGAAGCCGACAGGCGTAGATTCTCGAGTTTGTAATGTAAACAGAATTGTCACTTGTCACTAGTGGTGGCAATAACGGCTGTTTTGCAATAATGAATAACAGCGTTGTGTTATTCTTAAATAGCTGTTATTGTAAACTGTTGTCTGTTATCCTGTTATATTGCTGTTTTACAAAACGATAGTGAACTTATTATTACATAATTGTTATACTTATTTCGTCGCGATCGCAGCGTAATAAAAACGTACGGGAACAAAAGCAAAACAACGCTCTGTTACCTTGTTTGTTATTGTACTGACTGACAACAAACAGCAACAGCTAATAATGATATCAAAAGTCAGTTATTTGAATTGCGATTGCGATGCGAGCTCGCGCGTATAGCGCTATCTCTCGCACACACCTACTTGATTTGTTGCGCTCTCGCTTGCGCTTCTATGTCAAGTGCGGCAACAGTGCGCGTATGAACAATGTCGACAACAGACAACGAATAATGATAACGGGATAGTTGACGATTCGATAATGTGTTGTTCGTTGCGTGCAAATAATGCATTACGTTATCTGCTGTTGTAATAACCACTACTTGTCACCGACAATTGTCGTGTTGGTAAAATAGGAGCCTGGCGGTACATACATGCATATAATTAAGGATTAACTACCGTATTAGTATTAATGTTATCAGTGACCGAAGCATTTTATAAATTATAAATAACACTCGACTAGTGATTCGATTAATTTTGTGCAATTATTAGGATTTTGTAAGTCTATAGGACAATAAGTAAACATAGCCGTAACTTTGATGTTAAAGTTATATGGAATACTCATTTTTATGAGATTAAATCATAACGAAAACGACGTTACTGACTTGACTGACCTACTCATCACCCGCACTCATATATAGAAAGCTGAAATTTTGCACACAGGTTCCCTTTTTAATATAAAGAATAAGAGCGGTTTTTGCGAATTTAAAATAATAATTAAATCAATTTAAATCCACATATAGGTGGCGCCAAATAAGTAAAACGTGGAGGGGATATGCGCAGTATGAAAAACAACATCATTTTCCTACTGCGCATATCCCCTCCACGTTTTACTTATTTGGCGCCACTTGTAATTTTGTCTATTTTGAACCCACAAGTCATTTGAGGCTTCGTAGTTATTCAAACTTGCTGTTTGACCAAAGCGTTAAAAGAACGACTAGTGGCATAACTAAACCACAGCACTGCGATGCGGCGCCGGGCACTGTGACATTCAGCGTGTTGGAATGTAGCCGATTTTAAGCAGTTAGCGCAAATGGAAGTGCGCTTACTATAAGACATTGTTACGCTATGGTCAGACTCTAGTTTGGGACTCTAATTATTTTTGTTATTAAATTCGATTAGTGAAAATAATGCCAATTCTATTACATAGGTGTAAAAGTTAAACATTGAATGTGCTAACAATTAAAAGCTTATTATGGCTCTCAGCATTGTAAGTAATAATAATATAACCAATAAAAAATCGCGATGATTGCTGCGCTCTGATTGGCTGGCCCGTCAAGTGTGATACTAGAATTGGCCAAACATTTAGCCCCTTGTTCATAAACGTTCTGTAGGCTTCTGCTCACTTAGCAATCGTTTGGCCTTATCTGTGAAAGGGTAGGTGAAAGGTAAATGTCAATGTGACAGATAAGGACAAACGATTGTTAAGTTAGCCGAAGCCTATAGAGCGTTTATGAATAAGGAGGTTAGTAATTCTTCTAGTGATTTCTCTCTTATTAGAGGCTTTCTTGTTTTTTTTTTATAAAAAGTTTTTTGGCGTCTTAGCCAATCAGTCTCAGCAAATGTTTAGAATGTGTTGTTTACTCAATATTATGATTATTATTTGTCAGTTTAAATCATATAATATAAGTTATTTTGTGTACTTACTGAAAGTAAGACCCCGGTAGATAAATTACTATTTCAGTATTTTTTTGCATTTTTTGTGGCATTGTAAAACGTTGGACCTTGGCTTAGTGTCAAGCAAAAAAAAGTCCTCGCTCCGAAAAAGAGGCGTAATTTTTATCTAACCTCAAAATCAAGACTCAAAATGAATCTTTGTCGAATAGTTTTGTTGTGCTTGCTCAAAGTTTTATTGTTTGTCAATCTGCTCAGTAATCTCGTATAGGTTATTTGTATTTATTGTGATTGTTTGCTTTTATTTTTAACGAGCTGGACGCATTATAGTGCCTTTTGACGTTGTATTTTGTTAAGTGTTGAAATTATTTATTAAATAAATTACTGATGTGATTATTTTGCGTTTTTCTTCTCCCATACTATCCATGAATTACCCTCCAAAATAAAAACCTTGCTACAATCAGCGTCATATAGTATGAAATATCCAAGGTAAGTAAAAAATTCGGCAAGCTTTGCTATTTCTACGGAGTACCGAACTATTTGGCCGACTTACATACATATAAATCACGTCTTTATCCCTTAGGGTAGACAGAGCCTAAGGTATATAACGAGACCTAAAGGTACAACCAGTGTCGTATAGATTGAAGCATCGAAGTCTGCCAATTCTCCCATGCTGGTCTGGGAATGAAGAAAAAGCAGGATGTACCAGTTGCCCCGCAGATGGTGTAAGCCCATCGAGGGAATGGGCGAAAATCTTAGGAATCATTGTTATAGGCTAGCAATCTATCACTATTATGATTCCCCTTTTCACCTATAGGTATGCCCACAATCATGCTAAACGTGGCCTTGTTATCTTGGGCGCTATCGACCTCGTAAGTGATAAAGACGTGTATTTATAGCCACTATTTTTCGAATGGTACTTTCGAATGTGTTTTAGAGAATCGGGCACCTGGCTTAGCCCGCTGAACGATTAATTACACTAATAATATACACTAAATACATACATAGACTAAAATATACTTATACAGGGTGGGAAAGACTAGATACCGACAGATTTTAACCAACGATTCCAGTGCCTATTTGGACAAAAAAATAATACATACCTAACCTACATTACACGCCTAGGGTGGTGAAATAAAAAATGTCTCACATCGTAGGAATTTGTCGCACGATCCAAAGGCGAAGCCGATAAACGTACGACCGAGGCTTTCTTTATTACCGCCCGAGGTGTGTACACAATTTTACGTCTTCCCCTGGCTTGGAAGTGGGGTTCCGCTCACGGAGCGCGCGGGAAATTGCTACTGACGGCCCTGGGCGACGTAAAGTAATACAAACATTACTAATTTCCAGTCATGTCTCTAACACGGGACATTACCGACATGGGTATGGGCGGCGCGTCGGCAATGTTCGCGACATTGTTCACGAACCCCATCGAAGTCGTCAAGACCCGTCTCCAGCTCCAAGGGGAGCTGAAAGCTAAGCACGTGGTCCACTACAGGAGCGGCCCGCACGGGTTGTACGTGATCGCTAGGAACGAGGGGGTGGGCGCGCTGCAGAGGGGGCTGAGCGCTATGCTCGGCTTTCAGTTCTTCCTTAATACTTTTAGGTAAGTTATCATAGTCTGTGTTGCCATTGAGCCAGTTTGTCGCTAGAAAATGGGGACTCTGTCGCTAGAAATAGCGACTTTTGCTAAGCGACTTTTGCCTAGCGGCAATATTTTAGCAACTTAAACTGGCGACTTTTGGGGACACTCCACGCGGGACAAAACGACATATGGATGCGCGCGTCGAATCTATCCATATCTACTAATAGAGCAAATTGGACATTTTCGTCATGTAAATAAATAAATAATTAATAAAATTTTGCTATTTCTAATAGTAATACCGCTTCTATTTATTTCATAATTTTATTTTCTACTAGCTTCTGCTCGCGACTTCATAATCATAATCATCATAATCGTTTATTTGTTAACATAGGTTCACATTTAGACAAATATGACAGGTCATTTCGTCTGCGTAGAATTATCAATTGACATAATCTTAATCGGTATCCTGCGGCAACTTTGCAATTTTCCGGGGTAAAGGCTATGTTTTAATCTGGACTATCAGCTATCTCTGTTCCAAATTGGAGAGAAAATGTTAGGTTTGTTCTACTTTCCCTACTAATAGAGTAAATCGAACTGTTTTCCTCCAATTTGCTCTATCGTTTGCCGTCGTATAGCAAATTGGAAAGAGACAGAAAGTTCAATTTGCTCTATCGGTAAAACTCGCAGAGCAAACTGGATGAAAATGTCACAAATACAGATGTCAGATACAAATAGTAGAGCATAGTGGATAGATTCGGGCATCGGCAATGTTCGCGACTCTTTTCACAAAATGTTTGTGATATTGCCACACGGCGGCCACGACGTACAAAATCCGCGTTCTGAAATGAACACAGGCACGACGTCGTCTGTACACGCGTCAATGTGTGCGTAAGATACACAGGGCTGTGTATCGCAAAAACCTAGTACTATAAGTACTACCAATGACATAAATATAGGTACTTACAATGAAGATATGGCTTAGATGTGTGCAAATAAATGTACTTTATCGTTATCTATTTATTTAAACTTACTTAAAATGTGTCTGTCTGTGTATTTAAGCATTATTATTTTCAATTACAATAGATGTACGACAAAAGCGAATGATTCTGTAGTTATTTCATGTATTAATCGCGATAATGTCAGAAAGCATTAATTTTGTAATTTTTTATAAAATGAAGTAGGTAGGATAGGTTCCCGAACTTGTGACGTGCGGCCGACATACATCGCGTTGCGAGCCCTACTAGTTGCCAGCAGCTTTCCGGCAGACTGCGCTTGAGGGGTGGGGTAACTAGAATCGGTGCGGGGCGGAGCGTGGCCATTCTGTACGTTAGTACTATTATATATTCTGTGATATTGTATTTGATTTGATGTCAGGCTAGGCGTGTTCCGCATATGCGAGCGGCGCGGACTGACGGTGGCGCGCGGGGGCCGCACGTCGGTGCTGAAGGGCGCGGCGGCGGCGGGGGCGGGCGGCGCGCTCGGCTCCGTCGCAGGAACACCCTTCTTCCTCGTCAAGACCAGGCTGCAGGCTCAGGTACAGGGGGGCAACTCCGAAATTCGATTTTCGAAGTTCGTATCACACCGTCCCTCTCACTCTCAAATTAATAACTATTAGTGAGAGTGGAACGGCACGAAACGAACTTCGAAAATTGGATTTCGGAGTATAAGGCCAGGAACCTTGTTATAAGCGTCACATTGACATTCATAGCTCCAAGGCAAAACACGAGCCGTCTTTTCTGAAAACTTAGTAAATGCTTTAGTGTAGGTACAATAAAGAAACAGAGACAGTAAATATATGCGCAAAGGCGAACTTATTCCTATTAGGGATCTCTACCAGTTAACCTTAGTTTTGAGTAGATGAGAGGAGCATTAAGCGAGGGACCGATAAAGAGTGAGTTTAAACAACTAAATATCACTACACACATGCATACATACAAACTACATACAATACAATCTATTCTATTGTGCTTTTTAATATTTTTTAGGCGGCGAAGGCAATATCCGTGGGGCACCAACATAAACATACCGGGACCTTCGAAGCACTGGCCGACATCTACGCTAAAGAAGGGTTTAAAGGTAAAGTATAGTCGACCAAGAAAATCCTTTACCACCCTAGTTCAATGTCATTTGTTGGCTTACGGCACACGGCGGCCACGACGTACAAAATCCACGTTCTGGAATGAACACAGGCACGACGTCGTCTGTACACGCGTCAATGTGTGCGTAAGATACACAGGGTTGAGTCTATCGCAAAAACCTAGTACTATAAGTACTACCAATGACATAAATATAGGTACTTATATGAAGATATGGCTTAGATGTGTGCAAATAAATGTACTTAATCGTTATCTATTTATTTAAACTTACTTAAAATGTGTCTGTCTGTGTATTTAAGCATTATTATTTTCAATTACAATAGATGTACGACAACAAATTTAAGCGAATGATTCTGTAGTTATTTCATGTATTAATCGCGATAATTTCAGAAAGCATTAATTTACTAATGTTTTATAAAATGAAGTAGGTAGGGTAGGTTTCCGAACTTGTGGCGTGCGGCCGACATACATCGCGTTGCGCACCCTACTTGTTGCCAGCAGCTTTCCGGCAGACTGAGCCTCTAGTATAAGTTTTCACACGAACAAACGTCTCGAACGCGTTCACGTAAACGTCTCAATTACTATGGAAAAATTGGCAGCGCCACTTGCGGATCGAAACGGCAACAAACTGTTCCCATAGCATTTGACATTTTAACGCAAACGCGGTCGAGACGTGTTCTGTGACCAAAAACTTACACTAAGCATACAGCGCTTGAGGGGTGGGGTAACACGAATCGGTGCGGGGCGGAGCGTGGCCATTCTGTACGTTAGTACTATTATTATTCTGTGCTTACGGCCTATACAGGGTAAACACAAAATATTGACCTTGCTACTCCGCTACTTACGTGCAAGATAACCAAGCTTGTGCGAAATATATATGTTCCCGTAGAGGGATCAAAACGCGCGTCAGTACTTGTACGGTGCTATACTTCATTTAATTTAGGATGAAAAACCACAACAACATTATATTGCGGCTCGTGAACTGTAATCTCTTTGCAATTTGTACTAGAGTAAGAATTAACGACACGGAAATAAAGTGACATTAAAACAATTTTATTTTGCGGCTGCCAAACTTTGCATTGTACTGTTTGCTAGGTAAGAAATAGTTGACTAGACGCAATATAATGCTATTGTGGTTTCTCATTCTAAATTAAATGAAGTAAAGGGATAATTAAGTTTGTGGAATTTATATGTGTTTTGTGTGGCAGTAGTGGAGGGAGGGCTTGCATGCAAAACGTATATATTTCGCACAAGCTTGGTTATCTTACACGTAAGTAGCGGAGTAAGCAAGGTAAATATTTTGTGTTCATTGAAATGGACCTCCGCAAAGTAACGCCTGATTCAATACAATATCTATACAGGGTGCCTTTTTTAATGGTCGTTTCTACTCCCAAAACAGAGCATCTTTTGTTATGCAACTTTAAAAATATGCTCAAAATGTAATTCCAGGTTTGTTCCGCGGCGTGCAGCCTCAGATCCCGCGCGGCGCGGTTGGCAGCGCCTCTCAAATGGTTTCCTTTTCTTACGCCAAGGTAAATATATCTGTCGACCGGATAGTCTTGTGGTTAGAAAGCCTGTCTTTGAAGCTTGAGGTCTTTAAAGTCCTCGCCCGCGCGAGTACAGGGGCGCGGGGTAGAACAACTCCTGTACCCGCACGGGCGAAGACTCAGTTAAGCGGTCGGTCTATAGTTACGCGGTAATACACTATCCGGTTTACCATCATTTGCTAAATAACTTTTCACAAATGCTTCATTTCACAAACTCATCATTTGACAACCTTTTATTTTCTATTAAAATATTGAATTTTTGGAAAACTTATAAAACAAACCTAACCTAACCTTTTTTTTTTAACGGAGAGGAAATCTTTTTGGATGCCCTAGGCACGGGGATGCCTAGGGGTATGTGGGACTCCCCCCCGAAGGGGTATACCCGAACTAAAAACTCTCCGGCGTTGCCTCAGTCCGGTGTGATGGGGACGCAGTGGGATGCCACTAGGGTTCCACCACAAACGCCCCCCCGAGGGCCCCGGCTTCCGCCAGGACCGCGCCAAGGGGAGGGCCCGTACGCTGGGCCCGTCTTCCCTTAGACTATGAGACCGTGCAATGCAGGTAGGTAATGAACCTAACCTAACCTAATGTGATTCGAATTTTCGATTTTTAAAAAGTTTACGGTTTATCAGATATTAAGTATAGTGGTCAAATGATGAGTTTGTGAAATGATGCATTTTTGAAAAGTGTTTTAGCAGATGATGAGATCCCACACAGTCCTCTACAATATGTATTTTGTCACAGGAAAGCTTGTTATCGTACGGTATCCTGACAGAGTCGCCGCTGCTGCTGTCTTTCTGCGGCGCCAACCTCGGCGGCCTCGTCATGACTGTCTGCCTCAACCCGTTCGACGTGGTCGCTACCAGGCTCAGCAACCAGCGTGAGTAGCAGGCCCCTATGTCACCAACCCGACAATTGTCGGCGACATGTGACAATTCGAATGCAATGCGCATTCAATATGAAGCCAACCGGCGTAGCCTCTCGTCGCGTTAAATCTGAACAGAATTGTCACATGTCGGCGACAATTGTCGCATTGGTGAAATAGCACACAGTTGACAAAACATTATATACTTACCCCCTTATTCATAAACGCTCTATAGGCGTCTGCTAACTTAACAGTCGTTTGTCC
This sequence comes from Pandemis heparana, assembly GCA_963854515.1. Lineage (NCBI taxonomy): Eukaryota > Metazoa > Arthropoda > Insecta > Lepidoptera > Tortricidae > Pandemis > Pandemis heparana. Next base: position 1,141,734 of record OY978009.1, on the reverse strand, counting down.
TTATCTGTGAAAGGTAAATGTCAAAGTGACAGATAAGGACAAACGATTACTACCTATAGTCTATTTATTTGTCAAAAATTTGACAAACGGATGGACAAGAAAGTGATGCTATATAAGGGTTCCGTTTATTCCTTCTGAGGTACGGAACCCTAAGTATATTTTTTACAAGCTTTTTATCAACTTGCAACGTATGTAAATAAAATATGTTTGTCCGGGTGGAATCTTGCGAATCAATTTTGAAGCAGATATCTTTAACCGATTGAGAAATTTTGCATACTTGTGTAAGTCAGATGAACTCTTCGACAGTTGCTCCGATTGGCTTGAAATTTGGTAGCTAGGACGAATGAAATTCGAGTACAGTCAGCAAAAGCTTGTATTAAAAATGAAATTTTTGACAGAAACTTATTAACTTCCCCAGCGGTGGACATTAACAACCGAGGCAAGCTCTACTCCAGTATGGTGGACTGTTTTTACAAGATGGCGCGCACGGAGGGCCTCGGCTCACTCTACAAGGGCGTAGGCGCTAACTACATGCGCCTTGGGCCCCACACCGTGCTATTACTGGTCTGTTGGGACCAGCTCAAGATACTAGAAGACTTCTTGAGAAGATGAGACCACGCAAACTTCATAACAAATATTTTATTGTCTTTATGTTACTAAAATCTGTGATTTTGTGTGCTAAATCCAATTATCTGTCTACTTTGCGACAGTGTGTGGTCTTCGTACTTAGCTACGTAATAGGGAATATTCATGATTTTTTTCATGGCTTTCATTAAAAGCTCATTTATAAAGTAAACAATTTCTCGCAGTCCCATTATTAGTGTGTGCGGTTGTGGAAGTTTTCGTCCTGTGTATATATATATCCTGCATTGATAAACTTTTTCGAGTATGTCGCGAAGATTCAGATGATAGATAATAAATAAAAGACAATGTTTGTAATACTTTTTAAAAACAAGAGTTACTTGTTTAGACAATCAATATTGTTGTGATCCATACCTATATTTTGCGTATCGCAGCGAATCTGGTTGTTTCCAAACTTCCATTCTATATTGATATACCAATATCACGATAATATTGTCAGTCTAATCTATGCCAATAGGGTAGTAAGAGAAAATATTGATGCACATTCCAAATGTATTCTTTTTAAATAATAGCTGTTACGTTTTAACCAAATGAGCTTCAAATGTGAACCTATTTTTAAACTAATTGCCAAAGAAATATTATGTTAAACAGTACGTTTGTCTTTTTCTCGATTCTCGGATTTTCTTCACCGAAAAAAAGCACATGGGAAATTTCAAATATATATGGACTGTACCATATGCGTAAACGATAGCAAGTAATTAATTTGAGGTTGCCTTTGGGTTCCCTCGATAGGCTTTGCATTATATTCTAAGATGTTATTTAAACATTGTTAAGGGAGGAAGAGAAATAAAACAAATAAATAGACTTCACGAAATATTTATTATACGAGTACAACATTGCATTTAATAATGAATGCTGTATTTTCTTTATCAGTCTATTAAGTTATTTTTTAATTACCAAGGCATACTTTTAAGGTAAATTTACAGGCTGTTTAATATTATTGGCATTTTTTTAAGTCTGAAGATATTTGCACGACAGACGGACGTACTACTATAACTATATTTTATTTATTTTATCAAGCAAAACGTCTCTTGCGTACAAAACTATCTAAATTATCGAGTCACTTTCTATATGAGCATTTCTAAAAACAAGTACATTTCAAAAAATGCAGGTTGGTAGATTGAATGAAACTGAGCCTAAATAACATAGTCTCCCTAAATGTCTCAATTTATTTGTGTGGAAACTTCCTTCTGTTACCACGAACCAAAGAATTTTGGTACCAAAAAAGGAAGTTTCCACACAAATTGAGACATTTAAGCTCAGTTTCATTCACACTAGCTACCTGCAATTTTTTAAAAATGCTCATATTCAGTTGACCTTTTATTTTTACTCAGTGTATTATGCATTACAATCGGATAATAAGCTATTAAAATATACTGCATATGTTGTAATTTATTAAAATACAAACTATTAAAAACGCCTGGCTCCTGGGACTCGGAGGCAAGAGAGATGCCCAGGGAGCAGAGCCGCAGACTTACAAATAGAGGCTGCGATCCCCGCTCGTGGTTCGTGGCTGGTTCAAGGGGTTGCCGTTGCCATCCAGAGGCAACGCGGCTAGCATTATGGAAACCTTTGAGCCCGGCACGAAACAGGGGGATTTTTAGGTTAAATTTCAATTATTTTTAACTTTAACCTTTTCGACGCCAACAACATATATCAGCACCTCAGGTTCAACGCCAACGACCTATATACGTCTATTACTTCAATGCAAAAGCAACCTTCGTTCAATTGGGTTTAGGTTCAATTTAAGGCATCGCAGTAAAGTATGGCGTGTGGATGACCAATCTTGTTGAAGTGGCGGCGAAAAGGTCAACTTCTAGGTAAGCTTTTAGTGTTCTTTATTGTTATTTAGTTCTTAATAGTTTGTATTTTGTATAATTTATTTTTTTATTTACTAATAAAAAAAACCTTCCTTAGGGTTTTTATCGCTTGAATATATTGAATTTTTTAACTAAATTTTTCTTTTCTGAAACCCTTTTAATATACAAAAGCGACGGATATTACTAAAAAAAGCTAACAGCGCCATTTTAAAGTAAAAACATTTCTTATTAATACAAAACCAGCTTTTACATATCTCCTATAATCTACCATTCCCAGATCCAATACTGCAACAATAAAACACTGGAAATTATTTTCAATACGTTTAAAGGCAAATTTGAGCAACTTTAAGAAAATGAACACAAAATTAATAAAACAAATATTAAAATTATGACTTTATGATTATATTATAACATTCCCTAAACATTAAATTGTTCTTAAAAGAAAACCTTAAAACCGTGAGTTATGAAAAAAAACTTAGTAGGGCATTTTTTAAAAAAAAAGTACCCTTAGGGTGCGACCACACCGCCGCTTAAAAAACGGTGACGGTACGGAATCGCAACAAAATGTATGTAGAAACGGTGAGAAAACGTGACGCATACGACACGTCACTGCGGATACGCGGCGGCTTGGTCGCACCCTTATTCCAACAGATTGCTTTAATTTCACATAAGATAAATTTCAGATGGCTTTGCCAAATGACGAGTTTATAGAATGACAAATTCTTAAAGAACTTTGCACTCTATAATTAAGTACATAAATGACTATTTAAATTGTGATTTGATTTGAAAAAGGAGTAGCACGTCTAGCACGACAGCGCGCAAAAGATAGAGATAGATTGCCCGTCTTTGTCTTACGGTTCGTTTTAGAAAGAGACGGGCAGTCTATCTCGCAAAAAAATACCTATAGTGTAATTAAGAGATTCAAAGACTAGTCAATAGTAAAGCATTATTATGACTATAAGAATAAATTAAAATTTTTAGAAACGCCCCCTCACGCAAAAACTGTTAAACCGATTTTTACCAAACATGGGTAAAAACCACCGCAAGGTTCTGGATTTGGAATGAAAAAAACCGCATCCAAGTCGGTCCATTCGATTAACACACACACACACACACACACAGACATCGACGTAAAACTTACAACGCTACTCTTTTTGCGTCGGGAGTTTAAAATCAGATGATATTACAGGTAAGAGTATATCTAAATAAATACCCTACTCAGAACGGCGGATAACCTATATTACAGTTTTTAACTTGAGCTACTTTTGGCAAACCTGCCTATTTTCAGATCAGTAATGTTGATAACAAATGAAACATAAACTAAGACTATTTGAGTCACAAAATAGACGATCGATACAAGTTGAACAAAATACGTGATCGCAGTCAAACAAGATACGCGATCGCGGTGAAATCAAGTACGCGATCGAAGTGAAACCAAATACGCGATCGCAGTCAAAAAAGATACGCGATCGCAGTCAAACAAAATAAGCAATCGCGCTGAAACAAAATACGCGATCGCGATAAAACGCTATGTTCACAATGTTTAAACATACTCATCAATAACCTAGAAAAAAAACCGAAGACCTCCCGTCCCTGGTGTGACGTCACACATCGCTCGAGTGCGAGGCGAGGGGCCTGGAGCGGAGCCCCCGACTGCAAAGCTGGGATATCTGCTGGGGCGTCCGGCCGCGCGTCTCGGGGAAGTAGAACCTGTGGAGATAGCTAGTGTTACCTCAAAACAAAACGGACGGGTTGCACTCCGAGAGTGCCGGCAGAAGTGAAAACACTCGCGCAAAAAAAAAGTGCAAAAACGGTGACTTTACGGAATCGCAACAAAATGTATGAAGAAACGGTGAGAAAACGTGACGCATACGACACGTCACTGAGTAAACGCGGCGGTTTGGTCGCACGCTAATATGGCAGTATACACATGTACAAGTTACAAGTTCTAAGAATACCTTTTGTATTTTTTTAAACACAGAATTTTTTGGTCTCTAAAATTACGGTGAGGCTTGAACAGTGTTTTTTTTTTTAATTTTGTCAAATGACTCCTCGAAGATCTTATCTTTGATTTTTGAAGTCAAAACTTCTTTAGCGGCGCTGAGCACTTTTTGGGATGGGTAAAAAATGTTAAAACTGCGTCAGGCGTAAGACGGAGGGAGAGTTTAAGTACCAGGATATCATGTCCTCTAAGGGCACGATGGTTGGGAGGAGCTCGCGGGAAGGAGGAGTGAATGGCGGAGGCGTCTGGTGGATGGACGACAAACGCACGACCAAGCTTGGTTCCAAGCTTTGGCGTGCAAAAGGACCAGACCATGTGCGGGTGCGATCGTCCCTTCAAACTTGGTCGCTTTCAGATGCCCGTCATGCGGTCGGTTATGCCGCTCCCGCATAGGCTTGTTTAGCCATCAACGGATGTGCCGCTGACAATGCTTAAATCATCTGCCACAGATGCTGAGGCCTAGATGAGATGAAGGGCTTATGTTGAAATACGAATGAATCGCGTTCGATTTATGAAGTGTTTTTTTTGTTGAGTCATAGAGCAAAAGTACTAGGGCATCAGCACAATGTTAGAGGTCTGTCAATATAGATAACACGTACGTTTTTTTTTTGTAAGCGGCCAGTACGGTACGCGTCTTGAGCGTGGAGGTTACAACATTAAAATCTAATTTAAGCTGCTGTTTTCACTTCTTTCGGCACTCCCGGAGTGCTACCGGTCGTTTTTTTTTAAGTTGAGCGACTCATTTAAGGACACCACCAAAATTAAGATACGAAGTCGGTAGTTTACACTGACCTTTGGAACACGAAGAGGGCAGCCGTGACCGCAGCAAAGATGAGGAAGGAGTAGGCGCCGATGGCGTTCCGGAGCGAGGGGAAGGTCATGCCGACCAGGAAGTTGCCCGCCCAGTTGGCCAGCGAGCCCCACGCCATGCCGGCGGACCTGGGGCCCACTTCGAACATCTCTACAACAGCACATCACATTATTATAAGAAAAACCGGCCAAGTGCGAGTCGGACTCGCGCACGAAGGGTTCCGTACCATAAAAAGTAAAAAACGGTAAAAAAATACTTTTGTTTTATGGAAGCCCCCCTCAAATATTATTTTTATTTTATTTTTAATATTTGTTATTATTGTGGCAATAAAAATACATCTGTGAAAGTTTTAACCTCCTTGCTATTACGGTTCATGAGATACAGCAAAAAACGCCAACAACTACTCTTTTGTATGGGAGCCCCTTTAATTATTATTATTATTTTAATTTTAGTATTTGTTGTTGTAGCCTCAATAAAAATACATAATCTATTACGGTTCTTGAGATCTAGCTCGGCGAGTGGACCCATGAAAAAGGGCTAAAATATCACGTTTTTTGTATGGGAGCCCCCTTCTTTATAATTATTATTTTGTTTTTAGTATTTGTTGTTATAGCGGCAACAGAAATAAACAATCTGTGAAAATTTCATTTGTCTAGCTATTACGGTTCTTGAGATACAGCCTGGTGACAGACGGACGGACGGACAGCGAAGTCTTAGTAATAGAGTCCCGTTTTTACCCTTTGGGTACGGAACCCTAAAAACGGGACGTAAAAAAGTATGTTTGTAAATACCTCTATAGTATTTGGTAATAGGTCTGGTAATGTGTGAAATTCAGGACAGAAATAGATTACAGACTGGACAGCACATAGGGTACAGTCACCAGCATAAATATATGACGGTGAACAGGGCTGCAAAAATAAATGATCATCTATTAGGCTCAATAGCATATGACGACACTACCGCGGTAAAAATAAGTGATGCTCTATAGGCGGAAGAAACATCGTCACACCCTTATCAGCATAAATATCAATTTGCAGTGAAAGCATATCATCGGATGATAGTTGGGCCGCATAAATATCGATTTGCTGTGAAAGCATAATCATCGGATGATACGCGGGCCGCATATATATCTGACGCGTAAAAATTAACTCCATGTTGTTGATTTGCAAAAACGAACCATTCCTGGCTAACATAGAGACGTAAATTGTATGAAATGATTTGACAATTCACGAGAACAGTGCAGACTTGTCATTGCATACGTCTGTCTCACATTGTTCCAATCGCGAATATGTCAATAATATAATTTTAAAATCTTTATGATGTGTGAATAATTAGTGGCCAGTATCATTTTGGGTTAACTAAAAAGTTTTTATATTACGAACAATATTATAAACTTCCTTCCATACATCTAACTTTCTAACTTATAATATTATAAATGCGAAAGTATGGATGGATGGATGGATGGATGGATGGATGTTTGTTTGTTTGTTACTCAATCACGCCAGAACGGCCCAACGGATCTGGATGAAATTCGGCACACAGATAGAGAAAAGTCTGGAATAGCACATAGGCTACTTTTTATCCCGGAAAATTGTGTAGTTCCCGCGGGATAGCGATAAACAAATCCTTTGCAGACGAAGTCGCTGGCAACAGCTAGTAGTGTTATAAAAAATGTGGTATATTAACGTTATCAGCACCTTACAAAAAATGACCTAATTATTTTATGCGGAGTTAGAATTTAATTTATTAATTCGGACATGCTTTAATCAAAAATCATTCAGGCGTTCAGGACAAAATAAAAACAACTATCAACTTCGTCTTATCAACTTAACAAGCAAACAAGCTAAATTTATACCAATAGCTGTTGCCCGTGGCTTTGCCCCTGTTCCAGATTATTCTTTTTTTTTCAATTTTTGTTCTAAGAACCTTCTCCCGATAAATAGCAAACTCATAAAAAAAAGAGTACGAGAAATCGGTGATGCCGTGAAATGAACAAATATTTTCTATTTGGCATTCACTATTTTATTGAATCCGCCGCCGTTACTTTTCGAAGGTCCATTTCAATGAACAAAAACCATTTTGAACCTGTGCGAAATATACGTTTTGACATGAAACCCCAAAAGACGTATATTTCGCACAAGCTTGGCTTACTTACACGTGTAGTAACGGAGTAGCAAGGAAAATGTATTTTGTTCACTGACATTTGCTGTTTAGGATCCAAGATGCTGGACATAATTTGACATAATTGACACCAAAATATTTTTTTGGATCCAACATGGCGAATGACATTTTAACGCAAAATATAAATATGAGCGTAACTGCGCGTTAATAAGGCCTACGATGTTTTATCTCAGCAATTTGTATAAAATAAATAATCATACATAAATAGTGTTTTTGATATTTTTCATTTAAAAATAAGGTAAAACGCCATTTAGCTGTCAATGATGACGATCATCAGATGATAATTAAAAAGTAATTGTAGAAAAAGTGCTGTTTAAAATGTTGTAAAATTGGCTCATGATCGCTACCCAACCAACTCGCACATTGTCATAAAGATTCACTTAGAATAGCAGTTGCATAAAATACGTCGATTCCTATATAGGTAATTTTTGTAATTTAGGAATTTGAATCCGTCAAATATGTGATAGAATAAAATGTGAGACAGACGTATGCAATGACAAGTCTGCACTGTTCTCATGAATTGTCAAGTCATTTCATACAATTTACATCTCTATGTTAGCCAGGGATGGTTCGGTTTTGCAAATCAACAAACAAAGAGTTGACTTTTACGTGTCAGATATATATGCGGCCCGCGTATCATCCGATGATATGCTTTCACTGCAAATTGATATTTTTGCTGATAAGGGTGCGACGATGTTTTTTCCGCCTATAGAGCATCACTTATTTCTACCGCGGTAGTGTCGTCATAAGCTATTGAGCCCAAAAGATAATCATTTATTTTTGCAGCCCTGTTCACGGTCATATATTTATGCTGGTGACTGTACTTTAGATCCCGGAAATTTGCGTACCTCAAAAAATAAATACTATCGAACAAAATTTCTTGCAGCGCATTTTTCTTGACAATCATCCTTCCGAAAGCGCTAGTAATGTCAAAATAATTATTATTGCCACATAAAAAAAAACACAAACATCAAAAAAAAAACAAAAAAGATAGAATGATAGAATATACAGGGTTTATCAGATCCCCCTAACAATAATCAACTGGGGTATAAAACCATAGCCACAGAAGCTAAAAAAAATCTTAAAAAAAAATAAGAGTAATTTTTTTTTTATATTTTCTATAGGAATGGTAGTATTAACTATAATCATTCCTAAAGAAAACATTAAAAAAAAAAATACTCCAATTTTTTTTATATATTTTTTTTAGCTTCTATAGCTATGGTTATATACCCCAGTTGATTATTGTTAGGGGCTATCTGATACACCCTGTATTAACAAAATAATGATAATAATGATATGAATAAATAGAATGCATGAGATGCTGACGAACTATGAATGAAGGTCATACCTGACGCGATGAAGTATGGGATGGGGCCGAGACCGAAGCCATAGGCCGACACATAGCCGAGCACAGCAATCATACACACGTAAGGCATACCCGCAACCGCATCCTGAAACAGGCCAAAATAGCATAATATATACATCGAATGACTAAGGATAATCTTAAACTTTTCGACGCCAACAACACATATCAACATTAGTCACTAGTCATTAGCAGAGATCGGACAGATTTGCGTCATCGTTCGTAATAAAGTGGACATGACTCAAAAATTAATCAAATAATTAATCATTTAATTAATTTCTCGAAATAAAATTTGAACTCCCGGAGATAAAAATTTACACATGCATAACTAATCTGGACAGAATACCAGGAAAAATAGGTAACCGTTTGCAAACAAAAAAGCCGTTCTTGACAGAAATCCCGATTTTGAGGTTATCGCCCACAACTTAGAACAGAAAATAAACTTTGAATTATACTGGAATAATAATAATATTCCTATAAAACTACTTAAGTTTGCCCCATTAATATCAGTCAGTGGAGTGCGAGCGGAGTTTTTCAGCACTTAAGTATATTTTTGATGTAAAAAAAATAGACTGACTGCAGAAAATTTGGAAAAAATACTGATTATTTTCTTTAATAAATCTATACTTTAACAAACATTTGTATTTATTGACTAGGAATTAAAATTTAAGTCAAGTAAGAAATTAATTAAATTATTACATATTTGATTAATTTTGGAGTCATGTCCACATTATTGCGAGCAATGACGCAAATTTGTCCGATCTCTGGTCATTAGTCATTTATTCCATAACAATTACAATTGTGTTGGAAATCTACTATACATATGGGTATAGTATAACAAATTACTAATTAAAAATTTAAAAATCTGAATAATAAATTCTAATAACAATAATAAAATTCAAAAACTAAAACAATAATGAGATCAGGATCACAAATTAAAAAAAAAACGAAAAACAATACCTACTTAACGAGATCAGGATCACACAGTGAAAACATATTAGTTACTACAATACCTCCTAAGACCCAGAGTATTACGTTTTACTTTTCAAAAAGTAACTTTCTGTGATGCACATAATTTTGAAATTTGAATATGGAATATGTACAATAAAATAAATGGTAATTTACTCTACTTATGTACAAATGAAGTCATTGACATCATAGTAGCATTTCTTTAACAAGAAGTCTCTAAGTCGGTTTTTAAAGATGTTGACATTGTTAATAGTCTTCAGATCCAACACCGCAGGTTCAAAGCCAACGACCTACATATACGTCCATTAGTTCAATGCAAAAGCAACCTTCGATCAATTGTGTTTAGGTTCAACTTCGCATCGCATTAAAGAAGCCGGGCGTATGGGTGACTCTTGTATTTGACGTGGCGGCGAAAAGGCTAATAAGCCTGAAGAAGAATCGACAAGGAGCTCAGTTAGTTTGAGATCTGATAGGAGGTATCGGTTAAAAGAGGGGTCAAATAGGTGAATCCCTTAATTTGCCCTAATTTCCGGGTCCCTTTTTGTCCCGTATTCATTGGCTATAATAATCGTCAGTCATAATTTTTAGGTCGCACACATGAAATCGTGCATACTTCAGTAATTTTGGAAAAGTCATCAGAATGCTAGGTTGGGTTAGGTTAGTTCGCTATCAATTTTGTACGGAAAATACTTATTGTTTTATAAATAAAAGGCTTTATGACTAACGAAAATTATGGCAAACCGTACATTCGGAACTTCAATCAAATGGGACAAAATATAGACCCCCTAATTTCATATAGGTCTGTTAGATAAATTTAGCCGACTCGTTACTTCCTAGTAGCACAATATCCATTTAATTAAGTTTGTTTTCACAATCGCATTTTTTCGCAATCGTCACAAAAACGCAGATAGGTTTAGGTTATGTTAAGTTCGCAAAGGGCCAAAAACTCAGAGAAATAGGAGCTCCGCCGTCAGTTTCTGTGTAGTCAAATCAGGGAAAATCGCTGTGAAAATAAGCTTTAGTAAAACACCAGTGGGAAAAAATGCGAATGGAAATTTTGCTACTAGGAAAAAACTATTTCGAGAAAATTATCTAACAAATCAGCACTAGTACTCACCAGGAACCTGACGGAAACGGCCAGAGCCAGCAACAGGACCGCAGACGCGGCCACAGACGTCAGCAGCAGCGGCCGCCGCCCGCGCAGCGGCAGCAGCCAGACCATCAGCACCGCCGTGAACACATTGATGGCGCCGCAGCCGATGGTCGCGTACTGCGCATGCAGCTGGGACAGGCCCGCGTTCGTGAATATTATGTCCGAATAATAAAACACCTGGAGACAATCATCAATTTTATAATTACCTTTCTAAACGACACTGAAAATTAGAACACAGAAAAATAGGAAAAGTAAAGCTAAAGCCGGGAACCCGGATCCTCATCCTTCCGTGATGCGTGCTATACCGCTACACCACCCGCAGCAGGTGAGTAAGCCTTCGAAATTTTCTGTTACTAGCTGTCACGTGACCTTGTTGTTAAACGAATTTTTGTCGCCAAGCGTCATCTGATTGAATAAATTACAAACTCCCGTGGAACATCTACTGCTCACCAGGAACGAGAGAAGGCGGTGTTTTTCAAATTATAGGAAGAATTTTACTTCTTGATTTTTTATATACTTTTACGGTTTCAAATTATCTTCAGCCTGTACAGTCTCTTGAGATTGTTTCGAAATATTTTAGAAGGTGGTTGGATAAGTTCGACTAAGTCCTGTAAATGTTTTTCAGGATTTTTGAATTATAGTTGACAAATTACATACGTTGATCGATGTTTCAAGCGAACCGCTAAACGGGCGGGACTACAATTCGAATCGAAAATTTTAATTAATAATAATTGCATTTCAGTCGAACTAACCTAACCACATGCTGGTATATTTCAGAATAATTTTAAGAGTCCTTTTATACGTCCCAATGCTGGACACAGGCTTCCTCTCAAATCGAGAGGACTCGGGCTAGTGCCCACGCGGGCATGTGCAGACTGGGAACTTCTCGCACACATCTTGAGAAGCTTATAAAACAGTAACGGAAACAACAAACAGTATAAGACCCGTGGCAAGTCTTTCTTGATGTAAGTAAAGCATTCGATTTTGTTAATCATTTCTTACTTCGCCACAAATTCAACAGAGGATCCCTTAAAGTGGATCAATAGTTACTTTTCTAATAGACAACAAGGCACAGAAATAAAACACATGAACTTTCTCGATTCATTCCATAGATAAGTACAGCCGCTATAGAGTACCCCAAGGGAGTATACTAGGCCAGTTACTGTACTCGCTATACATAAACGACTAACCAAACCAGAACGAAACACAAATGTATTCCTTTCCTTTGTAACTATTCCTTTCTGTATCAGGTTAACTGGAAGAGATTCCTTCTTAGGGATAAGTTCGCGTTTGTACTATTTTCTGTGCAATTCTGTATTTTAAAATTTTTATGTGCAATAAAGAGTTTACATACATACTTATATAATTCGCCGCTAACACCCTTATCTTTGGAAGATGTTCTAGTCTAGATTGAATAAAGAAATAAATGAGTCAAGTTAAAATTCTAGTATAAAGTTGAATGCGCTTACCGCGTTGATCCCGCTGGTCTGCTGGCCGGCCTGCATGGAGCACGTCAGCAGCAGCAGCAGCCGCAGCCGGGGCTCGCGCAGCACGCGCAGCACGTCCCACCGCGGGGCGCCGCTGAGCGCCGCCTCGTCAGCGGCGCGGACCTCCTCGCTCAGCAGTTCAACTTCCTCGGTGAGGACGCTCGCCGACACGCCACGGAGACGGGTCAGCTCTAAATACAAAACAAAAGTTATATCAATCAATAATTTATTGCAACCAAGATGTTCATATTATGGGCGAACGGGTGCGTTGGGAGGGGAAGGCCTAGACGGACGATCCGTGATCAAATTGGGGAGGTTCTGGAAAAAGGTCAGGTCAAGAGTACCCGAAACCGACGAGCATGTATGAAGAGATTGATGAATGTGGACAAAGCGAAAGAGGTATGTCAGGATCGTAGCAAGTGGAGCAAAGTAGTATCTGCCTACTGCCACCGGAAGTGGTTCAAATTGTACTTATTTATTCGACTCCAACAGCAAAAATAGATAAGTTAATAAAAAGCTAAATTAGATTCACCGGCAAAAGTTTAAAACTAAAATAAAAGAAACAACAATTTTATTGAAAATTGTATACCTTTTAACGCCACATCTTCTTCTCTCCTAACTACGTAAAGGTATTTCGGACTTTCAGGTAGATAAAATAGAACCGGAAAACAAATAAAAACTAGCACACCGTAGGCGCCGAGTAAATAAGGCCAATGGTCCACCCCACCTGCAACAAATAATACACAGTTTCGTCATTTAAAAACTTTGTAATCCTACCAAACAAAATACACCCCCTTGCAAAAAATACTACTAGCGTCATCTGTTACTCACCCAAAAAGAATTCAAGTCCCATGACTTGACTCACGAGTACTCCTACATTGACCCCCATGGGGCACGCCACCCCCATTGCCCCCGTAAGGGCTGAGGGCGCCAGCTCCGATAAGTACATTGGCACTATACTGGTTGTAAGACCTGGAAATTATGAAATAACTTATCAGGTAACAGCTTGATTAATTAAATTATTAATTTAAAACATAGTACTGTAATGTATGTTTTATTGTTAATAGGTGATATAGTCCATTCCGTTACATTTATACGTTTTTGTAAACAAACAAGTCCCCCCCCCCCCCTAATTAATTTCTATTTTTTTTATTCTGTAAATGATTTTCTGGGTATTTTGTTTTTTTTTATTTTTATTTAGCCGATTTGTCTGTCTAGTTAAAATTATGACGTTAAGCTTCTGCCCGCGACTGCGTCCGCGTATAATTAGCAATTGCATGATGCAATTTTCCGGGATGAAAGTAGCCTATGTTTTAATCTAGGGTATCAGCTATCTCCTTTTTAATTTTATCTAAATCCGGCCAGTCGTTCCAGCGTGAAGAACGAACAAACATACCCACTCACATCGTCACAAACTTTCGCATTTATACTATTAGTATTTCCATCACCCAGCCAGCCTCCTTACGCATAATGACCAATAATTTTTAATTTTAAAACGCGTATTGAACAATACGAATTACGACCAATACGCATAATGACGCAATATGACCAATATTGTAATCGCAAAACAACCAATCCGCATATTGACGTTCCCTATACTTACGCATAATGACCAATATTTTCCGACTTACCGGCAGACAGACCAACGATCAGTCTGCCCAAAACGAGCATTTCCACTGAATTGGCTTCTCGACATAATGCAAATAATACAGCACCGACGACGGATATAACACTAGTCAGCAATGTGGCTTTCCTCCTGTAAGAATAGTTATTTGTTATACAAGGGGGGAAAGTTGTATTTTACCTGCGAGTGTTCATTTGAAACACGAGCTAGCGAAAGGATTCTATGATTGACCACGAGCGAAGCGAGTGGTTCAAAAATAGAATCCTGAGCGTAGCGAGTGTTTCAACACACGAGGCGTAAAATAACTTTTCACCCGTGTATAACACAAAACTTTTCACCTCACTACAGCGAGAAAAATAAGAAAAAGGGTTTGTACTATCACTCATTTTTAATAACAAAATAACTAGAAAAAACATGCGAATATTTAACGTTGACGGCTTAATTGAATAGTTTTGACTTACATACATATCGTCACGCCTCTTTCCCACAGGGGTAGGCAGAGCTCTGCCTACCCCTGTTTTGACTTAAATACTAATAATAATGACTCATTTTTTATTATTATTTGAAACAAAGAAAACATTTATTCGTGATATAAATTACAGAAAAAAAAGAAGTAACATAAATTTAATGATTGTCTATTGCAATGCCGGATTAAGAGGTCTGAAGGCCTCTGGGCAACAAAGGAGTGGCCCCTTGGCCCCAAATTATTTTTCTTCCCAAGTTGTTTACTAGTCTGAATTTGTTTTTTTTTCTAAAGTCTCTATTGTGGGTTCCCCCTTTTGTGGAGGCCCCAAGGCTGGGATCTCTATCGTTTGCCCGAATTTCATTTGCCATAAATGTATTGTTTGCCAGTGATCATTTGCCATAACTCTTTTTTCTCTTTAACTGTTAATTGTTCAGGATTGTTATGAAACAAACCTAACATAATCTATAGAGTTCTACAGGATTATTTCAATGCTCTTGAAAAAAATACATGGCAAACATTATTATTATGGCATATGAAATTCGGGCAAATGAAATGCTCCGCCAAGGCTGTTGCCTCGGTTGCCCACCCTAAAATCCGGCCCAGGCCCTTATATCACCAAGTCGACAATTGTCAATTGCGTTGTTGAAATAGAGGCCAGGTCTGTTGTGTTCTTCGTTTTTAGTGTTTCAATGTGTCCAATGCAATAATTAATCGTGATAGACTTTTATTTTCTCATTAACCTTATCGACACCAACGACACATCAGCACCGAAGGTTCAAAGCCAACGACCTATATATGCGTCCATTACTTCAACGCAAAAGCAACCTTCGTTTAATTGTGTTTAGGTTCAACTTAAGGCATCGCAACAAAAAAGTCTGGCGTATGGGTGACGCGTCTTGTATTCAACATGGCGGCGAAGAGATTAAACGAGATATTCTTATATCCCTTTGCGATATGCGACCTAACTTTAACTATTGCTCGCTACAGTAACCAAAACCGGATGGATCAGCTCAGTATGCTTAGTGTAAATTTTCGGTCACAAAATACGCGTTGAACGCGTTTGCGTTAAACTGTCAAATACTATGAGAACAGTTTGTTGCCGTTTCGATCCGCTAGCGGCGCTGCCAATTATTCCATAGCAATTGTAACCGGAGCCTTTCATTTGCCCGAATTTCATATGCATAATGTAGAACTTTAAAGGTTAGGTTAGGTTTGTTTCATAACAATCCTGAACAAATAACAGTTAAAGAGAAAAAAAGAGTTATGGCAAATGATCATTATGGCAAACAATACATTTATGGCATATGAAATTTGGGCAAACGATAGAGACGTTTACGTGAACGCAATCGATACGTTTTTATATGCGAACTTTTAGGCTCTGAACTCTCACCTGCCAAGGGCGTCAGCCAGCTGTGCACCGAGGATGGAGCCGATGCAGCCTCCAACAATGAATATGGAGACCACGGAAGACCAGAGCACGGACAGCCAGGTGTCGTCCAAGACCACATCGTAGTGGGCGACCACGCTAGCGTTCACGAAACTTTTCAAAATCTGTAATTTTTCAACATACATACATACATACATACACAAATCACGTCTTTATCCCTTACGGGGTAGACAGAGCCTAAGGTAACAAGACCTACAGGAAACGTTGAGCATTGTGGGCGTATATTTTTTTTAATATATACGATTAAGAAAGAAGACGAGCAAGTGGGTCACCTGATGGTAAGTAATCACCACTGCCCATAGACACCCGCAACCCCGGAGGGATTGCAGATGCGTTGCCAACCTAGAGGACTAAGATGAAATTCCTCGTGTGCCCGTAATTTCCCCGGCTGTCTTATTCTTCACACCCTGCTTAGCGGCAGGATTAGCGAGTAAGATGGTGGTAGCGATCCGGACGGACCTTGCACAAGGCCCTACCACCCGCAAAACCCGCGTATAGGTGGAAAATGGAATCAAAACAGTGATGGGTTGCTAGCCGCATCGCCTAACATGATTCCTAAAATTTTAAGCTATATTCCTCTTATCAGACAAAATACAGACAACCAATAAAATTATACGCTCAGAAATATGAAATGTCAATTGGATAGTTGGATAGCGCTTATTGCCGCTATATTTTTGAAGTGAAAACATCTTCAGCGGCGTTGAGCACTTTTTGGGATGGGTAAAAAATGTTAAGTTCGCATCAGTCGTACGACGGAGGGAGAGTTTAAGTACCAGGATATCAGATGCTCTAAGAGCTTATTTTTTCTACTATGCTGATGATAGTGCGTTCGGATGAAAACTACCGTCGGTGGTGTCCTTTGGCGCATAATTATTAGCCTCATTAACTGTTTACCTTTGCGGGCGTGTTGATAACGCCTATATTATATCCGACGGGCAGCGAGCAGCCCAGCGTGGTGGCCAACCCGGCCAGCACAAGGAGCCGCGACCACCCGCCATGCGAGCCGCCCTGAGTCAGCTGCTCGTGCTCATTTGTAATCTGAAAACAAACCGACATTCAACCAGAGGCCTGCCGCCAAGTATAGACCGACCGCTTAAAGGTGTCCTCGCCCTCGCGACCTAGGGGGGGGGGGAGAGGTGCGGGCGGCAGGCGCGCTACCCACTTCCACTGAGAGGTCCCCGCCGTCGTACTACCCCGCGCCCGCGAGGACTCATTTAAGCGGTCGGTCTATAGCCCCTACTATTTGGATCCCCCAAATACAAATAATTAGGGAATCCAAATAGTAGATCTTGCAGTTCGTTCGCGTTAAGAAGAACAAGAGATCAAATTTAACCTACTGCAACTTTGACTTAGGATACTTTGTGATCACATTTAACCTACTGCAACATTGACTTAGGTTACTTTGTGATCACATTTAACCTACTGCAACGTTGACTTAGGTTACTTTGTGAACACATTTAACCTACTGCAACGTTGACTTAGGATACTTTGTGAACACATTTAACCTACTGCAACATTGACTTAGGTTACTTTGTGATCACATTTAACCCACTGCAACGTTGACTTAGGATACTTTGTGATCACATTTAACCTACTGCAACATTGACTTAGGTTACTTTGTGATCACATTTAACCTACTGCAACATTGACTTAGGTTACTTTGTGATCACATTTAACCTAGTGCAACATTGACTCAGGTTACTTTGTGATCACATTTAACCTACTGCAACATTGACTTAGGATACTTTGTGAACACATTTAACCTACTGCAACATTGACTTAGGTTACTTTGTGAACACATTTAACCTACTGCAACATTGACTTAGGTTACTTTGTGATCACATTTAACCTACTGCAACATTGACTTAGGTTACTTTGTGATCACATTTAACCTACTGCAACATTGACTTAGGTTACTTTGTGATCACATTCAACCCACTGCAACGTTGACTTAGGTTACTTTGTGATCACATTTAACCCACTGCAACGTTGACTTAGGATACTTTGTGAACACATTTAACCCACTGCAATGTTGACTTAGGATACTTTGTGATCACATTTAAACTACTGCAATGTTGACTTAGGTTACTTTGTGATCACATTTGACCCACTGCAATGTTGACTTAGGATACTTTGTGATCACATTTAACCTACTGCAACATTGACTTAGGTTACTTTGTGATCACATTTAACCTACTGCAACTTTGACTTAGGATACTTTGTGAACACATTTAACCCACTGCAACTTTGACTTAGGATACTTTGTGAACACATTTAACCTACTGCAACACTGACTTAGGATACTTTGTGATCAAATTTAACCTACTGCAACGTTGACTTAGGATACTTTGTGATCAAATTTAACCTACTGCAACGTTGACTTAGAATACTTTGTGATCACATTGAATATACTGCAACTTAGCCTTCGGATATTTTCTGATCACTTTAACCTAACCTACACTAACTTTACTTTGCTTCTAACCAATTCACACTTCTTGACACTCACAAACATAGTCCTATTATAACGAGGCACTATCGCCGCAAAGCGCATATGGTAGAAGCAGCAGCGACCATGTCAACGCAGGCCGGGAGAGCGGCCCCGAAGGCCAACACGGGCCAGACCCAGCCGCAGCGCCAACCCGCTAGGGCTCCGTGGGTCAGGGCCGCGCACGCTGCCCCGTGGCAGCCTATAGCTGGGTTGCCGTTCAGGACAATACTCGGGTAGGTACGTCAAGTGCCAAAATAATTAGCTATAAGTAGATACGAACTTCTCAAAAATTAAGTCCCACGACCAGGGATCGGAAACCGGTTTGGGCCAATGAACAAAACCAAAATGGATTGCGGTTTACGGTTTGGTTACCGGTTTTTTAACCGGCTATTTAAGAAACCGGTTTTCGCACAAACTCAAGTTTTTTTGAGCGAAATTAACCGTTTAACTTGGGTTAAAACGCCATCTTTATATACACATTACTAATCACACTTGACTCTACTTAAACATAGTGAGATAATTGGTGGTGAATGTTACAGAATGTTGCCAAATCGTGTGTGACGGGAGGCAAGGCAAAAAAAAATTCTTTTTTTTTTCTCGCATTTAATAAATAACAAATCAATAATAATCAAAACAAAAACAATAGCCTGGAAGCAAAGAAAAAACATAGAATAGCGCCGATAGTAAAAGCCCATCGAGGGAATGGGCGGAATATTAATCATGTTATAGGCGACGCGGCTAGCAACCCATCACTGTTTTGAATCCCATTTCCACCTATACGCCCACAATCATGCTGAACGAGGCCTTTAGGTCTTGTTACCTTAGGCTGTCTACCCCGTAAGGGATAAAGACGTGATTTACGTATGTAAGTCAATAATAAGAATAAATAATTGACAGGTAAGTAAATGCTTTGTTCAGTAAGAATAACTACCGTGTGAACTATATGAAGTATAAAGTGTTCCAGTGAATATGACTTTCAATATGCCTATATAATAATTAAAAACAAATAAATAAAACAACTGAAACGAGACATTAGTAAACTATTTCAATACTAGCTTTTGTCCACGACTTCGTCCTCGTACAATTAGACTTACGAACTTGATGTTGATAGTATATTCTGCAATAATTATTTACGTTGCGACTCTAGGCAGATACGACCTTTAACATGTTTATCGCTATCCCGCGGGAACTATGCAAATTTCCGGGATAAAAAGTAGCCTATGCTTTAATCTAGGGTACCAGCTATCTTCGTTCCAAATTTTATCCAAATCCGTCCAGTCGTTTTAGCGTGAAGAAGGAACAATCATACACACTCACTCCCTCACAACGTCACATCGTCACAAACTTTTGCATTTATAATATTAGTAGAAGTAGAAGAATAAGGGTGCGGCGACCACACCGCAGCTTAAAAAACGGTGACGTTACAGAATAGCAACAAAATGTATGAAGAAACGGTGAGAAAACGGGACGCATACGACACGTGACTGCGTATACGCGGCGGTTTGGTCGCACCTTAAAGCGTTCAGTGAATAAATGACTTTCAATATGCCTATATAATAATTAAAAACAAATAAATAAAACACTGAAAGGAGACATTAATAAACGTTTCCAATATTTACATTTACAATATAATGAAACGTACAAAGTGATATGATAACAAGCAGCTACATATATGTATAAGGTACTAGAAAATTAGTTGCAGATATTTTCAGGGTATATAATTTAATTTATAACCAAAGAATCAATAAAAAATATAAATTAGGTACCATCAAAAGATTAATCATCGTTGCATTAGATAATGTATATAATTAATTAACCATGCTTTAAACTGATTAACAACGATGCAAATAATCGATCCTCAAAATATCCGCATCTGATTTTCTTCATTTTCTAGCAACCTGTATATTTAGTTGTAAAACGAAAAACAGTTCCTTGTCCGAATTGACCCAGGTTTTCTTTCCGTTACCCAAAACATCAAACACACACATGCACATAATCCAAGTAGGTTTCCATAAAACATTTAACATTATCTTAATTTACTCATCCATTAGAGTTTATAAAGGAAAAATACACCAATGGGTTTCGATATCTTTATAGAAAATGATATTTTTCCATCCTATTTAGTTGGGAGTAAAAAAAAAACATTAAATGCACCAGTTAGTTCTATTCCCGCGCAGATGGTAAAAGCTCATCGCGAAAATCTTAGGAATCATGTTATAGGCGATGCGGCTAGCAACCCATCACTATTTTGACCCCCTTTTCCACCTATAAGCCCACAATCATGCTAAACGTGGCCCTTATCAAGCAATAAATGGATTATTATTATTATTACCATTATTATTACTCCGGCCACAATACATACGGAATTTTCATACGATTTCCGTACGGAATGACGTCAATTTTCGTAGCCCTGTCCCGTTATATAACGACGTCCTGTTCGCTTACGTCATTCCGTACGGAAAACGTGTGAAAATTCCGTATGTATGTGGATAGGTCTTGTTACCTTAGACCTCTCTCTCTCTCTCTCTCCAGCCTATATACGTCCCACTGCTGGGCACAGGCCTCCTCTCAGAATGAGAGGGCTTGGGCTATAGTTCCCACGCGGGCCCAGTGCCTTAGACCTCTGTTTAACCGTAAATACGTGATTTATGTATGTATGTAGAAAATGATGAGGTTAAATGATTGTTACACACGTTATACAAAGGATACAGATCAATGAGACAGTCGGCGAGAACATGGTTAGTCCAAGAATGAAGGTAGTGAGCTCAACCAGAGTGAGTACTATCGAAGCGGCATAGCCCGCCACCAACCTGCAACATGCAAATTCGTACACTCAAACACCGGATAGCTTATTAAGTAACTCGCTCGCAATCGCCATCGTGTTCATTTTGACAGTTCTTGTATGAATGTGACAGCTATCTGATTCCGATGCCAATTGTCAGCCCATACATGAACTGTCAAAATGAAGACGATGGTGATCGCGAGCGAGTTACGTAATAAGCCTGCTGGTCTCTTAGAATGGGGACTATCGTTTTTTTGCTCACCGTTGCCGCCACTGTTGACTAAGGTCCACTGTGTAGCCGTCAAAGGCGACTCTATAAGATCGGCGCCGAAACAATTTTTTAAATCTTGAATCTCATCAAGTTTATTAATTAAAAATAGCTATCATCATATCGAGTTATACTGCAATGTTGTGCAGTTCCGTTTTGTCCGGAAAGAAACTATAATTGCGATAATTCCACGAAGAAGATCACTTTCCAACAGGAAACAAATTATAATTTGTGTCACGAAGCCCGCCAAAACCAGTGAAAAGTGAATGTTATTGGACCTCACGCGACACTAGCGCCTCTAGTGGCAAATTCACACGCGATAGCCCCCATTCTGAGACACTTTTGGCACATTTAAAACATCGAAAACACACAAATGGGATGAAGCGGAAAAGGGGTTAGGTTTCAATGACATGAATTGACTTGTGTTGTGATGATCAATTGATCATGCTTAGAATTAAACTTTACATATCTAGGTATATTATAATTTTATAATAGTACATTACACACCGGGGGTCGTGAAATGAAGAATATCTCGGATCGCAGGAACTTGTCGCACGAGCCAAAGACTTCATTTTTCATTTTCATTTATTCATACACATTTTAAGTCATGTTCATTTTGTTATCGGTGTTACGTGGTAGGGTGGTAGGTACATGACACCCTGTCAGGGTATACAATGTCAATACTAAAGCTATAAACTAAACTAAAACTATTACAGCCATTAACTCATTAATTACGGATTACATATTTCATGTCAATAATAATATATATAGCATTATTACAGCAATTTAATTAATTCAATACAATGTCAATTTTAAATGTTAAAGATTATATTGTAAAGTAAATAAATAACTTGAGTGATAGTGTCGATTTACTATTAAATTAAATTTCTGTAGAAACGCCATTTCCAATACAATCCAATCCAATATAATACAATACAAAGGCAATGACGATTTTCTTAATCTACAATAAAATTATTAGCTATTTTTACATTTTAACAGCGAAATAATACACTAAATTGATGTTGGAATTTTTATGTCAGAATTTGTCACTTAAAAAGTCGTCGATTTTATAGTAGCATTTATCGATAAGGAGGATTTTTAATTTACTTTTAAATACTTTGTCGTCTTTTTCCACTTTTATGTTTTCCGGTATTTTGTTGGCTATCTGTATGCATCGGTAATAGGGGCCGTTTCTGAATATCGCGAGGTTCGACTTTGGTAACAATAATTGATTTTTATTTTGCCTATGTGATCTTAATTCCTTTCTTATTGTAAAAAGGTTTGGGTGTTTTCTAACAAGTAGCGCTGCTTCCATTATGTATATGGAGGGTAGTGTTAGGATTTTCTGTTTTATAAACTTTCTTTATCACCGCCCGAGGTATGTACACAATTTTCCTTTGCTTCTCGCAGATAACCAAGTTAGGTATCCAGCAGCCAAGAAGGAAGAAAATTTCTTCCCAGATAACTGGTTTTTTAACGGGAAAGATTTGTTACCCATACATAACTATACACCTTTAGCCCTTTGCCCAGCAGTGGGACACGAAATAGGCTATTTAGACTAGACTAGACATTACTACAAAGTAAAATAAAGACTATTTATAAATTAAAACATATTTCTAAATTTAAATTAAATTAAAACCTAAATTAATCCAAATTAATCATCCTACATTGGTTTTACCAGGTTACGTAACTTGGTTATCGTGCAGGAAAAAATATTTCCCGTTAAAAAACCAGTTATCTGGGAAGAAAATTTCTTCCGTCTTGGCTGCTGGTTAACCAACTTTGTTATCTGCGAGGATGATGATAATTTCACGTCTTCCCCTAGCCAGGAAGTGGAAATTTCCGCTCGCGTAGCAAACCTTAAGACAGCGTCGACAGCGATGCACGCAATAAGACTTATAACAGCTTTAGCATATTTAGGACCCGTTTCACCACTCTCTGCTAAGTTCCAGTTATCTTAACTGACAGTTATCTATGATGACGTCTCTGTCTGTTTCACAGCAATACTCGGGATACTTGAATACAGGGGTCATTTTTAACAGACTTCAAAAAAAAGGAGGTTCTCAATTCGGTTGTATTTTTTTTAGATAATTTCAAAAACGAGTTTTATTTTAGAATTTAATTTAAATTTGCTTGTTAATTGTATCCTTTTTTTGTGTAATAAATACATTTATTTTGGTCAAGAAAAACAGAAATACGTAATAAAATATAATAAAAGTAAATATCATAACTTATACAGTACCGGTTTTACTTTACATTGCCTATTTTAATATTGTACTGCGCCACAACAACACTCGCAGGTGGTTGTGAATAATTGTCAAGGTTTCATTTTAGCTTCATTGTTGGATTCATCAATATTTGTTTAGTTTCGATACATATGTTTAGCGTTCACTTATAGCTGGAAAGTTTTTATGAACTAATTGCTTTATAATTAACCAATGTATACATATATAATAATGCTCAATTATCAATGATGCAAGCGTTCGACACACTTCGCTATCAGCAGAACAAACAATTCCCAATTTTTGATTCATATAAAATAGACCCAACTATTTTATATGAATACTAGCTTCTGCTCGCGACTTCGTCTGCGTAGAATTATACATATAAACCTTCCTCTTGAATCACTCTATCTATTTAAGAAACCGCATCAAAATCCGTTGTGTAGTTTTAAAGATCTAAGAATACATAGGGACAGACAGACAGCGAAAAGAGACTATGTTTTATACTATGTAGTGATGGTATTATTTGCTTCTATAGTGCTTAT
The DNA here is from genome assembly GCA_963854515.1 of Pandemis heparana. NCBI lineage: Eukaryota > Metazoa > Arthropoda > Insecta > Lepidoptera > Tortricidae > Pandemis > Pandemis heparana. Next base: position 1,117,464 of record OY978009.1, on the reverse strand, counting down.
GGAGGCCCCTTTTTTTTTTTATAACTCCCATGTTCTGTAGGTACAGACATCGACCTGTTACAGTTTTATTATATTTATAGATCAGTGTTGTTATGGATATCCATATCCGTAACCGAAACTATCGGATATCAGAAATAAAAAAATATCCGTAACCGTAACCGAATCCGAAATAAAAGTTTTGGATAGTTTCGGATAGGGCGGAGTCTAACTAAATACTACAACTCGTACGAATTAACTGTGCACTCCGCTGGAATGCGACACCTCTCCCGCTACCTAATGACGTCACAGCGCGAGGTGCACAGCAGTGTTGTTATGGATATCCATATCCGTAACCGAAACTATCGGATATCCGAAATAATTTAATATCCATAACCGTAACCGAAACCGATATTATATTTTACCAATATCCATATCCATATCCGAATCCGAAATTATATATCCATAACATCCCTGTTATAGATATCTCATGTCATAAGCCGTGGTAGCCTAGTGGTTTGACCTGTGGCCTCTCACGCAGAGTGTCGTGGGTTCAAATCCCGGGCTCGCGTAAAACCTCTGAGTTTTTCGGAATTTATGTGCGGAAATTACATTTTTAATTTGCCATGAGCTTTTCGGTGACGGAAAACATCGTGAGGAAATCTGCACACATCTGCGAAGAAATTCAATGGTGTGTGTTAAGTTCCCAATCCGCACTGGGCGCGCGTGGCAACTATAGCCCAAACCCTCCCATACACGGAGGAGGCCTATGCCATGAGGCACGCCGAATTACGCGACAATTTAATAATAAAAAAAAACAACAACAACAACATGTACTTACTGAAAATTGTAGCGAATTCGGAATAAAAAGGCTATATTATATTATATTATTAAATATTAAATTTACCATGAGCTATTCGGTGAAGGAAAAACAACGTGAGAAAATTAGCACACACCTGCGAAGCAATTCATTGGGTGTGTGTGAAGTTTCCGATCCGTACTGGGCCCGCGCGGGAACTATAGCCAAGCCCTCTCATTCTGAGAATAGGCCTGTGCCCAGCAGTGGGACGTATATAGGCTGGAGATGATGATATCTGATATCGGTTACATAAAAAGTACTATTAGCTCTTTAAATAAATACTAATACATAATGTAAATAAAGAATACCTAAACAACTTACCCGAAGAATATAACCGACCTGACATTCGCTAAAGATTTTAAAATAGACACCACGTGTCGTTAGCTACGCAACCGTCACGTAATCCATCCTATTTGATATAAAACACGTGAAATAATACTCCAAGACACCATGTGAAGTTCAACGTTGTGAACCGACTATACAAAACATAACTATACCTAATTGGCAGCAAAGAAATTACTTACGACCTCAACATCAATAGGCATCAACACACAAATTGAGCTGCATACTTAATTAACCTCTGTAGTACCTTACACACACGGCACATAACACGAAATTCGATAAAAGATATGGATATGTGTATTGTATTGATATTTGTCTTTCATCACACAAGAATATCAGTAAAAATAAACACACCTTTTTCTCATTGTGCTCGCGGATCATTTCAAAGCAAAATTATTCGTAAACACGACACCACCGTACACACGCGACAGCATTAATGAATTTATTTCTAATACCAGTCGGTTTACCAGATAAAGAGTTAAACAACGCACCTTACCTTGAACCTCGGTGTGTGTTAAAAACAACCACACCTCCCAAACATGTTATATCGGCATTATAATTCTAAAAACATACAACGTTTGAGGCAGTCCGTGTGAGGAACACCGTTTGGCGCCAAATCAGGCCACAGATCACGTAGTTACAACTTTTTTTTTTAATTTAATGGCAAAGATATTCACATAAGTCCAACGTATCGTGTGATGGTTTCACTTCACGTGCATTACCTGTGCTGATGCCTGATCGCGTAAATCCGGAGTATTTGATCTTGTAGCGGTCTCGTCCGTAATTACAGCTTGTGTTATGACATCCATTTTCTTATGTTTTACAAAGTTAATATTTATAACTGGATATTCGCAGAGTGGACTGTTAAGGGTCACTACACGATTATCACTGCATACGATTTCAAATGAATTTTGTTAATCAATCTTGAAATGCAACTTAACGACTTGCCTTATCAAACTGAGACTAATTACAAATGCACTGAATTCCTTTAGGAAACAATCGATTAAATTAATAGATTGAATGTCACTAAGCCAAGCAATCCTTTAACGTTTACTTAACAATGTCGATAGTGTCTGCTAGCCCAACTGTCGTCACGCTTGACATTGGGCAAGGCAATGCAATCACAATGCAGCAAGCGCCGCAGAGGTTCAGTTTTATTTTTATTTCTACTCCATTGCGTTAAAGAGATTGATTGTTATATTATAACTTTAAATAAAGTGTATGGAGAAAGGCCACAATAGAGATCTCTCTCCAGACAGATGTTGCCCGGGACTGAAGTCGGAAAAAGAGAGTTGGAAGTTCACGAACTTCGGCGCGATGTAGAACATTGCGACGTCATAGGTGCTAGCTACCGTGCGTCGTTGTAGTTAATGTAGTCTACGTCTAGGTGGCGCTAAGGTGCTGGAGAAGATATGGCGTTGGCATGATAAGTCAACAATAGAATATGGTTAATTTAAGGTAAGGTAAGGTATTGAGGGGATTCCGCTTGCAAGCGTCACGATTAGAGGTCCTTTTATTCGTAAAATCCGTGCGCTCTTACGCTGTACAACTGGTACAGCCGTTGAGAGTTTAAATTCCCCATCACACACCCAAGTTTTTCGGTGGGGCAAATAGCTTTGAAATAGCCATCCTGTAGAACTCTATAGGTTAGGTTGGGTTAGTTTTATAACAATCCTGAACAATCAACAGTAAAAAAAAGAGTTATGACGGCGCCTCGCCTTGGTACCAGTTGAGCGTCCAGCATTGACTTAAAATAAACAACTAGACTCCCAATCGCAAACAAAAGTTACTCAAGAAACGTCCGAGCGGCGTTATCTATGCGTTGTGTGTGTTAAATTATTTAAATAACTAGATGAAAACCCGGCTTCGCTCGGGTGAAATTTGAATCATAGTACACTTGTAGGTACAAAATGTAGGTAGAATGTGTAGCCATTATTTCGAATCACTGTTTATTATTTTAATACAAAAATAGGTAGATGTGATAGCATTCACAATAACTGAAATTATCTGCAAGAATATATCCGTGCATGGCGTGAACAACTTGATGAGTCCAAAATGGCAATTTTACAGGGCGGCCATTTTAAAGTTTGAAAATCCGTTTTTATTTTGAATTGGGAATGCATGATTATTTTAAAAGTGTGTTTGGTGATTTTTCTATTGATACGAATAACCATCCTTAGCTACGGAATTTGTCCCATGATATTTATTTGTTTATTATTATTTATTTTTCCGTCGAGCCATATATTTTATAAAAATAAAAACATTTTACTCGGTCACTCGGCGGCCTCTATACGGCTGATAAGCACTACGCCAATGACATATATTTTTTTTTTTAAATTGCTGCTTGAATCTGTGGTAAACGATGACATTTGTAGCTAAAAAAAAGCAACGGCTAAGTGGCGCCGCCTGTAGATTGTTTGTGTTACTACCATATATGGGGAATTGACATTGTTCATTTTTTTTAGTATGCTCCAATTCGAAAACCATTTGGAGGAAAACCATCAAATAACCGATTTATCTTGTCCGATTTCAAAAATACTTTACGATTGCAGATATTTTTGTAAAAGTACGTAGTAAGTTTTGACCTTTGTTTGATCTAACGACCGGGTTTTATGTTCTATGTAAGAATCGGCCATTAAATGTTTGCCAAAAAAATGAAAAAAAAAAGTTTAGCTACGGTATCTGTCACGCTATCACTGTCACGTCTACATCATAACATTACATTCTGACTTAACCTACAAACATTAGAAATACAAGCAAATTCAAAGTATAAAACTGTAACAAACAATGGATATTTATAAAAAAATGTTTTCTGCCGGGATGCAACAATGACTCGAACTATAGCCCCAACAAAATCATTGTGAAAATCAGAGAAGATTTGCAGAAGAAATGGTGTACGCAAGCTAATGTGGAATATTTCAAAGTTTACACGATGCATTGTTGCGAAGACCATTTTAATGTAAGTAGAAGTCAGGAAAGATGTGCAGGGGTGAAACGAAAAAGCAAAAACAGCACGGAAAACAATAACAACGCCAACGAACGGAAATAATTTCGAACACGCGAACATTGTTTGTCAATTGTATTTGTCTTGTTTATTTTGCACAATAAAGAGTTTACATACATACATACATTGTTGACATTAAACGTGAGTTTGCCGTTAAATGCACACACATCTACAGATCTATGACGTTGACATATAGACAAAACCTTTTTTTATATTTCTGTACGAAGGCGATTGGGATCCTGTCAAAATTAACAAATTATCAAACAGCGAAAAATATTTATATTTATTATTAATAAACAAAGATACGTAGAAGCATAATATTCAAGTCAGTTTCTTAAAAAAGTCCATTCTATCAAATAAAGGTGTTAAAAGCACAGCTTAAAAAAAAATGAACAATGCCAATTTCAATAAAAATTACCATAGTGGTTTAGTAACACGAACAATCTACAGACGGCGCCACTTAGCCGTTGCTTCTGTTAGCTAGAAATGTGATGACATTTCTACTACAGATTCAAGCAGTTTTTTTTTTATTTGATATGCATTGGCGTACTCCTTAACTGCCGTATAAGGGCCGAGTAGTGATGTAACGAATATTCGCATTCGCGAATATTCTCATATTTCTGGAATATTCGCATTCGCATTCCCATTCGCAAAATTACTGCGAATGTTATGCGAATATAAAAAAAAATTGAGTGTATCTAGTAGTTGTTTAATTATATAATTTTCGACGCCCGGTAAGGGAGATAGCCCCATTGGCTTGGCGCTAAATTAAATAGCCCATCTGGCAACATAGAGTGGAATGACATTTCAATCAGATGCGTTCGTTCGTCTCAACTCGGCTATTCTAGGAACAAAAAACAAACGGAACGTACTTCGTTTGTACGGGACTGCCACCAAAGTCACCAAGCCATAGACAAATGGTGCCAAATTTTAACAAAAACTGAATATTCGCATTCGCATTTGCATTCGCTAATGTCGAAAATATGACATTCATTACATCACTACCGCCGAGTGACTGAATAAAATGTTTTTATTTTTATTATAAAATATATGGCTCGACGGAAAAAATCGGAAACTTTTTTCCGTAGCTGAGGATGGTTATTCCTATCAAAAGAAAAATTACCAAGCACTTTTAAAATAATCATCCATTCCCAATTATTCTATTTTTTCGGTTTAAGAAAAAATGCACGGCGTATGTGCGCTAGCATGAAACGGAACGTTTGTCGTCCTCCGGTGTCAGTTTCGCGCTAGTCTGTGGTGTCCAATATGGCGACTGCGATTTGTCCATCAGCACCGTTAGAATTTTACAAAATACTCGACAATCCGAATTTTGCGGATACATGTTGTCGACTCGAAATCTTTATTTTTTCACGTTCTATCATTCAGGCAACGTTTCGATCGAGTCTACCGTAGCCGGTCACGAAATTATTAATATAGATTACATACACGGAGCTATACACAATTTAGAGTTAAAGTGATCAGAGAGTGCTTACCAGAAGAAAGAGCCGGGCAGTTGTTGGAGATTCGAAAAGTGGCCGATTTTGGCCAGAACCTCTGGTTTTATCCAGGAATAACGGTTCCTTCAGATTTTGAAAAAGCTCCGCCCTTGGGCGGGACCGTTTCCGTTAAGTTTCGAATCAACCAACCAACGCCAGTCAGGTAGAAAGGTAAAGGTGTGATCTATTTTTTTATGTGTTACTGAGTTTGTAAAAATTGTGTTATAATAGTGTATTTGTTGTTAGGAATTAAATGAATAAGATCTAATTCTATTGTTTAATTAAAATATAGATTACGCGGAGAACGACTTAGGCGCCCTCTAGTGCGCGTACGTTGTATCAGATTCCATACTTAGAACAGCGCCATCTTTTGACGGTTGGCCGAACTGTTAGTGAAGTTCGGCTAGAGAGACGTCAATTAGACTGTGGCGCGTAAGTTCGAAATGTCGAGGTGCGACTAAATTATTTGCAGCGTGACAATTGTTATCGAAGCGCGGTCGAAACACGACTGAACCAAAACTCTGCACAATAGACGCGTCGTGCAGACTTTTGCTTCCGACAGTTTTTGAGCGTGATTGGGAGTCTAGTTGTTTATTGTTACGTCAATGGCGTCCAGAGAAGCCAGAGTCGGAGAGGTTCACCACGGAACAACTAAATGTGCCATGGGGAACTTAACTTAAATCCCTAACGGCTCTGCCAGTTGAGCAACGTAGTTGTGCCGTGGGTCAGCAAGCTTATTACGTAACTCGCTTGCGATCACCGTCGTCTTCATTTTGACAGTTCATGTATGAGCTGTCAATTGGCATCGGAATCAGCTAGCTGTCACATTCATACAACTGTCAAAATGAACACGATGGCGATTGCGAGCGAGTTACGTAATAAGCCTGCAGAAGTGGTCTGGCTGTTAGTGTCCGACCGAAACACGATTTTTAGCCGAAACCGAATATTCGGTTTTTTTCTGATTTCGGCCGAAACCGAAACCGAAACCGAAATTTTTGAAGACGTATCATATCAAAACAAAATATTCAAAATTACTGTACAAATCGTAATTAAAATATTATTGCAAGGATTTCTTATATGAGAACAGTTACTATTTTTGTTAAACAAAATAAAAAAACTGCATGCATACTACTGTCGCTGGTCCCAGCTGGGCCGGCCGCCGTTGCATTACCTATACCTACCCGGCCGAGCGTGCCCGAGTTAAGCCGAGCGCTCCCGATGCGAGAGCCGCGAGAAGCCGCGAAGTAATTTCGGCCCGGCCGAAGGTTTCAGCCGGATTCTGGCCGAAACCGAAACTTCGGCCGAAATCACTTAAACTTCGGTCGGACACTACTGGCTGTATGTTCTCCCTACAGGTCGTATTTCTCAACCATTTTCTAATAATGCAGACGTTTTGAAGTGACGCATACTGCAAGCGTCAACCCTGACCTGTACCCACATGGAAATAAAACACACATATGCATGCTTGGTATGTTATACTATCACAATCTAGTTATAACCAGTTTGGATTTTTACTACAAATGTGGGTGCATTTCAGTTTACAAATCCCAGGTGGGCTTTTGTTAGAAATAGTTTGTGAATATTTTTATTAATACAAACTTTTCGATTTCAAAGTAGACCTTTAACGTTGGGTAAACAATTGAGTTTTGCAAGAAATGATGACATTATTACTTAGTTGCAAGTAAAGATTTAAAAAATGTTTTAAAAAAAGCTGTTTCAAAGGTGTTTAATTAATACAGGATTTTCATACGGTTTCTGTACGAAATTTCGTTAATTCGTAGCCCTGCCCCGTTCCGTTATCTAGCCATGTCCCGTTTGCTGACGTCATTCCGTTCAGAAACCGTATGAAAATTCAGTATGTACGTGGCCAGCCTAAAAAAAAAAACAAAACACATTCATGACTCAATTCAGTATCATGTCAACACCATTATCATGAATCACTAGTAAACAAAGACTTTGTAGTTCAATTAATCACTATCATTACTACATGGTGTAAAACAAAGTCGCTTTCCACTGTCTGTCTGTCTGGCTCTATGTACTTATGCTTATATCTTTAAAACTATGCAACAGACTTTGATGCGAGTTTTTTAATAGACAGAGTGATTCGAGAAGAAGGTTTTTATTGTATAATACGCACACGAAGTCGCGGGCAGAAGCTAGTCTATAATAAAGCTGAAGTGTTGAAAGTCTGTACAAGGAAAATATAAAAAAAAAAATTGGGTATCCCCAGCCATATGTATACAATCAATAACAGAACATATTTCAACAGTTTTTAAATTTTTTGTCTGTTTGTTTGCGCGCGCATCACGTGAAAACGGCTAAACGAACTTTGATGCTAACTTTGCTAATCTGTCAAGAAAATCCCCGGCCTGGTTATAGCCTACTTTTTATCCCGAAAAATTGCATAGTTCCCGCGGGATAGCGATAAACATGTCAAAGGTCGCAGCTGCCTAGAGTGATAGAGTTAAGGATGGGATAAAAAATAATGGAAGAGGATGTCCATGCAAGATATGGGTTTATTTCGTTAAAGGAAGGTAGGTAGGTACCAAATCCTCTGTGCTAAAGTATGACTCGCATTTGGCTTGTTTCTGTATATTTTTGATGGGAGAGAGGAAGAAGTTTTTGCACAAATTTTGATTATGCACGGACAAAGTCATGGGCAAAAGCTAGTAATAAATAATAACAAGTATATCTGGTTACCTACTTGGTTGTTCCCACAATTTTCACAAAAGAGAAGAAAATATATTATATGCATGATACCTATCACTTTTTTTATTAGGTCAGCAGGAACTAAGTTTTAGTAAATAAGATAAAAAGTACAGGCATAATTTCGCATATAAAAGATTTTCAAATATCGAATCGAGAAGTAAATAACAGGTTGAAGAGCTAGTCATTTACTAAAAACCCGTGTAGCACCAATTCTAACAAGAACAGATATTACCTTGGAATACGTTGTTATACGAAACTGCTTGTTTTTAAACTTGATTAAGATTTAAATTGGGACGTAATGGAAAAATAAAGCTTTTCTTTTTTCCAATAGTACATATTTTCAGGCCGACCGTGTAGAATTGGGGTCAATAACCTCAACACAGTATTTCAGACACTACGTCGTTTTTACGTTCCGTGGATTAATAGAGTAACTTTATAAAAAAAGCCTTGTATTTTAAGGCCCTACTCACCGATTCTGGTAGGTCTCGAAGTAATTTTGATGATACTGGCTCGGTAAACAATGCTGAACGCTCTGCTTGCTCTCCCATATCAAGGTAACTAGCACACAAAGGTGGCCTATTAGGATCAAAAAACGAGCTGGAATCAAAGTTTCAGCCCCTCTCATGCCGCGCCTCTTATAATTTTAATTTTATCGTAAAGAGCTTTTTACAATATTACTCGCTTGCCGAAAAGAAAACTTGGCAAAGCTGCAGTGCAGAGGTTTGAACTTTCTGAAGTTTCGTTTCGATCCTTGCCTTGATTCCGAAAGGTTTGTTATCACCTGTCAATGTCAAAGTTGCGATGGCAACAAGATTTTCAAGATTTATCTTGGAATTGCTAATCTTTTGCGGTTCTCACATAAAACATAAGTTCAGTCATTTTTGGCTAAATTTTTTCGAAATGTAGTGTTTTTTTTTTCAAATTTGGATCATCCATGGATCATCAAATAAAGATGTGAAATGACAACACCAATACAACGCGTTCGTTTGAAATCCAATCTCTTTATTTTCATATTTTAAATTAGTCGCTTCGTTATCGCGAAAGATTTTGTTAAGGAACTGAAGCCTGGTATTATTTTTTAATTTTTTAAGTTGTTCAGAATATATTTTTTATTTGATGCTAAAATATTTTTCGACAGTAATAAAAATAAAATCTTGTAAAAAAACTCACGAGTAATACACAATCGTCTTGTTTCAGAACGTTCCTGGTTATGCCGGCAATGTCACTGTCATTTTAGCCAAAGTTAAATACTGTTTATAATAATTTTAATCAATTTTCACTACTTTCCGTCTACAGAAATTATAAATGAAGCTTCTAAAACCCAGTTGGGTTAATCACGATGGTAAGCTGATACTGATATATTCCTTACTTGAGAATATTAAGAGTAAATGTCCAAAATATCTACATGCATTTTACTTTGCAACAATAACAATGGGGTAGAAAGCCAGATGCAAATATTAACCCCTCATAAAGCAAGACAAACATTTCAATACAATCAGCGTTAACTGGTCCAGCTTTGGCAGGCTTTCTTTGCTTCCTAGTATAATCGTGATTTTTAATATACTTAATACTAGTAAATGTAATGTTATTTGTTTTCAGACAAACCTATATTTTCTGTGGACATACACCCGACCGGAAAGAGGTTCGCGACGGGTGGCCAGGGCGGGGACTCAGGACGAGTGGTTGTGTGGAACTTGAACTCCGTCTTGTATGAGAATGTAGAGATTGACCCCAATGTACCCAAGAAGCTGTGTCAGATGGATAACCATTTAGGTATTTTTTTAAATCCTCTCACAGAGTCAGTGAGTCTAACCTAGTTTTTAGATAGAAGTAAATGCTATAGCAAATTAGCTCCATTTCATTTTTGCGAACTAATATCAAGAGAGTATCTTCAACTGTACATTGTTGGCATTTCTTTGGCCTACTTGAAGCGATTTGCTTCATTCTTCCTACCACAAATTGACACTGCTTTTTTTTATTCTGACAATGCTTTTTCCTTTTATATGCCTCTGCTTAGAGATGTACCTTTTTAATAAAGTTTGTTTGTTGCAGCCTGTGTCAACTGTGTTCGATGGAGCAACACGGGCCGGTACCTCGCGTCCGGGGGCGATGACCGACTCGTGATGGTTTGGGCACTCAGCGTGGCCGCAGGCGGGGCGCTTGGCAAGCACAAGGCTGAGACTTGGCGGTGTATAGCCACTCTACGGGGTCATGCTGGTATGCTTCTTTTATACAACAAGGCAAAGGAGAATGTAGAGCTAGTTTTTGACATATTTCCTGTGTGGCCATTCAAGTGATACATAAGCAGATTTTTTACAATTATTACGCCCCCCCCCTTCCCCCCTCCCATGCTTATGTAATCACTGGTACCTATATGCATTTTTCTTTTAATGTATTCTGTTTTTTTATAAAATATAAAAGTAAATAATAACTGCTGACGTAATCACGATATCGACCTCCAGACCATGTCATCAAAAATAAGCAAAGCAAAGAAACTCGCCCCCTCAAGTGCTTACATAATACTTGAACTGAGTGACAGATGTCTCAAATTGGTGCTCCATTATGTTGAAAAATAGTCATGCATATTTTATTTATAAGCCTTTTTATTCCGAATTCGCTACAATTTCAGTAAGTACATATTGTTGTTGTTGTTATTGTCGTTTATTTATTAAATTGTCGCGTAATTCGGCATGCCTCATGGTATAGGCCTCCTCCGTGTATTGGAGGCCACAGGTCAAACCACTAGGCTACCACGGCTTTTAAGTCATGTATATATTGTCACATTAAGTATGCATATATTTAAGAGTATTTCGCTGTTTTTGTACCCTTTTTATTTTTTGTATAAAAATAAATTTGGTTTTTTTGATTTTGCATTGTGCATTTTTTGGATATATATAGCGTACATATTTTAACCTTCTTTCGTGCATATTCACCTGCATATTTTGGCACTTCGCTAATGCATATAATCCAATGTCTAGTAATAATATTATAGCACTTATAAAACTTACTTTTACCATATTTTTTTGTTTGTTTGTCCGCAGGCGATGTTCTAGACTTAGCCTGGTCTCCGCTGGATAAGTGGTTGGCCAGCTGCAGTGTAGACAACACAATTATAATCTGGAATGCTGAGAAGTTTCCGGAGATGGTGTGCGTACTGAACGGGCACACCGGGCTGGTGAAAGGAGTTGCTTGGGATCCTGTAAGTTTCATATGTTTTCTGAACCTGTGCCTGTTTCTTGAACATTGTTTAAAAAAAATATTTTGCGTAACTCAAAAGAAATAAAGTTTCGTCAGGACAAAATTAATTAAATGTTTTTTTTTATCTGAAGGCATAGGTATTCAATATTGTATCTCTTGTTTAGTTAAGCATTACTTAAATCCTATTGCAAATAAGAAATAAAGAAAAATAAGAAAGAAATAGTAAAAACAAACACCATTCATATATTTTGTATTTCACTGATGAAACTCTGTTGGACTCTTTTTTTAGTAGAATAAACAGAAATTGGATACTAAACTGTATAGACGCTAATCTGAAATGTGAATTACTTATTGCTCTCAAGTATTTTAGCTAATTGAATATATAATTGATTTCAGGTGGGAAAGTATTTGGCGTCTCAGTCGGATGATAAATCCCTCAGGGTGTGGAAGACTGCTGACTGGGCGCCGGAGACCGTCATCACAGAGCCCTTCGACGAGTGTGGAGGTAAGTCAGTGTCTCAAAATAAAATTCAAAAACTTTATTTTGCATATTATTATAGGCCGCCAATGGCTCTTTTACATGTATTTTTTTGAAACTACCAACGTTTTAGGAAAGACATTTGGTTTGTGTCAGAAACTCAGAATTATACCGGAATATTTCAATGTCGAATCAGTGCGTCAGAATGTCCATAAATCAATCCCACGACCATATTTTGCACGAAATTTTCATTACTTTTGAAATATTGTTCAATAATGAATTCGCGTTATTCTGTCGTATACTATAACCCGCCATTTTTACAAACCCGATTTTTTTTTAATTTCTTAAGTTATCGCTTGACTTTGGATACTAAGCGCTTCAGTCTCAGTCGGAATCTCAGTATATGAATACTTTTTTAGGGTTGCCAGCACTAAAACGTAAAAATGGCGGCTAATTCCAAATTCAAATCTTGCGTCCTTTTCGGTACACACATTATGTGAAGGTCTATCTGAAGTGAAATAATCGTCGTTCCGTCAGGCACGACGCACGTCCTCCGGCTGTCGTGGTCGCCGGACGGGCAGTACGTGCTGTCGGCGCACGCCATGAACGGCGGCGGGCCCACCGCGCAGGTCGTGGAGCGCGACACCTGGCGCTGCGACAAGGACTTCGTGGGACACCGGAAGGCCGTCACCTGCGCGGTGAGTGTGACTCGCGGGGCTGGTCGTGACTTGCGAGGCTGGTTATGACTCGCGGGGCTGGTCATGACTCGCGAGGGTGGATGTGACTTGTGAGGCTGGTCGTGACTCACGGGTCTGTTCGTGACTCGCGAGGCTGGATGTGACTTGTGAAGCTGGTCGTGACTCGCGAGTCTGGATGTGACTTGTGAGGCTGGTCGGGGCTCGCGTGGCAGTTCTTGACTCGCGCGGCTGATTGTGACTCGCAAGGCTAGATATGACTCGCGAGGCCAGTCGTGACTTGCGAGGCTGGTCTTGACTTACAAGGGTGGTCTTGACTCGTGAGGCGGGTCTTGATCTTGACTCGCGAGGCTGTTCGTGACTCGCGAGGGTGTTCGTGACTCGCGAGGCTGTTCGTGACTCGCGAGGCTGACCATGACTTTCGAAGCTGCTATTGACGCGTGTGGTTTTGTTCGGAAGGATGATGATGACTCGCGATGCTGAAGCAGACCCGCGACTCACGACTGTGTACTTGTAAGGCTTCCCTCGACATTCCAAATCCAAATCTAGAGTTACGATTTTATTAAATTTTTCCTTATCAGCTAGCGTCAAACCTTGTGTCTGAAATAGGTAACTCATTCGTTTGCAGCGCTTCAACAACAACATATTCGTGAAGGAAGGCAAGAAGTGTTGTTGCGCCGCGGTGGGCGCCCGCGACCGCGCACTGTCTATCTGGCTGACGTCGCTCAAGCGGCCGCTGGTGGTGGTGCACGACCTGTTCACCGACAGCGTCTTGGACCTCTCCTGGAGCGCCGATGGTGAGTGCTGCGCGGGGTTAATCACGACAGCGACATGGCCACGTCAGCAAAAATCCTGCGTCAGCAACATGTCGACGTCAGCAGCATATTACTGAATTGGTCATGCTGCTGACGTCGTCATATTTTGACATGGCCACGACTGCACTAACCACGGCACGACAACGGCATGACCACGACATCAACATTACCAAGACAGCAATACGATATTGTCAGCAACGTGACCACAACACGACAGCGACGTTGATACGGAAGCAATATGACCACGTAAGCAACATATCAACGCCAGCGTCAGCGACATGGCCAAGTCAGCAACATGTCTGCGTTAGTAATTTATAACTACTTAAGCGGCATGGTCACGTCAGCAACATGACTATTATAGCAATATGATAATGACGACAACTTGACCGTGTTACAAACCTAAAGACGACAGAAAATACTCCTGTCAGCAATATGAACACGACAGCGAGATGACCACGTCAGCAACATTGCCATGATCAGATCGCCTTTGATTTACCAAGCAGATCAATAGTAAATTACTCTTAGACGCTTTACATTTAATTTTAATTATCTTTTCAGGTTTGAATCTCCTCGCTTGCAGTTCTGACGGTACGGTGGCGTGCATACAGTTTACCAACAAAGAAATAGGCACGCCCCTCACAGTTGACGAAAAGGTATGAATAAAAATGAGAACAGTTTATTACTTAGTTGGGAGTAAAGAAAAAACATAGAATGTAGCAGTTGCTTCCCTTCCCGCGCAGGTGAAAAGGCCCATCGAGGGAATGGGCGAAAATCTTAGGAATCGTGTTATAGGCGATGCGGCTAGCGACCCATCACTATTCTGATTCCCCTTTTCACCTACACATAACTTGGCCTTTAGGTCTTGTTAACTTAGGCTCTTTCTACCCCGTAAGGGATAAAGCCGTGATTTGTCGTCGCACGCACGAAAAAGTGTCACGTTCCGCGTGACGTCAGAGCTAGCAGTTTTCATCAATGATCCTTTTTGACGTTATCACGTAAAACTATCGTCCGTAAATCGACTTTACTGACACTACAGGCTTTTTGTAACAACTGACCAATGTTTTGTTCCAAGAACGCTTTCTACGAGAAAATATACGGCAAATGTTTGGCCAACGAGTCGGCGCTGTCCAACCTGCTCGTGGAGTGCCCCGAGATCCTGCTGGCGCGCGAGCACGGGGACAGCCGCCGCGACAGCCGGGACACCACGCTCAGCGACAAGTCGCAGGTTCATTATATTAACATTAATAGTTAATTTTGCGAACAGGCCGAAAGTGAGAAGATGATGATATGGTTGTGATGGTTATGATGATGGTAATGGTGGTCATGATGATGATGATGATGATGATGATGATGATGATGATGGTGGTCATGATGATGGCAATGGTGGTCATGATAATGATTATGATGATGATGATGATGATGGTGGTGGTGGTGGTGGTGGTGGTGGTGGTGGTGGTGGTGGTGGTGGTGGTGATGATGATGGTCATGATTATGATGATGATTGTGGTCATGATGGTGGTGGTGGTGGTCACATTGATAATAATAGTGGTCATCATTTTAATGGTGATGGTGATGATGATGATGATAATAGTGGTCATGATGATAATCATGATGATAATATGGATGCTAATGATTGTTGCAGCAGTCGAAGCCAGCGCTGGCGGCGTCGCCGGTGTCCTTGCGGCCGGTGGACAGGCAGATAGAGACGCGCACGTCCGACGGCAAGCGGCGCATCACGCCGGTCTTCATACCGTTCACCGTCGTCGCCAGGTCAGTCACCCCCATACAAGCTGTTCAAATAAAGAAAGAAAGAAAGAAAACATTTATTTGTGACATTACATTACATAGCGTAAATTACCGGTAGTGCCGGCAGAAGTGAAAACTACACACACCACACGCACACTCGCGCAATAATAAAAAAATACACGAGATTTGAAGTGCGGTCACCTCAGAGAACGCACTGTTATTCCACACTTTATTCCACTAGGCCAAACGCACATACGTTAAAGCGACGAAATCAACGTACTCTTCAAAAATCGAACGCGGCTCTAGCTTCATTCGTATTTCAAAATAAGCTCTTAGAAGATCCTGATATCCTATCTGGTACTTAAACTCTCCCTCCGTCTTACGCCTGACGCGAGTTTAACATTTTTTACCCATCCCAAAAAGCGCTCAACACCGCTAAAGAAGTTTTCAAAAATACAATTTCATGCCAATAATTACTATAGCCCACCGGGGTCCATGTGGAACTTCTTGAATTATTGTACATATCAGTGTTGCGTTTATAAAATTTTGCATGCTATGACTAGCTCGGTGTGCGATATCTTTACTGTATTATGTATTAAAGCGCTGTCAACAGCAAATGACCTTGAGCAGCGCCACTCTTCACACATACGGTTCGCTTGCCTGTGAGTGAAAGAGAAGAAACTATCCAGCAGCTTGGCGCGCGTCTAAAATCTTGCAAATAAGACACAAATAAGAAGAAATAAAAAAAAGTATGGATTATTTGTGAAATATGACTCGTTAGCCGTGTAGGTATGAATATGTTGACTTCATGTTTTTAATTGAAGACCCATACGTCGAAAAAATAAAGACATAGAACCGTTTAATGATGATTTTTCCCCTTTCATCCACTCAAAGGTTGACTGGAAGAGATCCCTTAAAGGGATAAGTCCGCCTTTGTGCATGTATCTCATTGTTTGTCAATTGTATTTGTCTTGTTTATTTTGCACAATAAAGAGTTTACATACATACATACATTTTAAGACCAATCTTTGCAATTATTTTCTATCGAGCCGATTTTGTTCAATTATGTATCGAGTCCGTCTAGCGTGTTTGAAATATGATGAAAATTAACATTATATTGTTTTTGTATTTTTTTATGTGTAGTTTTTCTTAAAAAAGTGCTTAAATAACATCAATTTCAACAAAATTTGGTGTTGTCAGCCTCTTAAGACCGTTGTTTATCACACAGGCAAATAAACCATTTTGAGTTAATGTATTATTTGTATGCCTATGGGCGAAACATAGTGATACCAAATATCTTAATAACACCTTTTGTATACTATATAGTCAACCTATATTTGCAAATAAAGATACTTTGACTTTGACTTTGACTTTGAGTTTCTTTCGGCGTCTCTTCTCAACAGTGTCTCCTTTTAAGAAACGCCGGTAGACTCATGACGTGTAAAAGTGCCTGTACGGCTTACTTACTGAATAAAG
This sequence comes from Pandemis heparana, assembly GCA_963854515.1. Classification (NCBI taxonomy): domain Eukaryota; kingdom Metazoa; phylum Arthropoda; class Insecta; order Lepidoptera; family Tortricidae; genus Pandemis; species Pandemis heparana. The sequence goes on along the minus strand of OY978009.1, from coordinate 1,100,670 downwards.
TTCATTTATTTCATTTCTCATAAGTTACCATATCTGTAATACCATGGTTGTTATACTTTAATAAATAAATGAGTAAATAAGTAAAATATACCGGAACGGGGCAGGGCTAAGAATTGACGTCATCAATACACTGTTTTCTTCAGCGAGTCCCTCGGCTCTATCCCAAGCGGCGGCGACAACTGCTTCAGCACGTCGTCGCAGAGCAAGTCCCGCATCCGCGTGGAGAAGAGAGACGACATCATCATACACCCCAACGTGAGCAACCACGCCACGCCGCTGCCGCCCAACAAGTCAGTAACCACTACTAACGTTTCGACGACTACTGTAACCTATTTACACTAATATTATAAAGAGGAAAGATTTGTACCTATTTTTGTATGTTTGTATGTTTGTAATGAATAGGCTCAAAAAGTACTGGGCCGATTTAAAAAATTCTTTCACCAATAGAATGCTACATTCTTCCAATTTGACATAGGCTACATTTCATTTTGAAAAAAATTAGGGATATTTAGTAAAATTTGAACAATGTAACCGAAGGTGTAGAAAAATGAGTCTTAAAATGTCTTTCGTCGAATGCGCTGCCGAAACTATTAGCGATAGAACAAAATAATGTACAACAATATTGAAGAACATCATAATGTCTACAAAAAACTCCTTGTCTACCCCGTGCGAAGCCGGGACGGACTGCTAGTTGCATATAAAGGTCTTTTCATTCTTAACTATCCTATTTGATAAACAAAATTCTAACCTCAATGTAATGATGTATAGTTAGGAAATTCTTGTTCATGTCATAAAATAGCACAAAAAAAAACACTCGGCTTAGGCCCGAGCGAAGTATTTCCTCCTAGGGAGAGATTAAGTTATAAACAAGAAATAATAATAATAAAAATCATAAAAGCAAAAAAAAACACGATACAAATATGTGGCAATAGGCTCAAGCTTTATATGCTGCCGATTGTGAAAACTGCGTATGCATATGCGTTGATGTACAATTTTTTGTAAAGAATAAGGCGTATTATGTTATCAAATAAACCTGAGAAAATTATTAAGTTAAAAATAAGAACGGAATTTTAATACCCTAAATTGAATAATTTTCCGAAAAATTTCAATTATATGCCTAAAAAGTTTCATTCGCTTCTTTGTTTCATACATACATACCATCAAGCCTTTTTTCCATAGGGATAAATAGAGACTACTTTGTTTCACTCGCTACGATCCTGACATACCTATTTCGCTTCATCCACGTTCATCGATCTCTTCATACACGCTCGCCGGTTTCGTGTACTCCTGACCTGGCCTTTTAAAAAAAGCTCCTATCTGAAATATTTTGGCACTATTCCCAGACACTCCGTATCATGGGCGCAGCCAGGGGGATGATTTTGGGGGTTCTACCCCTCCCGAAACTGACACCTGGCTACGCCCGTGCTTCGTATTAGAGAATACAGCAACACTGGGCATCGAATGCGCCATTGAACAGTCTGTGTAAACCGCAGCGGCCTAGACCAGCGGCTGCGCAAGCGCTCCGCGCCGTCCCTGCCGGGGCCCAAGACGGAGGAGGTGGCGGCCAAGCGCGGCGCCCCCCCCGCGCCGCCCGCCGCGCCCGCCGCGCCGCCGCCCCCGCTGGGCCAGGCCGGGCCCGTCGTGCGCGCCGCCGGCTCGCTCCGCCTGCAGGTACACTACAGGTGGCGGCGCCCCCGCTGGGCCAGGCCGGGCCCGTCGTGCGCGCCGCCGGCTCGCTCCGCCTGCAGGTACACTACAGGTGGCGGCGCCCCCGCTGGGCCAGGCCGGGCCCGTCGTGCGCGCCGCCGGCTCGCTCCGCCTGCAGGTACACTACAGGTGGCGGCGCCCCCGCTGGGCCAGGCCGGGCCCGTCGTGCGCGCCGCCGGCTCGCTCCGCCTGCAGGTACACTACAGGTGGCGGCGCCCCCGCTGGGCCAGGCCGGGCCCGTCGTGCGCGCCGCCGGCTCGCTCCGCCTGCAGGTACACTACAGGTGGCGGCGCCCCCGCTGGGCCAGGCCGGGCCCGTCGTGCGCGCCGCCGGCTCGCTCCGCCTGCAGGTACACTACAGGTGGCGGCGCCCCCGCTGGGCCAGGCCGGGCCCGTCGTGCGCGCCGCCGGCTCGCTCCGCCTGCAGGTACACTACAGGTGGCGGCGCCCCCGCTGGGCCAGGCCGGGCCCGTCGTGCGCGCCGCCGGCTCGCTCCGCCTGCAGGTACACTACAGGTGGCGGCGCCCCCGCTGGGCCAGGCCGGGCCCGTCGTGCGCGCCGCCGGCTCGCTCCGCCTGCAGGTACACTACAGGTGGCGGCGCCCCCGCTGGGCCAGGCCGGGCCCGTCGTGCGCGCCGCCGGCTCGCTCCGCCTGCAGGTACACTACAGGTGGCGGCGCCCCCGCTGGGCCAGGCCGGGCCCGTCGTGCGCGCCGCCGGCTCGCTCCGCCTGCAGGTACACTACAGGTGGCGGCGCCCCCGCTGGGCCAGGCCGGGCCCGTCGTGCGCGCCGCCGGCTCGCTCCGCCTGCAGGTACACTACAGGTGGCGGCGCCCCCGCTGGGCCAGGCCGGGCCCGTCGTGCGCGCCGCCGGCTCGCTCCGCCTGCAGGTACACTACAGGTGGCGGCGCCCCCGCTGGGCCAGGCCGGGCCCGTCGTGCGCGCCGCCGGCTCGCTCCGCCTGCAGGTACACTACAGGTGGCGGCGCCCCCGCTGGGCCAGGCCGGGCCCGTCGTGCGCGCCGCCGGCTCGCTCCGCCTGCAGGTACACTACAGGTGGCGGCGCCCCCGCTGGGCCAGGCCGGGCCCGTCGTGCGCGCCGCCGGCTCGCTCCGCCTGCAGGTACACTACAGGTGGCGGCGCCCCCGCTGGGCCAGGCCGGGCCCGTCGTGCGCGCCGCCGGCTCGCTCCGCCTGCAGGTACACTACAGGTGGCGGCGCCCCCGCTGGGCCAGGCCGGGCCCGTCGTGCGCGCCGCCGGCTCGCTCCGCCTGCAGGTACACTACAGGTGGCGGCGCCCCCGCTGGGCCAGGCCGGGCCCGTCGTGCGCGCCGCCGGCTCGCTCCGCCTGCAGGTACACTACAGGTGGCGGCGCCCCCGCTGGGCCAGGCCGGGCCCGTCGTGCGCGCCGCCGGCTCGCTCCGCCTGCAGGTACACTACAGGTGGCGGCGCCCCCGCTGGGCCAGGCCGGGCCCGTCGTGCGCGCCGCCGGCTCGCTCCGCCTGCAGGTACACTACAGGTGGCGGCGCCCCCGCTGGGCCAGGCCGGGCCCGTCGTGCGCGCCGCCGGCTCGCTCCGCCTGCAGGTACACTACAGGTGGCGGCGCCCCCGCTGGGCCAGGCCGGGCCCGTCGTGCGCGCCGCCGGCTCGCTCCGCCTGCAGGTACACTACAGGTGGCGGCGCCCCCGCTGGGCCAGGCCGGGCCCGTCGTGCGCGCCGCCGGCTCGCTCCGCCTGCAGGTACACTACAGGTGGCGGCGCCCCCGCTGGGCCAGGCCGGGCCCGTCGTGCGCGCCGCCGGCTCGCTCCGCCTGCAGGTACACTACAGGTGGCGGCGCCCCCGCTGGGCCAGGCCGGGCCCGTCGTGCGCGCCGCCGGCTCGCTCCGCCTGCAGGTACACTACAGGTGGCGGCGCCCCCGCTGGGCCAGGCCGGGCCCGTCGTGCGCGCCGCCGGCTCGCTCCGCCTGCAGGTACACTACAGGTGGCGGCGCCCCCGCTGGGCCAGGCCGGGCCCGTCGTGCGCGCCGCCGGCTCGCTCCGCCTGCAGGTACACTACAGGTGGCGGCGCCCCCGCTGGGCCAGGCCGGGCCCGTCGTGCGCGCCGCCGGCTCGCTCCGCCTGCAGGTACACTACAGGTGGCGGCGCCCCCGCTGGGCCAGGCCGGGCCCGTCGTGCGCGCCGCCGGCTCGCTCCGCCTGCAGGTACACTACAGGTGGCGGCGCCCCCGCTGGGCCAGGCCGGGCCCGTCGTGCGCGCCGCCGGCTCGCTCCGCCTGCAGGTACACTACAGGTGGCGGCGCCCCCGCTGGGCCAGGCCGGGCCCGTCGTGCGCGCCGCCGGCTCGCTCCGCCTGCAGGTACACTACAGGTGGCGGCGCCCCCGCTGGGCCAGGCCGGGCCCGTCGTGCGCGCCGCCGGCTCGCTCCGCCTGCAGGTACACTACAGGTGGCGGCGCCCCCGCTGGGCCAGGCCGGGCCCGTCGTGCGCGCCGCCGGCTCGCTCCGCCTGCAGGTACACTACAGGTGGCGGCGCCCCCGCTGGGCCAGGCCGGGCCCGTCGTGCGCGCCGCCGGCTCGCTCCGCCTGCAGGTACACTACAGGTGGCGGCGCCCCCGCTGGGCCAGGCCGGGCCCGTCGTGCGCGCCGCCGGCTCGCTCCGCCTGCAGGTACACTACAGGTGGCGGCGCCCCCGCTGGGCCAGGCCGGGCCCGTCGTGCGCGCCGCCGGCTCGCTCCGCCTGCAGGTACACTACAGGTGGCGGCGCCCCCGCTGGGCCAGGCCGGGCCCGTCGTGCGCGCCGCCGGCTCGCTCCGCCTGCAGGTACACTACAGGTGGCGGCGCCCCCGCTGGGCCAGGCCGGGCCCGTCGTGCGCGCCGCCGGCTCGCTCCGCCTGCAGGTACACTACAGGTGGCGGCGCCCCCGCTGGGCCAGGCCGGGCCCGTCGTGCGCGCCGCCGGCTCGCTCCGCCTGCAGGTACACTACAGGTGGCGGCGCCCCCGCTGGGCCAGGCCGGGCCCGTCGTGCGCGCCGCCGGCTCGCTCCGCCTGCAGGTACACTACAGGTGGCGGCGCCCCCGCTGGGCCAGGCCGGGCCCGTCGTGCGCGCCGCCGGCTCGCTCCGCCTGCAGGTACACTACAGGTGGCGGCGCCCCCGCTGGGCCAGGCCGGGCCCGTCGTGCGCGCCGCCGGCTCGCTCCGCCTGCAGGTACACTACAGGTGGCGGCGCCCCCGCTGGGCCAGGCCGGGCCCGTCGTGCGCGCCGCCGGCTCGCTCCGCCTGCAGGTACACTACAGGTGGCGGCGCCCCCGCTGGGCCAGGCCGGGCCCGTCGTGCGCGCCGCCGGCTCGCTCCGCCTGCAGGTACACTACAGGTGGCGGCGCCCCCGCTGGGCCAGGCCGGGCCCGTCGTGCGCGCCGCCGGCTCGCTCCGCCTGCAGGTACACTACAGGTGGCGGCGCCCCCGCTGGGCCAGGCCGGGCCCGTCGTGCGCGCCGCCGGCTCGCTCCGCCTGCAGGTACACTACAGGTGGCGGCGCCCCCGCTGGGCCAGGCCGGGCCCGTCGTGCGCGCCGCCGGCTCGCTCCGCCTGCAGGTACACTACAGGTGGCGGCGCCCCCGCTGGGCCAGGCCGGGCCCGTCGTGCGCGCCGCCGGCTCGCTCCGCCTGCAGGTACACTACAGGTGGCGGCGCCCCCGCTGGGCCAGGCCGGGCCCGTCGTGCGCGCCGCCGGCTCGCTCCGCCTGCAGGTACACTACAGGTGGCGGCGCCCCCGCTGGGCCAGGCCGGGCCCGTCGTGCGCGCCGCCGGCTCGCTCCGCCTGCAGGTACACTACAGGTGGCGGCGCCCCCGCTGGGCCAGGCCGGGCCCGTCGTGCGCGCCGCCGGCTCGCTCCGCCTGCAGGTACACTACAGGTGGCGGCGCCCCCGCTGGGCCAGGCCGGGCCCGTCGTGCGCGCCGCCGGCTCGCTCCGCCTGCAGGTACACTACAGGTGGCGGCGCCCCCGCTGGGCCAGGCCGGGCCCGTCGTGCGCGCCGCCGGCTCGCTCCGCCTGCAGGTACACTACAGGTGGCGGCGCCCCCGCTGGGCCAGGCCGGGCCCGTCGTGCGCGCCGCCGGCTCGCTCCGCCTGCAGGTACACTACAGGTGGCGGCGCCCCCGCTGGGCCAGGCCGGGCCCGTCGTGCGCGCCGCCGGCTCGCTCCGCCTGCAGGTACACTACAGGTGGCGGCGCCCCCGCTGGGCCAGGCCGGGCCCGTCGTGCGCGCCGCCGGCTCGCTCCGCCTGCAGGTACACTACAGGTGGCGGCGCCCCCGCTGGGCCAGGCCGGGCCCGTCGTGCGCGCCGCCGGCTCGCTCCGCCTGCAGGTACACTACAGGTGGCGGCGCCCCCGCTGGGCCAGGCCGGGCCCGTCGTGCGCGCCGCCGGCTCGCTCCGCCTGCAGGTACACTACAGGTGGCGGCGCCCCCGCTGGGCCAGGCCGGGCCCGTCGTGCGCGCCGCCGGCTCGCTCCGCCTGCAGGTACACTACAGGTGGCGGCGCCCCCGCTGGGCCAGGCCGGGCCCGTCGTGCGCGCCGCCGGCTCGCTCCGCCTGCAGGTACACTACAGGTGGCGGCGCCCCCGCTGGGCCAGGCCGGGCCCGTCGTGCGCGCCGCCGGCTCGCTCCGCCTGCAGGTACACTACAGGTGGCGGCGCCCCCGCTGGGCCAGGCCGGGCCCGTCGTGCGCGCCGCCGGCTCGCTCCGCCTGCAGGTACACTACAGGTGGCGGCGCCCCCGCTGGGCCAGGCCGGGCCCGTCGTGCGCGCCGCCGGCTCGCTCCGCCTGCAGGTACACTACAGGTGGCGGCGCCCCCGCTGGGCCAGGCCGGGCCCGTCGTGCGCGCCGCCGGCTCGCTCCGCCTGCAGGTACACTACAGGTGGCGGCGCCCCCGCTGGGCCAGGCCGGGCCCGTCGTGCGCGCCGCCGGCTCGCTCCGCCTGCAGGTACACTACAGGTGGCGGCGCCCCCGCTGGGCCAGGCCGGGCCCGTCGTGCGCGCCGCCGGCTCGCTCCGCCTGCAGGTACACTACAGGTGGCGGCGCCCCCGCTGGGCCAGGCCGGGCCCGTCGTGCGCGCCGCCGGCTCGCTCCGCCTGCAGGTACACTACAGGTGGCGGCGCCCCCGCTGGGCCAGGCCGGGCCCGTCGTGCGCGCCGCCGGCTCGCTCCGCCTGCAGGTACACTACAGGTGGCGGCGCCCCCGCTGGGCCAGGCCGGGCCCGTCGTGCGCGCCGCCGGCTCGCTCCGCCTGCAGGTACACTACAGGTGGCGGCGCCCCCGCTGGGCCAGGCCGGGCCCGTCGTGCGCGCCGCCGGCTCGCTCCGCCTGCAGGTACACTACAGGTGGCGGCGCCCCCGCTGGGCCAGGCCGGGCCCGTCGTGCGCGCCGCCGGCTCGCTCCGCCTGCAGGTACACTACAGGTGGCGGCGCCCCCGCTGGGCCAGGCCGGGCCCGTCGTGCGCGCCGCCGGCTCGCTCCGCCTGCAGGTACACTACAGGTGGCGGCGCCCCCGCTGGGCCAGGCCGGGCCCGTCGTGCGCGCCGCCGGCTCGCTCCGCCTGCAGGTACACTACAGGTGGCGGCGCCCCCGCTGGGCCAGGCCGGGCCCGTCGTGCGCGCCGCCGGCTCGCTCCGCCTGCAGGTACACTACAGGTGGCGGCGCCCCCGCTGGGCCAGGCCGGGCCCGTCGTGCGCGCCGCCGGCTCGCTCCGCCTGCAGGTACACTACAGGTGGCGGCGCCCCCGCTGGGCCAGGCCGGGCCCGTCGTGCGCGCCGCCGGCTCGCTCCGCCTGCAGGTACACTACAGGTGGCGGCGCCCCCGCTGGGCCAGGCCGGGCCCGTCGTGCGCGCCGCCGGCTCGCTCCGCCTGCAGGTACACTACAGGTGGCGGCGCCCCCGCTGGGCCAGGCCGGGCCCGTCGTGCGCGCCGCCGGCTCGCTCCGCCTGCAGGTACACTACAGGTGGCGGCGCCCCCGCTGGGCCAGGCCGGGCCCGTCGTGCGCGCCGCCGGCTCGCTCCGCCTGCAGGTACACTACAGGTGGCGGCGCCCCCGCTGGGCCAGGCCGGGCCCGTCGTGCGCGCCGCCGGCTCGCTCCGCCTGCAGGTACACTACAGGTGGCGGCGCCCCCGCTGGGCCAGGCCGGGCCCGTCGTGCGCGCCGCCGGCTCGCTCCGCCTGCAGGTACACTACAGGTGGCGGCGCCCCCGCTGGGCCAGGCCGGGCCCGTCGTGCGCGCCGCCGGCTCGCTCCGCCTGCAGGTACACTACAGGTGGCGGCGCCCCCGCTGGGCCAGGCCGGGCCCGTCGTGCGCGCCGCCGGCTCGCTCCGCCTGCAGGTACACTACAGGTGGCGGCGCCCCCGCTGGGCCAGGCCGGGCCCGTCGTGCGCGCCGCCGGCTCGCTCCGCCTGCAGGTACACTACAGGTGGCGGCGCCCCCGCTGGGCCAGGCCGGGCCCGTCGTGCGCGCCGCCGGCTCGCTCCGCCTGCAGGTACACTACAGGTGGCGGCGCCCCCGCTGGGCCAGGCCGGGCCCGTCGTGCGCGCCGCCGGCTCGCTCCGCCTGCAGGTACACTACAGGTGGCGGCGCCCCCGCTGGGCCAGGCCGGGCCCGTCGTGCGCGCCGCCGGCTCGCTCCGCCTGCAGGTACACTACAGGTGGCGGCGCCCCCGCTGGGCCAGGCCGGGCCCGTCGTGCGCGCCGCCGGCTCGCTCCGCCTGCAGGTACACTACAGGTGGCGGCGCCCCCGCTGGGCCAGGCCGGGCCCGTCGTGCGCGCCGCCGGCTCGCTCCGCCTGCAGGTACACTACAGGTGGCGGCGCCCCCGCTGGGCCAGGCCGGGCCCGTCGTGCGCGCCGCCGGCTCGCTCCGCCTGCAGGTACACTACAGGTGGCGGCGCCCCCGCTGGGCCAGGCCGGGCCCGTCGTGCGCGCCGCCGGCTCGCTCCGCCTGCAGGTACACTACAGGTGGCGGCGCCCCCGCTGGGCCAGGCCGGGCCCGTCGTGCGCGCCGCCGGCTCGCTCCGCCTGCAGGTACACTACAGGTGGCGGCGCCCCCGCTGGGCCAGGCCGGGCCCGTCGTGCGCGCCGCCGGCTCGCTCCGCCTGCAGGTACACTACAGGTGGCGGCGCCCCCGCTGGGCCAGGCCGGGCCCGTCGTGCGCGCCGCCGGCTCGCTCCGCCTGCAGGTACACTACAGGTGGCGGCGCCCCCGCTGGGCCAGGCCGGGCCCGTCGTGCGCGCCGCCGGCTCGCTCCGCCTGCAGGTACACTACAGGTGGCGGCGCCCCCGCTGGGCCAGGCCGGGCCCGTCGTGCGCGCCGCCGGCTCGCTCCGCCTGCAGGTACACTACAGGTGGCGGCGCCCCCGCTGGGCCAGGCCGGGCCCGTCGTGCGCGCCGCCGGCTCGCTCCGCCTGCAGGTACACTACAGGTGGCGGCGCCCCCGCTGGGCCAGGCCGGGCCCGTCGTGCGCGCCGCCGGCTCGCTCCGCCTGCAGGTACACTACAGGTGGCGGCGCCCCCGCTGGGCCAGGCCGGGCCCGTCGTGCGCGCCGCCGGCTCGCTCCGCCTGCAGGTACACTACAGGTGGCGGCGCCCCCGCTGGGCCAGGCCGGGCCCGTCGTGCGCGCCGCCGGCTCGCTCCGCCTGCAGGTACACTACAGGTGGCGGCGCCCCCGCTGGGCCAGGCCGGGCCCGTCGTGCGCGCCGCCGGCTCGCTCCGCCTGCAGGTACACTACAGGTGGCGGCGCCCCCGCTGGGCCAGGCCGGGCCCGTCGTGCGCGCCGCCGGCTCGCTCCGCCTGCAGGTACACTACAGGTGGCGGCGCCCCCGCTGGGCCAGGCCGGGCCCGTCGTGCGCGCCGCCGGCTCGCTCCGCCTGCAGGTACACTACAGGTGGCGGCGCCCCCGCTGGGCCAGGCCGGGCCCGTCGTGCGCGCCGCCGGCTCGCTCCGCCTGCAGGTACACTACAGGTGGCGGCGCCCCCGCTGGGCCAGGCCGGGCCCGTCGTGCGCGCCGCCGGCTCGCTCCGCCTGCAGGTACACTACAGGTGGCGGCGCCCCCGCTGGGCCAGGCCGGGCCCGTCGTGCGCGCCGCCGGCTCGCTCCGCCTGCAGGTACACTACAGGTGGCGGCGCCCCCGCTGGGCCAGGCCGGGCCCGTCGTGCGCGCCGCCGGCTCGCTCCGCCTGCAGGTACACTACAGGTGGCGGCGCCCCCGCTGGGCCAGGCCGGGCCCGTCGTGCGCGCCGCCGGCTCGCTCCGCCTGCAGGTACACTACAGGTGGCGGCGCCCCCGCTGGGCCAGGCCGGGCCCGTCGTGCGCGCCGCCGGCTCGCTCCGCCTGCAGGTACACTACAGGTGGCGGCGCCCCCGCTGGGCCAGGCCGGGCCCGTCGTGCGCGCCGCCGGCTCGCTCCGCCTGCAGGTACACTACAGGTGGCGGCGCCCCCGCTGGGCCAGGCCGGGCCCGTCGTGCGCGCCGCCGGCTCGCTCCGCCTGCAGGTACACTACAGGTGGCGGCGCCCCCGCTGGGCCAGGCCGGGCCCGTCGTGCGCGCCGCCGGCTCGCTCCGCCTGCAGGTACACTACAGGTGGCGGCGCCCCCGCTGGGCCAGGCCGGGCCCGTCGTGCGCGCCGCCGGCTCGCTCCGCCTGCAGGTACATGGCAGGCCTCCGGGCCCCCGTATCCCCCATCGACTCAAAGCTCTACAAACTGCGCAGCCCCCATAAATCTCAGACCCCGCAGCGCACGGGGACCCCGTAGCCCCCACACTATATCGAACACCACGAGACATCGATGCGGAGACAGACGCGTCCGGCGACCATCCATAGATCATCAACAGCCGTAAGTGCGCGAAATTTAATTTGACATTACTATAGTTCCAGCTGAATAGTGAATATTCACGTCTTTCTCATTTATACTTTCTTTTTTATTTATTATTTTAAATAATAAATATGTTATTTCAGGTGATAAACAAGGCGTGCAACACTCTGTATGGCACGCTGTCGCGCCTTCAGCTGCTACAGAACAACTCGGCGTCTACAGACCCCATATGGGAAACATATCTAGGTAACCCTACAGAACAACGGCGTCTACAGACCCCATATGGGAAACATATATCTAGTTAACCTTACAGAACAACTTGGCGTCTACAGACCCCATATGGGAAACATATATATAGGTGACATATCAGGCGAACCAAAGCTAATGTGGGACTTACGATGCAAATTGAGTTTTATTTCGTTCAATAATATACCGGTTAATTCATGGAACGAACCAAAAAAAATCGAAATGGTCTTGCTTACCGTTAAGTACCTACACAGAACGAAATTTTAAGGTTCGCCTTAACGGAATTATACCGGTTAAACGCGCCAAAAAACGATTCAAATTGCAAGCAGCAAAATTTAGGTTGTGTAATTTAAGTAATGAAACATTGTGGATTGCTCCGACGCTCCAGTAGTGGTGTAAAAGAGACAGCAATACAAGTTCAAGTTTCGTAATACTCAATTTAGCGGGTTCATTTCGTTCCCCATAAACGAATGACCAACGAAATGCGCACAAACTGGTAGGTATCTCAAATGAACAGTTCTTTAACCCTTTATAAGGCAGCGGCGATTTAGCGACCACATGCATTGTGTTGGAATTTCAACCTTATTAATTTCAATATACGTCACAATTTCCATTGTAATTATTGAAAACACGACTAGCTTTGAAAATATCTTTTTTTAGGTATGCATTCGATAGCTGCTTTTGAATCTGTGGTAGTATGCTCCAATAAATGGGGCCTTATAAAGGGTTAAACGTTTACCGCAAACCATAGAAGAAAGAGAAACCTAGAAGTGGCATGTGAACAAGAGACGCGTGCCACCTATTTGCGGAAAATTGCATGTATGAACGTCAAATTCAAGTGGACGGTTCGAGTAGCAGAATTATTCAGCCAGAATCACATTTTCTCGAGTGTTCTGCTGGCATCAGTTAGATTTTCAATCACGTAAACCAAAATCCCATTCAGCAGAGTTCATTTTGCAACGCAGTTATTTTAACGACATCTGTTGTGCAATGGCAAAACTATTATTTAAACAACTGACATTTTCAGACTGTTATCATTTGGCTTCTTCACGCTGGTGTTTATATATACCTGTGCAATCGGCTTTAAGCAATATTCTGTGGGTGGAAAGTTCAAATTGTAATACCGATTCAGAACTTATTACATTTTTGAAATAGAAAAGCTACGACCAATAATTGCCAACATTTCATGGTATGAGCGAACTGTCGATGTCAAATTTTGGCGACACCGGTTTATAGCAATTCTAGGTTTCTCTTTCTTCTATGCCGCAAACGGAAACGAAATTATTTTCGTTCTCGGGCGAGTGCACAGTAACGGTTACCGGTCCCCGCGCTCAGGTTTGACACTCTGTTGTGGCAGGTTCGCCGGTGTCGTGTATAGCGTGCGACGCGCGCTACGCGTGCGTGGCGTGCGCGGACGGCTCGCTGCACGCCTGGCGGCTCCATCGCAGCGGCGCCAAGAGGGCGCTGCCGCCCATCGGTGAGTAATACTATGTTTTATAAACTAGGGATGTCGCTACGTCTGAATCATTCTAATAACAGATAGATAAAATATATTTGTGCCTGAGAACATACTACATATAGACATAGTGACAAGAGTTCAGTACATACAATATCAGATGTAGGTTGAGAGCAAGACAGTGACTCCATTGACATTACCTCGTGTAGATTAACTTTAAAGCAAAGGAAGATATTCTATTCTGTTCTATCCATACTTCTCGGATTCTAGCGGGGATTCTTTCTTTCCCCTACAAGCCTCCACAACACCCCTTATAGCTTGCCCATACCTCCATAACTCACTTTCTATGTCCCCGATCACTCCATTGGAATGCTCTAATGTGAGTCGTAGTTCTATTCTTACCTCCAACTTCCTACTACAATTTCTATTCTGGTAATGCAATAATCCTCTGAGTCTCTCTCTCATCCTGCATCATTCTAGTAACATAAAGTTTACCTTACATGATCCTTATGTGGCCACGTTTTATTTCTTATATGTATAGAGTATAGCTTCGCAATATACTCAATCCTTTTAGCCACATACTAGTACAATATGATCATTAAATGAACACTGATTCTTAGCTTCTATATTATCTCATTTTTGTAATAGAATACAGTAAATCGGGCTTCTGCCCAAGTTGCTTTTTACATCCTCCTTTTCTCACCCTCCACAGAGCATACTTCCTATTGACAACGTCAAAACTCACCGTCATTCATTCCCTGACAGGGATGCCAACACACAAACTTTCCCGTTTTTATCGAAGCTCGCGTTCATCGCGACAAGGGAGTAATAACTGCCATAATAAACACGAGTTTGGTTAGGTTAGCCATTGAAAAATTATCGACGGCAACTGATATGGGACTTGAGTCATTTTTCTAATTTGGAACGTCAATTTGTCTATTAGATTGGCACACATTACTCACACATACAACAGGTCATTTACTTAAGTTTTTCACCTATATGTATGTAAATAACCTCATTGGATTCTGTCCGAAATAAATGGTTTTTACTTATTTAATTTATAATAGGGTTTAGATTAGCTCCCTAAGACTGCATCAACACTCGGAAATAACACTTACTCTCGGATACTGTCAAAATACTATGGCGTTTTGACATTACTATCCGAGAGTAATTGTTATTCCTGGAATAAAAACTCTGGTCGAATCCAACCTAAGTTAACGAACTACTGACCTGACCTGAAATGTCACATTTTGAACGTTTGTTTCAGCACTGATGTCGCAGGCCACCAAGCTAACGCTGACGGGAGACACGCTGGCGGCGGTGACGACGGCCGCCGAGCTGGCCATATGGGACCTCGCCGGCGCCTGCTGCGTCGTCAAGCCGCTCTGCTTCCGGGGCCTGCTGGCGCCCACTGGTGAGCATGCCCAGCTGATGTAGCCGGCACCCAAACAGCCATGCTGATGATTACATCAGTTAAAAAGCATTTCACTAACATCGCACGATTCGCACGGTCAATGGCTGCCGGCTAGTTTTTTTGTTTTTAACTTGCAGACACGAAGGTTTTTATCAATTATTTGTCGACTTATTTCAAGCTAAAAAAATACCGTACTTAATAAATTCCTAATTCTCGTTGTATACGCTTGCATAAGCTTATCAGCGTGAATATTATTAAAAAAATATATATTTACAGCCTTATTCATAAAAAATCCTTAATTGAGGTTTGATCAGTCGATTAGTTAACAGACTGATTAAGCTTATTTGACAGTTGTTAAAAAGTATGATTCATAAACGCTTGCTAGCAGTCTGTTAGCTAATGAGCTGCTGATGGATGGATTAGACGCGTTATGTTGTCACCTTGACAAATCATAGACCAAAAATGGCCTTTTAGTGAATAAAAAAAAAAATTGACAGCAGTGGCAGCGAATTAGCGGGAAACCAGCGAATTAACACGACAGACTAGGCAGTGTGGATCTAGTTTCCTTTACCTTTCCCGGAGGGAATAAAAACTTAAAACAAAAAAACTGTCTTACGTATGGTTTTGCTCTTGCCAAAATCAGCTGTTCACATGTGTGGCGGCCATTTTGTGAGTTAGCAGAGAGATAAAGTAGGGTCTACGGTCCGCTATCTTTCGGAAGACTTAACAGATCCTTGATGGACTGATTAGCGCTAATTGACATTTATGAATCATGTTTTTTTGCATCGGTCCTATAGCGAGCTTATAGCGAGCCTCTAAATTCTTATGAATAAGGCTGTTAGCCTTTTACAATTAAAAATTGCGATTTGTGGTGTTCAATAAAGAGTATTTGTATTGTTTTGTAAAAGAGAACTATTTGTATACATGATTATATAAAACATAAATTACATGGCTGTATACGTATTTCCCTTGTTATGTACCTCAATTGAAAAGTAGAATGTTCAACTCAGGTGAAATTGCCCATCTCAACCTCGAACTTTTGGTGCTCCCACTTCGTTCGAGCGCCTGAAATATCTCAGGTCAAATGGGTTAATTTCAACCCTTGTTTATCAATCTACTATATTTCATACAGTGTTCGGCTTAAATGTGAAACAGATAATTCCTAAATAATTTGATTTTGATTTTGGAAACGTGTTTCATTACATAGTCGTCAGCTTAGATATATCGCGCCGGCAAACGTGTCTATATATTTATTTTCTCCAAGACAAGGCTTTATGTCAATGTCTGGGAGCGTTTCGAGATATCTATCTCTAACTTATTACTTATTTATTTATCTATTATTCCAGTGACAGTAACAAATTGCTCTCTCCTGGAAGACGGGAACCCAATGATCTCACTCAGCAACGGGAAAAGTTATATTTATTGCAAGAAATTATACGCGTGGTAAGTTTATCTTTAGATTTGACATGTATTTACATGCATTTATATACCCGTAGGCTTATTGTCTAACTCGCTCGCGATCACCATCGTGTTTATTTTGACTCAATTTTGACTGAATCAGCTAGCTGTCACATTCAAACAAGAACTGTCAAAATGAACTCAATGGCGATTGCGAGCGAGTTAGACAATAAGCCTACGGGTCTATTTGAGATGTGGCCTATTAACGATGAGGTCGTTTAAAGAACCAGTCGTTTGCTACAAAGTATTTTGGAGATATAGGATTTCTGCAGAGATGGTCCTTCTGAGATCTGGATCTTATGATGATTCGGTCGTTTTTACAATGTAGTCGTTATGAATAGAACGGGGGCATAGTTTTAATTTATATTTATACTAGCTGTTGCCAGCGACTTCGTCTGCAAAGAATTCGTTTATCGCTATCCCGCGGGAACTGCGCAATTTTCCGGGATAAAAAGTAGCCTATGTGCTATTCCAGACTTTTCTCTATCTATGCGCCGAATTTCATCCAGATCCGTTGGGCCGTTCTGGCGTGATTGAGTAACAAACAAACATCCATCCATCCATCCATACTTTCGCATTTATAATATTAGTTAGATTTTAATTTTTATGTGTTTTTTTCTCTATTAAACATTCCATCCGTGGAACTTAAAGAACATATGAATTGGGAACACCCAAATACTCCGAAATATTTAATTCCGAATTTACTAATTCCGTTTTTAAAACTCCGAATTTCATAATTCCTAAGAAATAAAATTCCGATTACTAAAAGACACGAAATTAATTTAACCGAATTTCAAAATTCCGATTGTATATTATTCCGATTTTTATAACTCCGAATAATGAAAAGCCCGAAGTGTCATTGACCCGAAAAACAAAATTCCGATTATCAATTTTCCGATACTTCATTACTAATTCGGAAATTTGATATTCGGGATAGTGAAATTCGTGTTTTCAATAATAGGAATTTTGTTTATTAGGAATTAGATTAATTTAGGTTTAGGTGCGGCGGTGTTTTAATAATCGGGATTCGTATATTTGATATTTCGGATTATTATTCATTCGGACTTCTTATTGCTCGGTGTATTGAAATTCGGAATTTTGAAAATCGTGATTGTAAATGTTAGGCATTTTGAATTTTCGGACTTATAAAAATCGGAATACTTATAATTCGGAGTTTTAAAACCTTCGGAATTATAATAATCGTAATTATGAAATTCGTGATTCCGATAATCGGAATTTAGTTTTTCGTATTTATGTAGTGTACCCATATGAATTATGATGGAATATATTCACCAATACTTCTTCTTGCCTTAGTCTAAAATATATCGTTTTATCATATTTGTGATTAGTGAGATAACTCGGGTAAATCAAGACGCAGTTTCGTCCCCAGTCCTGTCTGCCGGCAGTGCACACTGGAATTTGGTTGATTGTATGGTAAGGTCGCGGATCGTTTCGAAGCGTGCATCCTGTGAGTTACGAAAATTGACGACTGTGTTCATGGATTAAAACGTATAATATCTACGTTTGACCATGCGCAACACATATGTATGTTGTTTTGGTTTTGGTTCATGGAAGTATTCTCTATACACGGGGATATGGCGATTGTAACGTCTCGCTTTACCCTGTTGGCGGCCAGCGCTCAGACTGAGAAGTGTACGCACTGTTCGTAATGATTACGCTGTGATGTGGGTGTCGTGAGGCCTGTGTTGGTGTGTGACGCGTTGTTCCGTGTACAGGGTGGTGTGGGCGGACAGCCGCGATCCCGTATGGCGCGCCGGTGGAGGCCAGCCCGCCCTGCTGGCGCCGCGAGCCTCCGCCGCGCTCTACCCCGCGCCCCGCCCGCCGCCCCGCCTGCAGCCGCGGACACAGTGAGTGTGTGTGTGTAGCACGGCGTGGCGACTGCCCGACCTGGTACCAGATCAGCGTGCACGGCGGGCACGGGAGACCGAGCACGAGAGTCTACTCAGGAGTCTGTTCAGGAATCACAGCACGTCCTAAATGAAGTGGAACGAGCAAGCTGCTGAACAGAAATACATTTATTTATTTATTTATTTATAAGCCTTTTTATTCCGAATTCGCTACAATTTCAGTAAGTGCATGTTGTTGTTGTTGGCTTAATTGTGTGCGCACCAATACGCCCGCGCTGCCGGACGTGCATACTTATAATGCAGAGAAGGCGCGTTACACGCGTTGCGTAGGTTCGCTGACCTTGTGTTTGTATTGAAGTGTGTGTTGTGTTACTTGTCGGGCAGCAACTACGCGGCGGCGGCGGCCTGCAGCTGGCTGGAGGCGCAGCTGGCGGCGTGCCTGCAGCTGCGGCTGGCGCGCGACTACCGCCACTGGCTCACCGCGCTCTTCACGCACCTCGCGCACCACGGTAACTGTTTCGTGGAACAACATCATTGCTGAAATTATCTATCACCTTCTCACTCTCTCTCCCTCCCTCTCCCTCCTTTTCTCCATTTCTCTCCCTCTTGTGAGGATGGGCGTTGGGAGGCAACTAATGTACACGAGTTTAGAGTTGATACTGTCCTTTATTACCTATACTAAACGCTTACGCTTATATAGTTACTACATATTGGGAGAGTGTAAGTATAGCACATCTCACACTACACTCTCTCTCTTCCTATCCCTCTCCCTCTCTCCCTCTCTCCCTCGCACTCTCTCCAACTCCTATCTTCATCAGTCATTCTTACCTCTTTCTCTTACTCTCTCTCCCTCTATCTTCGTCCTCTATCCCTCTCCCCCTTTCTCCTCTCTCCAACTCCCTCCTGCTTTTTGACATACCTATTTCTCATGTTATTATTCATATTTAATCCTAAAGCAAGGGTTGACAATACGATTACAGGCAACGAGGACCAGTTGAGGGCGATACTAGACGACATGCTGGGGCCCAGCCATTGCACGTCGACACCTAAGAAGTGGCAGTCCACAGTCTTGGTGAGATAATTATTTAATTTTTATAGCATTGACGTAAAATAAACTATGAGACTCCCAATCACGCTCAAAAACTGTCGAAAGCGAAAGTTTGCACGACGCGTCTATTGTGCAGAGTTTTGGTTCTGTCGTGTTTCGATTTCGACCGCGGTTTGATAACAATGTATATTATTATGTCTCTTTCGCACCGTCATCTCAAACGTTTGAGAACAAAGGAGACGGACGGGTTTTTTCGTCCATCTATAGCATGTCGCATTACAGCCGGCCGCGGAGTGGGGTTAAAATGACAGGCGCTCGGCAGAGAAGCCAAGGCCTGTTGAAATATTCCGGATCAATTTTAAAAGACCCTGAGGTTTGCAGTAGGTGGTGTGACCAGGGACCGGAACCATTATTGATATACCTGTTAATATTGTTTCAATATCTTTATTTTATTTCGTTCGATAATATACCGGTTAAATAGAAAGAAAGAAGACATTTATTCATTTTGCAAGACACACAAATATAAGAGCATACACACAATTTTATAGAAAAGAAACTACAAAAACACAGACATGAAAATTAGATCATCAGCGTTGTGTGTGTCTTCGCAAAAGTGAAACGGTCGCTGGCTCAGCATTACGCTGAGGTGTTAGATACCTGCAGCACTGATTTTCAGCCAGAACCGATACACAGTGTAGATTAAATAAATTAATATATGTACTACATAAACCATAAACTTTTAAGTAAGAAGTAAAGTAATAAATATATAGAACCCGACTTATGTGTAACTAGAAAATACATAAATTTATTAAATAATTTTCAATAAACAAAAAACGAAGGAACAAAAAACGAATGATGGAACGAACAAAAAAAATCGAAATGGTCTTGCTTACCGTTAAGTACAGAGAACGAAATTTTAAGGTTCGCGTAAACGAAACCCAGCCGACGCCGACATACGCCAGACGCTCCAGTAGTGGTGTAAAAGAGACAGCAATACTAGTTCTATCTTGCTCTTGTTTCGAAATTTTCAATTTAACTGATTAACTTCGTTCCCCAAAAACGAATGACGACGAAAAGCGCACAAACCGTTGTCTCAATTGAACAGTTCTTTAACCGGTGACCGCGAACGGAAACGAAATCCTTTTCGTTCTCGGGCGAGTGCACAATATCGGTTTCAAAAATTGACCAGTCTCTGGGTGTATGTAACTCGTATTTTGTTAGTAATCAGTCATTCATTTGTTCAAACATGGTCTAAAAAATAAGGTGGATAAGAGACAATTTTGAAGTGCTACATGTTTATATCACTGTAGGAGCTACGCACGTTCATATTTATTTATGTATTTATTTATTTATTAATAGGAACACAAACAGTCATTCATGGCTCATAAACAAATCACAAGAAGTTTATATCATTGACAAAACAGTGTTCACATTTAGCTTAGCAAATTTAAGTAATTCAGCCTCCTAGCTGAACTTAACGGACGCGTAAGGACGCGAAACAAATATCAAAAATATTTAAATTGAATACAACTAGCAACATTTAAAAAGAGTGAAAAAAAAAACTTAAAATAATTTATATAAACTTTCTCTAAATGAATGGAAGGAAACATTAAACAATTCTATATTATTACAATAACGGTTATAGGAATCACAAGTGCATATAAAGCTAACTCGTCAAATTCACGCCATCGGCTAATAAGCCGTCAGTCCGCGTTCGGTAATCAAGGCAGCAGTATCATTTTACCTTAAGTTCATCAAGTTTAGAGCAATAAATTATTTTTTATAATTATCAGTGACTTTTATCAAATCTCCCATCAAATCAACATCGACTCCGAACAATCACTAAGATATACAAATATTTTAAAAATGTTGTCCTGAGTAGTATCTGTTTTTTTTTTCAGGGCATCAAGAAGCAT
The DNA here is from genome assembly GCA_963854515.1 of Pandemis heparana. Taxonomy (NCBI): domain Eukaryota; kingdom Metazoa; phylum Arthropoda; class Insecta; order Lepidoptera; family Tortricidae; genus Pandemis; species Pandemis heparana. Next base: position 1,080,726 of record OY978009.1, on the reverse strand, counting down.
GATATCCTGGAGTCAATGCTGGCGGTCCTGGTCCGTCAGCTGCGGTGGCAGCGCCTCTACAGCGAGTACAGCGACCAGCTGACCGCGCTCAAGGCGCCCCTGCTCAACGGCCATTGACCTGGCCTCACTTTGTATGTAAAAATACACAAGTATTGCGAAATTGACAACATTTCATAATTTCTAAGCCTATAATTTTAATGGTTCTCTGTATTTTGTTTGAAAAGATGAACATGCTGACAGTTTAATTTTTTCGCTAGGGCTTGTATTTAATTTATAATTAATTTATTAATTTGTGCTTATTTTAAAAGGGCGTAACTCCGGTACTATCACAGAATACACACTTATCCCTTTGTCTTTTCCCTATAGAAAAAAAAACTGACGTTAATTTCAAATTGACAATGTCAGGTCCTATTCTCCAATATTCGATTTTCGAGGTTCGCTTCGTGCTGTTCTGCTCATACTAATAGTCATTATTTTGAGAGTGAGAGAGAAGGTATGCAACGAACTTCGAAAATAGAATTTCAGAATTGCCCCCCTTGTACTTTGAAGTTGTCAAAAATACTAAACTATGATCGCTTATTTTTTCTCGTGAAAAAAGCAAAGGCGTTTCACCTATCCTGTGGTAGTTTTGGTAAAATCAGGACATATTTTTAATTAATTTATATTTTTTATAATAAGCGATATTAAAATTATATAAACATATTGCAGTGATCAGGAGGCAAAATGCTTTCGAACCATATATACATTTTCAGGTGTTATAAAAATGAAATGTTGTCAATTATAGAGTCTTGAATGAGTCGATACATGATGCCTAAGTTTCGCCCATTCCATCGATGAGCTTTTACCATCTGCGCGAGAAGAGAAACTCCCAGACCAGCATGGAAGAATCAATAAATAAGTAAATAAAATAAATATCTTGGGACAATTGACACCAATTGACCTAGTCCCAAACTAAGCAAAGCTTGTAAATATGGGTACTAGACAACGGATAAACATCTTATATAGATAAATATAAATACTTAAATACATATTAAACATCCAAGACTCGAGAACAAACATTCAATATATTAGACTTTAAAATGTATATTAATCAACTTTTTTTATAATTCCACCTCTATTTGACAGCGTCTGGTCGGTATGGAATACGAAAGGCGACTAAATGGAAACACGACGTAAGTCTAAACAGGAAAGCGGACAAGCATGAAGAGTGAAGTCAACGTTATGAAATTTAATAAGCGATGTATTAAAACAGTCACTGCGAACCGCCTTTACTGGTTGTCAAATTGTTTTTTATTGAATTGGTAGGTAGTTTAGTTAATGGTCTTAGAGCATTGGCCAAATTTTTAAAGCATCGTCACTGAAAAGTATCATTTGAATATTTTTATAATTATAAAGTTTTGTGCTGTGGTTTATAGTGATATAAAGATTTTTAGCATTCATGTGGTCATATCGCCGTGGTAGCCTAGTGGTTTGACCTGTGGCCTCTCAAGCGGAGGGTCGTGGGTTCGAGTCCCGGGCTCGCACCTCGTGAGTTTTTCGGAATTTATGTGCGATATCTCATTTCAAATTTACCATGAGCTTTTTGGTGGTGAAGGAAAACGTCGTGAGGAAATCTGCACACAACTGCGAAGCAATTCAATGGTGTGTGTGAAGTTCCCAATCAGCACTGGGCCCGCGTGGGAACTATAGCCCAAGCCCTCTCATTCTGAGAGGAGGCCTGTGCCCAGAAGTGGGACGTGTATAGGCTGATGATGATGATGATGATGTGGTCATATTTGGACTAGTGATGGGTTGCTAGCATCGCCTATAAAATGATTCCTAACCCCCATATTCATAAACGTTCTATAGGCTTCTACTAACTTAAATATCGTTTGTCCTTATCTGTCACATTGACATTTACCTTTCACAGATAAGGACAAACGATTACTAAGTTAGCAGAAACCTATAGATATTACTTTTAAGTGATTTGCTTTTAGAGATTTGTCTTCTGCTTTATCTCAATTTACCTTTTGCTATTTAGGTATAATTTTACATAATTGATTATTTTTGCTGTTCCGATTCGAAATGTACTTATGGAATAATGGTGCACTTATAACAGGAGATGGTAACGTCTGCTTTCATCTGATATGAAATAAAACAAGTAATGACCAAAATGGGCATTCGAAATGTTAAATGTGTGTGTTTCTTATAATTCTTTGTAAACTAGCTTCTGACTAAAGTTTAGTCACTAACCTAACGTCTGCGTGGAGTTGGTATTTTAGGCAGCTACCCAAAAGTTTGTAAAATGCCTACTAAAAATTTTGTAGGAAATATTTTATTAGAGCACAAATTATATCTTAACTTATCGCATCATCGTAACGAATTTCATCCCCCCTTTTCACCTCCTTAAGGACCTGTTTCACTATCTGTTAAGTACCTTAGTTATCTATGATGACGTCTCTGTCTGTTTCGTAGAAATAAACAGAGACGGAATCAATACAACACAATAATTACGAATACTCTTTATTGAACACCACAAATCAGTACAAAACAATACAGAAACAAAGAACAAAGTAGACTAGTAGACAATAGGCGGTCTTATCGCTTAGCGGTCTACAGACAACCAATAAGACTGAGAAATAAGTTGGAGACAGTTTAAGTAGGTAGATGGCGGAATCAAATAGGAGAAACGCAGGGATAATAAAACCAATTGAATCATAGATACCTAACTGACACTTAATATAACTGGAAGTTAACAAAGAGTTATTTATTTAACAGAGAGATAGTTCTATTACACGGCTGTGGGTCTGAGTGGCCCCGTTGACACTCGCTAACGCATTCGCTGCCAGCTGCCAAACCCGAGACCTCTTTAGTTGCGTCAGACGCGCATGTGCGTTCGAACTGTAAATTTATGACAGCGGCACTGGGCGAAAGACACGAAAACGCGTTTGCGTCGGCAGTTAATGCGTTAATGTAATTAAAATTTATTTTCACTAGTTGTCATTTTAAACTGTCTGTCCCTATTTTAATGCTCCTCTCATATATTCAAAGGTTAACTGGGCCCTATTTTATAAAGCTACGTTACAATTTACAAGCGGAAGTCTCTTTCTGACCCTATGTATTAGATAGAGACTTCCGCTCGTAAATTGTGACTTGTAGCTTTATAAAATAGGGCCTTGGTAGAGATCCCTTATAGGGGTAAATTCGCCTTTGTGCATATAATGTAATACATATAACGGTAGTTAAATTATTATATCTATGTGTAGCGCTTAGATAAGCTAAGACAACTCCGGTTATAAGTGCTCTGCTATATTTTAATGCTAAAATTTAATTTTTATTCGTCACTAAATTTAAGTGAAATCGTGTTCATATCAATCTTATGAAGTAGGTTTTTGAGACGCGAATGCCTTGAGTGTGTGCTTGTAGAATAGGAGTGAATTGATATATGTATGTTGTTAATCGATGCAATAAGGGGGTGTCCGTTAGTGATGCGAGAGTTTGGGGATTTTTCGAAACTACCCCTCCTGGTGAGATGTCATGAGATTTGGCTCGGCCCCCAATCTGATCTCACGTGTGATTTTTAAAGACTTATTTTTGATGTAAATATACATTGCGGGTGGTAGGACCTTGTGCAAGGTCCGTCCGGATCGCTACCACCATCTTACTCGCTAATCCTGCCGCTAAGCGGCAGTGCTCCGGTGTGGAGAGTAAGATAGCCGGGGAAATTACGGGCACAAGAGGCATTTCATCTTAGCCCTCTAGGTTGGCAACGCATCTGCAATCCCTCCGGGGTTGTGGGTGTCTATGGGCAGTGGTGATCGCTTACCATCAGGTGACCCACTTGCTCGTTTTCCTTCCTATTAACATAAAAAAAAAAAAAAAACATCAATTTGTGCTTGATTACGTTGGATTAATTAAAAAAATATATTTAATTGGTTTACATGATCGCCAAAAATATCGTGTAAGATTTAACTGAGTTCTCACAATTTTTGAGGAAAATAACGCTTATTTTTGAGACTGCCTTACCCACACGTGAGATCGGGGTGAGATTTGGCACGCCCCCCCCCCCTTAATCTCACGTGATTAATGAATGCTCCCCAATCGAATTGAACTACTAATAATACTGTAAGTTAAAAACAGTAGTTTTTACTTTGTGTTCGCTCTATTGTTAGGGTCAACTTTCATTGTTACCTTTGCTCATGTGAAGTCGCAATCCTGTAAACTATAGGCCGACTGCTTAGCTGAGTCCTCGCCCGCGCGGTGCGGGGGCGCGGGGTGGGACGACAAAGGGGACCGAGAAACTTGAGTAGTTGTCAAATGTGATGATGAATTGTTATCACTGAAATGTATTTTACCCTAATTGTAGTTTTATATGCCATGCAGATATTGTATATTCACAATGAAATACTGAACTGTTAGAAGTATGAAATAATCAAATACAGATTTTTAAAACTGTTTTTTATTCATATCTCTTCCCAAGAGCTACCGACTCGTGTTCCAACAAATTTTATCCAACCAGGAAAAATTGGTGCAATTATTTTGAATCATGCGATATTTTAATACAAAAATAGGTAGGTTAGGTTAGTCAGGTATCTTCATTTGCCCGAAGGGAAAAATACCCAGAAAAGGCAATCAGTTGGACAAACTGTAGTTGGATCACGGTTCGGAAGCGTTCCCACGCCCCAGTATCCCAAGTAAATACCCATGGCACTACTGACTAAAATAAATATCATAAATCGGAGGTAGGTTTAGATTAGGTTAGATTTTCAACAGGCCTGAAGGGCCAAAAACCCAGAAATAGGAGCTCCGCGAAAGCGAAGCTCCGTCGACATTGTTAAACTTGATTTTGAAATAAAAATCTTTGGACAGTAGTGCCACGGGAAATAATGGTCTTTTTAGGAAGGCGTCGTTGCATCCTACTATTATCATAAATGCGAAAGTTTGCGAGTATGTTTGTTACTCTTTCACGCCAGGACGGCTGGACAGACCTGTAGGCTTATTGTCTAACTCGCTCGCAATCGCCATCGCGATCATTTTGACAGTTCTTGTATGAATGTGACAGCTAGCTGATTCCGGAGCCAATTGTCAGCCCATACATGAACTGTCAAAATGAACACGATGGCGATTGCGAGCGACAATAAGCGCACTGGATCATATTTGGTACAGAGATAGTCTCACTCATTAATCCTGCCGCCTGTTCCGGCGTGGAGTAAGACAGCCGGTAAAATTACTGGCACATCAGGTATACTATGCTAGCCCTCTAGGCTGGGAACGCATCTGCAATCCTCCAGTGTTGCGGGGGTCTATGGGTGGTGGTGGCTTACCATCAGGTGACCCACTTGCTCGTTTGCCTTCCTTGTCGTATATAAAAAAACAAGCTACCTAAATTTAGTTCCCGCGAAATAGCAATGAACGAATTATTTGCTAGCAGGTGAATAAAACAGGACAGAATAAAAAGGCGTGGTAGCGCAGTGGTTTGACCTGTGGCCTCTCAAGCCGAGGGTCGTGGGTTCGAATCCCGAGCTCGCACCTCTGAGCTTTTCGGTCAAGGAAAACATCGTGAGGAAACCGGACCAATCCCAATAAGGCTTAGTTACCCTTCTGGGTTGGAAGGTCAGATGGCAGTCGCTTCTGTAAAAGCTAGTGCCTACGCCAAATCTTAGGATTAGATTGTCAAAGCGGACCCCAGGCTCACAGCCGTGGCAAAAGCTGGGAAAACCGCTAGGAAGATAACAACAAACAGGACGGTTAATACAAACAACCATGATTATATCACAATAATTTATTTTTACAAATTAGTTATGGATCACAACAGCTCTCACAAGGTCAAGTCGGTGAGACGACACCCGAATACTCGAGCACTATTATTTAAAGTCGCAATACAACACTAGGTACCAACAACCCGGAACGGGGTAAAATTTTTATATCGTACAAACGAACAACTAAGATATTTGCGACTACAATTTTGGTCCCACAAGGATCAACGCGGCAGTATCGTGTTAAACTACCTACATTATCTGTTAACATCATCTAAACACTTACCCTACAGTATACGTCACGCGATGCAACATTAACAATATTATTATCTAAGTAAGTATCGCCGAGCACGCCGCGGGAGCTCACAAATCACGTGATATTTAAAAAAGAGAAGGAGTCGCGTCATTCGAAAAAGAAGGAAAAATTACAGTCGAATTAAGAATCGTCGCTTCTCTAACAAGTTGGCTGACAACCATACTTCACTTGTTGCTCCAGGGCCTTATACAAATTTAGTGATCCCACCGGTGATGCTCATTGACACACAGAGACTATGTAATCCCACTGGTGATACTAGTGGCAGCCAACGTGTTAAATAACCGAGATATTTAGGGGTTGGTGAAAAAATCACGTGATTCACAAACGCCCCCGTACATTTTAAAATAAATAAACACCGAAACGTTTCGTCTATTTACAGGGGCGTGCTCAGCACAGCGATAAACATAAAACATTTACAGGCCCTCTGTTACAGGATGTCGTAAAATTATGCATTTTGTACCATCGATGTAGGAGCGCGATCATCAGACGAACTCTACAACACAAGCCGTTCGCTTGCCAGTGCTTTCAGCATTTGCTTAGCAAATCAGACACCAGAAGCATACCACAACCATTATTAGTTAATACGAGGTATTAACTAAGTGTGAGTTATCATTATCAACAAGTTTCTCTGTTTAGACCACAATTTATTTAGATTAAACTCTGTAAAACTCACTGATACCGCGTATTCTTTAGAAACACAGAAGCAGTGTTATGGTTATTATGTCTAGGAATTCGTGACGAAACTCTTCAATTATTTGCTTTGTTAACTGCCCGTCATTGCTCCCAAACTTTATATGACTTCCAGTACAGCTTTTGATTCAATCTCGGGCGTTGAGCCAATATATTTCTGGAGCCAATAACGGACTTTTAAACTCAAAAAACCCGAGCTATACCATCTCACGCCATCCAGTGTATATTTGTACTTATGAAACCCTACTACAATTGTATTGATATCGAATCGAAATGATATAACATTGTAAGAATGGGCGCAACGAGTTCGCGAAATCGGGCCCCTACCACATTAAAAATATACAACTCTCGCTAAGCTAACTTAACTACGTATATACATCTGCGCATCGGCGTGTCTCCGGCCATTTCTACGGCGCATCCTTAGCAACGAAGTCACAACAAGCTTACACAACGCCAGGACACCCGCAGAGGTGGCCCCTGCTGCCCCTTTCCGACGCAACGTCCTAGAAAGAGACGCAAAGCGCCTCTGCGTGCGTGCTCGCATAACTCTTACGTTAAAGTCACCAGATGTCATTTCAAGTCGAGCGTGACATCTGTCATTCAAAGACATAACTTGAGCATGGCAACACTTCACTAATGCAGTTGGTCATTGGATCCAAAGACCCTGACAGTGACAGATGTCAGATTAACCTCAAACGTCAGAAATGACATCTAGCGAATTTTTCTCCCAAAAACCAGCTTGTTACTTTAAGCATGCAACACAACTGTCGTCTCCACGACACGTAACAATAATACCTAAGTACAGTAACACTTGCATTCAATAATACAGATTGCTGTTCTAACTACAAGACACTTGGCGGCGATCCGCAACCATTGCCGTTTTGACAAACCACTTTGCTAGACTTGGCGATGGCACTTCCGCGCGGTGATCGTCATATTTTGAAAGCTTAAGCTACTTTAGTCACAGCATTCGATGTTTTGAATTATCAAATCGACCAATGGTTGCTTCTGATAACCAGTTAAAAGTAGTGAAGGTTTTTATGAACACGGCTAATAACCTAATTTAAATTCTGCAAAATAATCGGTAGTTGAATTGGCAGAATTTCGCCAAGTTTCTTGCGGCGCATTCTTCTTGGCAACGATGGTCATTCCAGATGCGCTGGTAGTTTCAAAAGAAGAACCGTAAAAGAGCCCTTAGCGGCCTATTTGCAAAATCAAAGTACCTATTGAACTTTTTTGACTGTAGTAAGTGTCGCTATTTTAATAGGCCTTAATTTATTGACTGTAGCAACATTATGATTCTTAAAATTGCATTCTGAAAAGGTGTTGGATTGCTCTGTCAGACGACGGTAGAAGAACGTTCGATCTGTTGTCTATGATATGGTTAGGGCGTCGCTTTTTTTTCCACGCGACATCCATGCCGCGTATAAACCTCCACAAAGTTCAGAGTTCGTCTTCAGTCAGGACAATCGACACGATTCCTTCGAAATACTCAGTTCTGAAGTAGGTACATAAAACGTAGATAACGGTTGAAAAGCATATAATACATATTATAAATGTGAAAGTAGCTCTGTTCGTCTGTCTGTCTGTCTGTCTGTCTGTTACCCTTTCACGCTCAAACCGTTGAACCGATTTATTTGAAATTTGGCACACAGATAGTGTCAGTATCAAGGATAGTTTTTATTCCGAAGATAGCATAGTTCGCAGACGGAGTCGCGAGCACTAACTGGTATTACATGGAATCGCGTCACTAAGTTTACCACGAAAGCGCACTAAAACATTTGAAACGTTCTCATCGTACATAAATTTGCATCGTAATTCCAACGTAGGATAAATATCGCGTTTGAAGCGTTCGACAACGCAGGGCCGTTCCATTAAAAAAAACTAGCATAAAACCTTCACTACGCTTAACCTCGTCGTTACGGCAGAACGTTTAAACTAGAGCGCCGTCACCGGACAGCGCCACCTATCGTCAACTGCGCCAACTGCGCAGGCAGCACAGCCGCTAGCAGATGAGCGCGCGGTCCGGGGGGGGGCGCGGGGGGCGCGCGGGGCGCAGGCGCAGGCACGCGCCCAGGGGCGGGGACGCCGCGCGCGGGCGGGGCGGGGACGCCGCGCGCGGGGGGGGCGGGGGCGCCGGGGCCGCGCCGCACTCCAGCGGCAGCTTGGCCGGCTTCTCGTAGTCCGGCTGGAACTTCTTGCACAGCGCCAGCACGGACGGCGGGTGCGCCACTGATTTGCGTGATACCTTTAAACAGAGAGAGGATACTTTTAAATCTCCCATTATATTCCGGGAGCAAAGAAAACACATGGAATGTATAGGTATTTGACATTCGAGACGTAATTTGTGACACTAAGCGTACTGGGCTCGGCGTTTACGAAAGACGGGAAGTGTGAAAGTGATATTGATACAAGAGTGAATGCAGGAAACATGGTCAACGGTGCGCTGCGCGCCTTTGTGGGCAGTGAGAAGGTGTCAAAGAAGGCGCGTCTGGCTGTTCACAGAGGGATGCTCGTTCCAACACTAATAATGTACGGTAGCGATAGTTGGGTATGACATGGTAAGAAGCATGAAAGTAGAATAAATGCAGTAGAAATAAGAGCGTTACAAGTATGGAAGGTGTATCTCTAAAGATAGAACAAGAAATAGTGTGATAAGGGAATGTGCTACTGTAAAAGAAGATATATAGTCTGGCAGATAAATCACTGCAGCCAGATGACACTTTCAGTGTTGTCAGTTTTTGACGAATATTAAATAGTGATATGACTTAGTGAGTGAATGAAAGAATGAACGATATAATGAAATTCATTTTCGTCATTTATGTTGAAATAGCGAATTTTCAAAGCGAATTTTAATAAAATTATTTGTTCAATAAGGTTTTTTGCATGTTTTCTATTTAGTAATAGTGTAAGAGCGCGATTTGGAAGCATATCAAATCAGTTACCAGTTTTCAACTCATTCCCCATTTTGCCATAAATAAAACAACTATGATCTCATTAATATTTTTTTCTACCTCTGTACTTTACTTAAAAACTTAAATTATTCCGAATCAGCGACCAAGCCTTTAAAGTTTTGAGTTTGGTTGCAGTTCAGAGTGGAAATGCAAAAGTCGATTTTTTCATTAATATGAACCTTAAACCCATCAAAAGTATCGCGTTTAATTTAAAAACTTTAGGGTCGATAAAATGATGAGGCCAGTAAAAATTCTCTTGTACAGTCGCCACAATACTAAACTAAGAATGTGACATTCATAAAATATTTCGTTCGTTCAATAATCAAATCATTCATTACGTGACCTTCGTCGAGCACTAGTGAAATAAATGTGGTATCATTATTTCGTAAAATGACATTTGGAAGTGTCATCTGGCTGCAGTGGTTTAGCTGCCAGACTATGGTGACTCGGATAGAAAAAAGTATGCTTAGTTGGTTTGGTCACGTAGAGCGAATGAATGAAAGTAGATTAACTAAACAGATCTATATGAGGAGTGTGAATGGGTGCATTGGGAGGGGAAGGCCTAGACGAACGTTCCGGGACCAAATAGGAGACGTTTTGAAAAAAGGTCTGGAGTACCCGAAACCGGCGAGCGTGTATGAAGAGATTGATGGTTCAAATCCCGTTTATAATCTTTCGGATTGATGAATGTGGATGAAGCGAGAGGTGTCAGGATCGTAGCAAGTGGTACAAAGTTGTCTCGGCCTACCCCTGTGGGAAAGAGGCGTGACGGTATGTATGTGTGTATGTAATTACCAGTATCCTCACCTTGGGCGTGGAGGGCGCGTCCGGGCAGGGCGGCGAGGCGTCGCGCGCGTGCGCGTGCTTCAGCGGCTTGGGCTCCTCCTGCGGGGCGGGACGCTCTGACGAACAAATCATATTTTCATAAACACATACGCAATGATGAGCACGGTGTACTGCCTTTTCGCAAATATATCATTCCCAAATGATGCATTTGCACTAACTTAGCAATCTTTTGTCCTTATCTGTGAAAGGTAAATGTCAAGGTGAGAGATAAGGACAAACGATTGCTATGATAGCAGAAGATAGAGCGTTTATGAATAAGGGGGATAGTCGTTTCCTCGTACCTAATGAGACAGCTGTCTTATTCATCACTACATAGTATAAAACAAAATTGATTTCCACTATCTGTCTGTCTGTCCCTATGTATGCTTAAATCTTCAAAACTACGCAACGATTTTAGATGCGGTTTTTTTAATAGAGTGATTCAAGAGGAAGTCTTATATGTATAATTCTACGCAGACGAAGTCGCAAGCAGAAGCTAGTTCATTTTATAATATCGTCCTCCAGATACCTACCTATCAAACGAAAATCTCCATGATCTGAACTATCCTCACCTTTATCGTCCTCGTGTGTCCCATTCGTCCCGCCGTTGCACCCGTTGACCCCGTTGACCCCGTTGTGGTGCCCGTTGACCCCGTTCCCGTTGACCCCCCGGTCGTCGCCGTCGTCCAGCCCCTCCTCGCTGGCGTCGCTCGCCGCGTCGAAGCCGAGCCCAACGATGGCGCGAGGGATGTCCGCATCGTCTTTAAGCCAGGGGTGCTCCAGGCACTCTTCCACTGTAAGACGACCCCTGAAAACCACGGTCGAGTTATTAATGTGGCTGGTTGGGGGTGTGGTTGCGTATTTTTGTATTAACTACTGAGACGAGCACACATGGAAAACAACAGACGAATAAAGTTGGGTCTAGAGATAGAACTCTAGTCCTCGTCACTGTATGACGCGTGCTAACCAAACAGCCACCACTAGTCGTTACTCTTGAAATCACTCGACAAATCCTCTTTGTGATTTTTTTTTGTACGGACCACACTCTCTTAGAGCTTGTAAGGTTTAACCTCCTTATTCATAAACGCTCTGTAGACTCCTGCTAACTTAGCAATCGTTTGTCCTTATCTGTGAAAGGTAAATGTCAAAGTGACAGATAAGGACAAACGATTGCTAAGTTAGCAGAAGCCTACAGAGCGTTTATGAGTAAGGGGGTTAGAGTTTACACCGCCTCATAATTTATCCGGGATAATGCAGAAGATTTCATTTAAATTTTGTGATTTAAAATCCAGTCCACCCCTATTTTACCAACGCGACAATTGTCGGTGACAATATGACAATTCCGTTTACATTACGAACTCCACAAGAATCTACGCCAGTTGACTTCATTCATATCGACTACGCGTTGCGTTATCTACGCCAGTTGGCTTCATATCGACTACGCGTTGCGTTATCTACGCCAGTTGGCTTCATATCGACTACGCGTTGCGTTATCTACGCCAGTTGGCTTAATATCGACTACGCGTTGCGTTATCTACGCCAGTTGGCTTCATATCGACTACGCGTTGCGTTATCTACGCCAGTTGGTTTCATATCGACTACGGGTTGCGTTATCTACGCCAGTTGGCTTCATATCGACTACGCGTTGCGTTATCTACGCCAGTTGGCTTCATATCGACTACGCGTTGCGTTATCTACGCCAGTTGGCTTCATATCGACTACGCGTTGCATTATCTACGCCAGTTGGCTTAATATCGACTACGCGTTGCGTTATCTACGCCAGTTGGCTTAATATCGACTACGCGTTGCGTTATCTACGCCAGTTGGCTTAATATCGACTACGCGTTGCGTTATCTACGCCAGTTGGCTTCATATCGACTACGCGTTGCGTTATCTACGCCAGTTGGCTTCATATCGACTACGCGTTGCGTTATCTACGCCATTTGGCTTCATAATTATCAACTACGCATTGCGTTTCGAATTGTCAATTGTCACTGACAATTGTAGAGACGGTGAAACAGGGGCCGTGTCGTAAGTCATACTCACTTGGGGTCGACGACGAGCGTGTCGCGTATGAACTGCTGCGCGCGCGCCGACACGCCGCGGAACAGATCGCGCGGGAAACTGAGCTGGCACTGCGCTATGTTCAGGTAGGTCTCCTGAAATATTGATCGACTCATTAAGATCCCTGAAGCCAAAGCACGCTTAGCTTTTAGATATTGAAAATGTTGGACAAAAAGTGCCCACCGAATGTCGGGTTATAACATATAACAACACAAATATCCGTAAGCAATAAAGACTATCCCGCTTATTCATAAACGCACTATAGGCTTCAGCTAACTTAGCAATCGTTCATCCTTATCCGTGTAAGGTAAATGTAAAAGTGACAGATAAGGACAAACGATAGATAGGTTAGGTTAGGCTAAGTTAGGAGATGCCTATAGCGTTTATGAATAAGGGGGTATGTATGTATGTGTCTTACCTGTTTGGTGTCCCCTGCGAAGGGCGAGTACCCGCTAACAAGGACGTAAGCGAGCACTCCGACGGACCACATGTCGGCCGCCAGGGAGAGCGGCTCGTACGACAGGATCTCTGGCGCTGGTGGGAGAACATCAGGTTACATGTGGTGTTGAGATATGTATCGTTGGCGTCGAAAAGATTAAAGAGTTAAGTTTACCAAGCACATCAAGCCTACCCCCAGTTTATGCCAGACATATATAACACACAGAGTTCCATATCGGATACGGTAGAATGATCTTTTGGTCTCAACGGAATTCCGCTGTAACCATCGAATTTAAGAGAAAATTAACTCTACAAAGCTTGTGTAAAATATTTTCCGAAATATTTTAAGTTTCCACTGGAGAAATTTTAGACCAAACAGTACATTAGGCTAAGAAATTACCCGACTATGCGCAGGACTCCAAATAAACAGAGTTGTTGTACATAATACATAAGTAACGAGACCCCGTATCATATACGGACATAATGAAAACTAAATAGTGCTCCTCATCGGTTTCGACAACCCTAACCAATAAACAAAATAATAATTATTACATACTTAAGTAAGTAATTAATGAAAACTACAAAGATTTGTACGTAGTTCACTCGTGTAAATACTCTGTAAAATGCCAGCATTCCGTGACAGAACATCATCCGTGGCAAAACTGGCAAATCGCTTTCTGCCCCAGAATGCAACTAAGTTGAACGGCTATAAATAATTGAATCTGTCGCCGGTCTAGACTTTTACACTACGTCTGCGAATGTCGGATCGCGTGCGGCCACAGAGTAAGTTATCTCGGCGAGGGAAACGCAATTAAGAAATATAATTGGACCTATATTTGTCAATCGAACGGGAATCGAAACGCAGTTGCCTTTTCACCGTTAACGGTTTATTTGTAAAATCAATAGCACCACGGGGTGTCCCAACTGTCAGGAGTTACAGATCGGTTGAATTTGCATTAATTTTCCAATCGAAACATGATTACTTAACAGGATTTTCTTCAATTTCTCTTGGAAAAACAGTTTATCACAAAGGAAAAGAAAGAAAGAAAAAACAATTTATTGCCACAAAAACAGATTTACAAAAAAAAACAAATTAAGTAAAAGTACTCCAAACGGTTTGTGACAAAAGGTGTCGGCGTCAGCATAAGCTGCTGACGCCGCTAAAGGCTATATTTCCGCACCCTAAAACTACAAGTTGTGTTTGTAAGGGTCTTTAACTTACCAACATAGTCCCTCGTGCCGAGTATTTCCCTGACGTGGGCACCGGGCTGTATGGCACGACTGATGCCGAAGTCACAGATGAGGAGTTCCTCTCCCTCTGCCGTCAACAGCAGGTTCTGAGGCTTGAGGTCCAAGTGGGCGATGCGGCGAGCGTGCAGGTGCGCCAGGCCTTCCAGGACGTGGCGGAGGGCGCGGCGAGCGGCACCCTCGGACAGACGCTCCTCCTCATCCAGGAGACGCTGTAACTCGCCTCCCGCGCACAGCTCGAGAACTATGGCCACTTCTGAACGGGTTTCGTATACCTGCAATTGTTTTGTTACGGGATCAGTCCGGTTGGGTGGGTTCTTGTGAGAAATTCGAAAGGTCACAGCGCAACAAATTCAGAAGAACAACGTCTTAACTTTTAGAAGGTCTGAGGATCACGCTAATTCGAAATTTGACGTTTCTATCGTGAGCACACACTAATAATGTAATAATGTTCAGCAGTAGAGTGATAGGATCGGTTTGATACGAACTCCTTCTGGAGTAAACTCCCCTAGAGTAGACTTTAGTCAGGAAATTGGACTCATCAAGAAAATGGTTAATGGTCAGGAAGGTCCCTTCAAAAAGGGCATTCTGATGAATTCGCCACGGGACCCAGTCGTTATAGTTGTGCCACAGGGTAAAGATAACTGTCAGTGTGTCGGCTCACCTCATGCAATCTGACAACTCGCGTGCAGCCAGCACAGAGCGCGAGCACGGCCACCTCGTGTTGGATTTCGCGCGTACTGTCGGCGGCGCGCCGGCGTTTGCGTATGAACTTGGCTGCATACTCCTCGCCTGACACCAGGTGGCGGATCTTGCGGACCGACGCAAATTTACCCCTGGAATTAAAAGAAGAGGATGTTAATAAACCATATCGGATCTGCAAGCGTAGCGGAGGACGTCCGCCAACAAGGTGGATGACCTGGTTAAAGTCGCAGATTCACGGTGGATGCAAGCCGCTTCCAACCGAGGCAACTGGAGGTCTATGAGGGAGGCCTATGTCCAACAGTGGACGTCCTATGGCTGATATGATGATTTTCTACGTAAGGAGTGATCTGTGTACTAAAAGAGTCAATTCCAAGAATTCTTTCACTCAGAAAGCTACCCTGGTTAACATAGGGCACTTTTATCCCCGTAATTTGCAAAATTTCCATCAAACGCAGGCACATTTGCTATCAACAGCTAGTTGTTGGTTATTGAATAGATATTTAATTCTAAAACTAATCGTAGCCTTATATATTTAGAATCAAAGGTAAAGCACTATATAAAGGTATTAAGAAATGTTAAGAATATCGGCGCATGGCATGAGTCACAGCATAGTATGGATGTGTGGAGGTAAATAGCCAACCCCAAGATGGCCCGAGGAAACGAGGCTAGCCAAAGGACGGCGGACTAGTTTACTGAACATTGTAAATAATGCTAATCTAATTATATTTATAGGTATACTACATTTTCAACCAAGCTGTTACTGGTCTAACTCAAAGACACTCATTTTGGAAGGGTACTTAATTTTATGCATAAAAGCTAAAGATTTATATCCGGGTGGAACCTTGTCCAGTCTTCCGGACCTCTTCCGTCATCTTTCTCGCTAATTCAGCCGCCAAGCAGCGGTGCTTGCGGTGTTGTGTTTCGGCGTGGAGAGCAAGACAACCGTTGAAATCACTACAAGAGGCATTCCATCTTAGCCTTAGTTTTCGTAATCTATGGTAAGTCTATCTGGCCTAATCTAAGTATAAATGGTGAACCATATCCTAGTGATGTAGAGGGGTATTTGGCGAAAATGTAACTGTTGAAAATATTACTTCAGGTGATTAAATACGACTTGCTTTGAATGCTCGTAAAATTGGAATAGAATTGTTATAAATTTGCAATGTAAATTTAAAAAAAAAACGAAAAGAAAAGCCGTAGCCTCTATTGACAAGAAGATTGGCCTCTCAAGCAGAGGGTCGTGGGTTCGATTTGAAATTTACCATGAGTTCTTCGGTGAAGGTAATCATCGTATGGAATCTATAGCCCTGTCATTCTGAGAGGCCTGTGCCCAGCAGTGGGACCTACCTATATAAACTAGAGACGATGGGATATTAATACAAGTATTTTTCGTTGTCTGTACTCGCATTGTCACCAACATATTTATATACCAAATATCAATTTAATCCGATTGAAAGATTATTTCAAATGCTTTGCGTTTCTTGCCACGAGGCGCCAACTATTTGCAGGTACCTTACCTACATGTCTACATGGATATAAACAGCTATAAAAGTATACGTAAACATATATATATAAGAACAGTAGTTAGTTGTACTGGTTTTTGATCGCACGCTGCGCGGTAAATCAATCATTAGAGACATGGCAGCAGAATGAATGCTGTCGTTTGAAAAATTGAATGTTGCTTCTGACTTCTCGGAAATGCGTGTGAACGCGAACATGATCGGACAGCATTGTTCTATCTATCATCCATTAATTATTCAATCATAATAAAATAATTTGGTACATAGTAATATTATAAATTATAAAATAAAGTTTTCTGCCGCATCTGTCTCTGTGTTCGCGATAAACTCAAAACTAACTGAACGAATTTTCATACAGTTTATTCCCCTAGATTTCTAATTTAGTTTTAGTTTCCTGGGTATTTTGACATTCGGGCAAGTGAAGATAATGACCTATTAACCGATTCGAAATAATGGCACCATCTTTTTCAAATTAGTAGAACCTCGGGTGTGTAAATATTCTATATAATTCTGAGAGGTCTTGTACAATCTCTAGATGATCTTGTAGATGGTCTTGTGGTTGTATTCTTGTGTCTGCTTAGTTTGAGACTAGGTTAATTGTATCAATAGATCTATACAATATTATTTGATGAATGTAGTTAGTTCACAAGCGTCTGAAACGCTCATACACCACCCCGGGTGGCCAGTGTGTAAAGCGGTCAATGTCACGGCGCAGGGGTGGGTGACACCCTTTGGCCTAGTTTATTGACCCCGCCTCAACACCTGTAGACTTACGTCACGTATAAAGCTTATTGAGTTTGTGTCACGTGACTTTTGAACGTTAGTTTTAGATTGAAATTTTGTATTAAGGATCTGTTATGTACTTCATTATAAACACTTAGATCCATAAAAATCATTACGACAAAGAGGACAAATTTAAAAATGACAGGTTTCATTTAATAAGTGACTGGTGAATTTTATACGGCATTTACATAAACTTTTCATGAAAATGTATTTAGCAAAGCCTATTATGTTGTTCCAACATAGCCTCAATCCAATCCAATATACATACATACACACATACACCAATCACGTCTGTATCCCTTACGGGGTAGACAGAGCCTATGGTAACAAGACCTAAAGGCCACGTTTAGCATGATTGTGGGCGTGTAGGTGGAAAGGGGAATCAAAATAGTGATGGGCTGCTAGCCGCATCGCCTATAACATGATTCCTAACATCCAATAAAAATGTGTCAATAAATAGAAAAAGTATTGAAAGAAGGAATTTTTCCCTTCTTTCAATGTTTGATCCCTAAAGTCGAATTTACATTATACAACTAATTTCGCGCAACTAGCATTACATTGCTCGGCCGATAACCTAACGCTTCAAAAGTGATTAATCAAACGCCGCAGTGTAATGCTAGGTGCACGAAATTAGTTGCATAAAGGCGATTCGGCTTAAGTTTTTTTTTTTTTTGTTTATGGTTTATGAAGTATATTTTGCCTGTGTATCGTTCCTCGAGTCACAAACGGTTCTGGCTGAAAATCAGTGCTGCAGGTGTCTAACACCTCAGCGCAATGCTGAGCCAGCGACCGTTTCACTTTTGCGGAGACACACAACGCTGATGATCTAATTTTTAAGTCTGTGTTTTTGTTTTTGTTTTTGTTGTTTCTTTTCTATAAAATTGTGTGTATGCTCTTATATTTGTGTGTCTTGCAAAATGAATAAATGTCTTCTTTCTTTTTTTCTTACTGTTTCGTATGAACGGAAGAATAACACTTGAAAACATGCACAAGCAATTTCCGATCCAAATTCAAACGTGTTCTTTTATTATAATCACCCCTGTCGTCCTTCAATTATCCAATTCCCCCCACTAGGCCCCCCGTAACGAGAAATCAATAGTCCCTTGCCCCAGAAACAAGTGGGACAAACCCGGGAAAGCCCGTAACCCCGGATTTATTGTTATCTTAGGGTTAGGGAGGTTCCGGGTTTAACAGATAGGGCGCGAACTGCAAAGATGGGATTTGCTTGATATCACTTTAAAAACGGGAGAGTATAGGTACTTAATATAAAGAGAAAATATTTGTATTTTTGTTTAATAACAATTGACAACATTTCATATTTCTGAGCCTATAATTTTAATGGTTCTCTGTATTTTGTTTGAAAAGATGAACATGCTGACAGTTTAATTTTTTCGCTAGGGTTTGTATTTAATTTATAATTAATTTATTAATTTTTGCTTATTCTAAAAGGGCGTAACTCCGATACTATCACAGAATAGACCCTTATCCTTTTGTCTTTTCTGTATAGAAAAAAAACTGATGTCAATTTCAAATTGTCAATGTCAGGCCTTATTCTCCGATATTCGATTTTCGAGGTTCGCTTCATGCTGTTCCGCTCATACTAATATGGCCATTAACTTGAGAGTGAGAGAGAAGGTATGCAACGAACTTCAAAAATAGAATTTCAGAGTTGCCCCCCTTGTACTTTGAAGTTGTCAAATACAAAATTATGGTCGCTTATTTTTTCTCGTGAAAAAGGCAAAGGCGTTTCACCTATCCTGTGGTAGAATTGGTAAAATTAAGACATGTTTTTAATTAATTTTTATTTGCTATAATAAACAATATTAAAATTATATAAACATATTGCAGTGATCAAGAGGCAAAATGCTTTCGAACCATATATACATTTTCAGGTGTTATAAAAATGAAATGTTGTCTAGTACACTTGACAACTACTGGATCGATTTTAAAAACTCTTTCAATATCAGATCGCTACATAACTGAGTAACATATATTTTAGAACGAACGAAGCCGAAGACACTTATTATTTTATACAGTCAAGCCAAAGTGCCTATGACATTGCTTTCTTTTATCCTACTGTACTTTACCTCTTCAACTATGATATTAATATGCATGTACGAGTATTAGTATACAAGCACAGATGTACAGAAGAACGTGAGCTCTTAGAATTCCATTCGGGTTTGTCTAACTATCTCACTCACTCTTACGGGTTTGATACTCGAATCGACCGAGTGAGGGAGACAACAAGAGAAACCCGAACGACATTCTAAGACCTCACGGGCTGTAGTCATGCTGTTACTTATTCATTACATTTCCAGTCGACGTCCCCTCCGTCCAATTCTCAAGAAGCAATTGTCGCTTTTCGCGTGCAGTTTTTACACCGATCCGGCTCTGATTACGACGCATAATAATTAGCAGCCGGCGAGCGGCGCGGGCGCAGCGCCGACGGTTTTCGGCGAAACGCTCACACCTGCCTGTCAGCTGTTAATCTTTAGACCGCATTCGATGCCCTTAACGTCAAAAACCGTATCACCGTCTCATTCTTACCCGTAGCATTGAAGTAGGATAGTAAGATACGTTTGGTTTTCGGGCGGTTTGAACCGGATAAGGGCCGGTTTTTTGTAGTTCTGGAGCGCACAGTGGAAAGGATGCGATTTATTCTTAATTGTATCTCGCTTGCGATGTTTCAAGTTTTTATGAGGCTTTCGACATTTCGAAGGTATTATAAAGGTGCCCGATAACGATTGATGATTCACCGACCGAAGTTTTAATATAATAATTAAGTATATCGTGTCGTGTCGCCCATCGACCTCTTCATCGCTATCATCATCACTACATAGTATAAAACAAAGGCGCTTTCGCTGTCTGTCCCTATGTATGCTTAGATCATTAAAACTACGCAACGGATTTTGATGCGGTTTTTTAATAGATAGAGTGATCCGAGAGTAAGGTTTATATGCATAATACATGCATTATATAGTAGAGAAACACTGATTGCACGCGTGCGGATCCGAGTCGCTAGTCGCCTATAACATAAATCCTAAGAATTGCGCCCAAATACATAAGAAACATCCAAATTTCGACATATTGCTCAACATTATTACGTATCCCATTAAACGAGATAAACTTAACGCTACCAGCAATTAAGATCATGCGTTTATGATTTGAGATAAACGTTCACCGATCGAACGTCCATTTTCACTTACTAACACAATAGCAACCAATTTATCAACTCATATCTAGATGCAACCGTGATACGCCTAGCTTCCTCGAGCTCTGAGATATTTTGTAACCACTACCACTAGTCATAAGTGACGTAACGGTTTTTTAAGGAAATCTTATACGTGAAAGACAAAGGGAACTGGTCCATGCAGTCATTTTGGTGTCTATAGCATATGCCATGTTCGTATGACTTGAACGCATTTGTTATATGTACTTACTTCTGCTCTAGTTTTGTTTGATTTCAAATATTGAGTTGTAGAGGTATATTTAGATAGCTGGTACCCTAGATTAAAACATAGGCTACGTTTTATCCCGGAAAAATGCATAGTTCCCGCGGGATAGCGATAAACATGTCAAAGGTCGTAGCTAACTAGAGTCGCAACGTAAATAATTATTGCTGAATCTATCAACATCAGTTCTTAAATCTAATTCTGCGCGGACGAAGTCGCGGGCAGAAGCTAGTGTTAAATAAATATTAGGGAACAATTCACACAAATTGGCCTAGTCCCAAAGTACCTAAGCGCTAGTAAGGCTTGTGTTATATGGATACTGGCAACGATATACATACTTTAATAGAGAAAGACATACTTAAATAGATATAAACATCCATGCTCTCAAACGTGTATAAGAATGCGCCGGTATTTCAAGTATCTTGATGTAATTATGAAATTATTACCGCGTCCACCTGCCCAGTAGCCAAACGATCACTATTCCCGCCGACTCGATTATCAAATGATGGCAATCGCCTCTGTATATTCACTCTAACAGCTTAACTTTATCTCCAACCGTAGGTGGTCAATTGGCCAATGCGCAACCAAGTAATATTTATGATTCCCCGTCAGCCTTATGAATATGCGACGTCGGGATACTGATAAAACGGTCATTTTTTCATATAAAACTCGCTCGAGGTGTCGCACTGACAACGATATAAATCACAATCATCACGTGATAAATCCGAGCAATCACGGCAATGATTGCGGCGGATTGACTGAAGCCGGCGCGTTTTAATCAGCGATAGATATGACGTTTATAATGATTAGGTTGGCCTAGAAGGCGTCGAATCAAATCTACTTAGGCACAGTGGAAATTAGCCGAGCGATATCTGTTGCTAAGCTCACACAAACTCAATATTATAATATTTATAATGCAAAAAAACTGCGATCGAATCGAGCGATACCCGCGCTCCACTCCACCTTGCGTCTGGCTGGAATCAAGAAACACATGCAAGCCGAGCCGCCATTTGTTCCGACTCATTTTCAGCATAATAAAGCGAGCGCGCCGTCGCCACCGCCGCGACGTATTTAGAACATTGTCGAACAGTCAATTACCTAAACGTCCCGAAGTTCAAGGCAGTGCCACCGTCAATGAATGGTACTATAATTAGCCGCGATCGCTATACATATTCAGCGCGCGCGCAGCGTGGAGAGCCCGAGAGCGAAACGCTTGCGCAACGGATCGATGACCGACTAAAAGCGAAAAGCCGTCCTTGGCAGTGACGGGCGTCCGTGACGCCGGCGATTACTCATGTTCGTTACACAACGTCATCGCTCGATGATCGACAGGCTTATCGATCAATCGCCGTGGTACAGGATGCATCGCCATCCATCAAACGCACGTTTCATCATCGGACCTCGGTAGACGCTGATGGCGTGGGACTCGGATTGGGGTGCTGCTATGAAAATCTAAATTCGAAGTTCATATTCCACCGCCCCGCTGGTATTACGAATACATACATACATAAATCACGTCTTTATCCTTTACGGGGTAGACAGTAAGGTAACAAGATTTAGAGGCCACGTTGAGCATGATTATGGGCGTATATTTCGGTGGAAAGCGGAATGAAAATAGTGATGGGTTGCTAACCGCATCGCCTATTATAACATGATTCCTATGATTTTCAAACTAACCCAACCCACGTACAGGGTATTTCACCACTCGACAATTGTCGGTGACAAGTGACAATTCGAATTGCGATGCGCGGTCAATATGAAGGCGATCGGCGTAGATTCTCGTCGAGTTTGTAATGTAAACAGAAATGTCACTTTGTCGCCGACTATCGTCAAGATGGTGAAATAGGGGCCTGGGGCCTTACCATGACGTCCTGATTCCGACTCAGTTCAAGTTTCAGCTGTCACTTTTAGTATGAATCAGACAGCGAGCGAACCTAAACTGAATCGCATTAAGACGTCATGGTAAGGCCCCTGATGGAATTTTAAGAGACCCTATACTAGTGTCGGATCCGATAGCTGATATCAGAATGGATGCTGTGAAAACGCTCTTACTGTGCTCGGTGAAATAATCATATTAGAAGCCGAGAGCCCGATTTGGTCGCTATTATAATTAAGTCGGTGGGATCAGGCGCCCGCGCCGGCCTTGCCGCGGCTTAATTGCTTCGGACAACTATGTACGAACGGCCTTCACTGCATCGTCTTCGGACTAGGTAAATTGTGTTCGTTATTTAGAATTACTATATGTACATAAACATGTTCTTTTCGAAAGTCTTCGTAATAATTTTCGTCGCGCAGGTTTGAATTCCAGCTTCCCGAACTAGCTGGATTCCATGGCTTAGCACCATCGACCATTATGTCTATCTTATTGAATCAGGCGTTACTTTGCGGAGGTCCATTTCAATGAACACAAAATATTTACCTTGCTACTCCGCTACTTACATGCAAGATAACCAAGCTTGTACGAAATATATACGTTTTGCATGCAAGCCCTCCCAACCACTACTACCACACAAAACGCACACAAATCCCACAAAGTTCAGAAATCTCTCTCAGATATTCTATGGTTGGTCGGTGGGTGGTGGCGTCCATTTACCATCAGATGATGCGCTTCCTCCCTCGCCATCTTACTTTAAAAAAACATATAAAAACACACACCTATAGGTACCTAATAGAACCGGTCAGGTTACGGTGATACCGTTGAGTTAATACATCAATTTCCACCGTCCAAGGGAAGTCGTCAACCCCTGCAAGTTTATTTGCAGAATAAATGATTTGATTCGCGAGCCCATCAAAGCTTACGGCTATTGACGGAAGTCATAAAGTTTTAGTCATTCCCTCGTATAGAACGCTTTATAAGAACGTTGCACCCTCCCTGTATGCAAATTCTAGGGCAATGATATGTATATGTCGCAGACGGATTGTATACGCGGCCTTATATAACCTAACCTAACGGATTATATAAACCTAACCTAACCTATCCACTAAAAATAAAACATCTTTATTTTTTAATGCAAATAAATATTCTATTCTATTCTATTTGGTGATAGTAGTACGATGCGGCTAAACGTAGGCCGCCGGCCTTATTGAAGAATGACAATCCGGCTAATCATTGAACCGCCGCATTGCAAAACGACCAAAACGGCTAGGCGTAATGTAATACGGCGGATCACTACAATCCGCCTGCGACATATATAACAAAGCGTGAAACTATATTAAACAACATGCTTTCGAGATATTAAGTGTTTTAATTTATTTATTTACTAGCTGTTGCCAGCGACTTCGTCTGCAAAGAATTCGTTTATCGCTATCCCGCGGGAATTTTCCGGGATAAAAAGTAGCCTATGTGGTATTCTAGACTTTTCTCTATCTATGTGCCGAATTTCATCCAGATTCGTTGGGCCGTTCTGGCGTGATTGAGTAACAAACAAACATCCATCCATCCATCCATCCATACTTTCGCATTTATAATATTAGTTAGATTGCTAGGAAGCTACTACTATTACTACTACTACTGTTTTATTATGGATCCCATCACAATAAAAGACGCAATGATCCTTATACGGCTCTTATAGTAATGATAATAAATTACAACAATAGGGTAATAGAGGGTACTGTGAACTGCTGTGCAATCAAGTTTTGAATTAGGAGAGCGGACAATCTCATTGTTATTTAATACTAGCTGTTGCCCGCGACTTCGTCTGCAAATAATTCGTTTATCGGCTATCCCGGGGGAACTGCGCAATTTTCCGGGATAAAAAATACATAGGTACATAAATAAATCACGTTTTATCCCTAACGGGGTAGACGGGCCCACCATAGGAAAACGTTGACTAAATTATAAACCTAAACCTTCCTCGTGAATCATCTATCTCAACTTCCAGTCATCTCAAGTGTCAGTTGTCTATCATTCCGTCTCTATTTATTACTACGAAACAGACAGAGACGTCATCACGTATAACTGACACTTAACAGGGAGTGATGAAACAGGGCCTAACATAGCAGAACTTTGATGGCTACTAAACGCTAATAACATGGCGTAGCTTTTTACGACCGGATACCTTAGTGGTTAGTGGCCCTACGGTACTATAGGTTCCGGGATCGAGTCCCGTTAGTGGCCGTTACGACGAATATAAATGTCAGCGGTGTTCCCAACTGATTATGACATCGGCGCCTTCAAAAGAAGAGTATTTTCCCTTAAAACTCAACACACCCGAGATTGCTGCTTACGGGTGGCGGTGATCGCTTATCTGGTGGCCCGCTTACTCGTTTTCCTCCCACTACATTAATCCAGTATAACATTTTTTTTTTCTGTATAACACGGAAATCCAATTGAGAAAAAGTAATTTGACTTTTGAGAATAGGATACGCAAAATTAACCAAGATGTTATAAGACCAAGAAGTCTAAATACTTTCTACGCGTAGGTTTTCAGCAGCTAGAACCTGCAACTGCTCACCCACACACAACACAACCGTAAACACACCCGTAAACTGGGATGACTTTGATTTACGGTATTACTTTAAAATGTAGTTATGTATGTATGTATAACTCTTTATTGCCACAATCTCTTTATCGAGTTATAATGTCAAAATTGGCGTGCATTAGAGGAGGCCTATGTCCTGCAGTGGACTTAAAAGGGCTGAAAAAAAGAAGAAGAAGAATGTCAAAATCATTAATTATTATTTGCGTTTACTGCTTCCAATCGATTTCTTCATTTGATCGCCTTTGCGTCTACATGTCAAACGTTCACAATATCGATTTTATAGCAATTTTAAAACGATCTAAGTAGCCCCAAGATTATCAACGTCACCCCGGTTAACACTATCAGATAAAGTTTAATATCTAATCATTAGTGGCGTAACGAAGCAGTTTGCACTTCAAACAAGATTTATGATCCAATGCATATCACAATTCGTGGTACAACACATAATTAAGAACCATTAGACGATCCAGTGCAATCCATCATGGCTACGGCATTGAGATGGACATAAATATTAAATACACCGAGACGAATTGGTTTGCGAAAGCACGATTAAGACATTCTTCGTCAAACACCAGACAAGGTCGGGTGCCGTGAAAAATTGGAAAACACTTTCGAAGCAAGCTTCAAGTACAGTATTAGGCGCAGCATTCGGAGGCTTCCCACTAGGTGGACCGATGAAATCGAGAGAGTTGGTTACAACCGGTGGAGGTGTATGGCAAACTGTCGGGCATTGTGAGTTACAGTGGACGTCTTCAGGTCAAGATTTGGATCCATCATCATAGTTATGTTGGCATAAAACGTGTCATCCTAAAATCTAGATAATACCTTAACCGGACGACATCGATTGACGCATTCCTCAAAATTGGACGAGTACTTTCAAACGTCTATACATAGAACGTAAAAAACACAACACAACCCTTCCTTTAGACTTCTCTCTTTTGATTCAGGTAAGACAGAATACAAAGCAGTAGTTACAGAAAGCTGTACTAGGCTTTCAAATGCAATAAAGTATAAACAATAACACTTAGTGAAAACAACCTTGTTAAATAGTATAGTAATGAAGTGGCCAATGTTTTCACCCGATCCGCATATCAAATAGCAGTTAATGTACGATATACTGTGTTTTTTGTGAATAAGAGCATTAAAATAATCGCTTACGCATTCCGCAAGAGTAGGTACAAAGTGTAAGGCTCTGTCTGTAGCCTAGCGGAGAGTACTTGCTTCATAGGTACGAATATTTAGATTCGTGCCTTTCCTTGGACAGTATTACAGACTCCTTGCGCCGCTCTCCTACATTTGTTTATTTTTTTAATATTGACAGAGTGTCACCTAATCAACAAACTTGATGTCAATAAAGTGCTGTCAAAGAAATACATTTTGATATAATACTTAAATAAAATCCCGTGCCCGCGTAGCGGACAGACAGTATACAAAGAGCATGATGGAGTTAATCAATTTTATGACCAGAATCTTTGATTTTTGGTTAACTATGAGGCATAGTCCTTTTCGCCTGAAGGCCTGGAAACCAGCGCCACAGCGAAGCACGACCGATTTTCTAATACATTGAGTGTTTTGTCACTACACTGATATGCCATGAGCATTTAGATCGTGTAATGAACGGGCAACACGTTGGCCGTGTCGCTAAGTCTTGAGTATCGTGGTCAAGCTGAAAATTCTTACGCGTTTGTAATAAAATAAATATCTTGGGACAACTGACACCAATTGACCTAGTCCCAAACTACGCAAAGCTTGCAATGTGGGTACTAAAGTACTAAACAACGGATAAACATACTTAAACATAAATACATACTTGAATGTACATTAAACATCAAAGACTGGGGATTGAACCCGAGACCTCAAGCGTCATAGTAAGTTTCTCTTAACCACTAGGCCAACCGGTCGTTCGGTCTTTAGCCATAGCCTGATGTGGCGGCACCAGCAACAATGTATTACGCTAAGCAGACAAGCTCTGCGTAAAACACGCCAGCTTAGCCGTGTACAGTGAGTGCCTTGCAAATTGGATTAATTAACTTTTTTTATAAACAAAAGGCAGGTGCAACGCGTGCGCACAACTGGGATTTCAAATAATTAAAAAAAAGTTGCAAAGCGTCGCTACTTTGAAAACAATCTCGTATCGCTAATCTTACGAAGTGAACTTTATTTACTGTTTTCAAGGTTCAGTTTTGTTTGAATATTCATTTAAGATACGAGATTTTTTCAAAGTAGTGACGAAAGGTTTCTTTGGATAAATATCTGATGAAAATTGTTCTACATCTGACCTATCTATGACATACCAGGGAAGTCAAGGGTATTTAAGGCACTCTTTGGGGGTACGCCTATGTTCAGCAGTGGACGTTTTCTGACAGATGATGATGGTGGGTCGTATCATTGTATGATTAAAAAAAATACAACCGAATTTGAGAACCTCCTCCTTTTTTTTGAAGTCGGTTAAAAAGGTACAACACTGCTACAGAGCAGAGTCTAAACAAAGATCTAGCAGCAACGCGTCGCAAGTTGCGCCTGCGCCCCCGCAAACGTATAATACCGACGTTAACTACCTCGGAAAGTGCGCTAAGTGCCTCTAATGCAATACCAAGTCAATAAATAAGAGAACAATCGATACTTAATTGATTATTTATAAACTAGTCCCCGCCCGCAGTTTAGTCTGCTATTACAATTTTATCATTGTAAACTTATCGGAATATCCTACTTATTCCGTTCTTACTTCCTACTAATATTATAAATGCGAAAGTTTGTGATGATGTAAGTGTGTATGTTTGTTCCTTCTTCACGCTGAAACGACTGGACGGATTTGGATAAAATTTGGAACAGAGATAGCTGTTGGCTTATTGTCTAACTCGCTTGCAATCGCCATCGTGTTCATTTTGACAGTTCATGTATGATTGTGACAGCTAGCTGATTCCGATGCCAATTGTCAGCCCATACATGAACTGTCAAAATGAGCACGATGGCGCTTGCGAGCGAGTTAGACAAAAAGCCTAGCATAGGCTACTTTTTATATCGGGAAATAGCATAGTTCCCGCGGGATAAATAAATAAATTATTCGCAGACGAAGTCGCAGGCTGTTGTCTAGCTAAGTAGATGACAAATCAAATACATACGAACATAAATCACGTATTTATCCCTTACGGGGTAGACAGAGCCTAAGGTAGCAAGCAGGCCGCGTTTAGCGTGATTGTGGGCGTATAGGTAGAAACGAGAATTAAGTGACATTCATCAAGATCAAAGATTTTAGACTAAACAAAATGATTCTGTCTATACCAACATACGTTACAAAATCGATACACATATCGATCATGAATCAACATTGATCACTGGATGCGCGGGCGCCGCGGAAGCCAGCATTACGCCCACTGGCGGCGGCTTTGAGAAACTATTATTAGTTCGTACTTAGGCTATACTTAGGCGATGCTAACGAGCATTGAAGTATCAATTAGGAACTTCCACCTTACAGTACAGTTTCCCACGGGAATATACTATTTACTTGAAGATACAATGTAGCCGTGCTAGCCCTGTGGTGTGACCTACGGCCTCCCAAGCGGCACGGCTAGCACAAGCTCGCGTGAGGTAGACTAAGGGCCTGTTCCACCATTTTCTGTTAAGTTCCAGTTATCTTAAGTGTCAGTTATCTATGTTGACGTCTCTGTCTGTTTCGTAGTAATAAATAGAGAGGGAAACATAGATAACTGACAGTTATGATAGCTAACTGGAACTTAAGTGTGGTGGAACAGGCCTTAAGGGTCACAGGTTTCCCTCATTTGATTTGACCCAAAAACGCGCGGAAACGTTTGATTGATGGTTATAGTTATTGTTAAATTAACAACGCACCGCTAATTACAGAGAGTTAGTTCGCGTGAAAACAATGGGGTTTTGAGTTACAAGCGGGGCAGTGTGCCGCGCCAAGTATAACATTAATAATAAGTTTCTCATGTTAATGGCTGCCCTTAAAAGGTTGTGCGTAGTGTGAACTAGGGAGAAGGCATTTCAAATTAACAATTTATAAGAGACGGGAATGTTCAAGCGTTTTTTATCCTACTAATCCTACTAATATTATAAATGCGAAAGTTTGTGAGTGACGATGTGAGTGAGTGTGTATGTTTGTTCCTTCTTCACGCTAAAACGATATAAACTGGTTTTTCCTTCATGTATCTATCTATACTATAATTGATTGAAGCTTCCTACCAACGGCTTTTTATTGCCACAATAAAAAACCAACCACAATAAGTCATCAGCCGCGTAGAATGCGAAGAAAGCCGTCCCAAGGTCGGCCCACATAGTCATCACCGACTAGCACTCGAACAATACGCATGCGCAAACTCCCACGGTCGACGTTTACTCCAAAAACCACTATGTCCACAATAACCCAGATTCACAAGTCGAGTGACGTTACAATGGTAGCAGAGTCACTGTCGAGGCAGTTGATTGGACCTTTTTAGACCAACCTATTTTAAAGACAAGGGTTTTGATAACTGGCAACTTTCTCTTAGAGAAGTGACGTGCAGTTTTGTTGATGTATCTATAGTTGTAATTGTAATGCCTGACCAGAAATATAAAAACCTTCGCCACATTGCGGAAAATTTCGGAATATATTTTTTTAGTTTTATCATATACATATTTACAAAAAACAAATTAAACTAGGATTAAATTAAAAACTAAACTTAAACTAACTATAAAAAGTTATGTTATAAAAAGAACACCCCGTCCAGCCCTGCTGGCTGTGGCAGGGTTCCCAGGACGCTAGCGGCATTACCCCTTTGGACCGTAAGTGCTATATTATATTATGTGTTACCATATCAAAGATCACAGTGGCGACATCATTGCAGGGTTTCTATATTTTCTGGTCAGGAAGTCGTAGGCATCTGTTTTTTTTTTTTTAAGAAAACATAAGTGTTGTGTAGGCTGTATGTATGATTTCAGGGGGTGATTTACAACACCTCTAAGCAAGGACATAATTGTCCTCCATCCCTTACACAAATTTATCCAAGCTGAATGGGCGAAAGTCTAAGGGCTTGTCTCACCACTCCGTAACTGTCAGTTATCTATGATTCCATCTCTATTTATTACTACGAAACAGACAGAGACGACATCATCTATCTATGACAGGCCCTAAGAAATAATGTTATAGGGGATGCGGCTAGCAACCCATTATTATCTTGATTCCCCTTACCTATATACGCCCATAATCATGCTAAACGTGGCCTTTAGGTCTTTTTACCATAGGCTCTTGTCTACTTCGTAGGGGATAAAGACGTGATTTATGTATACATATCATCATCATCATCAGCCTATATTCGTCCACTGCTGGACATAGGCCTCTCCCATGGCACGCCACTGAGCACGATCCTCGGCCACTCTCATCCAGCTCTTGCCAGCCGCCTTGCGAAGATCCTCGCTCCACCGAGTTTGAGGACGTCCTACGCTACGTTTGCCGATCCGTGGTCTCCACTCAAGAACTCGTCTACCCCAACGGTTATCGGTTCTTCGGGTTAGATGACCGGCCCATTGCCACTTCAGCGTGCTAATGCGATGGGCTATGTCGATAACTTTGGTTCTCTGTCGGATCACTTCGTTACGAATTCGATCTTTTAGAGAAACTCCGAGCATAGCCCTTTCCATAGCACGCTGAGCAACTTTAAATTTGTGGACCAGCCCTACAGTGAGTGTCCATGTATACATATATGTATGTTAAATTTGACACATTGTGCCGCGTAAGGGACCCTAAAGAACATATGCGATACACAATTAATACCACATTGAAATCGATACCCTATCAACATCAAATGCAAGTAGACATTTTTTGCATAGCTATATAAATAGTTCACTGTTGACACAAGCCGCGCGCGCACAATGGCAGCCTGCCTCCTTCCGCGCCCGCGCAGACCTACCAACGAACAATCATTCGCAATAACAATCGCCACCCAATAACCTACCAAATAAGGTCCATAATGATGCGATAACCAAAGCCGAGATAAGCCCCTCTGTAACGCTATTCACAATTTCAATACAAACATGTGTTTTTCTTTTGTCCTGGAGTAGGACATTAGTCACGTTGTAGGTTTTAACGATATTGAATTTGATTATGATATTATAGAATAATTATTTGAACTTTAGTAGTTTTATAATAAGTGTTAAAGCTTGACTTCCGAGTAAAAGAATCCGAATTCCAAGTGAAAGAGGTGTCAGGATCGCAAGTGGAACCAAGTAGTCCCTGCCTACCCATGTGGGTAAGATGCGTGACGGTATGTATGTATGTATATTCCGTTTAAAGTACGAAACCAATTCCTGCAAAAAACAGAATAGCGACTGAGTTTTGTGGTAGCTCGCGCTACTAACAAATTCATGTTCGCAATTCTCTAGAATTCTAGAGCATGTTTAGTTTTTCGACGTATGCGCCGACCAAGATCGTATCGAGGCTCGAGGTCGCGCTATCCGATGCAGTGTGGAATAGAAAGCAGGTCCTTTGCATACCGCCACATGCATATACTGGATCACGGAGATCTAACTACAACATACATATAGGCGCGAAACAGACAACTACAGATGAAACTATCAAATTAGTATATTATCCTTTCCCATCGTGAACACACGGTTACTTCCGAATGATGCCGACGTGTCTATGTGTCTGACTGAAGCATGACAAATGCGATACAAATACGAACATTTCCGATATAATGCGATGAGAAATTTTGCACGACATATGCACTTATTTGAAGAATCTATCGACATAGTTGAGGAAATTATGAACTTTTTAGACTTGCAGTTAAAACTTAACTAGCTGTTGCCAGCGACTTCGTCTGCAAAGAATTCGTTAATCGCTATCCCGCGGGAACTACGCAATTTTCCGGGATAAAAAGTAGCCTATGTGCTATTCCAGACTTTTTTCTATCTATGTGCCGAATTTCATCCAGATCCGTTGGGCCGTTCTGTCGTGATTGAGTAACAAACAAACATCCATCCATCCATCCATACTTTCGCATTTATAATATTAGTTAGATCATCGTCTGTAGGTATGAGAAATGTTATACTAACCGTATTTTTTTAATTCACCACTTGCCAGTTAAGCTTCAACTACTTTTTTTTTAAAGTAGACAATTTAATTTCCCACTGTTGGGCAAAGGCTTTCCGTTTCTCTTCCCACCCGTTCGTATCTTTTGTAAGGCCAGTCTGACTCAAAAAGCTCCAAATCATCCCGCGCGGAGTCCCTCTTTTGCCCGAATTTCAAATGCCATAATGTAATGTTTGCCATAATGATCATTTGCCATAATCCTTGTTTTCTCTGAAACCGTAATTTTTTCAGGAGCATTGTAATGGCAATCATGTAGAACTCTATAGGTTAGGTTAGGTTTGTTTTATAACAATCCTGAATAATTAACAAATAAAGAGAAAAAAGAGTTATGGCAAATGATCATTATGGCAAACAATACATTTATGGCATATGAAATTCGGGCAAACGATAGAGACCCCATCCCGCGACCTCCTGTCTTTTAAACATAAAATAGCTGTGACGATTTTTAACGTTTCAAAATATTACAAACATTTCCACTTCTTGTTTAATTCTCAGAATGTACATAAACATTTCCAGACACATCCGGCAATCACTCTTGCCTGGCTGGCCCAACAGAATCGCATGCAAACTTTCACCGATACTTGTAGATTCCACGGCACAGGAGTTCTTTGTGGTCGTGAGGTCAGCTGATACGAGATCAGCCCCCCTCTCCCCCTACTGGCCCCCCTAAAGGTTATCGGGAGAAAGTACCAGCACGACTTAAAATGGAGCCCTAAGCAAAACTCAGTGGCCCAGAATTTTGTCTAGTTTAAGAACGTTTAAAACACAAATACGGTACATGAATGGTAATTTTGCGTTCGAACAAACAATAAAATGGAACAAACCAGGGGGCTATACCAAAATTCGAAATTCAAATCACACCATTCCTCTCATTATCCTATTAATGACTACACACTGGCGACAATTGTCGGTGATCAATTGTGGTGATTGTCGCCTTTGTACTTACTATTTTCTGTGTACTTCTGTATTTTTAAATTTTTATGTGGAATAAAGAGTTTATAATAATACAATACAAGAATAGATTCTCGTCGAGTTTGTAATGTAAACAGAATTGTCACTTGTCGCCGACAATTGTCGCATGGTGAAATAGGGGCGCGCTGGCATAGACGATGGACGTTCAGTCGTTCACAAGCTTCAAGTTTAGATACACGACGACATAAAGGCAGACGATGCTTTCAAGTACCTAGAGATATCGTATTTAAATTTGAATTGTAAACGGAGAAAACGCAAATGGAGATGGGTGTAATAAAAGTTAATAAAACATGAATGTGCTCATAGAATTGAGCATTACTTTTAATGAGCTACATGAGCATTTTAGCGAATGTCAGATAACAGGTACAAATATAGGAATGTTTCATGAACATTTATTAAAACGGGCGAAAAGTGGACGCTCAATGTTTTGCTCGTTAGGATTCTCAAGTCTATCGGCACCTTTACTTACACGTCGTCCAAATGACAGTTCAATGTCATAACAACCAGCAGGCTTATTGTCTAACTCGCTCGCAATCGCCATCGTGTTCATTTTGATAGTTCATCTATGGGCTGACAATTGGTATCGGAATCAGCTAGCTGTCACATTTATACAATAACTGTCATTGCAATCCGATGCCGAGTGTCAAAATAGTGAAAAATGAAAAAATGAAAATGTTTTTATTCCAAAAAGAAATTACAGAACTATACAACTAAGGGCCCTGTGCTAGGATACCCTGTGTTACAGAATTATACCCCAGTTACACAATTATACCCCAGGCCCCTATTTAACCATCTCGACAAAAGTCGGTGACAACTTGACAAGTGACAATTATGTTTACATTAGAAACTCGACAAGAATCTATACCGATTAGCTTTATACTTCACTGGTAAAAGAGGGCCAGAAGAATATGAACGAAGGAACACTCAGGTTTGAGTGCGTAGGTCTCGCGCGATGAGGTCGTCAAATTACCGCAGACGTCTAATTAATGTTATCACACCTAATGGAAATCTCGTGAGATACATCATCCGCTAATTGTGGAGCCGACGCATCAAGATTACGCTGACACGGCCATAGATCTAAGTGATAACGAGATATCGGTTACGGATTGACGTTGTAGAGCGGAAAAGTGCGCTGAGTAGCCTCTATGCCACATAGTTTTATAAAGATTGGAATATAAAACCAGTCCAAAAGTATTTTAAGAATTTGTTTTATAAGTTTGAAACAAGCTAAGGAAATAACTGTGTGAGTTAACAAGAGACAGGAGAAGCAAATAGTATTTGAAAATCGACATAAATGGAAGAAGCAGAAGTGACTGACTATTTCATTCATATTATTTTGCACTTAGGTATTTGTATGATATCATCAGGTTGACGCTCGTGCATCATATCACGAGACTAGATACTTAAAGGTTACATATTATGACAACACAATATCACAGTTCGTTTCAATACTCTTGTTTACATGTTACTTAAATAATGAAATCAGGACACCAAAAGTCAGGGGCAAAATCGCTTTTGTTGCTTCTTCTCTTTTAGGGCACGCATACGCGACCTGAATCTAATCAGTTCAAGACCGTTCTCAGCAATCTTAGCCTCCTATTCAAGACAATCATTTTGGTATGCAACGCAGAAGACCTAAGCAAATTACCTTCCTGCATGTTGACAATCGCGAGCCTGCGCCACACCGCACGCATTAGGCTTTTGTCGGCAGACACAACGCTAACTGTACATGGAGACAGTCGCAATAAAACGACGTATGTGGTAAACACTACGCATGGACTCACGCTCTTTTAGTGTTCTGGTGACACTTGGTATTCCGCCCACCGCTCATCAGAGACGGCTCGTAAATTAAAGCTTATCTCAAGAATAACGGGCGACGAAACCGGATTACATAAACATCGTCTATTAGCGGCCGATTCCCGGCCACGACCTGCCCCAATACGGGTCACTGCCAACTACGTAGAACTTTACGATAATCGCAAAAACATTGGCAAAACTTCAAGATGCTGCGTCTGTAGTAAGTCTGACAAAAGATGACCATTGTGCTGATGATTCCCGCTGAGCTCACTCTGATCCCCGCGTGCTATTCGCGTTGTTACTCCTGCAGCGGAAAGTTTAATTTTCTTTTTCCAGAGCCATATTCTGGACGCTGTACGCGTGATACAAATTTAGAACAACGGAAACAGTAGCAGACCGGCGCTGGCGGCGTTTTGTTGCGTTTCTCGCTTCATTTTATTTCTCGGCCTTCGCATGAATGGGATGCCGGGCGCACGCGGGACGGTCAACGCTCCGAGCGATAATAAAGGATTTATCGCTCATTTGGCGAGCAGGATCCCGCCGTATACATACATAAATCAGGTCTTTATGCCTTACGGGGTAGCAGAGCCTAAGGTAAAGCAAACGTAAGGCAAACGTTTAGCATGATTATAGGCATAGAGGTGAAAAGGGAAATCAAAATAGTGATGGCTTGCCAGCATCGCCCATAACACGATTCCTAAGATTTTCTCCCATTCCCTCGATGGACTTTTACCGCGCGGGAAGAGAAGCAACTGGTACATTCTATGTTTTTTCTTTACTCCCAGACCAGCATGGAAGAACCCCGTGGTCTGATATAATAAACAATTTCGGTTCGTCGAACGCGACCCAGAATAAACGTGGCCGAATAAGGAAAGTGAAATCGACAAATCCCCAGCACGTGTCGCCGCGGCGTAACCCGAGCGCCAGGAATGCGCCCGCGCCGCCCGGGAAGCCGTGCGAAGGCTCCGGCTCAACACTCAAACACCCTGTCCTTACATTTACGTGTATCACTACATAGTATAAAACAAAGTCGCTTTTTCTGTCCCTATGTCCTTATGTCCCGATGTCCCTATGTCCCTATGTCCCTTTGTATGCTTAAATCTTTAAAACTACGCAACGGATTTTGATGCGGTTTTTTTTAATGGATAGAGTGAATCAAGAGGAAGGTTTATAGGTATAATACATGCATAATATACCGTGCGAAGCCGGGGCGGGTCGCTAGTATATAAAAAAAGGGAGCTACGTGACGAAAGATCGTTAGAGCTGGATTGAATTTTGCACGTCTATGACTCTTTTATCACTTGTTATCCTACTAATATGAAAAATAGCACAGTTCCCGCCGGTTAGCGATAAACATAAGATCGTAGCGGCGGCATAGAGTCGCAACGTAAACAATTTCTGCAAATGAATTGCTTATTCTACGCGGACGAAGTCGCGGGCAGAAGCTCGTAGTTGATATTACTTTATTTAGTAGATGCCAACCAGACATTAACCCCCTAATTCATAAACACTCTGTAGGCTTCTGCGAACTTAGCAATCGTTTGTCCTTATCTGTCACTTTGACATTTACCTTTCACAGACAAGGACAAACGATTGTTAAGGCGCTGTCAACAGCAAATGACCTGGAGCAGCGCCACTCTTCACACATACGGTTCACGTGCCTGTTAGTGAAAGAGAAGAAACTATTCCGGCAGCTTGGCGCGCGTCTAAAATCTTGCAAATAAGACACAAATCATAAGAAATAAACAAAAGTATGGATTATTTGTGAAATATGACTCGTTAGACGTTTAGGTATGAATATGTTGACTTTATTTTTTTAATTGCAGACCCATACGTCGAAAAAATAAAGACATAGAACCGTTTAATGATGATTTTAAGACCAATCTTTGCAATTATTTTCTATCGAGCCGATTTTCTTCAATTATGTATCGAGCCCGTCTAGCGTGTTTGAAATATGTTGAAAATTAACATTTATTTTTTTTTGTATTTTTTTTGTGTGCTGTTTTTCTTAAAAGAGTGTTTAAATAACATCAATTTCAACAAAATTAGGTATTGTCAGCCTCTTAAGTTAGCAGAACAGAAGCCTATAGAGCGTTTATTATGAATAAGGGGGTTGGGCGTTTCGCGTATTATATATCTTAACCCCGTCTAAACCTCAATCACCATAGTGTCTTCTTTGTCACTCGCAGGGGTCTCTGAGATCCGGAACTATACTCGCGTGCAAGACTTTGTTTACACTCAGATTGTCGACCTCGACTGACTCACGTGCGATGTGGGTGTAACGCAGACCAGTCAATTAGACTCCGAATTAAAAAAAAAACTGGAAGTCCTCATAAGGCTAGCAGAACACTGGCTAACTGCCTCTAATCGCTTGTAACTAATCGGCGATTATTTTTTGTGTTATTTTATTGATGGCCAGCAAAAACGCTTCCTAGCAAGATATCTAAAGAAAGATGGCTGCGAGATTTTAGTTGAACTTTCTAGACGGCAAAGCAAAGCTTCTAAAAAAAACTAGTCTAAAACTTAATACCTTTAGGGTGCGACCACACCGCCGCTTAAAAAACGGTGACGTTACGGAATCGCAACAAAATGTATGAAGAAACGGTGAGAAAACGTGACGGATACGACACGTCACTGCGTATACGCGGCGGTTTGGTCGGACCCTTATTGATAAAGATAAACTTACTAATTTTTACCCAACCAAACGTTGTATAGTCTGTAAGCTC
Source organism: Pandemis heparana (assembly GCA_963854515.1). Classification (NCBI taxonomy): domain Eukaryota; kingdom Metazoa; phylum Arthropoda; class Insecta; order Lepidoptera; family Tortricidae; genus Pandemis; species Pandemis heparana. The sequence goes on along the minus strand of OY978009.1, from coordinate 1,042,933 downwards.
TTAAAACGACATTAGTGTTTCCGATACCATCGGCCGATTCAACTATCAAACCCGTAGGAGTGAGTGAGACAGTAAGACAAACCCGAATGACATTATAAGAACTCACGGACTGTACTTTAATCTCCTGACTAATAAACCACGTGTCGATATATTTAACGTATTCACTGCCACCGACGCATATATGCGTTTTCGTGACTGTCGCTCGGTGCCGCTGTCATAATTATACAAGCAATTGAACGCACACGTGCGTCAGTGGCACCTGAAGAAGTCTCGGGTTTGGCAGCTGGCAGCGAATGCGTTCACGTTTCACATTAACAATATCTTTTATTTGCACACTTATCGTAAACGTCCATTGCGTAAAGGTAAACAATCCACGCTAAAGCCCGATTTAACACGCGACAATACGCCAACTTGAAATACGCCCTTTTACTCAACACTAGCATTGAAAGGGTAATAATTAGTACAGATAAAATCGCGGGCAACACTGGCCAGCATTAGAATAAAATCTTACACTTAACGACCCATTCTAATAAGTTCTTATGCTCCCGGTAACCAATAAATACGTTATTTTAACGACTGCGGCAACACTAATTGCAGAAATCATTGAAAAGGATTATGTTTCTTTGTCCAAAGTTCTGAATTTATTACGTTTTCTCTCAAAATAAATGTTAATTATTGACTATAAAATTACAAGCATCTGAGCGTATTCGTGCTAGGAGCAAATGAAGTAACCTAGAAATTTTGTTCAAATAAAAAGGACGTAATCGCAAAAGCATCAAAATTAATCTCGCGTATTTTTTGTCGTGGACTTAGACAACTCTTTTCTGAAGTCTCATATAAAACATGTTTAGCTCTCAGATATGTACGAACTATATATGGGCTAGATATTTTGTTCTATTTAGATAAACTAATAGCGTGTAACATATAAAGAATTGATTTATCTGGTTACGTTTTAAATAAGTAATGCATTTGAATGTCAGTCCTTGTTTGGGCGATTTTATGTTCGGTCGGAACCGTAGATTAGATGTAGGAAATCACTTTTAACGCTCCAAAACAGTGGTGGGCAAACTTTTTTCATGGCGGGCCAGAAAATCACAGATATTTCAAAGAAGGGCCAAAATTATACTAATATGCAATTTTTTTGACACATGACGCATGAACTACGTGGCTAGTCTAGCTGGCTCCTTTGCCTTCGCATCTATTATTCTATTTTATACAGCAGCACCGTCTAAATATCGTCATCCTGTGCCATAACACTCCAATTCGAACGACAACTTAATAAAATACCGATTAAGATTATTTTTATCACATTTAAGTACGATAAAAGTCTAAAAGGGAAGTTAACTCTTCATACAAAATTGTTGCCATAGCACACGGCGGCCACGACGTACAAAATCCGCGTTCTGAAATGAACACAGGCACGACGTCGTCTGTACACGCGTCAACGTGTGCGTAAGATACACAGGGCTGTCTATCGCAAAAACCTAGTACTATAAGTACTACCAATGACATAAATATACTAAAGATATGGATATGGCTTAGATGTGTGCAAATAAATGTACTTAATCGTTATCTATTTATTTAAACTTACTTAAAATGTGTCTGTCTGTGTATTTAAGCATTATTATTTTCAATTACAATAGATGTACGACAACAAACTTAAGCGAATGATTCTGTAGTTATTTCATGTATTAATCGCGATAATTTCAGAAAGCATTAATTTTCTAATGTTTTATAAAATGAAGTAGGTAGGGTAGGTTCCCGAACTTGTAACGTGCGGCCGACATACATCGCGTTGCGAGCCCTACTAGTTGCCAGCAGCTTTCCGGCAGACTGCGCTTGAGGGGTGGGGTAACTCGAATCGGTGCGGGGCGGAGCGTGGCCATTCTTTACGTTAGTACTATTATATATTCTGTGGCCATAGTCAAAAAATATTCTCCGTCAAATAAAGAATTACGTAATGTAATCTTGCTTAAGTATGAGGTGGAAACAATATTCACAATACCCAGTAATTTGTAATCATACCAAACAAAGTGATCGCATAAATAAAGTTTTTGCAGAGGTTCAGAATAAATATAAGGATTATATGACTAACCATTCCGGTGACGACCTTTACGCAGTCACTTCAATCTAATGACTGTTTCAATAAAATCACTCGAGAGCTCCAAACGTTTACCTGCAGCAAAAAAGATAAAAATTAGTACATTGTATGCTAAAAACGTTGAAAAAGCCGTGTTAGCTCAGAATAACGAAGGTCTATTAGGTGGCCGATAAATCAAAAGCAGCGTGGGAAGTATTAAAAGAAGTCTGCGATCGAATTAACCGTGGGTTCCGTATTGTGTCATAAAAGCAGTAAAGAAATAGCCTGTGCATTTAAAAAAAAAGCTATTTGAATACTGAACGTGAACTGAAAAGATGTAGACACGATTTTGTCTACGCCACCTCGAAATCGTGTCGATATTTATGAGTGAAGTCCTAACAAAATAGCTTTTCTATTGTATGGTAACTTGGTCAGAAACAAAAGTGAAGATTTAAGGTACTTTAGCTTTTTTTGTGAAAGAAAATAAAATGTTTGAATAAGTATATTTATTGCAACCTTGTTTACAATTTGTGTCAGTGTTGCAAGTTTATCGTTTACATGCTTTCCATTCTAATTAAAAGGGTACACAAATAGATCCAAAGAGGGTTCTATTACTTAATATGGTAACCCTAAATGGCAATGTTTTCGATGTCCAGTGTTGCCCACCTCCGCGGTTCTGTTTGCGCTCCAACGATGCAGTAATGGATTGTAAAAATAGTTGCCAGCGTCGTTAATACGTGTCGCAATGGCAACACTGAGGCGTGGGCAGCGGTCACTACACCGCGCCCACACCTCACCATCGATATTTTGATAACTTTTTAAGGCGCTAGAACTGGCTGGCAAGAACGTGGACAGTTAAAAAATTATCGCGGAAATGGAATTCGAAATATGAATTATGGCAGTTGTTCCTTTGTTTAAAATGTCAGCGGTGATTAACATTTTTCATTTGTTATTAAATGTACGTCCAATAAATTATATTTTTAATTAAAAAGCACGCAGCTTGCGTGCGAGTGTGTCCATGTAATGATAAAGGTAAAAACATCATCGATAATTATAAAAAACACAAGATTACCCTTGGCACTAAATGCGCAATGATTTTCTCGTTAGCACCCGATAGAACGTGGGCAAGTTTCGTCATCGTGATGACGAAAGATAATCATGGCGATTGTGACATGCGATGTTTACAGAAATTACTATAATGACAGCCCTGTAATTGGGATCGGCTGTCAACGGTGGCTGTCGGTCATTTGAAGCGAGCAAAGATCGCTTTGGCCGAATTCAAATATCAATTTAATGATTCGTTTTGATTTGTAAAGTCAACGACGATGTTAACATGGACATGGCATATAATAATTTCTGTTATGAACTTATAAAAGCACACTTTGAGAACTTAGTGAAGCAAATTTATCGGAAATGGCAAAAAAACAATTCAAAGTAACTCTAACTAAAAGGCAAAAATATTCAAGGTAATAAGCAATAGTAAATTTATCAACAAGGGAAGAAAATCACTCATTAGGCATAAACAATAAAGGCTTATAATATGTATTGTAGTAAATAAGTATAGGTATATTCATTCAGCTAGCTTCGTAGTCCATAACGACTATTCCAAACGTCAGGTCACATCAAATATTCATTAATATTATCCAACAGAACTGTACATATTAAAAAATATTAAACATCCACAACGCCTACACCGAAAACTAAAGGTCAATACTTGCATTGATTATTCCATGTTATTCGCTACAGCGTGTAATTATTGACGTTTACGAAACACGATGCAAATATGTTTAAAACATTGATATTTCTCACAATAAAAACGATATAATCATCGACATAATCATTAATTAATGTATAATCATTTATGCACTCGAAATATCATAGACTAGCTGCTGTCCGCGACTATGACACTCACAAATAACGTGGCTTTCTATTGGTTAATTAAAGAATTTTCAAAATCAGTTCAGTAGATGCAGAGATTACCCTCTACAACCTCGCTAACTCACAAATATAATACTAGTATAAATAGTATACTATTATCACTACATTGTATAGAACAAAGTCGCTTTCTCTGTCCCTAGGTCCCTATGTATGCTTAAATGTTTAAAACTACGCAACGGATTTTGATGCGGTTTTTTTTAATAGATAGAGTGAATCAAGAGGAAGTTTTATATGTATAATACATGCATAATATACCGTGCGAAGCCGGGGCGGGTCGCTAGTATATCATAATTGATAGATATCATAATTGTCACGCGACTCGCTTGTCAGCACATAAAATTCTGCGATAGATACAATCTAGAAACGACGAGTTTAATACGAGCTTTCTTGCTGATTCTACTTCTTGTTGTTTACTTATCTTATAGGTAAGTTGGCATTGTCATCTCTCTTATAAGTGTACCAAATTTCATGTTAATCTGACGACTACAAGTGAGTGAAATTTAATTAGCAAACTAGGACCAAAATACTTAAAAGTACATACATAGCAAGTAAATAAAAGCCTGCGAAAAAATCACACGAATTACACAACAAAAGAAGCCTGTTTTTCGATGCTTTGTCCGCGAAAATAATTTTACTCGGGATCTTTAAAAGTGACTTCAAAAATTTTATAACCGACTGCGCCACGCAAATCAGGATCATGCCATGTGTATACAGGTGTACAGTAATACGCAACTAATGAATATGTAAATTTTTAAATCATGACCACGACATTCCGTCCGCCTTGACTCCACAATAGCTAACATGGAAATCTATGCAAAGGCCGCTTTTTCTAATAGGAAATTGTCACATCTCATAAATATCACTAAGAGTTGTCGAGAGAGCGGTCAATAGCGGCAATCACGCAAATAACAAACTTACATTTACCGTTTTTGAAACCACAACTCGTACGTTCCTCGTTCTGTGTCGGCGTTTGTAGATACAAAGTTAAGTTGGCTCAGTTTGGCGTGGTTATGGTTATTAAAATACGCAGTCGCGACGCTGAGAGGTCGGAGGTGCGCATAAATTGTGCGCAAGCGCAAATGGGCTGGACTTCCTCGCCAACTCGGGATTTTCTGGAAACCCCGAGGATGTTTACACTAAGATTGGATGTCGGAAACGGTGAATAGCTGCCGCTGCTGCTAAAATGTATTGTCGAATTAAAGCGATCTCTCAGCGATATTACTACCCAGAAACATTGTAAATTAAGAGGCTGACAACACCTAAATTTTTGAAATTGATGTTATTTAAGCACTTTTTTAAGAAAAACTACACAAAAAAAAATACAAAAATATATAATGTTAATTTTCATCATATTTCAAACACGCTAGACGGACTCGATACATAATTGAACAAAATCGGCTCGATAGAAAATAATTGCAAAGATTGGTCTTAAGATCATCATTAAACGGTTCTATGTCTTTATTTTTTCGACGTATGGGTCTGCAATTAAAAACATGAAGTCAACATATTCATACCTACACGGCTAACGAGTCATATTTCACAAATAATCCATACTTTTTTTTATTTCTTCTTATTTGTGTCTTATTTGCAAGATTTTAGACGCGCGCCAGCTGCCGGAATAGTTTCTTCTCTTTCACTAACAGGCACGTGAACCGTATGTGTGAAGAGTGGTGCTGCTCAAGGTCATTTGCTATTGACAGCGCCTTAACGGCAAAATTCTTTGAAAAGGAAAGATATATTATACACACAATTCACATCTATACTATATCACTTATGGGCTAGACACAGCCTAAGGTAACAAGACCTAAAGGCCATGTTAACCATGATTGTGGATGTGTATAGGTGGAAAAGGGAATCATAATAGTGATGGGTTGCTAGCCGCATCGCGTATAACACGATTCCTAACATTTTAGCCATGTGCGGGCATAGAAACTACTGGTAGATTATTATTTTTTGGTTTATGTTATTTCATGGCTCCCATACCAGCATGGGTGTAGGTGACCAATAATGACAAGCGATTTTGCCATTGGATAGGTTATTTTATCTCCTAAAACTTTTACTATAGCATAGCAACATACATGCAAATTAATCACATCTTTATGCCTTACGAAGTCGACAGAGCTCTGAACAATAACAAAATCTAAAGGCGTGATTGTGGGCGATGTGGAAAGAGTCAAAATAGTGATGGATTAACCATCCCGTCGGAATCCAACCGTTATACCATGAAAAAGTATTAAAAATGCAACAGACAGACACACTCGCTAAGTATAGCATTAATAATAATTAAGACGTCATAAGTTTTCAGCAAGTTAAACGAGTCGCTGAAATCATGTCTCTATTTTCAATTGGTCTGTAATACCCAATTTCCTTTATTGTCTGGGCCGGTGGGCCCGCCCGTCTAGACGGGAACGTAAACTGGGAAATTCTAGACGGTACAGTTTAAAACTAATAAAGTATCTTTACTCTAAGGCAAACTAAGTGACGGCACTATAAAACACTAACGTGGTGTGAGTAACAATCTATAACATAGGTACTACATACATAAACAAATCACGTCTTTATCCCTTATGGGGTAGACAGAGCATATTATAAATGCGAAAGTTTGTGACGATGTGAGTGAGCGTGTATGTTTGTTCCTTCATCACGCTGAAACGACTGGATTTGAATAAAATTTGGAACGAAGATAGCTGGCAGATAACTAAGTAGGTACCCTAGATTAAAACAATTTAATTCTACGCGGACGACGTCGCGGGCAGAAGCTAGTTCAAAAATCTAACTAATATTATAAATGCGAAAGTATGGATGGATGGATAGATGGATGTTTGTTTGTTACTCAATCACGCCAGAACGGCCCAACGGATCTGGACGAAATTCGGCACATAGATAGAGAAAAGTCTGGAATAGCACATAGGCTACTTTTTATCCCGGAAAATTGCGTAGTTCCCGCGGGATAGCGATAAACGAATTATTTGCAGACGAAGTCGCTGGCAACAGCTAGTATAGCATAAATGTTACTCAAGAACAACGTAGGTAGCATTGTAATGGTGAAAGATTTTTTAAAATTAGTCCAGTAGTACAAACAAGTAAGGGTGCGACCACACCGCCGCTTAAAAAACGGTGACGTTACGGAATCGCAACAAAATGTATGAAGAAACGGTGAGAAAATGTGACGCATACGACACGTCACTGCGAATACGCGGCGGTTTGGTCGCACCCTAAAGGAGACGTTCAAAATAGATTGTTCAAGTTCAAGTTGTATTAATCAGGAATATTCCAGCATATGGTTGGTTTAGTCTTACTGAACACCCCTGTAAATGTTTTTCACGATATTTTAATTATGCCTGCATACCTATGAGTATATCTTATACAATTATAACCTCATGCAGAAACTATACAAGCTCCGTTTACCATGTTAGTTTAACAATAGCAAATTAATTAAAAAAAAAAAAAATATCTTGGGACAATTGACACCAATTGACCTAGTCCCAAACTAAGCAAAGCTTGTGATATGGGCACTAGACAACGGATAAACATACTTATATAGATAAATATAAATACTTAAATACATTATTAAACATCCAAGACTCGAGAACAAACATTCGTATTTTTCATACAAATATCTGCCCAATGTCGCCATCATGCAATAAGGCTGTATTAGGTTATTTCCAGTAAGCGCGGGCGCAGCGGATATGGAAATGGAAGCGCGTCGCCTCCAATTATATTTATTGATGGCAAAATATAGTGCTGTGACACAGCTGACATTTTTTTAACCGACTGCGGAGATTCGTCTAGTTTAACTAAGGTAAGTAAGTAAATGTACAAAACAAAGAAACAAACACATTAAGAAATAGAAATAAGAAACTTTTAACTTTAAAGCAGTGTACAATAAAATTGTGATAACATTTATGATTTTTATGAGTTTCAACACGTACAATATAAATATTAACAACAATTATTATATCTCTACCACTTAACATTTCAGTAGATGAGAGCAGCATTAAACAAGGGACCGACAGAGTGAGTTTAAAATTACTAATTTTGAGCTCATTTAGACCTACTTAATGTACTGATACCTAATTAAAAAAAAAAGACATCTTACGAAAATAAAGATGTGCCACTCCATATAACAAGAACACATAGTTCACAACGAATGCGCGTGAAGACGTTAAAATTACGCAATAAATGTAAGACAGCTAAACAGAGTGAGTTACTCGCAAAAGCCTCTTTCCCACAGGGGTAGGCATAAAAAAAAAAAGTTTACTTATTATATAAAAATATAACAACATAGACTACTTTGTTCCACTTGCTACGATCCTGACGTACCTCTTTCGCGTCATCCACATTCATCAATCTCCTCATACATGCTCGTCGGTTTTAGGTACTCTTGACCAGGCCTTTTTCCAAGACGTCCCCAATGAGGCAAAGAGGCTAAGAGAAATGAAACCATGAAACATAAACCTCAAGCTCATTTAAACGAGATACTAAGATTCGCCCGGCCATGGACCAGTCGGCACAACTCTAAAAAGCAATAAAGCCATAAAGGGCGGGTACCATATAGTACCATTGACACTTAAACTCACACCTCTTAAGGTTCCGATGCGACATGAATCCAAAGTGGACGATCTTAGGACATAATTACTCTGTAATTTATAGCTTAGAAATTAATGATGCGAGTTATCTTGGCGTATTTAGTCATTAAATGGAATCGATTAATTAAATGCAAGGGTAAAGTGGAATATGTTTGTCTGTGTGTGTGTTACGAGCATTTGAAACACTTATGGCAGCATTCCTCTGCAGAATCAAAAGTAAAAACAGTTACTGAACAAACGATCTCAAAAACGGAGTTCTCAATTAGTTTGTATTTTGGGTGGATCAACTTTTTTTGTCACTCGTTGCCCTGTAGGCTTGTTGTCTAACTCGCTCGCAATCGTCAGCGTGTTCATTTTGACAGTTCATGTATGGGCTGACAATTGGCATCGGAATCAGCTAGCTGTCACATTCATACAAGAACTGTCAAAATGAACACGATGGCGATTGCGAGCGAGTTAGACAATAAGCCTACTGGTTACGTTCTCCTCGGTAACTCTTTAACCTTTTCGTCGCCACGTCAAATACAAGAGACGTATCCCTACGTCAGGCTTCTTTGCGATGCCTAAGTTGAACCTAAAACCAATTGAACAAAGGTTGCTTTTGTATTGAAGTAATGGACGTATATACAGGTCGTCGGCGTTGAACCTGGGGTGCAGGCATCGAAAAAGGTTAAAATTTGCCAAACATGTATTTTTGCGGTAGTTTTTTAGCGTGACAGACACTGACAAACTTAAAAAAATTGCATGAATTTTTCTTTACAATACAAACGAACAAGTGGATCACATAATGATTTAGTATAAGCACCATCGCAACACTACAGGATTGGAGATGCGTTGCCTAGAGGACTATTTATCTGCTAACCTTGCGCTGGCACATGTCACTGTTCAAAGTGCAACGCTTGGAATCTTATAGACGGTAAAACAAGGCGCGTCTGTCCCATGCTAGTGAATGGGCCGCCCATTCAAAGCGGGCCATTCACTGGCCCACACGGATCGAATGTCACCGCACTGACGCAGAGAAACTGTTCATTGAACATCGAAAAACAAAGTCCAGTCAAGAGACGGTTGAATGACGATTGTTACGTTGGATAGCTTAATTGAGTAGCTGAATAGGTACTTTCGAATTCTTTAAATTGAATGTTATGAATGCCTGATGGCGGATTTTACAGATAGATGGCGTTACTATAGGCCGACCGCCGGGAGAGGTGCGTAAAAACATAAGCCAAGATTCGGGTAAACAGTCATTATTCATCATACAAGTGCCTAGCGGGATTTGAACCCGAGATCTCTACCTTCACAGCCAGGATAACTGACCACCAGACTATCCGGTCGCCGGAATACAATAATTGTTTTTATATCCCGTGTTCGTGCGAACAATCAGCCGGACCGTGAACAGCGTGAACTCAATTGGAGCCGACCGGGCGTGAGAAAGACAAACAAACAGCGAGTCAGACTTAAGCCAAATAAAAAATATACAAGATTAAAATTACACAAAATCTCTCTCTCGACATGTTTCGGACTAGTCCTACGTCCTTCCTCTTGGAGCGCTCGCCCCGGCGGCAGCGAAACTAACACATTAAGTGTTCGATTCGCTGCCGCAACCCGGGACGCTTGCTTCGCAGGCACGGTTACTACTAACTAAGCCAACCACGTCGTCATGTATGTATATTTCAATAGGTGATAAAAAAAACAAAGGGGTATTCACTTATCCCGTCACATTAACTCCGCTCAAACATGCTGGATTAAATTAAATACACAGTGACGACCGGATGGCCTAGTGGTTAGAGAACCTGACTATGAAGCTTGAGGTCCCGGGTTCGATCCCCGGTCGGGGCAGATATTTGTATGAAAAATACGAATGTTTGTTCTCGAGTCTTGAATGTTTAATGTGTATTTAAGTATGTATTTATCTATATAAGTATGTTTATCCGTTGTCCAGTGCCCATATCACAAGCTTTGCTTAGTTTGGGGCTAGGTCAATTGGTGTCAATTGTCCCATGATATTTATTTTATTTATTTATTTTGTGTGTGTTTGTGTGTGCGTGTGTGTGTGTGTGTTTGTGTGTGTCTATTTTAGTGTTTACTCTTAGTGTATACTATTCTGCAAACAACCTTTCTGGAGTTTGGACACAACAAAACGTCTCATATGTTTTTACCTTCCAACAAAACAGCACAGAGACGGAAAAACGTTTCTAGAAAGTGCACAGTCACCGTCCGACTTGGGCCGGCCTCGTCTGCAGCCAAGGGTCCTCCTGGCGCCGCTCAACCTTCACCCAACCTCACAGCATTGTTCTTTACGACCCAACCAATTGCAGACAAAAGTCAAACTCAGAGGTCCTTTCAAAAGTTTAAGGACGCCCGTAATGTCAATTAAAATCTGTTGCGGGGAAGGAAGTCGAGCAAATATTTATTGTACTCGCGTGATAATTTTCTTTGTTCGGTTTTTGCGCAAACATCTTTGTTTGATGGCGCGTTAATAATCGCCACGATCTGGTTTTTATCTTGTAAATATACAACAGACGTGAGCTGTTGTGTTTATGTGGTAAAACAGGACACCGTTTAATCCCAAATATTCATCAAGACAGTAAATGAAATCCAACAAAACAATCATATCTGGCAGGGGTACGCAATGTTGTTGAGAATGTAAGATTGAGCGGCTCCAATTGAATCTTTTTAATTTGTCTTAGCGGGGCGGAGGGGCATCGATGCTTTTGAATTGGTTTGGCTTCCTCGTCACATAATTGGGTGTGGCGTCACAGTACCTATAAACAGTAAAAAGTCGGCACGCTTGGTTTCAACACAAATCGCAATATTTGTGTAATCTATGCTACCTAGTTCTGGTATCTGTGCGTCATTTAGACGATAACCCTGTCGCAAGGGCGTCGCCGAGGGGAAGCAGGGAGGTACTGCTGAAATTAGAGAATCGAAAAATGTAGCCTTTATTTTTTGACAAATGTTGACATTCCAGCGCTGCGATACTGTTGGACCTACCGCTAGACCTCTCTTTCAGAGATCTAGATCATCGGCAGGCGTTCCCTTGCCCTGTCGAGTGGTGAAAACGCCCAAATATTCGACCATTTATTGACGAGCACATCCGCTCTGGCGACCGCCTATCGACACCTCGATCGCTGACGCAACGGCGCGCGCGCACGAGCGGCGCTGTCGCAACAGCCTTCACCTTGGCCGGCCGTCGACCCGCGACGTGACCGAGGGTTGGCTTCCTGGAGGGCTGAGGAGGACCACCGTCTAGTAGTTCTTCACTCTTAAACCGTTACACGGATTTATGACAAACTATTTGTTTAGTTGACTGCGTAGAACGCTTATCGCGATCCTATTCCTATGTATGTACAAAAAAATCATTTAACTTGCTACTCAAGCGTAGTAGCGGAGCAGCAAAGTAAATGTTTATTGAAATGGAACTCTGCAAAGTAACGCCTGATTCAATAAAACTATCCCATGTCCTTCCCCGGGACTGCAACTATAATTATAGCAAACTCAAACTAATTCGGCTTTCGCATTTATAATATTAAGCAGGAATTTGATATGGATATAGTGTAGAATCCGGGACATAATGTTCCCACGGGAAAGCGATAAACGAATTCTTCCGCCGCGAGCAACAGCTAGTGTTAAATATAATCATAATAATTGAAAAAATGACGCGAAGACATTTATATCTCACACAAATGGCTTTTAAACCGCATAGCAACTGAATAGAGCAAATTCAAAGCGACAAATGAAATGTCTGCTTAGGATCCGTCAGTGGTGACATTAGGGACCCACCACGACTGCGCAACCTGCGACAGGGCGAGTTAATTCAATATTCATTACCTCGTCGAAAAACACACTGAGCAACCGTACACAGACAAAGCGCGCAATGTATTTAGAGAATGGCTCAACGCGTCGACAATGTGACTAGTTTCTTGGTGACGCGGGCGCACCCGTAATGAACTTAATACATTATGGATTAAAGATAATGGCGCCTTATTGAATGTCTGAATTCCGGATTACGTAAATACGTTAAGGATTTTAATATGGATTGCATTTGTATAATATAATGTAAATGTCGTCTTCTGTACCTTAGTTTGCAAACACTGGGATCTGTTCACAGCAGAGGTAGATATAGACAAAGTCGAGGCAAATAAAAACTCAAATACATCGTCGATTGACAAACAATTTGATGATAATGACAATGATGACAAAACCAAACTTGCAGATCCTCCCATTCCATGTAACATCAAAATAGCAATAGCACGTATCAAATAACATACATACTCTCAAGTACGAAAGCATTCGCAAAAACAGACAAAACGAACTATCAAACGAAAATCATGATCATGTCAATCATATTGATCCACAGGCACTTGCCCTAACGTTACTGGTCGATAAAATATAGATTAGTTTCGTAGTTTCTTTTATTCAATATTCTATTAGGTGTCCCTAGAGAAAGAAGACATGTGCTAAATCTGAGAGGCCATCAGCTCGAAAGACTACAAAGCCACACAATCTGATTGTTGCGTGCCGGCGATTCTTTTTTCCCAAGCACCCCAGATAACACTGCCTAGGACTATGCCTAGACTTTTTTAATTGTCCCATTATAAGAACAGCTAACGGCGGCGGCGCATACCAGTTGCAATGGATACCCGACATTCGCAGACACCAGCACGTGCTCGCCGTAATGCGGACACAAACCGCAAAACTATTGCAAAACACGAGACACCCACCTATATGTAACACAAACTCCACAGACACAACCACAACATCAACACATTTCAGTAGAAGTTACATTAGTATTGTATCACAGTAAACCGTACTGTATATTATTTGTTCCGTTGTTTTAAAATAGATGTCGCTCTCATGTAAATGTGCTTTTCTAAATGGCGCTATTAAGATTTTCTTCCTGCAGTTTATAAAAGGGTTTCCCTAAGCAACTGTGAATCATTAATATCGATGCGTCCGGCAATCAAACAGTGAGATGGCAATGTATAAACACACCGTCAATATTTTAGAAATTGAACTTACTCGAAAGCCGAAACTGACATTATGTTTTGCCTATATAGTACGAAATTCACAACTTTGTTGCTGCAGTGACATTGTTAACGGCATACTCGGTACATACGATGGTAATATTAACGCTAAACACGTCACTATGTTACAAAGTTAACGAGAACGCCGGTCCACTCTGCCATTAAGTTTCTCACACGCTAATTCCACACGACATCGAGACTATACCGACGTTATTAACAGTAAATGTAACTTGGTAATATCAAAGAGACTAATGTTTGTTTAGCGCAGAGAATATGTGCCGGGGTTAAGCAAGCAACCGACGCCTCTGCGGTAGAAAGCCATTCTAATTGCTGTTTAAGGAATTTGTTTAGGCGTTTGTGGTGCAAGATGCTGCGGATGTGTTAGTGGGGCAATGATGCCTTTAGAAGGACACTTAAGACTGGCACGGACTCCATTAGTTCTTTATCAACATAAAGATCACAGTACAAGCTCGGTAAGTCTTCAAACGACTCGCCGTATTAGCACGCGTATAAAGTCCGCGAATTTATCGTACGTACGCCAGATAGCTTCTTCGCTCGATGCGCTACCACAAAAGCGGAGTGGACAGGAAATGTAGAACGAATGAAAGAAGAATCACTCTTCTTTCTAGAGTTGTAAGTGGTGCCGAACTCAAATGGCACGGGGGCGCCAAAAGCATCTTTATTGTGGGAGAAGATACCATCGAATCGACCGATGGGCGCCGAAAGACCTCGCGTCTCTTACTCTTACTCTATCTGATCAGCGTGTTCTTCTTAATCCAAAATAGCACTCAAATACCAAATACCCGTCGAGACTAGGATGGATCTGAGAAACAGAAACGTAATTGATTCAGTCAGAGCGCTCCCAAATCGTTGTATCGATATGAATCATTGCCCAACACGAGACGCAATATCGAAAGACATGACGAAACAAATCTCATTTATCTAATCGTTTAGGAATTTGAGACATCCACACAGCCTCAGGAGACAGTGATCTATTTAAAAAACAACGCACTCACAGGATACGGTAACGCGCGCTTTTGAATCCCCTTTTTCACTTATACGGTCTTGTTACTTGGTACTTGTTACTTCCGGCTCTGTCTACCCCGTAACGGATAAAGACGTGATTTATGTATGTATGCACTTCGTTTTTAGTGTATTAATATGTCTAATGCAATAATTCATCGTGATGGACTTTTATTTTCTTATTAAACGAGATATTGTATTTTATCCCTTTAATACGAAAATAAAAACCCATTACCATTAATCATTACATTGGACACATTAATACACTAAAAACGAAGTGCACTACAGACGGACCTTTGAAACTTTCATTCAATTTCTGTGAAATAATCGCAAAAATTCACCAAAAATGCGACGTTGCGAGCTCAGCACGGATGCACCCTCTTAAATCTTATAACATAATTACAACACACCGGATAACTCACGTATAAAAGCCGAAGGATTGCTCCGACAATTGTTTCGGACTATTCCGTGAGTATTGCGTGAGTTATCCGGTTTGTTGTAATTATGTGTGAGTCTCACGGTAGTTTTATGTTGAAACTCTTAAAGCTTATTTTAAACATCGGCCATATGCAAACGTTTGTGAACTGTTTGTCAATAATTAAAATGTCCTGAAAATACTTTTACATGTCTGTAGGGATTGCAAAATCCGGTTCTTTTCTCAAATCCGGATTTACAAATTATTAACTTGTACAAATCCGGATTATCCGGATTTTTCGGACTTTTATTAATATTTTGAAATTTTCATGTAATCACATGTTTTTTTAAACCTAATGGTGTTCAATTTTATTGTTTTTAAAATTTCCCTAAGAATATATAAAATAAAACTGCAAAAATCTTGATAATCCGCGTTTAATCAGTCCAGTAATGCTGTGTCTGCAGTACAGAACTACCGGACCGGCTGACTAGCTAGATCTAAAGCTATATAAGGTAGCCAGTAAAGCGCGTAGGGAAGAGGAGTAGATATGCTACGTGGCGGGGAACGAAACGAACGCATGAATGAATGAAATGAAACTAAATTCAATAGGAAATTCTGCTTAAATGTCAACTTTGTCAACTGTAATTGAAATCCGAAAAAACCGGATTTTTATGCTAAAAATCCGAATCTATAAAAGGCGACAAAAATCCGGATTTATCCGGTTATTTCGGATTTTGGATTATCCGGATTGCAATCCCTACAGGGCTGATCACTCAAAAACTATTCAGAGCACCTGTTAAAGAAGCTAAGACAGTAACAGGCAATTTAATTCTCACGGGAAATGTTAGCGTGTTTAAGATTCGTGTGACAGTTTTATTTTAGCAAGTTTTTGTATGCGAATTGCACTGTATAACCTGCACATCTTATGTAACTGAAAATAGGGTCTATGTGTTGTGTAGATATTTTTGAACGGTCGGCTGTATATTGGAGAACTCGACTGTACATAGCTTGACCGTAGTTTTAAACATCAAATTATGAGAGTTTAAGACAGTAAGTCTCTTCGTTCTGAGGAGGCCCGTGCCCAGCATTAGGAGCCTATATAGGCTGGAGATGATGATGATGATAATGATGACAGTAAGCGTACTTCATGTTCTTCACGTCGTGATCTTAACCAAGTTATTACCATAATCGGAATATTAATAAAAACTACTAGCTTTAGCTCCAGAATACAAGGTCTTTTTTTACGCATCCCACATTTGGTAGTTTTCCGAATTGGAAGAGGTCGTAAACTTTCGGCACGATCCCAAACGAGGGTATGACAGGGATCAAAAACCTTCGTCCGGACCAAATTTGACCACCGTGTCCGAATATGGGGCGAACCCTAATTTTAAAGATACGAAACATGCATTAATCCGCCTTATTTTCTAAACCATAAAAGTATTCCAGCCGTATAACTTGACTACAACATTTACGTCCCACGACCTTGGCATTTTGAAAAATAATGGGTTCCTAACCTAAAACCCTAACAAATCCTCGCAATAACCTTATTTGGAACGATGCTTAATTTTATAATCCCACTTCCAAACCTTTTTACAAAAGTTTACTTAAATAAATTGATAATTTTACCCTTTGGGCACCATGACGTGACGACGCACATGTGTATAGAAGTTCACTTAAGTTTATGGTCATGGCCATTGTTGTGGGTAGATCTAATTTATAATATAAATGTACCGCCGCAAGAGGATAATTAAATCAGTTGTTGTTTCACAATGGCCGTGTTTCATTGGTTTACTACATGGTGACAGCGGTGGGATAGTTTTCTTTTGTCATTACGAAGTGCAAAGCTAATATAGTCGTCTACCATTTGGCTATCTACAATTATAGTTGCATAAAAGTTGGAATAAACAAGTGCAACAATGGAGCACGCGAGGCCACCGCCCGAGTTGAACATGGATGGCGGTCCCGTTAGCCGGGCCGATGCGTGGAGGCGATGGAGACAACAATTCAATTTGTTTGTGAAAGCATCCGGAGTGACAAGTGAGACCGCCGGAGTGCAGGCCAGTCTACTCGTTAATCTCATTGGCCCCGAAGGGTTTGACGTGTACCAAACTTTTACATTCGACACGGAGAGTGACAAAGATGATGTCAATGTCATAATAAAAAAGTTCGATGCGTATTTTGGTGCAAAAGTCAATATAACACTAGTGAGGTGCAAGTTTTTTACGCGTAATCAAGAAGAGGGCGAGTCAATTCAATCGTATGTGACTGCCTTGCGATTGTTAAGCAGGGATTGCGAGTTCGGAGCGTTGCAAGAAGATCTAATCAAAGATCGTATCGTATGTGGCGTACGGAACCCCACAATGAGAGATAGGTTACTGAGATCTGATGATCTCAACCTGGACAAAGCGATCAAGTTGTGCCAAGCTGAGGAAGTGTCCCAGGAAAGTGGTAGGCAGTTGTGCGGCAGTGGTGAGTGTTCAAGTGCAGTTCAAGTGTACGGCGTAGAGCGGCGGGCCCGCGGCCGCGGCCTCGGAGGCGGCGGCCGGGTCGAGCGGCGCGGCGGCCCCGGCGGCGCGGCGGCCCGGGCTGCGCGGGCGCGGCGCGGCGGCGCGCGCCCGCCGCCTCGCGAGTGCGCCGGCTGCGGTGGCACCCGTTGCGATGATCGTGAGTGCCCAGCGCAATATGTGACATGCTTTGCGTGCGGAAACCGGGGACACTTCGCTAGAATGTGTAAGTCTCGATTTGTTAATAATGACAACAATGTTAAAAAAGTTTATGAAATCGAACAAAGTCAATCCTACAGTAGTGATTCAGACAATGCAGAACCGTTTTTTATGAATATGGTTTCGTGTATAAATAATAAAGATCACTGGCTAGAAACTATGTATTGTGAAAACGGGTCAGAGCAATTTAAGCTCGACACCGGTGCTGATATAAATGTTATTTCTATAGAAAAATTTGTAACGTTGGGTTTTGACCAAAATATGCTAAAGCCGGCAAATATTAAATTAGAATCTTATACTGGTGATATCATTCCTATTAAAGGAGTATGTAATTTAGAGTGGTCGTATAAAAATGAAACATACAATTTATTTTTTGCTGTAGCCAACATCAAATGCCAGAGCGTGCTAGGACGACAATCCTGTGAAGAAATAGGGTTGATAAAACGTATTAACTCAATACAATTACAAAAATACAATGACTTGTTTAAGGGCTTGGGATGCCTTCCCGGTAAATATCATATTGTAGTCGACAAGTCTGTACCGCCAGTCATATGCGCAAGCAGGAAAATACCCCTAGGTTTAAGAGATAGGCTATCGCAGGAATTAAAACAAATGGAACAGTTAGGAGTTATCAGGAAGGTCTCGCACCCTACGCAATGGGTCCACCCGCTAGTGTTAGTGGCAAAAAAGAACGGCGGCATTCGCGTGTGCCTCGACCCACGCGAGCTGAACGTGGCGGTGCAGCGCGCGCACTACCAGCTGCCGTCGCTGGCGGAGCTGGCGGCGCAGCTGCACGGCGCCGCCTACTTCTCCGTGCTGGACGCCAACTCGGGCTTCTGGCTCGTGCAGCTGGACGATGAGAGCGCTGATTTGTGCACGTTCGCGACACCGTTTGGACGTTATCAATTTATGCGCTTACCTTTCGGTATTAACTGCGCTTCAGAGGTCTTTCATGGCAAAATGCGTCAGTTATTAGAGGACTTGGCTGGGGTAGATAATTTTATTGATGATATTATTGTATGGGGCAAAACTAAGCGCGAGCACGATGAGAGATTAGGCGCGCTTTTAGACAGGGCCAGAAAAATAAATCTCAAATTTAATAAGGCGAAGTGTAGAATAGGGCTAAAACAAGTTACGTATCTCGGGCACATATTTGATGTGAACGGGATGAGGCCTGACGACGATAAGGTTAAGGCGATAAAAGAGATGCCACCGCCGAACGACAGAAAAGGTTTGGAGAGGTTTCTAGGAGCTGTAAATTATCTTTCGAAATTCATACCGAATTACTCACAAAAAGCGATTCCTTTAACAAATTTGCTTAAGAAAGAAAATAGCTGGCGTTGGGAAAATAGTGAACAAAAAGCATTCGAACAGTTAAAAGAAGCAGTGTGTAGCGCAGGCGTACTGGCGCTGTACGACGTGGCGGCGCCCGCGCGGCTGTCGGTGGACGCGTCGCGCGACGCGCTGGGCGCCGTGCTGCTGCAGGGCGGCCGGCCCGTCGAGTTCGCGTCTCGCACGCTCACTGACGCGCAGCGCCGGTACGCGCAGGTTGAAAAAGAGCTCCTTGCTATCGTGTTTGCTTGTGAGCGATTCCATCAATACATATTCGGTAAAGTAAAAGTTATCGTGGAATCCGATCACAAGCCCCTCGAAAGTATCTTTAAGAAACCGTTGATGTCTGTCCCGGCACGCTTGCAGCGCATGATGTTGCGATTGCAGCACTACGACCTACTCGTGCAGTATAAACCAGGAAAGTACATGTATCTTGCGGATACGTTGTCGCGTGCGCCGTTGCCCGATCTATACAGCGAAGAGGTCCATAGAAATAATGTTTATCAGGTTCAGTTGATAGTAAACAGTTTACCCATATCGAACGATAAATTATCATTAATTAAAAAGGAGACTAAACGCGATTTAGAATGTTGCAAGTTGAGTGAATATATTAATTTTGGCTGGCCCGATCATAAGACACAAATAGCGAGTGACTTTAAATTATACTGGTCTTTTAGAGAAGATTTTTTTATAGTAGACGATGTAATATTCAAAAAAAATTTAGTGTTCATACCACAAACCTTAAGAGCAGATATGTTGAGAATAATACATGAAGGTCACATGGGTATAGACCGGTGCAAGCGGCGCGCGCGCCAGGTCATGTACTGGCCCAGCATGACGCGTGACATCGAAATGTTTGTGAGACGTTGCCGCACCTGCCAGGAGTGCTCAAACGCACCCGCAAAAGAACCGCTAATTCCAATTGAGATTCCCCAGTTGCCATGGAAAAAAGTAGGTTCGGATATTTTTGAAATTAAAAAGAAATACTTTTTAATTATTGTAGACTACTATTCAAACTACGTAGAAGTTTGCCACCTACCGAATATCTCATCAAACTCAGTTATAGAACGAACGAAAGAAATATTTTCGCGACATGGTATTCCAGAAATCTTCATCAGCGATAACGCGACTCAGTACAGTAGTCGCGAGTTTAAAACGTTTGCGAGACAGTGGGGGTTCCACCACATCACATCTTCGCCGAATTACGCGCAAGCGAACGGGAAAAGCGAACGAGCGGTGCAAACGGTCAAACTAATGCTTAAAAAAGCAATTATTAGCAATGAGGACTTTCAGTTAGCGTTATTGAACTTCCGAAATACACCGAGGGACGGTCTGAGCTCTCCTGCGCAGCTTCTGATGGGTCGCAGATTAAACTGTAAGCTACCAGTCCATCCTGAATTGTTGAAACCGCGACCAATTGACCCATCAGAATACCGTACTATGTTACGTAATCAGTTAAGAACAAAAGAGCAGTATGATAAAAATTGCAAACAATTACCGCCACTTAAGGTAGGCGACGAAGTTATATGTATCGAAGGAAAAGCGAGGACTCGCGCGACCGTGCTAAACAACGCGGCGACTCCTCGCTCCTATATTATACAAAATAATGTTGGAGGTAAATTCAGACGAAATCGCCGTCATTTAATCAAATGTGAGCCCAGTGAGCCCGTAGAGGGCGGCGCCGGCGCGGCAGCCGCGCCCTCGAGCTCGGAGCAGCAGTGCCAGCCCGCGCCCGCGCCCGCGCCGCGTGAACACGAGCTCGAGGACGCGTCTTCAGCTGATGAGCGCGGAGGTCACTCGGAGGATTATAAATGTGAACCAAATGAAGAAGGCAACACAGTCGATAATGGTGAACCTTTAACCTCCGAGCAACCAAAACGTGTTATAATGACACGAAGCAAGGCGAAAAAAAATGTTGATGTCTAAAAAAAAAAAAAAAAAATTTGTTAAGCTAGGTGTAAGTTTTTGTTACAAATTTCATTCTAAAGGTTATAAGGTTATAATTCTAAATTTTTAAAACTATATTATAGTTATTTATGGTGGTGGTAACGGGTTAATAAGATAATAAAATAGGTACCTACATTAATTGTAAAAGCTAATCAAATTAGTAAATATCATAAACAATAAAAGGGGGGGTGGCGTGATCAGAATTAGAGTCATTATCGGCTAATTATAGATTCACCCAACCTATTCATGTAATTTATAGTAAATGTAGTTAAGTAAAGATACTAGTTCATTAAGTTCTTTTTGGGGGGACATGTTGTGGGTAGATCTAATTTATAATATAAATGTACCGCCGCAAGAGGATAATTAAATCAGTTGTTGTTTCACAATGGCCGTGTTTCATTGGTTTACTACAGCCATCACGGACTTAAAGGTACTTCAAATAGGTCAATTATTTTCGGAGCGCTTAAATAAGTATGCTGTAAGTTTTATTTCGTAACAAACATCTTAACGCGTTTGTGTTGAACTGTCAAATTCTATGAGAACAGTTTGTTGGCGTTACTTGCCGCTAGTGGCGCTTGAAACGTTTTTCTGTGTAAAAACTTACACTAAACTCTATTATAACAATAGGTATAAGCCGGTGGTGAATACACCATTTGCCAACGTTGAAACGTTTAAATTTTGACATTTCAAGGAGTTTAACCACTTTGATGGTTCAGCATCATATACAGTCGTTGCTGTTCTAAGGGTTTATACAGGCCGAGTCGATCCATGTGTCGATCAGTCGCAGGGCGGGTTTAATTGCTGTTTAGAGCATTAATATTGTATGAGCGACGCCGGCGCCCGAGCAGCGAGGTCCGCCGACGCCAGCGCATGCGCGGTGCAAATCACAGGCTTACAGCCTAAAACCATCTAAAACTTCTTGAGCTAGGGCGACGTGGACATGAATATACATTTATGTCAAACAGTGGCACAAGACGAAACTAAAAGAATATTATACAATGATGCTAGGTAAAGATATGTATCGGATGGATTTGAAAGAAACCGAGGTGATTATTGCCGTTTTGGGATGGTTTGGCGTAGACACACTAAGGGCACAAATTGAATAGGTTAACACTAATAACTTATTTTAACTGAGACTGGAAACAATGATATCTAGATGACTAACGTGCTTACGTTCGCAATCGCTTCCAACGTTTCTTTCTGTAATATTTTATTTGATGGTGGTAGAAAGAGATTTTACCTAGCATCTTCTTCTGCAACCTTAATCCACCCAATGCTGAGTTTAGTTCTCTTCTAATCTAACGCACGTCATGCCTTCAGATCTTGTTTTTAGCATCCAATTCCTCCCTGCCACTCGTAACAAGGCCATCGGTCCCAGCCATACAATTAGAAGCTTAAAACCGCTGCGAGCTTCTGCCTTATCCACGCAGCATCGCGCAAGCGTTTACGAGCTATCGGACCGGCGCGCGCGCGTATATCACGATCACTCCCCACGTGTCATTAACATGTTTACATATCGGACGCTCGGTTTAATTTATCGTCCATGGCACTTTTGTTTTATTTCCCGCATTCCCGCTTGATTTATTTGGCCGATGATTGGGAGCGCTACTTCTAGCAGTTCTAGCGCGAAAAAAACGATCCAAAGTGACGGTTTACAAGTTCTAGCTTTATGATGTAAGGAAGTCAAAGCACAGTAATGTAAATTAAAAAAAAAACAACGGTATACAGAAAGCTTTGAAACATCTCTTTTTGGTAAAGGAACGAAAGCAATATGAAAATTATTATTAACTCTATTTTGAATAGCATAATAGTATTTAATTAGTAGCTTAAAATGATTTTTTTTTGTAAAGTATTCTGGACAGAGACTGACTCATCGAAAGTGCAGACGTGTCCAAAGGTGTAACTCATTAGTTCTGTTACAGCCTATTTAGCTCAAGCAAATAAGAATCCATTATATGGGAAATCTGGCAAAATATATGGAGAACATTTATCTATTGGGATGGATACCTTATGGGGTGAAGTCAAAATTTATCAACTCTCCCCCCTCCTCCGGGGGGCGCGTCCCCCCACCACGCCCCCCAAAGTGTCCCGAAACACGGTTTTTTGAAGTTTTTGAGAAAACTGTTCGCGATACAGAAAAAGTGTGTAGGAATGAAATAATATACAATAAATTTACTATAATTCTACCATACAAATAAAAGCGGTATCTCTTATGGTTTTGACGCAAGAAGACGCAGAAAATCATATTTTTTTGTTTTTTTACAATAAATTTTATTAAAACTTCAGTTTTCTCAGAAAATACTCATTTTACACCTAAAAAATGTATCATTTAAATAAACAATGGAATATTACCTTTAAAAAGAGGTATCACTTATTTATATATTAGTTAAGTTGACCATTTTATGATAGTTTAAATATTTAATTTGTCATGAACAATTTTTTTTACTTGAAGATTAGGTATGTTTAAAATGTTTTTTATATAGTTTAGAGTTAATTATAAACCATGCTAGTGTAATTTTGTTTATTTATTCTCAGTTATCCGCAAATAATTAGTGTGAATAAATTCATTCATTTCCAAAAAGGTACTAAGATGTTTATTTAATATAATCAACTATTTATTTAAGTATACCCTTTTATTTAAGTACTTACATTAAAATAAACAATGTTAACACTTATTATCTGGGGGCACGGTAGTGACCCAGCTAAGATAGCCAAGTGAAGCGCAAGAAGTGCACTAGTTACCTTTCCTCGAACCGCTTTGTCGTTATTTTGTAATCTCATAACTTGGTTTTGGACTGTACCAGATAACTAAAATTCTCGGGATATGATGTGTATAGTGGATTTATTACAAGCTCTTATATTTTAAATTTTATAGATATCTAAAAAACTCTGATTTCGTCACTGACTCACTCACTGGTGGTCAACAAATTTACGTCCTAGAAAGTTGAAATTCGTAAGTATAAGAACTATTACACACTACACTATTATACACTTAATGCAAATAAAAATTATTATTATTATTATTATTATTATTGTAATGATAATTATAATCACACAAACGAATAACTCACGTATAAAAGTCGAGTGATGATCGACATATTCCAGACTAGTTCGTAGTCCTTATTCCTGGACCGCTTGCCCCGGCGGCAGCGAAACGATCATATATTACAAATAAAGTAAATAAAGTATTATTATAATTATTATTTTACTACGCCTATATGACGGTAGCAAAACGGCCAACGACATTATTTTTACTAAATTGTAGACTTCACAAACTCTTAAACACTTGTAGAGTTAGAACGTAAAAAGTTTGTAAGTTGTTCCTTATGACAAGTGCCTTCAGAAAACACCACATTTGCATGCGCTTAATTTCATCCACTAATTCAGTTTAATTTACTGAAAATTCTGAAATATACAGTTTATTATTTTTAACAACTCTCTTTATTAATTTTCAGACCGCTGGGCATCAAAATTTGCGAAGTTTCGTACAAAATATCCATTCGCTAGTATGTTTGACCGATTGAAGGAAGAGTTAAAGTTCCAAATTTTAGATTTTTGCTGTTGATTGTATACTAATCTAGCTTACAAACCAAATTTGAGCATTCTAGGAATTTAATATGATGATCACTAGTGACGACCACTAGTTTTTTAGATATCAATAAAATTTTAAATATAAGAGCTATGCAATTGAAACTTTACACTTGTAATAAGTCCACTATTCACATCATATCCCGAGAATTTTAGTTATTTCGTACAATCCAAAACCAAGTTATGAGGGTACAAAATAACGACAAAGCGGTTCGAGAAAAGGTAACTAGTGCCCTTCTTGCGCTTCACTTGGCTATCTTAGCTGGGGCACTACCGTGCCCCCAGATAGTAAGAGTGTTAACAATTGTTTATTTCAATATCTCTCTTCAATTTCAATGTAAGTTACTTAAATAAAAGTGTATATGTATTTAAATAAATAGTTGATTATATTAAATAAACATCTTAGTACCGTTTTGGAAATGAATGAATATACTTATTATTTGCGGATAACTGAGAATAAGTAAACAAAATTACACTAGCATGGTTTATAATTAACTCTAAACTATATAAAAAACATTTTAAACATACCTAATCTTCAAGTAAAAAAAATTGTTCATGACAAATTAAATATTTAAACTATCATAAAATGGTCAATTTAACTAATATATAAATAAATTATACCTCTTTTTAAAGGAAATATTCCATTGTTTATTTAAGTGATACATTTTTTAGTTGTAAAATGAGTATTTTCTGAAAAAACTGAAGTTTTAATAAAATTTATTGTAAAAAAACAAAAAAATATGATTTTCAGCGTCTTCTTGCATCAAAACCATAAGAGATACCGCTTTCATGTGTATGGTAGATTTATAGTAAATTTATTGAACATTATTTCATTCCTACACACTTTTTCTGTATCGCGAACAGTTTTCTCAAAAAGTTCATAAAACCGCGTTTCGGGACATTTCGGGGGGCCTGGGGGGGGGGGACGCGCACCCCGGAGGAGGGGGGAGAGTTGATAAATTTTGACTTCACCCCATAAGGTATCCATCCCAATAGATAAATGTTCTCCATATATTTTGCCACGTTTTGAGCTATTTTTACTGAATTAATTCACTCTAACCTAGTATGCTCTGTGGTCAGTCGTATACATCAATTGCCAACCCGCTCAACATTTTAAATGATGGCTCAAATATCCCCATCGATATTGTTTCACCACAATGTCAAGCTATCACCCAAACACGTCCGCCATGTTGTATTCACAACACAAATCCGCGTAAATTCGTCAACGGAAATATAAACGTCAATCGATTCCAATTTCAAACGCGAACCACGCCATAGACCGCGCCGTTTACTTTTTTATGG
Source organism: Pandemis heparana (assembly GCA_963854515.1). Classification (NCBI taxonomy): domain Eukaryota; kingdom Metazoa; phylum Arthropoda; class Insecta; order Lepidoptera; family Tortricidae; genus Pandemis; species Pandemis heparana. Next base: position 1,016,972 of record OY978009.1, on the reverse strand, counting down.
CGTTCCGTTTGTCCAGAACACCCGCGTGGTTTTCGTGGTTTATCACGTGAAATGTTAACCGCGTTTTGCATCTGGCCAGTATTTTTTGCAGTTAAGTGTGCGTAGCGGTCGTGAACCTTTGGTACGCGGGGTCGACGATCCGCGGCTTCAGCCCGAAAAGAGGCTATAATATTACACACGTGATTTTTGTATTCAGTGAGCGTGGAGGCCGTTTTTCTAAGTAATGCCTAATGTGAGATTGAGTTTGCCTTAATGAGGCGAGGGCTTTGTACAGACGCGTCTTGGCGCATGAGCGGCATTTCAATTGTATTCGTCATATTTCACGATTATTGGAAAGCACAAAAGGCCAACATTTTTCTAATTTTGCGTTAAAGCCTTAAAGTAGTTTATTAGAACAAATGTATCATGAGAAAACTATTAATACAGGTTATTATTTATTTTCTCTTAAGTATTATACAATGTTATGTGTGTAGGTATGTATGTATGTATTATTTTATTTTATTTATTTCGCTATATATTATATTTATGTTAGTATTGTTGTTTTTATTTTATTATACCTGCGTTTCTCCTGTCTATTTGTTTCCGCCAACTTACTTATGCTGTCTCCAACTTATTTATCTTATTTGTAGTCTGGTAGAGATCGCTAATAATCGATAAGACCGCCTATTCTATAATTTGTTCTTTGTTTCTGTATTATTTTGTACTGATTTGTGGTACCTATTCAATAAAGAGTATTTGTATTGTATTGTATTGTAATACCTACAGGTTATTGTGCTTACGATACAATCCATCTCTATTAGAATTTCTTTCGCTATTTTTTTACCAGTCTGTGCCACGGTGATATGACGTGTGGAGCTGATGCCCCTCGCAGCCAAAGCTCAGAAAAAAAAAAGCACGGTGTTGCCATTAAAAATAATTAAATGACGTAACCTTCTTGGCCTTCGTTTTCTGTGGTCATCCACAAATTACGAGCGTGGAATGTTTTCGATGGCACGCACGGAACACTAATCGATTTCCGAGCTAATAACCTAGAATCTAGCGTCGAGTTATTCCTTAGAATTGTGAGATTGAACCTCCTGAGACGTGACGAGGAAATACAGATAATGTTAGTTGAGATTCGTAATGGCCGTTATGCAATAAACGGGGCAAAAAATTACAATAGAATTTTAATACGGCATCATGTTTTAGTAATTATATTTAAACAGTGAATAACATGGCGAATGATCTGACCTTATACTCCGAAATTTGATTTTCGAAGTTCGTTTCGTACCGTTCTTCTAAAGGCAACGTTTAGCATGATAAGTGTAAATGGGAATCAAAATAGTGGGTTGCTAGCCACATCATCTGTAACGTGATTCCTAAGATTTTCGCCCGTTCCCTCGTTGGGCTTTTACCAAAACCGTCGTCCACGTAAACACGGCACGGCACGCTGCGCCGGCGCAAGTTCATTGCCGCGCAATGCCGCGATAAGCCAACTGGAGCGCGGCGCGCCGTAACCAATACCAACGCCAGGTTCGTGAAAAGATTCAATGACGATCGTTCTAGTGAAGATGAAATATAGTAGTCAATTAGTAACCAAATCCCTACATATATACAGAGAGAGAGAGAGAGAGAGAGAGAAAGACAGATGCACGCTCACGTGCAAACTTTCATGCATGTTGAATATTTGTTGTTGTATATGTGGGATAAGGTACGCCAGCCATGAGCCATGACATGAGTACCTATATTCAGTATAAATCATTCTAATTCATATTGTCTTCAAGTCTATCGATGGGCATATTCTTTTGCTAGAATTACGACAATTACCGTATGCATGACGATTGTACCGACATAAATTGCAAAGAGTATGAGTAACTAAATTACTGTGAAAATTAAAATAAATATAGCACATACCAGGAAAGTGCAGGCATGCGGGAATATCTCTTGTAAAATACCTCGACGGTAGGCATATAATAATACATAATTATGCACGGTCACGTCATCATAACATAAGGAACACTATCTAACTTCTAACCAATGCTTCTAACTAATATTATAAATGCGAAAGTATGGATGGATGGATGTTTGTTTGTTACTCAATCACGCCAGAACGGCCCAACGGATCTAGATGAAATTTGGCACATAGATAGAGAAAAGTCTGGAATAGCACATAGGCTACTTTTTATCCCGGAAAATTGCGTAGTTCCCGCGGGATAGCGGTAAACGAATTCTTTGCAGACGAAGTCGCCGGCAACAGCTAGTATTATTATTTAAAAAAAAACTATTAAAATTCTAACATTTTCAAGCACAACAACCGTGAGAACCCGCCATTAAAATGAACACAAACACACAACATTAATCTTCCAACGACTACCAGTAATCGGGTCAGTAAATATGTGTTTTTTCGCTGTCCCAGAACTCAAACAGAACCGTTAATACGTATTCAATAAATTAATAAAAAAGTCAAACTGAAAAATAACAACACCCACGAAGGTTCTAAACGCGGTCGTCAACCTTTTTGGTTATATACACTTCAAATCAACTGAACTTAAGCGTACTAAAGTATAGATAGATCGATCATGAGGTCCAAAAATGTAACTGCTTCAAATGAAAATTAATTACAGTTAAAATAAATAGGTCAGACTGAAACACAAAAAAAAAATAACTTGAAATTATTTTTTAAAAATTTAAGTTACGGACCACTGGCTTATAAAAGATGGGACAGAGCGGCTTAAATAAAAAGTATCAATGACGTTTCGGTCAAGGCAGAGTTTGACAACACTGTTTTGTTTTAAACTCTGCAAACTTTTGCTATAGGTAATATTATTGTTTATTGCACAACCAGAACACTAATGCTATCACCAATTCAAAGCTATTAACCAAATCACCTATAACAACTTAAGAAAACGACCACCCACAGCCTGCGAAAGGAAAATTCAGGTCAAAAACATTAAGTTACATAAAAGACACAAATATTATTCATAAAAGAAAACAAAAGAATTACATAACGCAATTTACGAATTGTGATGTCATAATTGTAAAAAATATTTCTATAATCGATGCTTTTTAAGAATTCGTCACGGATCACCAATACTGGCCATCAACAGACCGCCTGCGGCGCCCGACAATAGAATAGAAAAATAAATTTTCAAAAATGGAATCGGTATAAGCTGACACATTGGCGCACAAAAGCGGAATAAATTGGGAATGGATTACAGAAAAATACAAACTTAACCAGAACGAATAAAGCGGCGACACTATCTAACAGCAAGCCTCGACTTAGTACGTGGTTTGCGCTGGTTCCAATTTCGTCCACCGGCTCAGATAGCTTGGTGCTATACATGTTTACGAGATGGACCAAAGATAATTTATTCAGAGACACGTGCTGGAAACGTATGAGAGCATGGGAAAGGTAATGGTCGTATAAATATTGTCGGAGGCGCGAATACGGTGAAAGTTTAAACACGACTCGATATCGAAATGCAAGATTAGTAAACTAACTTTATAAATGATAGATTCAATGTTGATGTTATGGTACAAAATTATAACTAAAATATGTTTTTTTGACTGTAAAATAAGTAACTAAACCAAAGAGGATCAACCTAACAAGTTACAAATCACTTTTGCAGACAGAAAAGGACAACTCGTTCTCAAACCATTGTGTTAATTGTGGCAGACAGCAGACGGGCGAACAAAAAACTGGCCGAATTTAAATTACAGACCGCAGTAAAATAAAAAGAAGAAAACAAAACACTAAGACAATAGACCCTACGCCATCCGAACGGGTTATTACGTATGGTAAACATAATAAAAGGTACCGTTCCTTCGTTTGCACACAAAAAGAGGGGGGTTTGGGAAGCTGGAGTCAAAAGTGTCAAAAAATTTGTGTCGAATACTTTTTCAACATTTTCACATTAATAATGTTAATGTTAATATTAACGGTAGGTATTAAACAAATTCTGACTTTACGTGGCAGTGATATATATGATAATGAACTCTAAAAAACATATATAGCTTAGTGTACAAGCGGACCAAAAACCTTACAAATATATTAAGAGTTAACACAAACCAGCCTCGTATCTCACACCGTTGACACCAGAGGGCGCTTCAGTCGCATTTATCATGGTTGTTGTATGGTATTATGTCAGACGAAGCAGGGAGCGGGAGCTAGCGTGGGTGACGAGGCGGCTCAGCTTTATGAATGTATAACAGTTACATGTTAATATTAGCTGTATGACTGGGACATTGACGATCATAAATATATGGGTAGTTTAAGGTTACAGGCACGAGTAGTGACCGGAAAAGACGTCCAAACAACATACTGCAATAAAAATGAGAGGTTTGACTTGATGCATACTTATAACAGTAATTCGTTGAACAAATAAATGATTACTGTACAACTTAATACCAATTGACTTAATCTCGAACCAAGCAAAGCAATATACTATGAGCACCAGGCAAGAGATAAACATACATAAATAAATATGCTTAAATACATAAACGTAGACTCAAGGGGGAAAAATTGTACTCCTGAAGACCTGAAACTTCTTAGTGAGGTTCTCTATTTAATATGCCATTAATACGTATGCATACTTATACACCTTATCGAACCACAGTAAACTGTCTCAACAATGAAGATGTGACAGAGGTCACATGGTGAGCGCGCCAGCGATAGCACCAACCAACGTACTGCTGAATGTCCCAAGAATCAGACAGATTGTAGTAAATCAAGAAAACAGAAAAAAACATATTTATTCAGGCTGACATCGAAGACGCGATCAGAACAGAAGCGATACTTAAGCATTAAAATGGGTTCCTAATAACATAGGTGTGTGTTTAGATGTAGTTGACACTTGACACACGTTGATCATAAAAAAAAGAGTGCGGTCACCCTACTAAACAGGAAGAGATGCAAGTATTACCGTATTTCACATGCCCCAAACTGGTTTCTGATCATGCCTCCGATGTCAAAGCCAAAACACCTAAACCTATAGACACAATGGCATCTTCCACAATTTGTCGGGTTAAAAAACGAAACAAGTTAGAATCAACCATAAAAGAACACTAATTACACTAATTCAACTAATTCAACTAATTCAACACTAACACGAGACAAAGAACTAAACTGGTCGCTACAGCACATAATTGTTAGTTAATGAGGCGAGTGATCACGCTGGCTGGCCATCGCAAGGACAGACTGACAAAGGCTTACATAACTAGTTATAGTTAGGGTACATGTATTACGTTCGCACGAAGCGGAAATCTTCGTATTCCGTCTATTCAACTAAACATCACAACAATCGGTAAACTGCAACTATTTCTAAAAACACAATAGTGCCACGAATCTGCGGTAGCCACCGCCTTTGTTTCTAAACGATATAGTTTATTGTCTGCGATTGTAGTTTTCCTAGAATGGTAAAAACTCGTTGACATTCACTAGTATTTTAGTACAATCAAAAGAAAACAGCCTCTTATCATACTCGTCTAATTTGAAGGTAAGGAGTGTATTCGAATTCGAATCTATATACTTACGGGGTAGGGCCTAAAGCCTAAGGTAACAAGATCTAAAGGCCACGTTCAGCACGATTGTGAGCGTAAAAGAAATCAAACCAGTGATGGGTTGCTAGCCGCATCACCAACAACAACAACAAGAACAGCAACAAGATTCCTAAGATTTTCGTTTATTCCCTCGATTGGCTTTTACCATCTGCGCGGGAAGAGAAGCAACTGGTACATTCTATAGCCAGCATGAAAGGGTAGGTAATTTAGTGTAAGTTTAACAAATAGGTATCATTGAACATCTTGTTCTTGATGATGCAGTTGCTGTCATATTTAACAATGACGCTGAATTATTACGGTTACAGACTGAAGTAATTTGAACAGCAGTTACATCTGTAAATGTTGACTGACACATTGATCATCATAACACTAGGAAACCATAAATCGCTGAGCACTGATTAACCATCACAGAAGATATTAAAGACGCTTTCGAACACGCGTCACGTGAAACTGACGCGAAACTATAAGTGTCGTGTCACCGTAAAGGTCGGTCGCTTCAATTAACTTTTTATGTTCGGACAATAATTTAGCGCGGTAACGCTAACGAGCAATTCCTTGAAGATTCATTTAAATACTGGACGGGAATAAAGATGCAAGATGCGTCTTGTCTTGTGGTAAACTACATCAAACGAAAAGACCAGATAGTTCACAAATAACGTTTATTTTGAGTATGGTATGATTTAGGCTCTACGACAAAGTTGACACAACGGGTGCGAAATATCTGCAAATAAAAACCTTTAACAAAGAAACTAGCTTTAAACTAACCCCCTTATTCATAAACGCCCTATAGGCTTACACTAACTTAGCAATCGTTTGTCTTTATCTATCACATTGACATTTACCTTTCGCAGATAAGGACAATTGATTACTAAGTTAGCAGAAGCTTATAGAGCGTTTATGAATAAGGGTTAAGACAATTCGACAATATCGTAATAGTTTTTTCAATTTGCACACTTTATCAAATGCCTCTGTGAGATCGTCAAGGCATGTTCCGGTATCGCAGAGGGAAGCGTCCGTAAAAGCATTTTCTCGTAAAACAATACAGCGTGATGAATGTGACAGTTAATCCCGAAGACGGCCGAGCGGACACGATGATTGCCGATCGTTAAATGCCCTTAAAGCATCGCTAAACGACGCATTAATTATGCAGATTGGAAACTGATTATAGTGCAATAAATATTTATCCGTGCCGATGTCAGTTAATTATTGGTCGGAAATGATCTTTACCGCTGTCTTTCATGTTTCCCATCTATTAAACACAAGCGACAGACTATAGCTGTTGCTCGCGATTCCGTTTGCGCTTATCGCTATCCCGTGGGAACTATACAATTATCTGGCATAAAAACTATCCTATGTCCTTCCCTGGACCGGAAACTTCCTCCGTAAGAAATTTCATTCAAATCGGTACAGTGGTTTAGGCGTGAAAGCGTAACAGACAGACAGTTACTTTCGCATCTATAATATTAGCACGGATTGGCCTTTATTTCACTCTCTGTTAACCAGGAAAGGGCATCTTTTCATAAACGTCGTTCACCGGTCAATGGACATGCGCTGTCACTTGAGCGGCAAAGGCTTCGGAGTACAAGTAGCTAGTTCCTTTGTGGACGCTTGTGTCAACTTTAAGCTTTGATTGAACAGTTCGTGCGTTTAAACAATGGCTTCGAGCAGTCAGGTCATTCTCGGGGAGCGTTAAACCCCTTTACTGGACAAGCGTTAGGAAACTTCGAGGCCCAAGTCATGGTCTATTTTTTTTTATATATGTAGAATAATTATAAAAGTCGAGTATTTTTAGAAAAATACTGCTGCTAGTTTGATTTCTGAACGCGTGGCAGCTGTCATAGCGGTTGGAGTAAAAAAAATGGATTGTCATGGAGTTTTCGCGCGTTAATGTTTATAAGTGAAAAAGTGAGATTTAACGAATGGTTTTTTTATGGTAATATTGTTTTTATTATGAAGGTACTAAGAGCCTCTAAGCGAACGATTGCCGAGAACATCGAACTCGGCTGTCAAAACTATGACATTAGACAAAAAAAAACGAGTCTACTAACCGTGAGTACAAAAGCATGTTATGCATGTTCCACACTTCATTAGGGTCATCACAGACGAGACGAGATCGTCCCATGATAGATGCTTGTAACGGGCACCTTCCGGTGTTAATACCGCATTCGATACGCCAACTAGTTATTTTAGACGTAGCAACACTACAGCTGTCAAACTGACAGCTCAAAGAGCGTCTAGCGTCAACAAACCTTTATAATTTAACAATCGACGATCTTTTTATTGTGCATTTGACGCGGTGTTATTACAAGTTCACTGACCTTCGTTTTTCTTCGTCTACAAAACTCGATGATCGATTAAATGCCGTTATTTACAAACAAGCCACGTAATTTTAAATCTCCGCAATTAAGAGGCATGCGCGGAAGGTTAAATACTCGAACATGATATCCACACGAAATTCGAGAAATGAGCCTGGCCTTATACTCTGAAATTCGATTTTCGAAGTTCGTTTCGTGCCGTTCCGTTCTCACTAATAGCTATTAATTGGAGAGTGAGAGGGACGGCGTGATACGAACTTCGAAAATCGAGTTTCGGAGTAGCCCCCCTGTTTCTCATTGGAAATTGCTTAGGTAACTCTTAAACCACAGCTTAAACGGCATACGTAAATGCTGCTCTGTGATTGGTGGAGATGAACTGGCGAACAATTAGTAATCTAACGTAGGTATTCCGAGACTGATTTGATTGTTGTTGCCGGGTCCGCACCAACCACACCATTACAAGCGCCTGAGGATACTCCTGTCAAACGTATTTCTACAAATCTAGCGGTCCAAAGCGCAGTCGGGATTATTTTGTCTTGGGCAGCAAATGGAGGCGGAATGGCTGAATGGGGAATAAAACAAGCTACTGGCGCCATTTCTATGGAGGCTGTAATCATAAATAGCACCGCAATCAATGGTTAAAGCCAGAAATTTCTACGGTAGAGTAAGGTACCTACACTATTACAGTAAAGTAATGTATCTAACTAATATTATAAATGCGAAAGTATGGATGGATGGATGGATGGATGGATAGATGGATGCAGGCGTGCAAATTATTAACATATTATTTATAAATTCTAAACGACACTGAAAATTAGAACACATAGAAAAATCCGAAAAGTAAAGCTATGGCCGGGAATCGAACCCGGGTCCTCGTCATTCCGTGACGCGTGCTATACCCCTACACCACCCATAGCAGGTGAGTAAGCGTTCGAATTTTTCTATCTATTACTAACTGTCACGTGACCTTGTTACTATGCGATTATTTGTCGCGAAGCGTCATCTATTTGAATGATGTGTCTGTACGACACAATTACAAACTCCCGTGGAACATCTACTGCTCACCAGGGACGAGAGGGGGGAGAGAGAGTGTCGTTTAGCAATTAAATTTCTAACGGTAAAACCGTAAAAGTAAACATAAAAATTAAGAAATAAAAATTTCTTGATTCATTTGATATTTCATATTATTTATACTAAAGATAACATTATTTTGAGATTACTATTACATTATTATAAAATATTATTATTATTATTATGAATTTATTACCGATTTGATGTCCCATATACTAATTGCAAGTCAGTTGAAATACAATGTAATTTGTTAAACTTCAGATAGCTTTAAAATTTGTTCGCCTTTATATCATTTTTGATTGGCTTTTGTCAGATACAGACAAAACAAAACATAATTTTACCACAGGTTCTTAACTTATTATTTTCACAGATAAGGATTCCGATTCAGTTTAGGTTCGCGCGCTGTCTGTTCCATACTAAAAATGACAGCTAAAATCTGAACTGAGTCGAAATTGAATCGCATTAAGACATACATGGTAACCATGATTACTGCAGCCAAGTTTTTCAAAACGGTTTTGAGCGAGCGGTTAGAGCGAACCCGGCAATTAGTAACCGACTCCGATTGTAATGCCCGACAAATTTGACGGAAGAAAATTAACCTGCCAGCGCCGACTGGCAATAAATGCTCGCTCCGGCTGATAGCCGGACGAAATTCGTAAGCGCCAATTTAGCGCCTTTGTCGCCAGAAATGGCGACTTTTGTTTAGTTGTTGCTAGCTACAAAAATATTTAGCTACTGGCGACTTTGAAAGTCACTTCACTTCCGCATTTTTTTCATAGTTGGCAGTGGATAATTTTAACTTAATTTTTCGTTAATTTATCAATGTTTAATTGCAGAAAAACTAATGAATTAAGTATGGCAAAAATATTGGCGCCTTTGATTGACGGCTCTAAACCCCTTCAGTTTCCCCTCACCGCCATGGCGATTCTCTGGTACAATCAACTGGATTTAGCGACTTTCTAGCGCATTTTGACTTGGATCTTTCGCAGTTGGCAACACTGGGCTCGCTTCGGCTGATTGCCGAACGAAATTCGTAAATTTGCACAGCTAGCGTGCGCGCGCGCTGTAAAGATTACCGTGGAGCGCGCCTACGGCGCTCCCACGACAGGATTCGATTTTCGAAATTCGTATCATACTCTCTGTCTCCCTCACTCTCTCACAATTGATAGTAGTGTGAACCGAGCACGAAACGAATTTCGGAGTATAAGGCCTGAATAGTGTTGTTTTGAGGTTATAATGAATCAATCATTCCCTTGATGCCTTGATGAGATAGTGCTGTGCTGTAGAAACTTGTGGTGGTCCTTGGGGGTATAAAGGAATAAAAAAATACTAGTTATTAGTGAGCTTTAATTTAGGGGATTTGAAACTCTTGTAAGAGCTAAATCCGTCCGACGTTGTTTTCCGCTTGTGCCTAAATAAACTACAGAAATAATAGTAGTTTTTTTTTTTGTTTTTCAAGTACAGTTGGCCTACGAAAGTGTTGAGCATTTCTTTATTTCAAACGACACGGTTCCAAGTACGCTCAACATTTTCACGAGCCAATTGTACACGCCTAAACTTCTGAAGTTTCCTGCTTTCTTTTTTTAAATTGGAGAGCAATAAATAAATGTGTGCATGTTTTCGATTCCTCCAAAGAGCCCTTTACTATTCAATGTGAGCAATCGAGCGTGAGACCGCGCATGCGCGTGGGAGCCATTGCGCAAACGCAACTTGTCAAAACTGACACACGGATGAAATTTACATTGGACACAAACATTCAAATTTTTAATGGCCTATCACCTGCCATAAAAGGTGTTAACATAAATTGACAAGACAAACACAAAAACCGACCAAGTGCGAGACGAACCAGCGCACCGAGGGTTCCGTACAAAATCAGCTATAAAATATAAAAGCCCGTGCAATACGACGGACAAGGAAGCAATCTTAATAAGCGTTCCGTCTTTTTCCTTTAGAGGTACGGATTACTAAAAAAAGTAAACCTAACGATCGTTTCGCAAGACCCCCGAGAGATGGCATTGGCTTCAACATCATTAGTCTAATGATCTATGCCGATCGAATGGCTCAAATTGTAGCGAATGGACCTTCGAGGTTAGTGGAATGGCTAACTAGTTTAAAAAAAAGTATTCCATATTGAGATTTGCAGCGGTATAAACACTAATTCGTTCACGATATATCGAACGAATATTGATATAGCTTAGCTTACAAACCCACTTGATGAAGAGTGTTTTCTTCGAGTTTCTATAACTATTGTTAAATAAAATATCCAGAGAGAAGTTAAATATAAGGGGATTTCAAGTTTAAGCGAGACAAACGAACATCAATTAATTTTAATATAATAGATTTAGGTGTCTTCTTTAGAAGCTACATTAATGTAAAGAAAAATATTTCCAGCCCCTTGTCAACCCTCCACCAATCAAAGCTCAATAAATTACGAACTAAATCAGAAAGCGTGAAAACAGACTTTCGATCATACCAGTCCGTCAGATTCCAGGTACCCAGTCGTGTCGTCACTTTTGGTTCGAGTTCGTTTTTTAAACGTTCTCGAATTAAAACGTTCGATTCTTTTGTTTTTCACGGTTATGTAATTAAGTGGTAACTGGCCACTAATTCGCTTTAATCTGTTCGATCGTTACTACATTGTGCGTCATATTGTACTCGTAACAGCGCATTATTACACCTTAGCAACAATAATATTAGTAGTTCTTTTCTGATAAAACAATAGCCGAAAAGCCTTGGCTTTTAGTAAGCGATAATGAAAGAGTATAAGCTAAAAAAGTAACTTATTGGTATGGTAAGTCTGGGTGAAACAAGTAAACAAAACAATCAGCTGTATTCAACAGTCAATGTCCGGAATCATCCATTACATTCAAAATCGGCCCAGTATTTTGGAGAGTATCAGCTCTTTTCCAGAATGTTGTAGGAGTACCTAAGGCATTTCTGATCTGACATAAAATAGATTTTTTTTTCAAATGCGTTGGGGGTTTTTAAAATTTTTAATTTATTGATATTTTATTATTTGTTTTGTTAGTTTAGTGGACTGTTGCTAATTAAGATATCTACGCCACATCACAGCGGAGGCCGCGGCAAAAACTGATGGTAATGAAAGGCGCGTGGTCACTTGCTCGTTTGCCTTCCTATTCATATAAAAAAAAAAAACAATTGACGGCTGCATGCGCAAGCGCACAAGGCTAAGGTTTGGTAGAAAACATTACACGACTCTACGAGCAGTTTACAATTATGGTGTACTTGATTTTTTTGCGGTACATTTTGACATACGTTCACAAACCACGTATATATCCCTTACAGAGTAGACGGAGCCTAAAGTAAGAAGAACTAAAGGCCACGTTTAGCATGGATTTAATAAAAATCAAAATTTAATAACTTTTGATGCACGTGTATTTTAAGGCGACAGAACGTCAAGCTCAAGTCATTACGTAATCAGTAGGCTTATTGTCTAACTCGCTCGCAATCGCCATCGTGTTCATTTTGACAGTTCATGCATGGGCTGACAATCGGCATCGGAATCAGCTAGCTGTCACATTCATACAAGAACTGTCAAAATGAACACGATGGCGACTGCGAGCGAGTTAGACAATAAGCCTGCAGGTCAAAACCAACATTTGGTACTACAGGGTACAGAGCATTCTTCAATACTGTTATTAATATAATAATAATGTCGGTCACCGAGCAGCAAGACCACTTTCACATTGATTGGTCGCCAATGGACGCCGGCCGATATATTTAAATATGGTGGTCGCGATTCGAAATGTCAATGAACCGCGAAGATCAAAGACTGGTCCATTGGCATAGTTAGAATTATATTATAGAATCATAATAGTTAAGGATTATATATTAAACCCCTTATTCATAAACGCTCTATAGGCTTTTGCTTCTGTTTAGTAATTGTTTGTTCTTATCTGTGAAAGGTAAATGTCAAAGTGACAGATAAGGACAAACGATTTTTAAGTTAGCAGGAGCCTATAGAGTTTTTATGAATAAAGGTCCGACCACACCGGTGCGTTAACGCAACAAAATGTATGAAGTAACGGTGAGAAAACGTGACGCCTACGACACGTCACTGCGTATACACGGCGGTGCGGTGTGGTCAAACCCTTAGTGCGGTCCAAAATTTCTGAATTTTTTTTTTCTTCGTGGCAATAATTCCGATACCACATTTTCCCAATGGCAGTTTTCCCCGCGATGCGATTTTTTTTTAATACAGTCGTTCAAGAGGAAGATTTATATATGTATAATTCAACGCAGACGAAGTCGCGGGCAGAAGCTAGTTGTTTATATGTAGTGATAGGTATCAAACCCACGGCTACAGCTCCGCGGTACAATAGTACCTGCGCGCGCAGCGGGGCGCTTGCATTGTCCGCCATTAGGGCCCATTGTCTCGCGCACGCGCAGGGGAGAGCAGGTGCGCGGTCAAGGATGATCCCCTATCAGCATTGTTTCCAACCGATTACGGTGGAGAAAACTGGGAAAGAGTCTCAGTCCAAAAGACAAGGAGCCCGAGCGGCGAAGTGAGGCCGGCCTAAAGTACGCCTTAGCAATGTGCGTACAGTTGCACGCACAAAAGACGCAACCAAATTTCGGAGCAAGGCGTATTATACTTCTTTGTGACTTTTAAGGTCTAAGTTTCAAGATCTCTTTGAGGATTTTACATAATAAGACGAATTTATTGTCAGCGAATCTTTAAGGAATAGTTCTTTTTTGTCGCTTACTGCTGCGATGCAGCGAAATAAAGGTGCGACTACACCGCCGCTTAAAAAACGGTGACGGTACGGAATCGCAACAAAATGTATGAAGAAACAGTGAGAAAACGTGACGCATACGACACGTCACTGCGTATACGCGGCGGTTTGGTCGCACCCTAACAGCGGGAGTGTAAGACAGACTGAGCGCGCTGAGCAATCTATCCGAAACAAAAGACGATCGGGACGAGGGTTTCCCGACAGACAAACTGTCACCAGATGGCGTTAGTTGCGAGTGGTAGGACCTCGTGCAATAACGATTCGGATCGCCCCCACAGTTTTGTAGCTACCACATTCTTTTCTACGGTACTGTTCAGCGACTTAACTCACCTGTACTTTACTCTAAAAATACGCGTATTTAGACTAACACACAGGCGAGTAAAGTTGTCGAGCCGTAAGTACGCGAACTTACTGGCCCATCTGTCACCCACTTACGACCGACGGTGAAATTACCGGAATACGAGGTATATTCTATCTGGCGTTAACTCTAGGCCGGCCGGCAACGATTTTATTGAAAGTGTTTATTGTTGTGAATTTATTCATTCAAGGGCGGTCGGAGCACTCATAAACTCTACTTAATATAACGACGCTGAAACGTTAATTTAATTTTACATAAAGTTAATAGAACTTGTGAGGTTAATATGTTTTAATGATCACGATCGACATAAAATCGGAATCACCTGTTGCCAGTCGTAAAAGCGACTATATCATTCCGGTACCTACCTGTGCTTCCATAACTATCAACAGTCTTGGCGGCCATAACAGTGGTTGAAGTCTTACCTGTAAAGAAACATTAAATGTTTAAGTCAAAGTGTAATAAAACCATCCAAGTGCGAGTCGGACTCACGCACCGAGGGTTCCGTACAAATTCCGCAAGTTATTATAAAATCCAGTATTAGCAGAGCCCTCTGCTCTTAAGCAAAATATATGCAGTATGAGTATGAGGTCATATTATGTTGATTACCTACGATAGACAGACATAAAAATATTCTGTTTTTATTATTTGCTGTTACAGCAGCAACAAAAATACATTTACCTGTGAAAATTTGAACTGTCTAGCTATCACGGTTCAGGAGGTTACAGCCTGGTGTCAAACAGACAGGCGTAAGGGATGGACAGCGCATTCTTAGTAATAGGTAATAATGTTATGCAAATGTGTTTATAATGATGTGTTTATTTATTTAATATGTGATTGTCATAAATAAACTTTTTTTCTTTCTTTCTTTCTTTCAAATAAAGAATTTCATTTCATTTCATTTCATTTTTTTTCATTTTATTTCATTCTGGTCACGTTTTTACCTTTTGGATACGGATGTCATGTCACGTCATGTCATGTACCTACCGCCATTTAACCCAGTAAAATCTTGGTATTTATGTAATGAACATGATTTGAATGATTAAATGAATTGAATTGAACCCTAAAAACGAGTGTCACAAGTTTTTGACCCATTTAGTAATTGGTTGACGTACGGCGCGAAAGACGGGACTAAATTTTTAAACAAAAATTAAAATGAAAAATCTTTGTAGGGCTCTTCAGTCAAACTAAGAAACTAACCCAACCACCTGGGCCCTTATAAAGCTACATGTTACAATTCACAAGCGGAAGTCTCTATCTAACACATAGGGTCAGAAAGAGACTATAAAATAGGGCCCTGATGAAATCCGAAACAATTTTAGAAGACCCTGTATGTATTTAAATAATAAATACCCAGAACTCGACAAATCAAGTACATCTGAAACTATAGTCTAAATGACAAAAGCATTTAAGTGTAATAATAAAGCTGCTAGCGAAATGAAAGGGTGTATAATACAATGTATCATACACTAGGACAAATTTACTGTTATTGTACGTGGAAGGGACCACACAGGGGCTGAGCGATCGCGGTACAGCAAACAGGTGACATGTATATCGACGACAGGGTTGTCCATCGACACGTTATCTCACATCTAAGGATAGGCTCTAGAACTAGAATCCGGGCTGCCTTCAATGCCAATATTAAAAAATGCTAGTAAAATATTTGTTAACACGGCACCCTATTTTACTTAATTTTGTAATCAATCAATGTAAACCTAACGCTAATACAAATTCCCAAATTTTTAAGAGAAAGACGAACCATCGGAAGCTCATATCCAATGACTTGTTGCCCGCAACAGTCTGCGCAAAATCGCTATAATGCGGGAAATAATCGATTTTCCGCAATAAAAACATTATGTCCTTCCTTCGGGACTGAATACTATTTCTATACCAAATTCCAACTAAACTGGTTTAGCGGTTTAAGCGTGAAGCGTGATCAGTTGCTTGCAGGGGGGGTCGCAAGGAACAGCGGGAAGGTGGCATACCATAATTTGTCTACCCTACCCTGGTGAACCTGCACGCCCTATAATAAATGGTACTTAATTAACTGTGACATTTGTACAGAAGCCACATTGGGGCTTTACCTACACCTTTATAGACAAGCGGCAGCCCTAGCGAGCCCTAAGGAACGCACGCGCACGTGTGGTCCTTCCAACCGCTCGCATGTTTGGAGAAAAACCAACAGCGACCGCGAGGCGCGGGCGCGGGCCATATGGCGGAAGCCCTCGCGTTATACGAGTAGTGAATATGTGGCTAAGGAAAAGGATAAGTGAATGTGTCAAGCATTACTTTGAGGTTATATCAATGACCTGAAATATCTTCCCACAAAAATTTCTTACTAAAAAACTCGTCGCACCTTGCCCTTCCCCGCTTCAACATATATCACGGAGACCCCACTATCACTAACTCTTTTCAAAATCTATAAGAGTTCATTTTCGGAGCTACCACACGTCACTTTAATTTAGCACGGTGGCCTCTGCCTTCAGTGACATTTCTTTCATTCCATATACCTTGGTATTTCCGCGTTCCTCAGGCAGAAGCATTTAACTATTAACCGCCCATACGGGACTCACAATGCTAGCAATTAAAGTGTGCCAAACAAAGACCTTCGGCAATCTCCGTCGATTAACGATTGGCGCCGAACGGCTATTACGGTAACGTTCTCACATCGAATAAGAAGTTCATGAAGGTGTTCTAACTTGCTTGGGCATGGTAGAGTCGTAATATTGACGCTTAATGAGAAAGGGTAGCTGAGGGCATCGATTTCAAAAAAGAATTTGTAGACTAAGCAGAACTCAGAAATAAAACCAAGCAAAAGAAAGCAGAGAGTAGTATATTCGGTAACCAGGTACCAATGGAGATGGCATTATGTTCTTCTAGTGTTATTTTATAAATTCACGCGTTCTTCCGTGCTTTGCAGCTGTAGGTATTACTTTATGCTTGTGATGAGTACCTATTCTTTATGTTAACCTACATTACACTTTTGATTTACTGAAATGTTTACTTCTATCTACTGTACTGATCCTGTTAGTCGCGAAATAAACATTTCTCATTGTTATTGTTTTTCAATCTGAGATGGAGTTGATACAGATTCCGAAGCGATAATTAAAATTCAGATTAGAGAAAAAACAACGGACGACCGAATATGGCGCGGGAACGTGATCCTGAGTCACAAGGGCATTATGATTCAAGCCCAGAAACATCCGCGGCCATTATTATACAATATGGTCGAAATGTGGCCTTGAATGTATCGGTGAATAGTAAATGAGAGTAAATTAGAGATCAGTGCATTTGGATCTTATTGTAGCGGGAGAAGATTCTGCTTTGATAGAAGCAGAGCGGATTCCAGACGCTCAGAAATCTCAGAATCACCTTGGAGGAGAAAGGCTCTCAAATGACGACCAAGAACAGGACATCGCAGCGTAAACAAACCCACCAGTAGGTGACATCGTAGATGACATCGTGAATTGCGGGCAACTGGTATATAGATAGCAAGTTCTGGGTGGATTTTTGACGTTGTCATTTGGGTGCAATACGTATAGCATGGCACACAAATTACAACGTCAAAAATCCACCCTTGTCGTTTATTGTGGCGTACTTTATGATAATGATGGTTGGATTCTGCAGATTTCCGTTTCTTTTTTATCTAAGTGCATTGCAAAGATGCCACTGAGCCTAAATATATCCAGAAAGCTCTCAGGAACCAACAATATCGGTCACTACGTTTCTTAGTCAATATTATAACCCCTGGAGACGATATACATTGACATGGAACTGTAGCTGATTCATCACATATCATGTAGAGGTGCTAAGACATATCAAGATGATAAACATCCGTCATAAACGACAAACAGTTGTTAATCATCTTCTTAATTAATCACAGCAGCCTTTCTCTTCGCTAACTATCGCACCGCCATGGCAAGATAACTCATAAAACTTTACTCGCTGCTTGACGAAACAATTAACTTTTACCACAATTTCCTAATTTATCACCGCATTAACCAAATGGATGCGCCGGCGCATTGAATGCGTTTTCCCTCGCCGAATGCACACGAACACGCTTTCTCGTGTCGGACACGTTATCACAAGCCGGGGAAAGTGAACTATGCTACTGATAGCACGTGTCTGGAAGGTGGAAAACAAAATGAGAGGGATCATGTTCTTATACACGAAGTTTATGTTTAAATTTATAGACGTCGTGGAAGGAAGAGACGGTGGTTGAAGAAATGGAATCACTACCGAGCTAAATCAGCTTCGATTTATGCTAGACTAGAACAAATTTGTCTAATATATTTTTTACATTTTGAGAATCGTTTCGCAGCGGTGCTCCACGGAAATAGGAAACAGCTCTCACTTGAATCGGTGACCCTTTCAGATACCTAATATATCTCTATCTAAATAAATAAATAAAAATGAATCGTCAAAGTGTATGTACGCCCATAACTTCGAGCGGCTGCACCAAACTGAATAATTATTTTTTATTTTGGGTTTGGGCGAAACAAATTATTGAAAAAAAAAGAAAACAAAAAGAAGCGAAGCCGTGATCAGCAGCTACTTCTATTCTATCGTACCATACGAGTACATAATTTAGTTTAGTTAAATTGATCAGTTATCTTGTTTGTTTACTTATTTTAGTCAACAAACACTATTTTTAGGGTTCCGTATCTCGTTTACTTAAGAAATATACACCGTACGAGTATTTCAAATGTCAAATCCAACGCTTGCAGTTCTCAAGGCTATTGGATTAAGCATGCTACTATATTATTTAACCGCTCCAATTTCTCATAATAACTTGTGAAAATGAATAATGGTGGCGGCGTAAGCTTTCTTTCTCAAGGCGCGTCGCGTATAACAAATAGGGCAACATTTTTAAAGTCCCAAGTGAGAGAAAACTGTGATATACAGATGCAATTACGACTTCCGTGGTCGCTCGGCTGTGATGATGCAGATTAAGCCTCTTATTCATAAACGCTCTATGGGCTTCTGCTAACTTAGCAATCGTTTGTCCTTATCTGTGAAAGGTAAATGTCAACGTGACAGACAAGGACAAACAATTGTTAAGTTAGCAGAGGCCTACAGAGCGTTTATGAAGGGGGTTAGACTCCAGTAGCCGAGGACCCAATAGTGGACATATTCTTATTTAAAAGAAACAAAAGAATAGCAACTTATTTTACAACAATAATTTTATAACCATATGATATATTATATTTAAATTAAGAATGTAGTATCTATTATTGGTGCTTGTGTCCGACACTGGTGACATCCTTAACGATAGAGTGGGCACAAAAGTGGGCAAATTCCTCATTTATATGCACATTTCTAAGATACCAGCTTCCTAGATAATTACCTAATTATAAGCATGACAGTCAACTATCGAGTTTAACAAGTGACAAAACAGCTATCGTATTTATTAAATTCTCAAGCAGGTATTAACATAGAATTATGTTACATACAGGGGCAATAAGAATAATAATAATCACATTAACATATACGTCTAATGCCGATATGCACGCATATTTTATTACGCGCGCAAAATGATATTGTATTCATTTCATTCCAACATAACGCTTAGGGTTATAAATTTTTTAGCTTTATTAACTCAACCTGCTACAATCATAATAGCCAATTAATAATAAGTGATAATGATAACGCGCTTCTAGTCCTGATTATAATCTAACTAACGAGTCCCTTTACGCCTTAACGCGCCGGGCCGCGTTGGATCCAACTGTATTAAATATTAATCAAACGGTGAGTGTGAGCGAACCTTTACGAAGTGACGTGATCAGTGTTGTGCGCTGCCCTACTTTTGACAAAAATAAAAATGACTGAAAACGAGGGTAGTTGCGCGCCGCTTTCAGATGCGTCGAGTAGCCGCGCGAGCAGGGCAATGGCGCGCAGTGTTCCAAAGAGAATATAATCACTAGATCACTACCGTGGTACCGTGGTGTTCGTTTCGCTGCCGTCGGGGCGAGCGCTCCAAGAGGAAGGACTAAGAACTAGTCCGAAACTTATATATGTGAGTCAGTTTTTGTGTAATTATTTATTTATTTATTATGATTGAGTCTCACGGTAGTTTCATGTTGAAAACACTACCACATTCCATTCATAACGCATATTGATAATCATAAACTTAATTCGCATATTTACTTAACTCACCGATAGGCGAGCACTTAAATGATATAAATTGGACCGGTTAGTGCAGTTCACGTCGCAGTCGCTATTTGTTACTGAATTTATTTTATACTAAATCGATGTGAATCTGTGTTGATTAGATTCCTTAACTGATTAAAGGTGGTGTAGCTGATGGCAGCAGGCACGGATTTAGAGGACGAAAGTAAAACTAAACTATTATAGGGAAGCGAGCAAGCAGACAAGGACGCGTGTGTACTGTTCGGCGTTTGAAGGGCGACTGCTTCTCATTGGACGAACACGCACACAGTCATATCCAAGCCTACCTACACGATTTTTATTAAGCATACATATAAACAACGAAAGTTCAAGAGGTAAGTACCTACATTATACATTTATAAAAAGAAAGAGTAAAAATATAGTTTTAAGTTTTATGTTTTTCAGGAGCAGAGCTTCGGGTCGTCTACAGGTGGGTTGGGACCAAACGAGCGAGTGCGCAGTCTATTCACCTCTACCAAAAGGGACAAACAAAAAATATGAATGAATTAATGTATGTTATTCACAAAAACATAATGAAAATTGAATGAAAATTAAAAATGTTGAAAATTAAAAATGTTTTTGTTTTTTTTAAGTTACAATGAAATAAGTTGGAACCTTCCTTTAAGCATGAAACATATGTTACAATTAAAATTTTCAATTACTTTGGTAATGGTATATAAATTAAATGAATTAATGACATGAAATTATACAATAATATGGTCAATAAAATACAAAATAATCAATAGAAATAAAATAAACATAGTCAATACAATTTCTTAAAATTAAGTTCCCATGTCAAACCTTAGAATTTATGCATGAAAAATTCGTTTATGCTGTAAAAGCAATGTCACTTAATACCTAGTTAAAAAACAAAATTGTCACAAAATGGTCCCAACTCATACTTCTAATAAATAAACAAGTGACTCTAACATTTAAGACATGCCGTCGCTCCAAACCTCTTGCTAAAGAGCGAAAATTGCTCTAAATACCTTCTTAATCTGCAATATCATACCAATTTGCTCTGTGACATTCATCAAACTGTCAAACCGTTGGCAACACTGACCCCTGACCTTTGGCTTTCGAGTCACGCCTAAGCCTTGGCTGTTCTACCGTGTTATGATACCGCGTGGCGATAGACTGTGTTGCCAATTTGGCTACTTTGTCGTTACAAATAGCGACTTTTGCTACAAAAATCGACTTTATTTTTGGCGATTTATAAATTTTGTATTTCTTTACAGTTCCAGGCCTGTCGATAATAATGTTTCTTTTTTATCGTAATATCGTCTCGTAAATCTCCGGATGTTGTGAGTGTTGTGTGTCGGTCTAGTGGCAGCCGTAAGTGAAGAAACTAATAGTAAAGACCAAGTGCGGGTAGTTAGGAAGACCCGTGCAGCTAGAAGATGTTGATACCCGCCTCTTCAGTCCTCTCGAGAACATGGATGCAAAGTCGCGTCCGAAACGTCGAGGTATTTACAAAAATTACATTTTATTTACGTGATTAAGTCCCGTTTCTCTTATAATAATGACTATCTAGCAACTTTTAACTTTGAGCTTCGCATTTTGAAATTTTTGAACCGTTTGAAGCTGGCAACACTGGCGGCTATCTTTCTAATCGTGACATAGACTTGGCCTTCGGTCTCCGTTCCCTTTTAGACATTTGCGATAGAGATCTGTGCTCTTGTTCGTGTTGGCCTTTTGTTTTGCAAAAAGTGAATTATTATGAGAAAAGGCATAGGTCCCCGGATGTTTTCTTCCTAGCTGCTCTGGAAAGATAAACAAAGAACATACTAGTTGCTTCTTCCCGCGGAGTTGGTAGAAGCCCATCGAGGGAACGGGTGAAAATCTTAAGGATCATTTTACAGGCGATGCTAGCAATCCATCACTATTTTGATTCGTTTCCACCTATACAATCATAATCAACAAAATGTTTGTTCAATTTCTAGTCAAAAATTCAAAAGAAAAATCTTTGTACATAATTGCGTCGATTCAAGGTATAGCGAGCAGCAAGTGAAATATTCCCGAATCATTGTAACGGACCCTGTATATGTCTTACTAGCTGTTGCCCGCGACTCCGTCTGCGATGGATTCGCTATCGCTATCCCGCGGGAACTATGCTATTTTCCGGGATAAAAACTATTCTATGTCCTTCCCCGGTACTGTAACTATCTCTGTACCAAATTTCAATAAAATTGATTTAGCCGTTTTGCCATGAAAGAGCAACAAACTAGAACTTACAAACTTTCGCCTTTAATATTAATAAGATAAGATTATATGAAGAGAACCTTGAAAACCGATGTAAACAAAGGTAGTAAAATTAAGAATGCAAAACACCAGCCACGTTGACCAAGCTGCCGCACCCCGAGATATCAATCTGCAACAATTTGTCGTTGCACTACACATTATGTCATGTCATGTCATATAATTGCAAGAACGGATGCCATTATGCACCAATTCATTGTAATCTTAGAGGCCATAATGGCTTGTGCTATTTAATATTTGGGCGCGGCAGACAATTAATGTTGTAGGATATGTCAAGGTTTGATAGATTGCCTCTTGTCGTGCGAACTTATTGTTAAATATGAAGGTCTTATCTAGGTTTTGCATACGCCACTCACTCACGATCTGGAATTTGGTTTTAAAATGGCTTAGACCGGAGCACTATAGACCAATCGCTTAAATGAGTCGTCGCCCGCGCGGCACAGGGGCGCGGGGTAGGACGACAAAGGGGTCCGAGAGAGGTGCGGGGGTCGCTAAGCGTCCTCTGTTTGAATGTTGTGTCTGTACGACACAATTACAAACTCCTGTGGAACGTGTACTGCTCACCAGGGACGAATCTTCGAAGGGAGTCTTTAATATGTATTTAAGTAAATATTTATCTGTATAAGTATGTGTTTATCCGATGTCTAGTACCCGTATTACGTAGTAAGTTTCGCTGTCATTTTCATACACCGTCTTTTTATTTCGGACATCAAATACACACATCCAAAAAGAGCTTGAGATTGGGATAATCATGATCCCTAGACACATTGAATGTTTTGACTCGGTAGTAAAATAGTTTCAGTCGCAACGGAACTCCTGAAAACCGCCGACATTTTCTTGCAATATCAAAATAAAGGGGAATCAAAATAGTGATGGGTTGCTAGCCGCATCGCCTATGATTCCTAAGATTTTCGCCCATTCCCTCTCTGAAGCAGCTGCAGCATGGCAATCCTTAATACACCACTACTACATAATATATTCCTTTTTCAAACCGTCTATTACATTGGTCATCATTAACCTTAATAAATATAGCAAACCATAATCCACATCAGTTCAAAACAGCGTGTAAACTTAAAAAAACGCGTATCCAACCAAATTGATCGCACGACGCTCAAGCGCATACAAAAACAAAACTACGAAAAAGCACTCCATCACATCGGTGTTAAAGTTAATTTTACCGTGTATCAAGGGAATTAAGTTAGGAGAGCAATAAGTCGTTAATGCCCCGGAAACGAGACTGGCGAAAATAATACAAATTTGATGCTCACGCGCATGCGGCACGCTAACGACGCCGTTGTCTGATAGTCACTGACGCTTGAATATCATTATCCCATCAAAAACATAAATGTGAAATGATACTCATACTCATACTCATACTCATTTATTCGTAATAATTATTGTTATTACATGTCATTTTTATCATTATTTTATTATATTCCATGTCAGAACAACTCATGAAATTAAAAAGAAAAACATTTCGATAGCCAAGTTCAATATTAAAAATATGCATCGTTATTGACTTCGCCGACAAAAGAATTGATTTATACAGATTCTAGAGCAGTATAAGACCGCTGTAACAAAAAAGCTCGAGTTCAATGAACTTGAGCTCATTCGCGTTATTAACGAGACATTATCGGCCCATGCGCAACACGTGGCGCGGAAGAGGGGCATCAAAATCGAATTAGCTTTTTTGCATATCAACGCGAGTTTCCGTTCGACCGTATGAATTAGTTACTCCAAATTTAAAGTTATTCGGGACGCACGTCAAATGAATAGAATGAAGCATTTGAGGGTTCCGTACTTCAAAAGAAATAACCTAACCTAAAAATTTCTTACTTAATACAATCGTTTTTGCCGGTTGCACTTTTTGTTGACTGTATTTCGTTGTCATCTATCCTGCACATTATATACACCAAATATATACCCCTTTTCACCAGGTGAGCCGTCTGCTCGTTTGCCCCCTCTTAAATTTTAAGTCAATCGGACAAACCGTTCCAATCATTTGAGAGAGAAAGGGACGGTGCATCGACATACTTCGAAAATCGAATTACGGAGTATCAATCAAGACAGGACAGCATTTTAGTAAACGTACTCCAGCAAATTCCGATTGCAATCGTAAACGTAATCGTCCAAAGACTTGTACAAAAACCATGGTAATTGCCTAATTAGCTAAATCGCTTTACGGATTACGCTCGTCGCTTTGATGAACGCAAAAAGTTATTTAAGGAAATCGTTACGAAATATTACATTAGTGCATTTAATTGCCGCTTGGAGCGCATGTTTTAGTCATGGCGCTTTTTCAGTTGTGTTTGAGCAAGACAAAAGGTATCGTTCCTCTTTTTTGCTACAATGATTTCGTGTAGAAGCTTAACTAAAGAATGAAAGAAAGAAAGAAAAAACAATTTATTGCCACAAAAAAAAACAGATTTACAAAAACTACAAATTAAGTAAAAATACTCAAAATTGTTTGTGACAAAAGGTGTCACAGGACAGAAGGGCGTCAGCATAAGCTGCTGGTGCCGGTCCCGAGGGCCGGAACTACTAGATGGGATAGGCAGGCATGAACATAAATACCCACAATTCTACCCCGTAAAAGATAAATGAAGACGTGATTTATGTCTATGTTTAGTATGTACCTACCGTGTATAATACCATGAAAGGGTTAGCTAAAAAAAACCTTGACTAAACTATGATAAGAACCTCGATATAGATAAAATCATCAATAGTATTGACCGAGCTATATTTTCAAAAATCGCACAGTACTGTTACGAATAGACTTTTTAATTATTTTTTACTTTTTTCTGCAGCGATTCTTCCATTGCCTGCCAGAAGCATTTGTCTGGGATTTTCTCAAAAACTACTGATGCTATTTGGACGGGGTTTTCACCATTGAATAGCACATTTATCTGGTGATACACTCTGGCACTCTCAGTCCACTAAACACTCGACCCTCGGTCCTAATGACGTCCCCTGTATTCTCGCTCGTCAGAGCAGTCTGTTAGATCGGTAACGACTGTTAATAATGAGAACAAAAACTCCACTCGAACACCCGCCTATGCACCAAGTGAGTCGAGTGTTAAAAAAGGCGGATACTAATTTAATAAAACACTTAGAGGTAGAGGGCATGAATTGAACGTAGTTGTATACATCTGTAGTAATACCGCCTTTGGAGTTGAGCATTGACGTACATCAATCGTCGCCGCTCAAAACAGGTATTTTTAGGTTCCCGTACCTCATCTTCCACTCTGGTCTGGGAGCAAAGTAAAAACACAGAATGTGCCGGTTGCTTATCTTCCCGCGCAGATGGTTAAAACCCATCGAGGGAATAGGCGATGCGCCTAGCAACCCATCACTATTTTGTCCCCCTTTTCCACCTATAAGCCCACAATCATACTATGACGTGGCCTTTAGGTCTTGTTACCTTAGGCTCTGTCTACCGTAAGGGATAAAGACGTGATTTATTTATGTATGTACGTGCTGCCTACCCTAGCGACCCTGCCTACTGCACGCCACTGTACCCATCCAAAAGTGGGTGAACGTCAGTGATAGCATTCATACGCGCGGCACGTGTGAATTTCCCACGTGTCCGCCGTTTCTATCGATCGCATGCCACCGACACCGCTTTTTGCTGCGCACGCGCATTGCCCTATATTTATGTAGATTGTACATGATATCATGTCATGTTTTAATGGCTTCATGTAAGTCTAACACGAGACCTAAGAATCGTATTGTTTATCACAACATGTTATAGACAACATCATCATCATATCAGCCATAGGACGTCCACTGTCGGACATATAACATAAATAAATAAAAAATAAAAATCATTTATTTCGACATCAAGGTCCATATCGGGTTAGTAATACAACTTAAAGCACTATGTTAGTTAAATTAAAATTAAAATAGAAATAAAAAATAAAATAAAAATAAAAAAAACAAATTAAATTTAATAATACTAGCATACATTACATATAAAGCAACATTGGGTGAAGATCATTACTTAATTTGGCCAGTAATGATCCCCACCCAATGCTTTGTCATGGTGCAGTCCAGGCGGTCCGCAAACATGCTCAGGATGCTGTTGGAACTGGCGCGCACCCTGTTCAACAGCGACGCAACTCTTTTCCTTCTGATTGCGTGAATATAGGCCTCCCCCTTAGACCTCCAGTAGCTTCCGTTGGGAGCGGCTTGCATCCACCGTGACCCCGCGACTTTAACCAGGTCATCCGTCCTCGTTGGTGGACGTCCTACGCTGCGCTTACCGATCCGCGGTCGCCACTCGAGAAACTTATAAGGCTTTAGGGTCTGCCCACTTATTCAGATATGTATGTACGGTCGCCCAAATAAGTGGTCTACCACTTTTCATCTAACTTCCTATCCAATGAAAATGTCGCTAAAGTCGAACTTTCAAGTTGACAGCCTGTCTTATCGACATTATTATATTGTGACGTGCAAAGGAATTTTAACCTTAGGGTGGTAGACCACATATTTGGCTGATGGTACGCTCTATTGTGGCTTTCACTATCTGAAATTGTAAACTCACTATTTGTCGGTCCCTCGCTTAATGCTCCTCTCATCTACTCAAAGGTTAACTGGTAGAGATCCCTTATAGGAATAAGTTTACCTTGCATTGCGTGCATATATTATTGTTTTGTTTGTTTTTTGTGAATTGTATCTGTTTGTTTATATTTGTACAATAAAGCATTACTTACTTACTTCATGAACTTTCTTACTTTATTTGAGCATGTATGAAGAGATTGATGAATGTGGATGAAGCGAAAGAGGTATGTCAGGATCGTAGCAAGTGGAACAAAGTAGTCTCTGCCTACCCCTGTAGGAAAGAGGCGTGATGGTATGTATTTATATACTTACTTCAATGAGCTAATTCGCTTGGCTATGACTGACTATACTCATAAAAACTACTAAAATCCGACCATTGATCTTTTGAATGTAGAGACAAATAATACAAAAACGCTCTGTCTGCAACATATGGTTGGTTTTCAAGATTTATAAATAAAGAAAAAACAGTAAAATGGGGAACTCACGATTCTTGAGGTCGGCATTTAGGAGATTACATAGTGATTACCGGCGGAATCTCAAGGTGGTCGGTAATGGTACACGACTGCACTAATTGACAAAACATTTACCATAGACAAGACACAATAGAAGAGGTTTCAACATCACACTAATATTACAAAGGCGAAAGTTTGAGAATGTGTATGTTTGTTACTTCTTCACGCGCGAACGGCTGGACGGATTTGGACAAAATTTGGAACGGAGATAGCTGGTACCCTAGATTAAAACATAGGCTAGTTTATCCCGGAAAATTGCACAGTTCCCGCGGCATAGCGACAAACATGTCAATTGCTAATTCTACGCGGACGAAGTCGCGGGCAGAAGCTAGTACATACATAATCACGTCTTTATCCTTTACGGGGTAGACAGAGCCTGAGGTAACAAGACCTAAAAGCCACGTTTAGCATGATTGTGGGCGTATAGGTGGAAAGGGGACACTATAATTAGTAATCAAACTAAATATGTACAATTGCTGTCTGAAGCATGGTATAGCACCCAGGTTTTCCTGTTGACAGCCTGTTTACAGGATAATGTAGACATGTACTAGATATAAAACGTGACATGTATACATTTACTCTTTATAGCCGAGTACAGGAAAAATAATTAAAAAATCCCGGTGATACTTAATGCATTTTGCATGCATAAATTTCAAATGTGATTCATGACGTCTTAATGCGATTCAGTTTAGGTTTGCTCTAGGTCTGCTACTGAACTGAGTTGAAATTGAATCGTATTAAGACATCATGGTAAGGCCCTGGTATTTATCAGAACAGAGGCTTTAAATATTTTACGTCACCCTTGGCCGTAATTGACAGACAGAAAATCTCACTTCCTGGCCGAGGCAAGACGTAAAACTTTATACAAACCACGGGCGGTAATTCGTAAAGCCCCAGATCGCATATTTATGCCCCTCACCTTCGGTTCGGGCCACAAACACCTGCGATCTGGGACAATTACGAATTCACCGCCCTAGGTCTGTAATGTACTACTATTGAATCAGGCGTTACTTTGTGGAGGTCCATTTCAGTGAACACAAAATATTTACCTTACTACTCCGCTACTTAGCGGAGTAGCAAGGTAAATATTTTGTGTTCACAGAGGCTTTAGTAAGTTTATGTCAAAAATGTCACCTTTTAATCTCATTACTACACTTAACAGAGTAAATTAAGGCAGTATTCAAGCTAATTAGCAAATGGCCGGTCTACCCAACAAATGGGCGGGACAATTAAACCATTACCAGCATATAATTAGACTATTACACCGGTGTAAATGTCACAGGATACCGCTAGCAACCACAAATGAATTCAATTAAAAGGATTTATGATACTTTAATTATTTGCGAGCGAGAAGGAGGAAGTGGGAAGTTTAAAGTGACCGAACGAAGAGCCAAACACCTACTTTTTTAATTTACAACTTGGCAAAGGTTTCATAGCCTTTCAGACGCGAATGTCTACGTTTTCTTTATTTACAACACAGCAAAGGTAAAAAGGTAAAAAAAGTAGACTATGGAGTCTTCCAGCCGCAAACTTCTACTTTTTTTAATTTACAACTTGGCAAAGGTTTCATATCATAGCCTTTCAGCCGCAAACTTCTTCTTTTTTTTAATTTACAACTTGGCAAAGGTTTCATAGCCATTCAGCCGCGAACTTCCACCAACAGTGCTACGCATTTCATCACACGGCAACACGGCGCGATGGCATTTCGCGTCGTGACTGCGAAATGATAAGCATTCCCAGTGTATTTTTCACCTTTGCGATTGCAGTCGTGATCGGTAGGCAACAATCGTTCCAGAGATCTAATCGAAATAGGCCGAGTGTACGGACACGGAATAGATTGTCTGCGAACTAGTGTCCGACCGATACATGTTGTTGTTGTTGTTGTTGTTGCCGAAACCGAGAGTTCGGAAATATCCTACTAATATTATAAATGCGAAAGTTTGTGAGTGACGATGTGACGTTCTGACGATGTGACGATGTGAGTGAGTGTGTATGTTTGTTCCTTCTTCACACTAAAACTACTTAACGGATTTGGATCAAATTTGGAACGAAGATAGCTGGTACCCTAGACTGAACATAGGCAACTTTTTATCCCGGAAAATTGCACAGTTCCCGAGGGATAGCGATAAACCAGTCAATTGCTAACTCTACGCAGACGAAGTCGCGGCCAGAAGCTAGTGTATTATACTAGCCGTTGTCCGCGACTCCGTTCGCACAGTATTTGCTTATCGCCATCCCACAGGAACCATACTGTTTTCCGGGATAAAAACTATCCTATATCCTTCTCCGGGACTAAAACTATCTGCATACCAAGTTTCAATAAAATCGGCCCAGCGGTTTAGGCGTGAAAAGGTAACAGACAGACAGAAAGAGTTACTTTCGCATTTATAATATAACTAGCGACCCGCCCCGGCTTCGCACGGTATATTATGCATGTATTATACATATAAACCTTTCTCTTGATTCACTCTATCTATTAAAAAAAAACGCATCAAAATCCGTTGCGTAGTTTTAAAGATTTAAGCATACATAGGGATATAAGTACAGAGAAAGCGACTTTGTTTTATACTATGTAGTGAAGTATGGCTTTTATCATACCGTCTCTCTCTCTCTCTTATTAAGAGGCTGGCAACACCTAAACCAAAACATTGTGAAAGTCTAGATATTTACCGCTGGCAATGCAAAGGCGCACACGAGTCACACTCACGCGCAGCCTGCAAAGGTTAAGTAATTCATCCTGAATGTGGCAATTTAGCACGTTCCCGCGGACACGACAAATGTTGCACAACAATCGGCGCGGGCGCAGCAATGACAAAGCGCGTATTCGGAAACAAACGACGAGCACGGCTAAATAGCATGAGAGCTAGTCTACTCTTCCTTAATACCTATGTCCTGTCAATCGTTCACTGGTTAACTGGAAGAAATGCCTTTTAATAAGTTTGCCTTTGTGCGTTTGTTCTTTATTCATCTTTTTCATGTGTTTTATATACATACAACATAGTATAAAACAAAGTCGCTTTCTCTGTCCCTATGTCCCAATGTATGCTTAAATCTTTAAAACTACGCAACGGATTTTGATGCGGTTTTTTTAATAGATAGAGTGAATCAAGAGGAAGGTTTATATTAATGTATAATACATGCATAATATACCGTGCGAAGCCGGGGCGGGTCGCTAGTGTAGTGTACAATAAAGAGTTATACATACATACAATAGACACTACAGACATTACTGTTTCCTATTATTTGTTGCAGAATAGGCGCCCGCGCAGGATTTATCTCCAGCCGCCATTGTTGGCGCATGACCGCTTCATCCCGACTGTCGGACTGCGCCTGCGTCTCGAAGCCGACGTCTCTATTAGAGTTGTCGCAAAGTCGGTAGTTTCCCTATCGATAGTTTTAATCGAATGCCATACTATCGATATTCCTATCGATAATATCGATATGTTAAATTTTAATTAAAGCAATACTACCGGTAAGCAGTAATACTATTGATAGTATGAATAATGCTGAGTCGAATTCCTTTTCGTCTGTATATTTTTTAATGTCGAATAAAATTATGTCCGTCTATGTTGTGTCCCTACTAATTTGTTGGTGTAATTGGTCCCATGATATTATTATTATTATTATTATTTTCGTAGCAAGTGGAACAAAGTAGTCTCTGCCTACCCCTGTGGGAAAGAGGCGTGACGATATGTATGTATGTATGTATGTATGTATTATTATTATTAATAATAATAATATTATAAATGCGAAAGTAATTCTGTCTGTCTGTCTGTTACAATTTCACGCGTAAACCACTGAAACGATTTTACTGAAACATGGTACAGAGATAGTTTGAGCCCCGGGAAGGACATAGGATATTTATCCCGGAAAATCGAATAGTTGCCACGGGATAGCGATAAGCGAATACTGCGCAGACGGAGTCGCGGGAAACAGCTAGTTATCAAATAAATGCATAAACTATCCGATACAGTCGATAATATCGATAGTATTGTAGAGAAAACACGAAAACTACTGGTAATATCTATACTATAGATTCTATAGTATCGATACCACTGAAATAAATGTAACAATCGATTATTCAAAACTATCGGTCGTATCAATAGTTTGTGATATTGAAAAGCAAATGTATTATCGATAACTATCGATAGTTGATTATTGAGCGGCAACACTAGTCTCTATTACTACTACCTAATAAATGGAATTAGACGTCCGACTATGTTTTGAAATCTTATGAATTATTGTGTTTGTTGTGGCTTTGTTTTACTCACATCACACAACTCTTCAACGGTTGGTCCGAATGATAGACATGTGTAGTTCACGAATGAAGGATTCAAATGAAGTATATCAGTCGTTGTCACTCTTTCATTCATTAGTTCAGTTCAGATTTATATACTTCAACAGTTCACTAGTTCAGTCCGTTCATGTAACATTAAAAAAATATTATCTTGCCTTCTTCAACCGCTCGTTTAGGCATCGTGATTTGAAAATACAATTTAATTAATCTATGTATTTGTAAATATGGCAAATGACTCAATACTTCAATCAATAGTTCCGTGATCGTGAAAGAGTCACGTGCGACTGTATAAACTCAGTAGATGGATCTTTTGAGTTACTGAACTGAACTGAACTAGTGAACTAAATGAGTGATATACTTCACAGTGAAGGAAAGAAGCATATCAATCTTTTCTTTCAAGTGAAGTATTTCGCGCATGTCTACCGAATGACTTGAAATTTGGTACACATATTATCATGTCATGTAGGACGGATAACAATGCAAGTACAGTCAACAAAAAGTACAGGCAGCGTTGTATCAAAAATGAAATTTTCAGGTTAGGTTTTTTTTTTAAAGAAACGTACGTCTCGGGACGCCCGACAGAAGTGATAACTTTAAACTAATCTAAGTTACTAACAGTATAATGTCTATCGCACACTAAACACTGAGTTAGAGAGAGGGGGAAGCGTCTGTGTGAAATACGACTAGCACTGTGGGTTAGAGTGAGAGAGGAAGAACCTGCATAGCATAGCGCTGCCGTATGCGTGAAAGAAAGGGAAGCCAGACAGACTGACGCCGTAACGCGTTACGTTACGAAGCAACCCTGCCACAAGAAGTTATCACTTCAAAAACGAACGGATGTACGCAACTGTGATGTCATAACGCGAGTTGTGAAACAATAGGCCAAGATTCGACTCGCTATGCAGCCACAGTTAATAAAATAACGATATTGCTATGTTGGCAATACGCCAAGCCGCTGTTAGTTCGCACACGGTCGTATATGGGATAAAAATGTGAAGAATTATGCGGTTTCCGTGTAAGGGTCGCTATGCCACGAGTGAGTCAGACACACAGACCGTATGCAAAGGTGGACAATGCAAGCGAACACTGTCTGCTGGAAACAGGGGACCGATTTAAATCGTCACTCGAAAATACCATTAAGAGTCGTAAAAACTAGTATTGATAGAAAACAAACAAATTAAATGATTTGTACATCAACTCGTATTTCAAATTCAGAATTTTTTATTTTATTTTAACAGTAGTTGCAATTGATTTGCATTTAAAAATCGGGCTTCTGATCCCAAACTACTATATTACTTCTTGCTAAACCATAAGCGGGGATGGAGGTTATAGAATTCCATTTCGTCTTAACTCAGGTCGTCCATCTTTAAGGCATGTAGGCAATAGGCATATTGTATATGGGCAGGTATTTTAACGCTGCACAATCATGGTTAATATAATATTATTCATATTTTAATTTGGTTAGCAAAAACTCAAGTGCAAGCTGGTATTATTGAAACAGCGCCGCTTGACTGGCTATTGTGGCCTCTCCCCACAACCGAGATCGTAATAGATGACCAGCAGGCATTATAACGTAACTCGCTCGCGATCACCATCGTGTTCATTTTGACAGTTCATGTATGGGCTGACAATTGGCATCGGAATCAGGTAGCTGTCACATTCATACAAGAACTGTCAAAATTAACACGATGGCGATTGCGAGCGAGTTACTTAATAAGCCTGCTGGGTGGTTTAGTGGTATAGCACGCATCACGGAATGATGAGGCTCCGGGTTTGATTCCCACGACATAGCATACTTTTCGGAATTTCTATTCTGATTTTTAGTGTCATTATTTTTTTGTGGCTTCCACTTTACTGTCGTGTCGTTGACAATATTTCACCCTCGATATAGTTTGTCTATAAAGTCGTGGCATTATATAAAAAGTGGCAACATTGTAGTGTCGTCCCGTTTTCTTATAGCTATAGATTAGAAAGGGACGACACTAAAATGTTGCCTCTTTTTAATGCCACGACTTTATAGACGAACTGTACCTATTTCAACTATGTTTACTAAGTCTACCTCAACAGTACGTCTGTGCTCAGAACGTTTATGCCATCAGAGAAGTGCCAACGTCAACTGCTTTTTACTTTCCACCCTCACCGAAACGGAGGTATGTATAATACTGACATGAAGCCATTTTAGGTATATTTACAGTTAAGTGGGCGGCTTTTGGGCGGCTTAAGTCCGCTCATTACCGGCATTGATGGAGTCGTTAATTACCTGAAACAATTAAACATTCATCAATACAATGCAAAAATGTTAAAGTATCCTTTTATAGCTTTTGCCCGCGGCTTTTCTCACGTGAAAAATGAGTACATCCCGTAGGTTAATCGGGATAAAAATTATCTTATGTGTTATTCCAGACAACCAGCTATCTACATACAAAATTTCATCCAAATCCGTCAAGCCGTTTTAGCGTTAAGGAGTAACAAACACAAAATTTGACGACAAATGTTTACAGGAAAAGGCAACTTCGTTCATTTATAGCTATGTATGTTTATCTGTGCTATATGGGTTTAATATAGACATTGACACATAAACGAACACAGGTTTCATTAATCCAGCACAGAGTACCTATAAAAAAAGCAATACACAGGCATAATCAAAGAAAAGGACAAAATTACTGAGAACAAAAGACTATAATCGCATCAAGAAAATTGTAGCTCTTAAATTTAATATTTACAAAGAAATATAAACTGGTACCTTACAAGTAACATAATGAAACTTAACAATTAACATTACCGTCCCATTGAAAGCGTAATAAGCTTAAAAACAGCTAAATTACACGATTTAAATCAGCGCCATTAAAACCGAGTGTGTCCATAAATAGCTCATTGAAAACATTCCTGAGAAAAAACCTATTCAACAGACACCCTGAATGGAAAATAAGAGAGGCAAGGACTTTTTTAATAATTTCATCGGCTGCCTTACTCTCCACGCCAGTAGCCTTATTGTCTAACTCGCTCGCAATCGCCATCGTGTTCATTTTGACAGTTCATGTATGAATGTGACAGCTACCTGATTCCGATGCCAATTGTCAGCCCATACATGAACTGTCAAAATGAACACGATGGCGATTGCGAGCGAGTTAGACAATAAGCCTACTGCTTAGCGAGTGAGCCCTTGGAATGCCATCGGCCAATTCAAGTATCATACCTATAAGAGTGACTGAGACAGCAAAACTCGAAAAGGCATTCGAAGAGCTCACAGACTGTACTTTGCATAGGATTCCACCCGCAAGTACTTTCGACGTATCTTTCTTTTCACCAACACAACTAGAAACGCCGCCACCCATCTCGTAATGAAAGCCCACCCCACACAAATCTGCAACAGCACAAAAGTCGCATTAAAAATGCCAAAAGGGACATAAAAGCGACGTAATGGCAAAAGAGTGCGTGTTCCAACCCGTACGTTGCTCCCTGATCATCCATTATCTATCCCAGACAGTCTAGCACACAGTCTAGACTCCAGACAGCTTTAGTTGTTTGGCATTTTAATAGCTTATGTTAAGTAGGTAAATAAAAGTTATACATACAGCTAGCATGTGGTATTCTGTTATTTTGAATTGGTTTGAAGGGCAAAAGTCCGTGAAGCCGCATTGGAAACAGGGACGATGGATAAGGAAACACTTTTAATATCTTACTTTAAAAAAACTCGAATATATTTCAGAAAACTCTGTAGCAGACTGCAAGTTTTTTTTCTAGAAATCGCAATTAAATGTAAAGTACCGAAACAATAATTAAGTTGATAAATGCGTCGATGATTTAACGTGAGAAATATCCAGGCAATAAATGAAAAAGTAACACAATTCAACATCGCGTCTCTTATTCATCGTTACGCCAAGATTATGGGCATCATTAAGACGTTGAATCACACTTAATAAAGCACTGTTTACAGAAAAAAATATAAATCGTACACATAAATCACATAGCACTTCATTCCTCACTATCCCTGACGACAGTTGCATCAATATTGCATTATTAAGCCGAAATGAGACGATATATTTACAAGTAACATAACACGGTCGTGGGCGCCTCGCGAACGCTCAGGCAATACGTTTACGCTTTATTATCAACCAGCCCAAGAAATGTACGAGCCAACTTTTAATTAATGGCTTCCTGGATTTCACGTCTGCCTCGATTCATTTGTTTACATAAATTATAAGTCTGTCAGACTACGCAGAAAAAATCAGACTGATCCTAATATTGACGCTGTCACGTCATAAATAATTTTTTTTATATGAATAGGAAGGAAAACGAGCAAGTGGGTCACCTGATGGTAAGTGATCACCACTGCCCACAGACACCCGCAACCCCGGAGGGATCGCAGATGCGTTGCCAACCCAACCTAGAGGGCTAAGATGAAATGCCTCTTGTGCTCGTAATTTCCCCGGCTGTCTTACTCTCCACATCGGAACAGCAGTGCAAACACTGCTGCTTAGCGGCAGGATTAGCGAGTAAGATGGTGGTAGCGATCCGGACGGACCTTGCACAAGGCCCTACCACAAAACAATAAAGTCAGGCCCCTATTGCACCAATGCGACAATAGTTAGTAACAGGTGACAATTCAGTTTACATTACAAACTCGACAATCCACGCCGGTTGGCTTCATATTGACTACGCATTGCATTTCTAACTGTCACTTGTCACAGACTATTGTCGAGATGGTGAAATAGGGGGTAATTTCTATGGGTGACTACCTGAAATAAACATTTATTATTATTATTATTATTATTAATAATAATAATCCTACTAATATTATAATTAAATGCGAAAGGTTGTGACGATGTGAGTGAGTGAGTGTGTATGTTTGTTCCTTCTTCACGCTAAAACGACTAGACGGATTTGGACAAAATTTGGAACGAAGATAGCTGGTACTCTAGATTGAAACATAGGCTACTTTTTATCCCGGAAAATTGCACAGTTCCCGATGGATAGCGATAAACATGTCAATTGCCAATTCTACGCGGACGAAGTCGCGGGCAGAAGCTAGTAAAATATAAATGCGGTCTGACAAGTCATAACTGCAAACGGCGACAAGATCTTTCCGCGTGACAGGGCACGGGGATCGCAGATATTGTTGACCCCAGCGCTAACGGCGGGTACGGACGGTTGCATAATGAACCCCAGGTCAAGGCCCCGAGACGGCCAGATAGACAGATCAACAAACGGTACAACAGTTATGCTAATTCCTTTGCTCTGTTAAGATCTGATAAAGTCAGTGAGGAGTTTAATTGCAAATGTTCACAGATAAGTGTGTGTTTAATGTCTGTGTCTATAGACCGACGCGGGTGCTAATAGAATACAAATTAGTGTTTTTTTAGCAAAGTATAAAGGTTGAAAGTAGACTAACTAAACAGATCTATATGGGGACTGTGAATGGGTGCGTTGGGAGGGGAAGGCCTAGACGGACGTTCCTGGACCAAATAGGAGACGATTTGAAAAGGACAGGTCAGGAGTACCCAAAACCGACGAGCATGTATGAAGAGATTGATGAATGTGGCTGTAGCGAAAGAGGTATGTCAGAATCGTAGCAAGTGGAACAAAGTAGTCTCTGCCTACCCCTTTGGGAAAGAGGCGTGACTGTATGTATGTTTGTATAAAGTTTGGAATAAGAAGTAACGCTATTAGTAAAGTTCAACAGTGCAAGTTCTATGCTGGTTTGGGAGCAAAGGAAAAGCATAGAATGTACAGTTGCTTTTTTCCCGCGCAGAAGGCATAGCCCGTCGAGGGAATGGATGAAATTCTTAGGAATCATGTTATAGGTGAAGCTTCATCATCGCTATATTCCCCTTTCCACTTATACGCCCTCAATCATGCTAAAAGTGGCCTTTCCGTCTTGTTATCTTTAGACTGTCTACCGTAAGGCATATAGATGTGGTTTGTTGACAACCACCACAAACTTCTCTTGTCATGCGTGTGGCAGAGTTGGCTCTCGTATTGGTATATATAGGTACAGGAAGCGTTGTCTCCCAGACGATACGCCATAATTCATGGAAGAAGTAACGTTATTAGTAAAGTTCTTGCAACAATTCATTACGATGCTAACAATATTCCTCCCTGTTTTATTGGTCCGGACATGAGACGCCGTAGACTTTGTCCGCAATCATAAGACACTTATTAACATACGCCTGCAGCGATGGATTAATTGCATCAGCCGCGGCGCCGGCATCAACGAGATATTTACGCAACCGTGTTTTACATAAAAACCACTCGGAATGGTCGAATTGAATTTTTATTGTTAGTTTTTATCACGAAGTGTGTCGCGACGGTCATAAACTGGCAAGACAGTTAGGAATCTGATACGTTAACCGGTCAAGTGCGTGTCGGACTCGCGCACCGAGGGCTCCGTACAAATTCGGCAAGTATCTAGAACGTAGGCAATGCGAGGTTATCCTATATCGGTTACTTACATACACAGACTGAGATAAAAATACATATTTTTAGACCAGGACCCTATTTCATAAAGCTACAGTTTACAAGCGGAAGTCTCTATCTAACACATAGGGTGAAAAAGAGACTTCCGCTTGTAAACTGTAACTTGTACCTTTATGAAATAGGCTCCTGTTTCATTAGTCATTAGTTGTGCTTTCAGCCAAATATCGAATTTCTAGGACTCATGGATTTACCTCCATGGGAGCACGGCCATTTGTACGGAATAAGGAAACACCTTTTCTAATGAAATGACTGTATCTTTTGATTTAGCTGACATATAGCATTGAATTTTTCACAGCTCAGTGGAACTGCATATCTTAGTACACGTTCTTGAGAAAAAAGGGCCCTTACAGACAGACAACGAAGTGATCCTGCAAGGGTTCCGTTTATTACCTTTGAGTTACGGAACCCTGGTGAATTCAGCTTAAGTGGCTAAGTTGGCAACGCTCAGCTTACGAGAGAACTGATCCCGACGTAATACGTCTGCTTTTTGCACGATAATGGCTCGTATTAAGCGGTAATGACCTGTAATCTAAAGAAGAAGAAGTTATTAACGCGGTAAACGCTTTAATAGCTAGAAATCAACTGGTATTGTTCCCGCTTCCGACAGTAGCTCGAGCTTGAATATTCATACCACCCACGTTAATTTAAACGCCAATCACTTAGCATTATCTCGTGTAGATTCAACGGCAAAGACATAAAGAACTAAACGATCTAAACAAGTATAATTGCTAATTTATTTATGCTAGCTGTCACAAGCACGTAAATTGAAATACTTACTACATTTTGTGGCGGGTACCTAAGATATGTGATCAAAGGCACTTTAAACGATTAAAACAGTTGGTATTTGACCAAATTTCAGCTGCATCATCTATACTTCATTTAATTTAGAATGAGAAACCACAATAACATTATATTGCGGCTGGTCAACTATTTCTTACCTAGCAAACAGTACAGTGCAATAGTTTGGCAGCCGCAAAATAAAATTGTTTTAATGCCACTTTATTTGCGTGGCGTCAATTGTTACTCTAGTACAAATCGTAAAGAGATTACAGTTCACGAGCCGCAATATAATTTTGATGTGGTTTCTCATCCTAAATTAAATGTAGTATAGAAGAGTAAAGAAAAAACAGTTTCGAAATAAGGGATCATTTCAACAAACCACCAAACAAGGGTTGTGTAAGTGCGATAACAGTAACCAAAACAAACGATTTTAGCGTATATTCGAATTACTAGTGACCCGCCCCGGCTTCGCACGGGTATTATACATGTATAATATAGTAGAGAAACACTGATTGTACCCGTGTACACATAAACCTTCCACTTGAATCACTCTATTTATTAAAAAAACCGCATCAAAATTCGTTGCGTAGTTTTAAAAATCTAAGCATACATAGGGACAGACAGACAGCTGAAAGCGACTTTGTTTCATACTATGTAGGTAGTGATGTCAATTGCTATTGTTATATTAACTTTGAGCAACTCACATTCAATTTCTCTAACTAATACCTACTATAATTTTTATTAAAGTTACTTAACAAAATACTAAGGTGTGACATAATTCGCAGACCAAATCAGATGTCTCCATTTGTACGTTATACTTGTCAACATGGTCAACCTCCACCCACTCAAAGCGCAACTGTCTAGAAAAACAGCCAAACATTTCGCTAAAACCATCCTCCATTCAAAAACAGCTGCCAAGCGAACCTATTGAGACATTCATAGCTGCGTGGGCGCACGCCAAAGTGGTTCCCCGCATTTATGACATTGCCAACTGTTTACTTATTTACGAGTCCACAAACACCGTTACATTCGATACCGCACCGTTATCTGTTAATGTTGTAAACAAAGAAGAATCCACAGATAAGTGAATCTAATACGGCATGTCTGGTTGCCATATTGGGTGGACATGAGCTCTTTTAGCTTCATGAATACGGCAGCCTTGAAGCTGATATTCGCGTCCTAAATACACGTTCCGGTAAGTGTATTTATCTGTTAAACAAGGGGTAAACTGTGAAGTAGTCGGCAAACAGCTCGACATTTGGCTGCCAAGGTCTTTGTTATAGGGCGGGGACAACGACCTCTCGTGTCAAGGGTTTGCGAATGTTTAATGGATAATGGATTGACAGGGCGCATTTAAGAATTGATGGATTAAACGCAAGCTTTAAATGTTGAGTCGGTCGTGTTCGACGTAAGGAGAAAACTTGAGATAGTTGAATACATAAAATAACGTATATCCCTTGCGGGGTAGACAGAGCCTTAGTAACAAGCTAGCCGCATCACCTATAACTGATTCCTAAGATTTTCACTCATAGATGAATACAAATAATTTAATCATTATACAGGGTGTATCAGATACCCCCTAACAATAATCAACTGGGGTATATAACCATAGATTTAGATTAGATTTATTTATTTATCAACAAAAATTACATTATATAAAAACATGCATGTCACAAATATAATCATTTCTGTTGAGATCATAGCTACTGAAGCTAAAAAAAATATTTAAAAAAAATTAGAGTATTTTTTTTTATATTTTCTATAGGAATGGTAGTATTAACTGTAATCATTCCTAAAGAAAACATAAAAAAAAATTACTCCTATTTTTTTATTTTTTTTAGCTTCTATAGCTATGGTTATATACCCCAGTTAATTATTGTTAGGGGCTATCTGATACACCCTGTATATTAAGAGTAATTTTCACATTAAAAAATACACACATACACAAACTACTACATACATAAACGGATGAACGCGATGATTGAGAAATGAATGATGATGCTTTCGTAATGAACTACATTTCTTTCAAAACAAAGTACTTTCAGTTGCAATGACATCAGTAACAAACCCTAGCGAGTTGCTGCGGCCTTACCATGACGTCTTAATGCGATTCAATTCCGATTCAGTTTAGGTTCGCTCGCTGTCAGATCCATACTTAAAATGACAGTTAAAATCCGAACTGAGTCAGAATTAAATCACATTAAGACGTCATGGGAAGCCCCCTGAACTATCTTAGGTCCCATTTTGGGCGCCAACGGGACGCCAATAACCCTCGCCCTATACTAGCAACGTTCTATTCACACTACTTCTGTTTATGTTATTTAATACTTCGCCACAGTTTTAATTTTAATTCCCTCCCCTCATTTCGCAACCCTCCTTATTATAGAAAGCGTGCAAGGCACGTGTCATCACAAACCGAAAACAGTAATTTTATACACACGACCCACTGAGTTGACACTTATTGCTTATAAATTATAACTAATGTAGTTTTTAAAAGAAACTTAAATAAACAGATGGTTACTAAACTTGTAAGTACATCTATGCATCGACAGATGGAGCTATACGAGTTTTAAACTTAGTATCGAAGTGTCGCTCTGTAAAGCATAAATGCACCCAATATGAAGAAATTTTGAAGTATGACTATCATTCAAATTTATATGCTTAGTCTAGAGGTTTAGTATAGGATGCGCTGGCGCATAATAATGCTTTATAGATGTCCACGGCTGCATCTCTCTCTTTCACTCTTTGTACACTAATGGGCCACGTGCGTTGATATCGAGTATCGACTACAACAAAAATCAAACGAAAATGAATTCAAAACATACTGAAACTAGCTACATATTGCTAGAGCACATTTCTCACTGCAAGTCTATTATTATGTTAAAAATATAACCTTTAACGGATGGATTGGTAAGTAACACTAATGCGTTTCGTTGCTGCAGTTATAAATATGACGTATCGCGACGCGAGCTTCTTTTAACTGCGTTTCGTTCACTAATGGACGCAGACCTTTTATTATTAAACTGGCAACTTCGTAGATTGAATTTAAATCCAATAAATAAGTGCTTGGTAACAAAATAAAAAGAAAACTGTCAATGATAACGAACGCATAATGAGCACGTTAAGCTGAATAAAACAAGTAAACGCACCTATCATACGTTCAACATCAACAATATTAACATAGAGAGCGTTTTAAAAGCATTCGGAATTTCAGGCATTTACGGATGCATTTCAAAAGCACGTCGTTTGATTTCATAATTTATTGGACAGTGTTAATCAGATTAGCTCTAAATTCTGGTTAAATAATTACGTGAATTACGTAAATGTGAACGGCACCGACAATGCAGCATAACAAATCTGAACTCCAGATAGAGAAGTAGGTAAGAACGATAACTCAAACGTCAACGTACATTTCACCCCTAATCAGCGCCATCTAGCGCTTTTTAAACGCGACACAACTCATAATTCCCTTCCCAAAGAGCTGCAACGAACGTTAAATAAGTTTAAACGCAGTGAGTGGCCCGATAAATCCTGTTCGACGGTTCCCAAGGGCGGTCTATTTATAGCGCGGGGGAAGGACACCGGGTACGAAGGACGCCCGACCAGCGCCGCATAAACGGCCTCTGCGAGTGCATCGTGAAAGTTTAAAAGGTGAGCGTCTTGCGATCCATATCACCAGATATTGATGCGTCAAAGCAACGACCGTAATCCGTACAGCAATTTTAACTTAATTCCATGGTTTTTGTAAGTCTATGGACGATTAAGTTTACGATTGCCATTGGAATTTACTGGAGTCAATTGGCATGGCTTAGACGGCCAATGCCGACACGTGATCCGCGCACATCAAGATCCATATCAAGAAATATTGATGCGTATCAAAAGTACCATGTATTTATTTAATTAAAATCGACAATTACTCAAGTCCCGAACTAATTTTTAGTCTTTCCATCTTCCCGTTCGTTTGCTTCGACGGCAGCCAGAAGAACGAATACGAATTAGTCCGAAACAGCCGAGCAATTAACTTTATTACGCGACATCCTTTATAGTCATAGTTTACGATCGTCACACTGACTTATGTCACACTCACTCAAAAATCGAGCTGACAAATCGTGCTCCAACGCTCGTTTCTCAATCATATCCCAAGGGATCTTCCTTACTCATGCATTCCGAAATCCGCGCAACTCGAAAGCGAACTCGTGCGCGTGCGCTTTGCCAGCCGCTATCCGTCAGCGATAATGCTCAAGACATAACGCGACAACCGTAATGCATTTCGCTTTATTTACGGGCCGGAGACCCACTTAGTCCCGATTCGTGAATTGCAATAATATTGCACAAGCGTGACATAAGTTCCTCGTTGATGTTTATTTTGGAGGACGAGTGTTTTTGCAAGAGTGATTAATGATCTGCGCCGTGGTTACGATTATGAGATGGATGTACAACGGTTGGACAAATAAGTCTCGCGTTGATTAGGGGCATCTTTAAGTCGTAATCAGAGAGCTCGAGCCAGTGAAGTACATATTACATCATAACGTAACAAACGCAAATTTGTTGGACATGTTCGGCGCGCTTGAGTGTCGTTGCTGGCTTATAGGACTAGTTTAACAGATGATTGGCACGTGGTGTATCATTTTTCCCGTTACCAATACCAACTGCTATCAGATGATAACAATAAGTATCTTGAGGCCAGTATACTCATCTACTACTGTCGTAATTTTTAGAATAGAGGAAATCAGACACTGCATGGGTTGTCTTAGAATGTGTGGCGTAACTAAAAAGGTTTGAATTCGTTCAGACTTCCATAATAAACAATGTCGGTCAATAATCAATTCCCAACCAAAGAATGCGTTCTCACACTTGACCCGATCTTCATTTGTTATTGCGCTTCCCAGAACATTGGGCTCGGCATTGACCCGCTTCTGACTTCGTTTCAATCAATCCTTGCTCGCGGTTTTCCTTCATTGTCATAATTATTATTAATGATCTTACAGCGTGGCGGAAGGCCGAGTGTAACTGAAGAAGCATCTAAGATAAGCAACAGTAC
The DNA here is from genome assembly GCA_963854515.1 of Pandemis heparana. Taxonomy (NCBI): domain Eukaryota; kingdom Metazoa; phylum Arthropoda; class Insecta; order Lepidoptera; family Tortricidae; genus Pandemis; species Pandemis heparana. Next base: position 972,842 of record OY978009.1, on the reverse strand, counting down.
AATGAGGTGCTTAAACTTCTTGAAGTTTACCATCTATACTGGCATATTTAGCATCATTCACCAGCGCCGTTACGGTTCCAATGTTATTGATGTGTCGAAGATCACATAACATTAATGACTGGCTCCGTTTAGTAATTTAAATTGTTACCCAATATCACCAACTAGGAGAGGATATAGATCCTCTCCTAGTTGGTGATATTGGGTAGGACCCATCTCTGACTAGGATAGAAAAAAGTAGATTAACCAAACAGATCTATATGGGAAGTGTGAATAGATGCTTTGGGAGGGGAAGGTCTAGACTAGAAGGACGTTGCGGGACCAAATAGGAGACGTTTTGAAAAAGGTCAGGGCAGGAGTATCCGAAACCTACGAGCATGTATGAAGAGAATGATGAAATGCCGTGTAAATTTATTGAAATAAATAAATGAATAAATGAATGTGGATGAAGCGATAGAGGTATATCAGGATCGTAGCAAGTAGCAAGGGGAACAAAGTAGTCTCTGCCTGCCGCTGTGGGGAAGAGGCGTGATGGTATGTATGTAATGTATATCATCGAGGCGTTTACAAATAATCCGACACACGAAAAACTGCGAGGACTTACATTATTAGCCTCTAACGAGTTTACGACGCTGTAACTTACCGCCAAAGCGGCACCCTTTGCCCGTTTCGGAGAAACTCATTTAGAATCAACTCAATGCGCCCACAAAAAGAGCATTTCGACGGAGATGGACGTTTTAATGTTTCCTTTCACTCTTTCCACGGACGATATTGCGTTTTTTTATTGTGGCGTCGCGTAAGTGCCCTAGAAATTTGGACAAAAATTAAGGTAGCCGAAAAGGAGCAGTGTTGCGAAATTTCAATTAGGCTCCAAGAAATGCTAATTTTGTATTTACTTGCCATCAGTTAGTACTTCCGACATGGTCGCTTACAATACAAAACAGAAAGACAGTTAGAATGTTTAGAATAATACTGTTTTCTATTGTTTTTCATCCCATATCCCATACCTACCCATGAATATAAACTCGGATATACTTGCCTAACGCTAACGCCTCGAGGGACCAATACAGATTATGTTCCGCCAATAACAATAGTTTCTTAGAAATCGATGCGCTGACTTGCGAAATGTGTATAGGTAACCTTATAGTATAAAGTCATCATGTATTCGTATAATTTGATTGTTAAACTGAGAAAGTCTATACGGCCTATATTTATATCATTATTGTCTATCTATACCATCATTATTCTCAAAAACATCACTAGTAAGAATCATGTCCGATATTTCGACAAAGTTTTGAACACGTTTACTACTTCTCGTGCTTTTAATGTTGTACACATATGACAAATCACGTTTATATTCCTTACAGGGTAGACAGAGCCTAAGGCAACAAGACATAAAGGCCACGTTAAGCATGATTGTAGGCATATAGGTAGAAATGGGAATCAAAATAGTGATCGGTTGGTAGCTGCATCGTCTATAACATGATTCCTAAGATTTTAGCTCGTTCCCTCAAATGCCCTCGATGGACTTTTACCAGCGCGGGAAGAGAAGCAACTGGTACATTCTATGTTTTTTTCTTTGCTCCCAAACCAAAATGGTAAAAAGTAAAGTAAAAGTAAAAAAGTATTTATTAACTCCACCACCAAGTATACAGTTTATACAGTACATCTAATAAACATCACTATAAGTAGGTTTCATACGCGTGCGGTGGAGACTGGTGCCCGAACTCAACCCTGTATGTCAGGTCACCAGGTCTCCAACCCTCAGATAACTGTAACAATTATACTAAAGACAAATAGAACAAAAACAGACACTGGGAAATTCTGTTCTGTTGATGGTGGAACGTTGATGGACCTTTGATGATGTAACGACTGTACAAAGCTAGGGCCAAATAAATAAGCCTGTAAAGTAGCGAAGCCTGAACTAGCGGAAACCTGCACACAACTGCGAAGCAATTCAATGGTGTGGGTGAAGTTCCCAATCCGCACTGGACCCGCGTGGGAACTATAGCCCAAGCCCTCTCATTCTGAGAGGAGGCCTGTGCCCAGCAGTGGGACGTATATAGGCTGGAGATGATGTTGATGAAAGTAGCGAAGGCTTTTAAATCCGTGCCCAGTCTAAAGCAATCTAAGCAATAAAGTGGAGCAATAAGTAAAACTTATCAATGCCTAAACACAGGCCTTTATAGGTAGACGCTCAATAACGATCACTATTTCTACAGAAACAATGTTATAGCCTTCCTAATGCTCGGAACCCACAGACAATACTTTAACACAAACAAAGACCTAATAATAAAAAAAATTAAACAGTAAATTTCCGGGATCGATTTGATCGATTTCGACATTTCAGAAAACCTTCAGTGTTATTATTGTGGTTAAAGGAGTCATTTTTAAACTGACTACTTAGTTTAAACAATAACTTTATGTCGAGAAAATACACCCCATGAAGGAAGTAGTGTGCGCATTACCGAAAGTACTATTTAATTTTTACGTATAATGCATAGGCGATTGACCGGATCGAAAATATCATACCGTATGTTGTTGAAGCGGTACAAAATGCAATCGTTGTCCGTCAGACGGAAAATGGCAGACGCCGTAGCTCTATATAAAATATGTAGGGGGGAGTACAACAGTGCTGAACTACTGCAACACATTAGGTTTAGGGTCCCCGCGCGCTGCACATCCCGCTCGGCCGCCCTGTTCGCCGTGCCGCTGTCCAGCAGCAAGGCAGGCGTGCGCGCACCGCTACGGCGCATGTGTACCGCCTACAATAAGTCCCTCGTCTCGGTCGATATATTTAACACATCAGTAACTCAATATAAAAGCCAGTTAGTTAATACAATTAAGGAAGAAATAGATTAGCATGCATACCTATTAAAAGAATTAAGAAAATGTTTATGGTTAAGATCACATTGATCAGTGTTAGATGAGTTCTTTAGCATGGAAATATTTAGTAGTTTAAGTTAAGTTTCACTTTCGTTTGTTCGGTTTGAGGCACACACAGTGCCGACTAGCGTAAAAATTATGTACTTATCTGAAGTTCTTAGTGAGAACTGTTGAGGAGGTAGATGCATGTTTATTTGGAATAGTTAAGTTAAGATCATGAAGTTATTGTATACATCTATTTCTGTTTGTTCTCCAAATAAAACAATAAAACAATAAAACAATACTAATTACGATCAAGATTATAGACGAGTTTGAGTGATGGCGGCCTGTTTTGCGACAGGGTTCATAATTCATAATTCATTTATTGCATAGCAATCATGTCATACATTAGGTCTTACATAGTATAATAATTAGATTCAAGACACACAATACATACACTCATACATTTCCCTTACTGAAAATACGCTGTTTATGTTAAGTTAGACTCCATAATTACTTTGATTTAAAACACAATACTGCTGCTCTATGAACTGTATTTATTAAATATCAATAGTAACAGCACTAACGAATCTGTGGCAACAATTGTGTGCAATGAACTGTCAAGTTAGTTTTCGCCTAATTATGGAGTCTACTTTAGGTGAGAAAAAAAATGACTTTCTGTTCTGCCAAGTTTCTTGTAACGCATTCTTCTTGGCAATGATGGTCTTTCCGAATGCGCTGGTAGCTTCAAAAAAAGAAATGTAAAAGAGCCCTTGGCGGCCTATTGGCAAAATAAACTTTTGATTTTGATTTTGGTGTGCGTTAAACTCGAAACTGAGTATCGCAAAGGTGTATATTAGCGTTTATGGCCGTGTAGGAGCGTTGTAGACACCTCCTTACAGCCGGGTTGGTAAAAAGCGCATAGAATTTGCAACAGCGCGGCTATACGCCTAGTTTATCGGCGGGTATAACTCGACGCCGACAGGTTTAGTGGGCAGGGGATAAAAACCACGGGCCGTTCCTGTTGCTAACCGACACAATACAGGTAGTCGAGGTGTACAAAGTTAACGACATGAGGTAACTATTGACACGAAGTGCAGATTTATGCGACTTTGGTGGTGTTGCCACAAGAATTTTAAACTATCGTTCAACACGTGTGTCTGTTCATAGAAAAAAATTACTTTACATTTGGTCGAATTTTTTTGCGGTAATACATACATACATATAGACATAGCTTAAGGTAACAAGACCTAAAGGCCACGTTTAGCAAGATTGTGACCGTATACTATACATAAGTGGAAAGTGGAATCAAAACAGTGATGGGTTGCTAGGCGGTAATAATTATGTTTATTTATGTTTGTCGGGTTCAGTCGTATCTTGGGGAGTAAAAAGACCACAATCGAAATCAAATAATTACTTACATTTAGAAAATATTACGAGATAAAACTATAGGACCCGATTTTTTAAATGACTTCACATAATTACAGATCAAATGAAACTTGTGATTATTTTATTCTACTCTAATCGTATTTCAAATCCGCCACTATTTTTCACCATTTTCGGATGAAGCGCAAAACAACGGAACAATGTAACCTTCATCCAAAATACTAGCTTGTGACGAGAAGGCCTGTGCCCAGCAGTGGGACGTATATAGGCTGGAGATGATGACGAATATCGCTCTCAATTTTTTTCAAGCGGAAGTCTCTATCTAACATATAGGGTCAGAAAGAGACTTCGGCTTGTAAAATTTAACTTGTAGCTTTATAAAATAGGGCCCTGTCGTGTAAATTTCAAAGTACCACGGAACTCTGCGGGTCCGTTCCAGCACGGACCCGCGGGGATCGCAGGGAGCGTCGCCCCCGCGGCCTTCGCGCAAGGACGCCATTGCATAACCTGCGCGCACGCAACGATACCGTACCGAAGCGCAGCATCCCTACTGAGCTAGCAACGTCGCATTTTTGGTGATTTTTTGCGATTTTTTACCGAAGTTTCGGTTTCGGTTTCGGTTTCGGCCAATTTCGGCCAAGTGATTTCGGCCGAAGTTTCGGTTTCGGCCAGAATCCGGCCGTAACCTTCGCCCGGGCCGAAATTACTTCGCGGCCTCTCGCGGCTCTCGCATCGGGAGCGCTCGGCTTAACTCGGGCACGCTCGGCCGGGTAGGTATAGGTAATGCATCGGTGGCCGGCCCAGCTGGGACCAGCGACAGTAGTATGCATGCAGTTTTTTTATTTTGTTTAACAAAAAAAGTAACTGTTCTCATATGAGAAATCCTTGCAATAACCTTTTAATTACGATTTGTACAGTAATTTTGAATATATTGTATGATGTGATACGTCTTGTAAAATTTCGGTTTCGGTTTCGGCCGAAATCAGAAAAAAACCGAATATTCGGTTTCGGTTTCGGCTAAAAATCGTGTTTCGGTCGGACATTACAGCGTGGCTAGGACCTAATAAAAACTGTCCGTCCTAGGACCTAATAAAAAAGTCCCGTGAACTGCAGTGTTGTGTCTTTGTCGTCCCGCCCCGCGCCCCCGCCCCGCGCGATCGAGGACTCGTTTAAACGGTCGCTCTATAATTAACGAAGTTTTTCCTCGAAACTCTTTAGTTACGGTAATTTTCCTGTCGCTTTCGTAACCAAGGGCCGCATTAATATTCACTACGTATTTACATGCCTCTGATACCTTACATAGACTAATGACTGGTCAATTTGTTACGACAATCCAATCTGCAACCTTACGACAATGTCAATACGTCTCATAATAAATTAATTGTATAGATATACGGCTTACAAAGTCGCAACCCAAGAGGAATAATCAAATAGAGTGGCAATACTATCCAATCGTGCAACATGTGAATCACTAGCGATTGCCCGCGACACCGTCTGCGCAGAATTCGCTAATCGTTGTCGCGGGATCTTTGCGATTTTCCGCGATAAAAACTATCCTATGTCCCTGGGACCAACTATTTCTATACCAAATTTCATTAAATTCGGTTCAGCGGAAAGCAAAGCAACTGGTACTTGTACATGTTTTTTCTTCACTCCCAGACCAGCATGGAAGAATAAAAAATTAAGGTTTAAGAGAAAGTCAATGATCATTTTTGATTTGAAATTTGAAATGATTTTTATTTATTTATTTATTATGGTATTTTTTTTTATGTACATAGGAAGGCAAACGAGCCAGTGGGTCACCTGATGGTAAGCGATCACCACTGCCCATAGACACCCGCAACCCCGGAGGGATTGCAGATGCGTTGCCAACCTAGAGGACTTAGATATGAAACGAAATTTCTAGTCAATCAGATAGTTCAGTATATGTATGCTGAATATGACGATGTATTGTTTAGATAAGCCATCCATACATTGTTGTGTATGTAAAAAATGGAGTATCATGACTACTGTTAAGCTTTGACAGGCTGTGCTCGAATCGCAAAGAATAAAATGATATCATTATTTTTAAATGATATTTCCACTCTGCAAGTTACTTGCTCTGTGTAAGCGCCGGTGCATTTTGCATGCGCACTGTCAGTTATAATTGTAGGAACTAGTGAAACCGGAGCGAGCGATGCCGCGGGGCGGAACTGTGCGCGGACGCAGGATTATGTAAAGCGGTGATAAATGTCAGGGGGAGGGAAAGAGACGGAAGCGTTTAGATAAGCAAGAAAAATCCTGCAAGTTTCAATACATTTTGATCCTACACTGTGGCTAAACGTTAAGCCGGAATATTTCAACTTAGACAAACAAGATACGAGCTTTTACAACTTATTAATCATGGGCAAAGTGGCTGGTAAAAGAGCTGTTGGGCGCAGGAAGATATCCTGGCTACGAAATGTCCGATGTTTTCAACCTGGCCAGATACCGAGTAAAGTATACGGAGCTGCCAACCTTCACTTGTTTGAGAGGCACCATAAGAAAAAAAAGATTTCAACAACCATCCATCGTCAAAAACGTTCGCATTTATAATATCAGTAAAATCTGTGAGGTCTTATAACGCCATTCAGGTTTCGGGTACCGTTAAGGTGCTGTCAACAGCAAATGACCTTAAGCAGCGCCACTTTTCACACATACGGTTCGCGTGCCTGTGAGTGAAAGAGAAGAAACTGTTCCGGGAGCTTGGCGCGCGTCTAAAATCTTGCAAATAAGACACAAATAAGAGGAAATAAAAAAAAGTATGGATTATTTGTGAAATATGACTCGTTAGCCGTGTAGGTATGAATATGTTGACTTCATGTTTTTAATTGCAGACCCATACGTCGCAAAAATATAGACATAGAACCGTTTAATGATGATTTTAAGATCAATCTTTGCAATTATTTTCTATCGAGCCGATTTTGTTCAATTATGTATCGAGTCCGTCTAGCGTGTTTGAAATATGATGAAAATTATCATTATTATTTTTTTTGTATTTTTTTGTGTGTAGTTTTTCTTTAAAAAGTGCTTAAATAACATCAATTTCAACAAAATTAGGTGTTGTCAGCCTCTTAACTAATTCAAATATCAAACCCATAAGGAGTGAGATGGCAAGACCAACCCGAATGCCATTCTACAACCTCACGGACTGTCATCATCACCATAGCCATAGGACGTCCACTGGACATAGGCCTCCCCCACGACCTCCAGTTGCCTCGGTTGGAAGCGGCTCGCATCCACCATGAACTCGGTACTTTAACCAGTAGGCTTATTGTCTCGCAGCGTAGGACGTCCGCCAACAAGGACAGATGACCTGTAGGCTTATTGTCTAACTCGCTCGCAATCGCCATCGTGTTCATTTTGACAGTTCATGTATGAGCTGACAATTGGCATCGGAATCAGGTAGCTGTCACATTTATGCAAGAACTGTCAAAATGAACACGATGGCGATCGCGAGCGAGTTAGACAATAAGCCTACAGGTCATCTGTCCTTGTTGGCGGACGTCCTACTCTCCGCTTGCCGATCCGCGGTCTCCACTCGAGAACCTTTCGGCCCCATCTGCATATTCACGAACTGTATATACTTGTTAAAGTAATGCTAAATCACTCACCGTCCCGACTTTTACTGCATATTAGAAAGGATCAGCGTAATGCGGTCACAATGGATTACCTGGAACAAAAGGTTATCGTTAGTACGGCACGCACGGCGCCCGCGGCGATGGAATATTACACTTTGTATTGAAGCCTTGCATTATGTTCGAATAATGTAACTTATGCAGGTTTAAGATTAGGTTTATTAATACTAGGAACCCGGCAATAATTGTAAATAAGTAATAAATAAGCTTTTAAGACTATACTTGCATAATTAAAATTAATCATAGCTCGCACAAGGCATCACATATACAGACACTGACTTAGAACAAGATTAAATAAGAGTCGTAGGTACCTAATAATGTACCTACCTAAGGTTAAGATTATCTAAAACACAATTAACATATAGCATTTTTTTTTGGTTGCATTTCTCTCATAGTTCTTTACCTATTAGTATTACCGTGTTGCAATGGTTTTGTGATGTCTTTTCCGAGCTATGAATCATCCATCCTTTTTTTTTTTTTTTATAAGCCTTTTTATTCCGAATTCGCTACAATTTCAGTAAGTACATGTTGTTGTTATTGTTTTTTTTTATTATTATTATTATTAAATTGTCGCGTAATTTGGCGTGCCTCATGGCATAGGCCTCCTCCGTGTATTGGAGGGTTTGGGCTATAGTTCCCACGCGCGCCCAGTGCGGATTGGGAACTTAACACACACCATTGAATTTCTTCGCAGATGTGTGCAGGTTTCCTCACGATGTTTTCCTTCACCGAAAAGCTCATGGCAAATTACAAATGCAATTTTCGCACAGTAATTCCGAAAAACTCAGAGGTGCGAGCCCGGGATTTGAACCCACGACGCTCTGCTTGAGAGGCCACAGGTCAAACCACTAGGCTACCACGGCATCCATCCTTATGTATACCAAATTTCAAGTCAATCCCACTAGAAGTCAACGACTTGCAAGAGATCAGTGCTCAGCATAGGCTGGAGATGATGATGATGATGATGATGATGATGATGATGAAATACGACTAAATCAGCGTCTTACTGCAACTCAAGCGGCAACAAAGGACTGGCTATAGTATTCTAAATATCGGCCGTGTCGCAAGGCATCGTGTTTCCGAAGGATTTATCTGCCGTAGTCTCGACGCGGGGATTGTTTATAGGCTAAATTGCCTATTTGTTAGTGTTGCAATCGGAAAATATAATGGGCCCCAAGTGAATCGGAATTATGCATATGGAACGGGTGAGTTGCAACGTCGCAACTTCATTATTTTAACTTTAGTTTCTTGGTTCTTCAGCATATGCATTGGACAATGTTAGGTTGTGAAATGTGCAAACCCGCCCCTATTTTTTTGTATAGCCTGCTTGGTGTCCTGCTGGGCAAATGCCTCCTTCTCTTTCCACCCGTCTCTGCCTGTTGCAAAGCTTCCTCAGTCCGGTTCAAGGTTCAAAAGACTCTTAATCATCTCGCCGTCTGGTTTTTTTAGCAAACCCCTTACAAATTAGAAATGTGAGTCAAGTAAGTGTCTCTATTTTCTACCCAGAGGTTTTTTACTACTCCACCCATGGACGACCACCGCAACACCAAGGGATTGAAGATGCTTTGCCAGTCCAGGGGGCTAAGACGGAAAACCACATGCTCAGTGATTTCACTGATTATTTTACTCTCGATAAAAAGCAATTTGAAGACCAACTAGAAACACTCAGACGCGTCTAAAACAGTCTCCATTGCTGAACTAATTCAAAATTTGTATTCTTCACAACGCTTTCAATTCAAAGTGTTAAAAGCTGCACTTTACCGTTCTGATTGCCCATCCCACTAACTTATGACCCCAAACATCATAAACCTAATGGTAGAACCTCAGGAATCGGGGCCACTACCATAAAAGCATAATATCAAGATCATATCGAATATAACATACGTTAATTGAATACTGTGATACTCGTGAGACCTCAATAACATTCTTGGATAAGTATCAAAATCAAAATCATTACTGTTTGAAAACTTGGGATTATTAGTTATTGGACATGACGAACATTAAAATTCTTATTTTTACTCGTAACTATAACACAAAGTAATGGGAGGCAAAGTCCTCGCGACTATGTTAATTTAAATTGAAAATTAGTCCTGATTTATAACTATTAAGTTTTTTTTTAGTTTAGTTTCTAGTTGTGGTGAGATCCCATAATTGGCTTCATTGCGCATTGGTACTATAGAAGTAAGAGTTTTCAATAATTCACGGTTAAGTTCATTCGAAATATCGCGGTTCATATCCCGTCTATAATATTTCGAATGGACTATAATAGAAGTAATCTACTCTGGAATTTATAGCTGTTGGTTCTCCAAAAATAAATAACAGAATTAAATTCACTTGATGAAAAAAGGCATCATGTTATAGGGATGCGGCTAACAACCCATCAGCATCACTATTTTGATTCCCCTTTCAACTTGCTTAAATCATGCTAAGCGTGACCTTTAGGTCTTGTTATCCTACTCCGTAAGGGTTGACGTGATTTATGTATGAAGGTGTTCCTTCAACATTGAATGAGCGTCCATTTAAGTTAATTTACAGCACGCTCACGTGAGATCTCATCTCGCCTCGCTATCGGGCGATCGTCTGCGCGGGCGCAGTTCCGCGTCCGCAACTGGAGCGCTGATAACGATTTCGAGATTATTGTAATCGCATACGGTTGCGATTATGCCGGGTTGTAACGGAGCGAAGAGCGGGTATCGAGCGCGGTTTTAGCAGCTTTGTCTTAGCGATCCTCTGATAGCTCGGACATTTGAAATACTGTATCACCTATAACATGATTCCTAAGATTTTCATCCAAACTTTGAGGCTGTTACCATCTGCGCAGGAAGAGAAGCATTCTTTGTTTTTCCTTTGCTCCCAGACCTGAATGGAAGTAATGACACCAAATTTTAGCAAAACGCCAAACCCTGTAAAGAAGAAACTGATCACGGAGTAGATAATCACAAGACCGCAAATGACTCGATAAAAAATGCACACTAAGTAACTCATGGTAAGCTATAAAATAGCTGAAATGATTTTAGATAGAGAGAATGAGGGAATGTAGGAAGGTAACAGAAAAGAAAACAAAACTGTAGATAATGCATAGATAGCCGTAAATTTTCAATCGATTGTGACGCGTTACATTGTAGCAAGCTAAGGCGTACCAATAAATCTACTACCTTATAGGATACGAGCAATATCAAAATAATCTCGGCCTAGACTTTTTCCAGCACAACCTTAGATGGCTAGCTGGCCACACACGGCTCTAGTGATGCATTGTGAGACCACAGACAAGATTTATAGCAGGCACAACCTCTGTACTGCCAGTGCTTACACGGTCTACAAGTGAATTCATTTTGTTTATGGTCATAGTCGCGGTGTTAACATTGAATGGGGTTGATGCACTAAGCTTTTTGACAGTAGTTAAGGTGTGGCAACTGCTAAAAATATGACAAGCAAGCACGGAAAAGGAAACAGAAAAGTTCGAGTGGGGTTATTTACCACCTCGCGTACTCGCACTTTATGGGCCCCCTGCAGGAGGAGGTGAAGAGTAGCATTTGGGCCGATGCACCCTAGGCTTCAATGGTTAACTATTAAGTAACTACTATCATCCGATAGGGCGAGGGGTAGGTTCAGCTAGACATCGAAAAATGAAAAAAAAAAAAACAATTCCATTGTAAAGGTTCCTCAATAGTACGCGATTCAGTTTCTTTCACCGCACCTCCCAGTTACTTACTCGCTTAAGTCAGAATAATACCGTCATTGATTCGCTAATACTTATTCCCTGTACCACACAAAATTACTCGCGCAAGCGCACGCGTTCTACTCCCAACAACATTCAATTCAACACCCCGATTTGTCTCCAACCCGGAACCGCATGTAGCAACGTTTGTGTGTAAATTCACATACACACACATGCATGGCACATTTTAACCATGTTTAGATTCACGTGGAGCCAATCAAAAAGCCCGATTCGCCGTGACTCACGGATTGGTGTTTTCTGAGATTTTGAAAATGGAACGTGAGCACGAGGACGTGATTTGGTTACGTTATTTTGCTTTTTGACGGTGCGCTTGCGCAACATTGCGGTTATCGGGACAAAGAGCAATAATACAGATACACGTACTCAATATTGGTATGCGTATAATTAAAGGTAAAAGCCCATCAAGGGAATGGGCGAATATCTTAGCAATCATGTTATATGCGATGCGGCTAGTAACCCATCACTACTTTGATTACCCTTTATTTATTTATTTTTTTATGTGAATAGGAAGGAAAACGAGCAAGTGGGTCATCTGATGGTAAGCGATCACCACTGCCCATAGACACCCGCAACCCCGGAGGGATTGCAGATGCGATGCCAAACTAGAGCACTTAGATGAAATGCCTCTTGTGCCCGTAATCTTTCCACCTACAAGCCCCACCTATAAGTTCAAGTGTTTAAAGTATCAAAGGCTTAAAGCGAATTCGAATAGCAATTTTATTCGAAGCCTAGTATGGGACGGAAGTTTAAATTGATGTCGCTTTTATGTTATGCTGTAAGGAGTTAACTAATATAAGTGCTGTCTTGTTATTTTCATGTAATATAAATTAAGTTACTTTTATTAAATAAAGTTAGTCTTTTGTCGGCATTCAAGTTGTTTACTTGTTCCTCCAACGCCCCACCTCACATGGCGACCGTGCCAGGCCGGGTGTCGGGTTCGGCCGTTTGTAGTGCCGCGTGTGTGTCAAGTTACTTCTTTGAGCTTTAGCAACAATAGTTCCGGCACTCGTTTTAATAATGAATTAAGTACTTTCGAATAAAATTACCACGAAACATGTGCAACTCAAAAGTGGAAAAGGAAGATGTGTTCATCACCCAAAACGCTGTGGGAAACAACGACTCAATGCTACACGAAATGAGATACCACCTCTCGACAATAAGCATCATTATGATAATAATCTGTGCACTTTTGGCCCTCGGATTGATGTACGGCTGCTACAAATTAATACAAAAAGTGCCACGATAAATGGTCAACCGACTTGATTGTTCGGTACAACCTCCGCCGCTCCATCAACCGCGACCAGCGCGAAACTTACAGCCGCAGCTGTGGAGCCTGTGGGGCTTCCAACCCAGTTGGGTCTTCGATACCGAAGTAAACGAGTGAGCTGCTGCAGAGCATATCGTCGAAAATCTACGTCTAAGTAAAGTGCGGTAAAGCTAGGCGCGCGCTTAAGAAGTGTTAAAACGTGCAGTGAAAAGTGAATGTACTAAAACGGTAATACGTGCTTAAATGTAAGTTTATTATTTTAATCTCTGTAGTTGGGAACAGTAATTGTTTTGATGGTAGTAATATGATATAATTAGACATACGATTAATTAGACATGTTTATGTGTATTTCTAATTTTGCGATAAGAAAGTAAAAATAAAATAAAATATAGGTATGCAAACTTGCTCTGATATGACAAGTAAAGTATCAGAAATATGCTCTAAGTTGAAAACGATTAAAGAATATTTGATAAAACTTAGTTATGATAGAAGAAAGCCCGAAGTACTTAACGCAAAATTAGAAGAGGCTTCTACAGTGTATAATGAGTATCTTCAATTAAGAATAACATTAGTAAGCGAAATAGAAAATAAAGATATTACAGGTCAAAGTTCATTAGATGTTCAAGAATATTGCGAAACTATTAAGACGTTATACAGTCAAATACAAGAAATTTGTACCAAAACATATACAAGTTCAAATATTGAAAACCTTGAAATAACGAAAACATCTAAAATGGCAGACTTCGATTTAAAAATCGCACTATCTTTAATACCATCAATGACTGACAACGAAAAAGTTATCAAAGAACTTATCGATTCAGTAGAATACTACGATTCTACATTGAAGGCTGACGCAAAACAAAGCCTTATCAACTTTGTATTAAAAAATAGACTCAATCAAGTAGGGAAATTGAAATTAGAGTCATCTTATGCAACAACGGCTGACTTACTAAAAGCCATGAAAATACAATTGTTGCCTAAGAAATCAGCCACTGCGATTCAAAATAAGATGCAAACACTTAAGCAAGGGGAAACTTCAATAGAAGATTTTGGTCAGCAACTGTCTAACATGTTTGTGGATTTGACGATCGCGCAATCAGAGGGAAATTCCCATACATTCAATATTTTGAAAACGTTAAACGAAAAACAGGCAGTAAAACGATTCGCGGACGGATTGCGCAATCGTCGAATTAGCACTATTATTGCAGCGCGTGATTATAAGTCTCTGCAAGAAGCAGTGCAAGGAGCAAAGGACGAGGAGACGGCCTTGGGAAACACATCGGGCGACGTATTAACTTTTAATCACCAAAATGCTAATAATTACAGCAGAGGGTCCGCGCGAGGACGTCGACCTTACAGGGGGTTACAGCACTATCAACCCCAAGCCCCAAGGGTGCCTCAGTACCAGTACCAGTACCAGCGCCAACCATACTACACATCCAGAGGACCTAGCAGAGGCACCGACCGAGCACCAGGCGGTCGAGGAGGCCGTGGCGGTAGAGGTAAGTCCAATAATTTTCGCGGAAACAATGGATACCGCCAAGAGCGTATTTTTGTCAATGAAGCTGAAGATGAAACAGTACCAACGCCAAATCAGTTTTTTCGTCAATAACGAGTATATATTTGCAAGTAATAATACATGTTCTGTTAATTTTAATGTACAAGGCAATAGACAATTATGGTTAGTTGATACCGGTGCATCAATATGCGCTTTGAAGTTGGCGAACGCTTTGAAATTAGAAACACCGATTTATAAACATGGATTAACTATTAACGGAATAGGTGGAAAAACACAAGCCATTGGATATGCTTACGTAGAATTAACAGAACGTGACGAAATATTTAAACAAAAAATTTATATTTTTGATGATTTACCATGCCAATGTGATGGAATCATAGGCCAAGATTTTCTTTTAAAATATCAGGCTTTGATTAATTTACAGAATAGAAGTTTAACGTTAATTTCCAGTAACAATCAGACAATTCAGTTGCCTTTACAAGACAACAAAAAATATTTTATACTTCCGCCAAGGACGGAATCTGTACATTTGGTAACTACAGACTTACGCGAAGATTGTATAGTATGCTCAGCAGAATTGCAAGATGGAATATTTTTAGCTAGTTCTCTTGTTAGTCCAGTTAAGGGTAAACTACCCATAAGAATATTAAATGCCACTGAAAAAGAAATAAAGCTAGACGATTTAAAGCTAGCCATACACAAGGCAAGCGATTATGATATTTGTTCTTTTGAAAAATGTGATAGCGTAAGTGCAGATCGAGTTAAAACATTATTTTCACATTTAAATTTAGAAAAACTTAACAAAGAAGAACAAATTTGTATAGAAAATTTATGTGCAAAATTTTCAGATGTTTTTTATTTACCGGGAGATAAACTCACAACAACAGACATATACAAGCATACAATAACGTTGAAAAGCGAAACTAACCCCATTTATACGAAGCCTTATAGATTGCCACATGCCCAAACAAGTTTAATAAAAACTCAATTAGAAAAAATGTTACAAGAAGGCATAATAGAAAAATGTTCGAGTGAATGGTCCAGTCCACTTTTAATTGTTCCCAAAAAATCTGATAAAAATAAAGACAAAAAATGGCGAGTTGTTATAGACTACCGAAAATTAAATAACTGTATACAAGATGATAAATTTCCTCTTCCCAATATAACTGAAATAATAGATTCTTTGTCAGGCTGTGTGTATTTTACCCATTTAGATTTAGCGAACGGATATTATCAGTGTGACCTTGATTTAAATAGCAGAAAGTATACTGCATTCGCTTCTGGACAATACCAGATGACTCGAATGCCCATGGGACTAAAAACAAGTCCAAATTCATTCTCAAGGATGATGAATTTAGCTATGTCAGGATTAACTTACGACAAGTGTTTAATTTATTTGGATGACCTAATAGTTTTTGGGAAAAATCTCGATAACCACAACCTTAATCTAATGGAAGTTTTTAAACGATTACGAAAAGTTAATCTAAAGTTGAATCCAACTAAGTGTGAATTCTTAAAAAAAGAATTATTGTATCTAGGTCACGTAGTATCCAGTGACGGTGTGTTACCCGATCCAGAAAAGATTGCTGCAATTAAAAGTTATCCGACGCCAACTAATTCAGACGAAGTAAAAAGATTCGTAGCATTCGCGAATTATTATAGGAAATTCATACGTAATTTTGCAGAAATAGCTGTACCATTAAATCATTTATCGCGAAAAAACATACCATTTCTGTGGGACAACAATTGCCAAAAATCATTCGAAAAACTCAAAGAACAAATTTCATCCACACCGGTTTTACAATACCCAGATTTATCAGAACAAAATTCATTCATAGTTCAAACTGATGCGTCAGGTTACGCACTGGGAGCTGTTTTGAGTAATGGTGATAACAGGCCCGTAGCTTTCGCAAGTAGGACCTTAAATAAAGCTGAAAAAAATTACCCAACCATAGAAAAAGAGCTTCTGGCAATTGTTTGGGCCACTAAACATTTCAGACCCTATTTGTATGGGCGTACTTTTATTATTCGAACGGATCATAAACCGTTAGTTTATTTGTTCGGCATGCGAGATCCATCGAGCCGCTTGCTAAAGTTCAGACTAGCGCTCGAAGAATACGATTTTAAAGTAGAGTATGTAAAGGGATCGGATAACGTACCGGCAGATGCTTTATCAAGAGTTTTTGTAACAAGTAAAGAGCTAAAGGAAATAAATGAAGAAATAAATGTAGTGACGCGTTCTAAATTTAGAAAAACCAATAATACTTCGACTTCTACGCAAACTATTGATTCCTCAGATAATCGGCCTGATCAACCGAAAATCGTGGAAACACATAGTAAGCCACAGGAGTCAGTAGAAATAAAATTTATAAGTAACAAAGAATTAGCAGTAAAACACAAGCAAACGACAAGGTATATCGAAAATAAAATATTTCTCTACGAGTCTTCAAAAAAAACTATATTTATCAAATATTTAGATTCTTCATCGCAACTATCGCCAGGCGAATTTGTGAAAGAACTAGATAATTTTTGTAGGAAAATAAACGTTGACGTAGTTTATATAACAAAGAATAAAAATAATAATAAATTTGTAGAGAAGTTAATGCAAGAACTTAAGAAACCAAATTGCAAAACGAACTTAAAATTGTGTATTTTAAAAGATGTAATTCGAATTAATGACAAAGATCAAAGAAAAGTAATTTTAAATGATTTTCATATTTTACCCACTAGTGGTCATGCAGGTATGAGAAGAATGTATAACAATGTGAAAAAATATTATTTTTGGCCGGGAATGCAGGAAGAGATTAGAAAGTTTGTAAAAGGTTGCGAAAAATGTCAGAAACATAAGTATTCAAATCCAATAAAAGAGCCAATGGTTATCACAACCACCGCAAGTTATGCCTTTGAAAAAATATTTTTAGACTTAGTAGGTCCATTAGAAATTGATGATAGAAATTATTCTTATATACTTACAATACAGTGCGAGTTAAGTAAGTACGTCGAGGCATATCCATTGTTTTCGAAGAAAAGTGAAGAAGTTGCTCGAGCATTTGTTGATAATTTTATTCTCAGACACGGCATCCCGAAACGAATAGCAACAGACAGAGGAACAGAGTTCCTGTCATCGACTTTCAAAGAGGTAAGTAAGATTTTGAATATAAATCAGTTAAACTCTACAGCCTACCACCACCAGAGTTTAGGCGCGTTGGAGAACACGCACAAGCATTTGGCTGCTTTCTTACGCATTCAAACAGAAAAACACCCCGAGACATGGAGCTCTTGGCTACCATTCTGGAGTTTTTCGTTTAACACCTCAGTTCATACTGAAACAAAATTCACGCCGTTTGAACTTGTATATGGTAGGAAATGTTGTCTTCCTAGTAATTTAACAGGTGACATGGTAGATCCTTTGTATAATCACGAAAGTTACCCAAAAGAGTTAAAGTATAGGCTTCAACTGTCTCAAAAAGAGGCAAGGGACAATTTGATAAAATCAAAAATAAAAAGGAAAAATATGATGTTGTTAAGAAACCTATTGTGTACAATCCTAATGATTTAATATTAGTTAAGAATGAAGTAGGAAATAAGCTAGAAAGTATATACTTGGGCCCATATAAAGTATTGAAGGATCTTTCACCTAACGTAGAAATAGATGTTAATGGTAAAACTATGTTAGTACATAAGAATAGAACTAAGTTGTACTATTTACCTACATAAAAAAAAATGTAATTACAATTTTTTTTTTCTGTTTTCCGTGGGAGATGTAAGGAGTTAACTAATATAAGTGCTGTCTTGTTATTTTCATGTAATATAAATTAAGTTACTTTTATTAAATAAAGTTAGTCTTTTGTCGGCATTCAAGTTGTTTACTTGTTCCTCCAACGCCCCACCTCACAATGCATAACAGTTTATTGTGGAATACACAGTAAATAATAAACTATATGCAATATCATTAACAAGCTATAATATTGGCACAGCCTCAATAGAACAGACTATTCCAGTTTTCCATGCATAGTTTTATATTATACACATTCAATTTCCTCTAACAATAAATACTCTACAAATCCTCAACCTCAACCCATTCGAATTAACAGAAAAAGCGAAACGACAAGACTACCTCAGGGCACTGTGTTAGGTACCGCACATTTCCTTCCTTACTTCATCTACCCCGTCTTTGTTTTGGGAACGCATCAAAGACATACCAACTATTAGACACACTTTCGGCTCGTACCTCGTACAAGGACTCTTCTAGACACCAAGCACTCTTTACAAGGGTACTCTATTGTATAAACGGTATAAAATAACAGAGTATAACCGCAAACCGGGTCAAGTATACCGGAAGCGTGCGCGCGCGTCCCTATTCAATCTTTATCATGGATCCATTGTGCTCGGCCGATCTACGCATGCAACCACTTTATTATAGTTTTCAATGGGCAATGCATATTTTATTAATAGTAAAAATCAGAGATTATGCGGCACGAATGCCAACTTGTGGCAAATCGTTGAGTCTTTGGAGGTAGATAAAGTTTCTATTATTTCACTGTATTACAAATTGAAAATGTATTCTTATACGAGTTTGATCATCATTGATGACCAAAGAGTGATTAGTATTATTGACGACGTGGTTGGGCTTGTTAGTAGTGACCCTGCCTGCGAAGCAAGCGTCCTGGGTTCGAATCCTGGTAAGGGCATATATTTGTGTGATGAGCATGAATATTTGTTCCTGCCCGGCTAGCACGACAGCGCACAAGAGTCGCGTCGCGCGCGAGATAGATTACCCGTCTCTTTCTAGAACGAACAGTAAGAAAAAGACGGGCAATCTAGCTCGCGCGCGACGTGACTCTTGTGCGCTGTCGTGCTAGACGTGCTGAGTTATGGATGTTTCTATCTATATAAGTATGTATGTATTTCTCTATATAAGTATGTATATCGTTGTCCCATAACACAAGCCTTACTTGCGTTTACGCGGGACTAGGTCAATTTGTATGAATTGTTCTCAAATATTTATTTATTTATTTATTTATTACATGATTTAACAGATAACGTAGTTTTTTTTCTTCATGAGTAGGTATGTATATTAGTAATACTGGAGTCACTACATTCAGAGATATGCAAGTTTAAATATTTGGAAACATCCACATTCCGTGGGCTCTCTCCTATAAATGACGATATAATAGCTCTATTACGCGAACTGGTCGAGACGAGCGTTTTCTCAGTTCATTGCGCAGCCAGTACGACATCCTCTTATCTGTTCACAGGCAATGCACGCAATGTATTACAAAATCTGAAACAGGTAACGGCGCGGGCGCCGGTAGCGTAGACGAGTGAAAACAGCCATTAAAGATAAGATGAAATCAACGCTAAAATTCGAAACGCAGCAAATTTAATAGCACTTTAATGTACAGTCACCAGCATAAATATATGATCATTTTTGTACCTTGTCGCTTTCAGTCGTTATATGATTTCGTATGGTTTTTCAAACACGACTTTAAAGTGACAAGGTACAAAAGTGATCACTTATTTATGCTGGTGACTGTACTTAAATACGCGTTAAAAGATGAAACATAGTTAAGAATTAATCTGTAATTTAATAGCATAATTATATCTCTAAGTGTAGAAGTGTAATTAAGATTTTAATATGTGTTTATTTTTGTTTGAGTATAAATTCATTAGGTATTCGGAGTCGCTGATTGGTCCGTCTACCTTTTTTATTACAGCATTTGTAGACTTAGATTTTTTGTAACTAAGTGCCTCTAAATTTGTGGTTTACACGCAATAAATTGCCCGCAAAAACTCACCATTCGACGTTGCGAGCTCAGCTCAGCACGGATGCACCCTCTTAACGAATATGCATACATTGTATTATGTAATAGTACAGCCGAAATAGTTTCGTCCTTCTTTACATCGGGTTAAATAAAAATGAATTATTTAATTTCATACCTAATTCCATTGATTTACGCAGTTCATTACACATTCTTAATACGCCACGCCATTCATGTTCCAAATTCAAAGAACACAAATTCATTCCATTAAATCATTCGCAAACATACGCCGGTCACGCACTCGGTGCAACGACCTCAATTTCAGTACTGGCTGGCATAGAAGAAACAAATGACTGCCTCGCGGAAAATTAAAAAGAAAATTGGTGTAATATTTCAAATGTCAATTGCCAGTGTGAAAAATGCGAGTTTCTCGAAGGCTGACGAGACGAACAGCGTCGTTAATCATCTAGTTAGACGTCAAGGCTCGCTTAAAGAATTCCAGTCATTCATCTACCATGAGACCGTGACAAGGATGTATTTTTAGAAACGTGCGACGATCAATATTTAAAGTCAAACTACAGTCAGCTCTGCAGAAAAATGACCCCCCCCCCCCCCCCCATCTCCAGTATTGCGTCCCTTTTCCCTGCAGCTGACTGTACTATTCTTAATGACCAAAAAACATTAACCTTGCTACTCTGCTACCACAAAGCGGAACCACTAGTGGTAGCGAAGGAACTAGGTATAAGTTTTTGGTTTATTTATTATGGAACTCCACAAAATGACGCCCGATTCAATCAATCTAATTAAAAAAATAAAACCCCCACGCACAATCGAGTAATCAAACCGTAAATTTAAAAAAAAAAAAAAAAATTTGGAAAAAATGCACATCACTGGAAAAGAGCTGCAAACTGCTGGACCGATTTTTACCAAACATCGGACAGTACCAGAAGTCGTTCCATCGTCTTGAGAGTAGGGCTTCCAAATACCGGACTTTTTCAATACCGGTATTAATACCGGAATTTATTTTTTCAATACCGGGATCCCGGGATCCCGGTATTGAAGTGGATATCAAGTTTTTTTTTTCAATACAGTCAATTATCAATTTTTCTCAATCTTTTCGATGAAAAAAACAAACAAAAGAACAGTTTTTAGTTAAAAAACATTAAATTACAACAAATTTTAATTTTAACAAAACTCCGTAGAGTAATCCTAATCATAAGCAGTCTTTTATACTAAATGCTTTAAAAACATAATCAATGACATTAATATGTATGGTAAAAAGCATGCTTAATTTTATTTTGAAAGTACCTACTGTACAAAAAATTAAAACAAGATAACCAACATAACTAAGCATCATTAGTTTTGTTTTATGTAACAAATTACAAATACAAACATAACATCATATCACCTCTCGTCTCGTTGGAATAGAATAGCATTATTATGCATGATACTAAAATCACATTTTTTATCACAAATAGGGTAATTGAGGTGAGTGAAGTGGAAATAGAGCGGGTTCAAAAATATGTGTACCTGGGCCAGGAAGTGAAGATAGGGAAAGCCAACTAGTGTAACGAAATCGACAGAAGGATACGGCTAGGTTGGGCAGCATTCTCAAAACTCGACTTTGTCTTCAAAATGAAACTAACAGCCCAACAGAAAGCTCAAATTTATGATCAGTGTGTTCTCCCCGTCCTATCATACGGAGCTGAAACCTGGGTTACCACCCAGGAGGTAATACACAAACTGAGGGTGGCTCCAAGGGCAATGGAGAGGAGGTTGGTAGAAGGCACTCTGAGGGACCGAAAGACAAACAAGTGGCTCAGGAAACAGAGTAAAGTCTCGGACATCGGCCTTAGGGTGGCAAGACTTAAATGGGAATGGGCCGGCCACATTGCCAGAAAGCATGACTCTTGGTGCAAACGCCTACTGGATTTTAGGCCATAGGACCAGAAGAGACCACGCGGAAGGCCACAAATGCGGTGGAAGGATGATATCCGGAAAGTGGCGGGCGGAAACTGGACCCTCACTGCCCAGAAGAGAGAGAAATGAAGGAAATTGAAGGAGGCCTACACCAATTCATTGGTTGAAGAAGGCTAGGAAAGAAGAAGAAGAAGATCACAAATAATCACAATCTTAATCAAATGTAGGTTGTTTGTTATTTTACCTACATGAACGATGTACGGCGATGGCAAGTGATGCCAAAGAACTAAGAATATTAAAATATAGGTTTATTATTAAAACTGAATAGGTAGGTGGGTTGGGTAGGTAAGGTAACCTATTCGTATTTGAAATAATACTTATGAAGTGCATTAAAAAGTGAATAATTACTTTAACTTGCTATTTGTAGTCAATTTTATACCTGTAATAGTGTAATAAATAACATAAAAATCATAAAATCACTAATACCGGGATCCCGGTATTAGACTTTTCAATACCGGTATTGAAAAATGGCGAAAATTTTCCGGGATCCCGGTATTGGCCAATACCGGGATCCCGGTATTGGAAGCCCTACTTGAGAGCTACGCTGTCACAGACAGACAGACACACACACTCACATACTTAAGAATAGATACAGAAAGTCACAAATAATCTCAAAACTACAGATAATTAATCCACTTAGAGCTTCAATCAATCACACTGTACTCGAAATACTTAAACGCGCTCTCGAAACTCGTTATTTTGAATTAAGAGCAAAATCATTTTTCCAAAAACCGCTCGGCGCAGAGGGCACGTGTGCAAGATTTATGCGCCGGCGCATCCGGCATCCACTTTCCAAACGAGCTACGGCGCATCGCCTTTGTTGCCGCTAAATAGGCCACGATGCACAAATGCTTCCCATGCGTGGATTCAAATAAATTAACGGAAACTTTTAGTATTTTTTTTTTAAGTACAAAGTAACTTAAGATTAATCTTGAATATTTTGAGATTGGGTTAGTTCAATTCAACGCTTTAATTTAAATTATTCATCATAGTTTTTGATTTAAAATTAAGTCCAAAATAAGTAAAAGTAAGTATTAAGTGAAGTAAAATTAAGTTAAGTAATAATGGTATGTGTGTATGTATATCTGTATTATTTTATTTATTCAGCTATGTATTATATTTATGTTAGTATTGTTTTATTATCCCTTCGTTTCTCCTGTCTATTTGTTTACGCCACCTACTTAAACTGTCTCCAACTTATTTCTCTATCTTAATGGTTGTCGTCGTCGTGTTGGTTGTTGTGGTGTGTTGTAAGCGATAAGACCGCCTATTGTATACTTTGTTCTTTGTTTCTGTATTGTTTTGTACTGATTTGTGGTGTTCAATAAGAGGCTAGTGTCGAGGTTTAAAAAAAGAACGTTCCTTCGATTTGACATTGATTGTTTTTTTAAGAACAGAGAGACGGGCCTCAGACCAACGTGAACTGTGACCACTTCCCGTGGTTATATACTGTAACGTTTCAAATAATCCAATAAAAAGTGGTCTTTGCTAATCCAATGTTCATCCCCCCTACAAGCCCCTTACAAGTCTGCTTGGGACATCGACAACGATCCCCGTACTAGTAAAAGTATCTCTTCAAGGTAGCTTCACAGTTCACAGTACAGTCTGAACTCGACCTATGGAAACATTTTGTTAACCAATCATCTACTGAAGCATTCCGTATTAAGGGTCCTTACAAGCTCAACGCGCGTATTTCGCTAAATTCTTAATTTTTCTTCAAAGACTATGGCGTATGTGTTCATAATTTCAGTAATATTATTAATGTACAAGATAGTTCACTTCTTAAACTAAGATACTGCTGTGCTAAATTATTGATTTTCTGGCGTGAAATCTAAAAAAAGGTGTTTCCTTGGGAGGGCTTTTAAAATTTTGCTCTAAAAGGTGAAGTTTCATTCTCAATTTCGAAGTGAAACGGAATCTCATTCTCGCCTAAAGTGAACTCAATTCAATTCAGTATATCTTGAACTAAAAAGTCATCGTGAAAAACTTGAAGATTCATCTTAATTAATAGATAGAATAGCTACTCAATGTTAGCTAGTTTTTTGATGAAAAAGAGGGTTACATTTTATTTGATTCTTGAAAACAGTGTTGATATTCTGCTCTAAAAATAATTATTTAGCAATGCTCAACTCTATTTTGACTCAGAAAAAAAAAAACATTAGTATCGGTCTTGAATTAAATTCAGTATAATTTTTTAAATATCACCTATATATCACGGCGGACTGACGCCGCACCCTCATTCAGCACCGATTACAGCAGTATCGTAGTTTAAGAAGTGAACTATCTTGTACATTAATAATATTACTGACATTATGAACACATACGCCATAGTCTTTGAAGAAAAATTAAGAATTTAGCTAAATTCGCTCTTTGAGCTTGTAAGGAGCCTTAATTATGAGACACAGTGTAAAAAGCGACCACTTAAACTTACTTTCAAGCCAGCAATCCGCGACCAATTTGCAACCTAACCTTTGCGCCATTAAAATCTACGACGAGTGCAACGCGTTCTGTTACACGATTAACGAGACGCCATAGAGATAGAAGACAATCGTGTCGTGCTACGGTTATTGCCAACTTCATGGGCCTGACCGAACGCCCTAACCCTCAGGCCGGTTCAATAGGACAACCCTCCGCAATCGAGACAAAGCGATGACCAACACAACCCAAACACCATGACATTAAAGTCGAAAACGAACAGCTCCAAATCGCAATACCGTATCGTAAAGCTTACAAAGTGGGCTCGTGACACGAAGCAAGAGAAAGGTCCCTTACAAAGAGCAAAGGTATCACTAAAAAAGGAAATAAACAGTGCTTTACTTTCGTTCGGCGAACAATGGCGGGCAATGGGTTTTATGAGAGAAATCTTACTAGGAAGGCTGGTAAATCGCGGTGAGCTAATTTGTTTCGCCTTTTGAGGGGATGTGGGAAACGCTTATGGTAGGTCTGATGCATGTTTTGTCTAATATTGTGAATTCTATGTTTCATAACCTTTTACACGATTTGGGGATGAGGAAATTACAGCACGGCTAGCACGAGTGCGAGATAGACAACCTGTTTCTTTCCAGAACAAGCAGTAAGAAAAAATACTTCGCTGTCCGTCCGTCCGTCTGTCACCAGGCTGTATCTCATGAGCCGTGATAGCTAGACAGTTGAAATTTTCACTGATGATATATTTCTGTTGCCGCTGTAACAACAAACACTAAAAAAAAAAAAACGGACGGGTTGCATTGCACTCCGGGAGTGCCAGCAGAACTGAAAACTATAGACACGCACACTCGCGTAATAAAAAAATATTTTTTAGATTTAATAAAAATTGCAAATGTACCTAATAAACAAAGTACTAAAGCAAATAAAAACCTCAAATTACAAACCAGAGTCATTCTTAGAAATAAAAGCGAGGCGGCATTTACTATACCAAAAACGTAGAGCAGACACGTCTCATCAGATGCGCCTGCGCCTGCCATCATCCCGCCTTCCATGGTTGTACAAGCATTAACTGCTACGTGCCGCCCCTAGATGGCGCTCAAATAGAGGTCAGCTAGCGCTAGGGCTGACAACTTCTTCTACGTATTTCTTTTTATTATTATTATTTTGTTTTGATTTGATTTATTTTCTAATTAATTAATTTTTATTGTTTGCTTTTTGTTGTTCGTAGGTTTGCTGTTTTTTTCTGTTCTCATGCACGCCAATTAACCCGCTCTCGGCACCCCAGCATGAGCCGCATGAACGCTGGCATTTTGACGTGACGTCTTATAAATTGGTTTGCCGGGTGACACTTCAAGAAACTGCGTTACGCTCCGCTCACGTTATGCGCTCACAATGAGAGCGAGTGAGAGGCACGCGGGCATGGTTAGCCCGCCTAAGAGCGAGAGAGACAGACATAAAAAGTGAAAGGCACGCGTCCCTTCCACTCGAGCACAGTTAGCCCGCCTAAGAGCGAGAGAGACAGAGCGAGAGAGAGAGAGTGAGAGAGATAGGCATACACACCGGTTCATGTCTTGCGCTTCTATTTCGCTTAGGCGCCTGCATACAAGTTTACACGTCCTTCTTCCTACTATACGAATGAATATTCACATTAAAATTATTTTACCACTCAAAGTCGTTGTCACGTAAAACTTTCGCCCGTATACCGACTTTACAGGCAACCAATTTTTTTCTGCGTAAGCGCAGCATAAGCTGAGCCTGCTCCTTTTGCCATTGCATTGTGTACAAGTTTTTTTTTGTTAACAAATAACCTAATATTAATTCATAAGTTAAATTATCTTATCATAACTGCCCAAGATTCAACAAAATTATTTGTTCTCTACATTTGTATGTACCTATGTATGTCTGTAAACTCTTTATTGTGCAAAATAAACATAAAACTAATACAATTGACAAATATACTGACATACGAGTACATGCTTCTGATCGTTTCGTAGTAATAAATAAAGACGGAATCATAGATAACTTAGATAACTGGATTCCGTCTTTATTTACCCCAACAAGCAGTAAGTATACTTATGTAATGTTGAACTAGTCATGTGGCAACCCTAGCACACAAGGACGCGCGCTCATTAGCTGCGCCCGCGCACCCGGCACACATGGCGGAAATATTTCGTGGAGAAACCAGGTTTCACTCGTTTGCCCGCCTTTTCAATATGGGATTGTGTATCGGCACACATCGATGTTTTGCTCTGTATTTTATTAAGTGAAGGCATGCAAGAAGTTACTGCCTTCATTTGTTTGTTTTTGAAGTGAAAACTCCTTCAGCGGCGTTGAGCACTTTTTGGGATGGGTAAAAAATGTTAAACTCGCGTCAGAGTAAAACGGAGGGAGAGTTTAAGTACCAGAATATCAGATCCTCTAAGAGCTTATTTTGAAATACGAATGAATCGCGTTCGATTTCTGAAGTGTTTTTTTGTTGAGTCGTAGAGCAAAAGTACTAGGGCATCAGCACATTGTTAAAGGTCTGTCAATATAGATAATACGTAAGTTTTTTTTTGTAAGCGGCCAGTACGTACGCGTCTTGAGCGTCATGAAGGTTACAACATTGAAATTTTATCTAAGCTGCTGTTTTCACTTCTGCCGGCACTCCCGGAGTGCTACCCGTCGCTTTTTTTCGAGTTTCAGACAACCGGTGGTCGCATTGGCTAATTGTTGTTCATTGTAGCGTTCTAAGGTATACATTTGTTCAGAAGTAGAAGTCGTCTGGATGATGATGATACATAACATAATATCACTTCACCTTTATTGATAGTGCAGCCAAAATTATTCATCGAAAGGTCAACAACTTTATTCGACTATAAAATATACAAACGGAATTTTCTAATAGAACGAAGTTTTTTTTAAATCTTTATTTTTTAAGCACGGATCCATACATGAACATGCCAGTTGCAACGGCCTCTAAAGATTCATAATTTGAAATTAACTTTTTAAACAACAGCGCTGGTTCCCGTCGTTGAGGCGAAGGTCACTTTCTAATTAATAATTAATCTTAACTATCCATCAATGTTTGAGCATTATCGTCAAATTATTGGAACGAGGCTCAACTCAACGTTTTATTTTAAACACGGTTAAAAACTTTGGAATAACATCGTAATCCCAGTGACCCGATAACTCCGGTCCAGATATGTATTTGGAACGGTTATAGCGAGCTAGCATACTTTTTAATGAGTTATCGTCAAATGTTGCAAGAAAATTCATTACAATCGTCTAATTTTCACTTACATAATATTTATAAAACAATGTCATCTGACATTATATCATCTTTAACTTTATTCAAAGTGTCCTCTCTCAAAGGCTAGGAATAGCAGTTCAGAGAGGCAATGCGGCCAGCGTCTTGGGGTCGATGCCTGTGGCGGAACATTTTGACGACGCAATTATTATATAGTTTTAGTTTGTGTTTTTAAATTTTTGCTTTGTTTTATTATTTATTTATACACTTAAAAATAAAATAAATTAATCTCAAAGATTGATCAGACAATTGATGATTTTTTAAACTTTTGGGAATTATGCCTACTACGTGTTTTTTTGTTTCAAATTAAAACGCAAAAAATCTTATTTATATTGTCCACTGTTCCTCAACGAAGATAAGAATGTCATAATGCAATCGCTAATGCAGTAAACGAGGTTTGTCCACAAGAAAACTAAATAGGTCGTGTTTATTCTCGAGAAGCCCACAAACCCACTAAACAAGGTCGTACACCGCCTCATAACATCAGATGACACTGGCCGTCTAAACAGTTAGGAATGCAAAAAAGAAAATCCGAAGAATTTTTGAAATTTCGAACAGCGTGCAAAAAGTAAACATCAAAAATGCCGCGCAAACAGACAATTAGCACTGGCTTCTGAGAGTTCTGTGGCTCTTGGAAAACGTATGGAAAAAAAAACACTTGCAGTCCGATGTATCTCGGACGTGACCCGGTCACGGAACGGAACCGACTTACGAGTCAGTGTTGCCAATATAGCGACTTTGTAGCTAGAAATGGCGACTATTGCTGAAGTCCTAGCGACTTTTGGTTTGTATGAAATCTTGCAAGACAACTTTAACCTTTTTGGTCGAATTGTTTTGAAATTTGGTACACATTTACAAGATGAATGACAATGCGAGTACAGTCAACAAAAACTACAATCAGCGAAAAAGCTTCTATTAAAAACATTTTTTTTATATAAAAATTTACTAATTGCACAGTAACGTAAAATAAATTAATATCACAACAATTTAATTGAAGGTTCTAGCGACTTTTTTTTACTTTTTTTTTATATGAATATTTCACTTTCTGGCGACTTCAACCTTTTGGAATTGGCAACACTGCATATTGCCTGAATAGACTTGGTACGCAAAACAAACTGTAACATCAAAGCTAGTATTGATTTGAACGGCAGAACTTAACATAACATACCTAAGTCCTTCGGTGACTGTGAAAATACGTAAAACTTTAATAGTAGGTATGTTTTACTATCTACTTTGGTTAAATTGTTTATGAACATGGCTTAGGTTTTAACGACATACTATAATACAAGATAATTAAAATGACCGTATAATTACTAGTATAACCGCGACATTGAAGAGTATATATGTACAGTGTTGCCAGGCGTCCCGATTTTAGCGGGACGTTCCGATTTTGAAATCAAAATTAAATGTCGTACGCTGGACAGGCTCAGTTCCACTTTTCGCGAATAATTCGACTACTATTATAAAAAAACGAGACTTCGAAACGTCGAGGTACCTATTTGCAAAAATACTTGTTATTTACGTGATTAAGTCCCGTTTTCTTATAATAATGTGTGAAAATAGCGAAAGTTTGGATCGATACATAATTCGACTACCTAACGATAGGGTAAATCTGATTTAAAATATATATATATATACCTCGTCAGCTGTTGTCTGTATGTTGTCCGTTCCTCATTCCACAGACCAATGGAACAAGTCGGAGATAAAACTTAGCTATTGTTTCCCAGCTAGAAACGTACAAAACAATAAGCCATAAAATGCAAGCTATTTACAGGTTTGACTACTAATTTCATTGTCTCATTCGACGGCGTATCTTTGCAGTGGGTTAAACGGTGCTGTAAGTGGTAACATCCTCATGTTTTGCTAGTAACACGACCACAGAATCCTTCTACTATTATAAAGGCGAAAGTTTGTAAGTATGGATGTATGGATGTATGGATGTTTGTTACTCTTTCACGCCAGTACGGCTTAACGGATCTGGATAAAATTTGGAACTGACATACACGGAGAAAAAAAACATACCAGATCTTACAAAGTCGTTTTGTTACTGTTCGAATTACTAAGTTTTAATAATTAATACTGAAGTTCATTTATTTTTACTGGCAAAAGCTACGTTTTACACCACCCTTGTTTTTCCTATTTGTAATCCCTACCAACTTGCTTTACTCAAATGCGTAAATACAATATTTTGTAATTTGCATGAAAACATTGTGAATTTTACAATACTTTAGTAAATTAAAAATGCGTTTTACTAGACAGAATTGTAATATCGAGTAAACAGTTTTAGTAAATGATACAATTACATAACTTTAATCAATTTTGCGATTGCTTAGTTATTGCTACAAAGGCTTTCAAAAAACTTTGCTATAACAGGTATGGGTTTGTAAATTCAATTAAATACATTTTATTAATTTCAAGAACAATATTTTAATTATTCCCAGTGGACTTTTTATTAATTTTTAGTAACCTTTTTGTTTAAAATACAAGCATGTTTTGCTGCAACAAAAATAGATTTGTAAATTCAAGTAAACCAAATTTATTGATTTCAACAATATACTTCATTTATTCTTAGTAAAGTTTTTGTTTTAAATACAAGCATGTTTTGCTGCAACAAAAATAGATTTGTTAATTCAAGTAAACCAAATTTATTGATTTCAACAATATACTTCATTTATTCTTAGTAAAGTTTTTGTTTTAAATACAAGCATGTTTTGCTGCAACAAAAATAGATTTGTTAATTCAAGTAAACCAAATTTATTGATTTCAACAATATACTTCATTTATTCTTAGTAAAGTTTTTGTTTTAAATACAAGCATGTTTTGCTGCAACAAAAATAGATTTGTTAATTCAAGTAAACCAAATTTATTGATTTCAACAATATACTTCATTAATTCTTAGTAAAGTTTTTGTTTAAAAATACAAGCATGTTTTGCTGCAACAAAAATAGATTTGTAAATTCAAGTAAACCAAATTTATTGATTTCAACAATATACTTCATTTATTCTTAGTAAACATTTTGTTATAAAAACAAGCATGTTTTGCTGCAACAAAAATAGATTTGTAAATTCAAGTAAACCAAATTTATTGATTTCAACAATATACTTCATTTATTCTTAGTAAAGTTTTTGTTTAAAAATACAAGCATGTTTTGCTGCAACAAAAATAGATTTGTGAATTCAAGTAAACCAAATTTATTGATTTCAACAATATACTTCATTTATTCTTAGTAAACATTTTGTTATAAAAACAAGCATGTTTTGCTGCAACAAAAATAGATTTGTAAATTCAAGTAAACCAAATTTATTGATTTCAACAATATACTTCATTTATTCTTAGTAAAGTTTTTGTTTAAAAATACAAGCATGTTTTGCTGCAACAAAAATAGATTTGTTAATTCAATTAAACCAATTTTATTTATCACCACAACATATTTTATTAATTCTTAGTAATTTTTTTGTTTTTTAATACAAGCATATTTTGCTGCAACAGAAGTCGATTTGTTAATTCAAGTAAACCAGTGTTATTAATTTCAACAATATACTTTATTTGTTCTTACTATTTTTTTTGTTTTAAATACAAGCATGTTTTGCTAAAACAGAAATCGAATTGTTAATTCAAGTAAACCAGTCAATGTTATTAATTTCAACAATATACTTTATTTATTTTTACTATTTTTTTTTTAAATCCAAGCATGTTTTTGCTACAACAGAAATCGAATTGTTAGTTCAATTAATAGTTATTTGTGATACAAGGTTGGTAACCTTGCCAACCGTGTATCATACGACGTTTTTCATTACATATGTGAGAAAATAGGCAATTAATAAAACAAAGTTGAAGAATATATATATAAGGTATATACCTTTCCCGAGATTTTGATGGTAAAAGACTATTTTGCGCGATTTGCGCCTTACTTAAAATATCGGGCGGAGTTAATTCCATGTTATTGTAGACTTCATCACTTACAATTCACCCCTTGTTGGATAGGTAAAGGAATTATTGTCCATTCAGCCATATGAAAGGTTGTAATGCCGGTTCACTGTTTTTAAACATACCTATAATATACCTATAATATATATATATTATAGGTATATATATATATATTATATTATATATATATATATTATTATAATATATATATATTATAGGTATATTATAGGTATGTTTAAAAACAGTGAACCGGCATTAAACCTTTCATATGGCTGAATGGACAATAATTCCTTTACCTATCCAACAAGGGTTGATTGTATAAAAAAAATATTTCGGATGCGTTTTGTTCGCACATTGACTTACTTGGACTGT
The DNA here is from genome assembly GCA_963854515.1 of Pandemis heparana. NCBI lineage: Eukaryota > Metazoa > Arthropoda > Insecta > Lepidoptera > Tortricidae > Pandemis > Pandemis heparana. The sequence goes on along the minus strand of OY978009.1, from coordinate 940,655 downwards.
CGAAAACATTTTTTTTTATCCGTTTTTACAAGAAGAATGAAGGTTAATGTTGCATGCTGATATTTATGAATTAAAATAAAGTTAAGTGTAAAGTGGTATCCCATTTATTTAAACAATGAATCAAAAATGTTTTTTTGTAGACTTCCACTTTGTCTTTTATATCTTGGCTTCTAGCTCAAATATCGAAAAAAACGATACATGGGAGATTAAGTTAGACCTCCAGCAATACAACAAAGAAAACCGCATCAATTCAGGCATGTCAGACGTACCAACTTGTTGGTAAACATACCAGTTTTTAGTGTCACGTACCATGTACCAAGACTACTCGGTCCTTGTATGCAAAAATACCAAGATTATTAATATTTCAATCAGATTTCCTGTATGATATAAAACTTTATTATAGCAGCAGTCTCGATAAAGTAATGATTTTTCGTCAATTGACTTACTAGATGCTAGGTGGCGCGGTGGTAACGTCCAACGCTCACGTTCTAAGGGCAGTTTATAGCAGCGCCGCAGCGGAGCATAGGGGTACTAGTTTTTCGTTTTCAATACCAGCTTTCAGCCAGCTCGGCACAAGGATTTCTGAGTGGTCTAACATCCCTGCATCAATTTGGTGCTAGGTGATGGGCGACTTCGACTAATTTGTTGATTCGAATGATTATTCATTATTAATATCATAATTCAAATTTGAAATTAGTAATATACTAATGCCGATAATCGATTAACGACTACTAATATTAGTAACTAATCCGCGGCTGGATGATAGGGATGTGAAAAAATAATCGATTAAAAATCGTTTTTTTTCAAATGTAAAAATCGTTTTTTATTCGCGATTTTTTTATTACAAATAATCGATTAATAATCGATTTTTTTTTTATAATCAAAAATCAAGCAGTCGATTTTTTATCTACCACCCCCGACATTAAGTCTGGTCTTTTATAACCCGGACCGCGAACTATCAAAGAATACTATCTCCATGGAGATGATTACGCATTAACGCCATCTGTGCGTCTACGATGGCAGCCCTTCTGTGCTTTTGAAACAGTTTTAATTAATAAAACCATCATTAAAAAATTAGGAAAAAATCGATTAATATAAAAATCGATTATTTGTTTAAGAAAAATCGATTATTTATTAATCGATTTTTAATGCGAAAAAAATAATCGATTAATTAAATAAAAGTTTTTTTGAAGTAGAAACTTCTTTAGCGCTGAGCAATTTTTGGGATAGTTAAAAAATGTTAAACTCGCGTCAGGCGTCAGATGTAGGGAGACTTTAAGTACCAGGATATCAGTCCTCTAAGTGCTTATTTTGAAGTACGAATGAAGCTAGGGTCGCGCTTGATTTTTAAGTGTACGTTGGTTTCATTTAAATAATTAAAACCACTTTTATAAACGAAAAAATTGGTTGCCTGTAAAGTCGGTATACGGGCGAAAGTTTTACGTGACAACGACTTTGAGTGGTAAAATAATTTTAATGTGAATATTCATTCGTATAGTAGGAAGAAGGACGTGTAAACTTGTATGCAGGCGCCTAAGCGAAATAGAAGCGCAAGACATGAACCGGTGTGTATGCCTATCTCTCTCACTCTCTCTCTCTCGCTCTGTCTCTCTCGCTCTTAGGCGGGCTAACTGTGCTCGAGTGGAAGGGACGCGTGCCTTTCACTTTTTATGTCTGTCTCTCTCGCTCTTAGGCGGGCTAACCATGCCCGCGTGCCTCTCACTCGCTCTCATTGTGAGCGCATAACGTGAGCGGAGCGTAACGCAGTTTCTTGAAGTGTCACCCGGCAAACCAATTTATAAGACGTTGTCACGTCAAAATCGATTTTTCACGTAGAATGTCACATCCCTACTGGATGACTGCTCGGAGCATAGAACTAGTGGCCCGGACCGAATCGGGAATCTTCGTGTCGACTCGGCGCGGTGCTCGCGTTAGTTGTTAGCTAGTCAGTTTATATCAACGTCAACTCGACTGGACCAGGATCCAGGAGGGGATTTTGAGTACTACTAATATTCGAATGATTTTCGAATTAGTCGACTAAGTCGAATGATTACAATAATCGACTAATCGAATTAGTATTATTCAAAGTCGCCCGTCATTATTTGGTGTGTGGTGCAGTAGTTTTTGAGTGACGCGTGAACAAACATCCAGTCCAGACAGCGAATAATAATAATTCTAAAAATTGTATTTTTGGCTTCTATAGCGCTAATAGAGGCCCCTCAATTTATTTTTTCTTTAATATCTCTAATGTACAGACATCGACCTGTTACAATTTTATTATATGTAGGTATTTAGAGTATAGATTGAATGAATTTTTCAAAATATAACAAGTAAGTAAGTAAGTGTAAGTAGGAAAAAATTCTGCCATCTGCGTGCTATTCTGGCATGCGCTGCAAAAACCGTTAGAGCTACACGTGCCTATATAATGTATGATGGAAATGTTTATCTTTAAATTACTTACTATTTATTAAATAGTCCTACAAAAAAGCCCGCGACAGCCATAGGCACATCTATATTTCATGTGTAGGTACAGGTGGCGGCAAATATGTAAAACAACATCATTTTCATACTGCGCATATCCCCTCCACGTTTTACTTATTTGCCGCCACCTGTAAGCCATTATCGCCAAAATAGTGAACCAAAAAACAATAGAATTTGATAGGTATTGTTTTTCTAACTTTATTTTTAAGTAACAAATCGATCCATATCAAATTAAATACTTTTATCGCTTTCGGTATTTATAAACGTCTTTTACACTAACTAACTACATCAGTTGGAAAAATATTTACGACGTTGACAAACCGAGCGCGCATGCGCGCAATACTTTTACTACCTATGGGTGCGGTCCGGCGGTAAATCAAATCACTTTACCTTATTTTTAATTTTCAGTAAAATTATTGTTCTCAATACAAAACGTTTTGCAATAGTAAAGTTATTTTTAGAAATTATTAAGCCTTTTACTAGTTTACGTAATGTTTTGCAGAAATTACTTACTTTAACAAATTTTACTAAAGTTACCTGTAATTCCGTATCCCCCCCCCCCCCCCCCCCCGCTCCGCTCGGCACGCGCTCACCCAGTGTTGCCAGGTCTCCTGATTTCTCAGGAGATCTACTGAATTCCAGGTATGCCTACTGATCTTCTGAATTTCCACAAGATTCTGCCCAATTTACACCAAATGAAATAAATACCCGCTTATACTCCGAAATTCGATTTTCGAAGTTCGTTTCGTGCCCTTCCGCTCACACTAAATAGTTATTAATTTGAGAGTGAGAGAGACGGTGTGATACGATACGAACTTCGAAAAACAAGGAGTAGCGCCCCTGGGCGTGTTAGTAATCAAACTCAATACTAAAACTTTATTTATGTGCATGCACAATCTAGCAAAATAATACTGAAAGTCTGAAAGGCGAAATTTTCATAACCTTAACATTAACAATACTGATGTGAGGTTTGGCTACTGCACACTATACATATAAACATTGTTTCACATTTTATTTATTATTATTATTATATTGGATCTCTTGTGAAAGGTTTTTTTTGCAGACAAAATTAATGTTAAGTAATTGAAAAAAAATATATAATGAAATAGATGGAATAAAAAAAAACAAGAATAAAATCCTGTAAAGAAAAAACTAATCTGGAAAGCATTAAGAACTTATTATAAGGTATGTACTATAGAAAAACATTCTACTGATTTTTTTTCCCAATCTTCTGATTTTTGACACTCATATCTTCTGACTTTTTCAGATTGGACCTGGCAACACTGCGCTCACCGCTCTGCCGCTGCTCGCGGCCGCCGCCATTTATTTTTCATAAGCGAGTCCAACTGCGTAGTCGCATCGCACGATTATTCGATCAAATTTCTAACTAAAGTGTGTTGTGTTGTAGTCTACAGAGCGTGAGAGTTTTCAAGTAAGTATGTTGCCTATCTAAAGAAATAATGTGTGTGTCTTGTCTTACTCGACTAACGTGGCGTCCGTTTGGTAAAATATCAAAATAGGTACCTAAGCGTCGGTCATCTCCTCTGCGATTACTGACTGTTCTTTGATTGATATATCATTCAATTTATGTATTATGCGTGATACCCATAAGATAATTAATTAAGAAAATTGTAATAACTGGCGGCGCATCGACCAATGTAAAATATCCAATTCATTCATGGCGGGCATGAAAACTTGCAAAAACTTGCAGCGGCATTGCAAAATACTTGCAATCTACTTAAATGGACCACGCATCGTACCTATTATTCGTATTGCCTGATATTGTACAAAATGGATAGCCATAACCTAAACCGAAAATAAAATAAGTACGTAGTGATAAATAAGTAATATTAGTATTATCAATATCAATATAAGTGCCGGCACGTAAGTCTAGCGATGACTGTATGTGCAGAAGTAAAACACGGTATTCGTGGGTGCGCAGTTCCCCTCCACGTGACTCGTCATCGTTAGACTTACGTGCCGGCACGTATACTAATCTACTAATACATTTACCTACATGTTTGCTTCGAGTTTGTTATTGTTAAATATTTGCCCGTGCCATTCGTAATTTCCCTTTCGTGCTGACCAAAAACTACTTACCTACTACATCTCGTTCCAAACTAATTTTCGGTGGAAGTTTGCATCATATAGTTTTTTAAATTTATCATTCTCTTATTTTAGAAGTTACGGGGGGGGGGGACATTTTACCACTTTGGAAGTGTCTCTCGCGCAAACTATTTACGAATGCCAACTCGAAGCAAATGGGTAGTGAAGTAAGTAGGTACCTGAAGTGTATAAATTTCTCTTACCAAAGGTGATGGATCAGCTAACAAGTGACTTGTTAACCAATTGGGGTCTCGTCGAATATGTTCGAGCTTTTTGTGGTAAGTTTGCCTTTACAAACTTAGGTCACGAGCTGGACGCCAACGACAAGCGACGCGATCCGACAAGCGACCCGATTTTCGTGCTGCGCTTATCCCCTCCACGTTTTACTTATTTGCCGCCTACTGTATAAGGATTATTATTTGCTTAACAATACATTTCATCAACTATTCATGAGACAGAATAACTAAATATCGAGTCGGTTAGGTAAAGGTTATTTTTTTTTTATGACCAACCGATGTAAAAAGTGGCCGAAAAAAGTATGAAATAATAAACAATACCTATTAAATAATATTCGTAGAAATAAAAAATCGATGATTTGAAAATACTCATTGTAATCATTCCAGCTAATTAATGAATATTTGATGAAATGAAAAAATATAAAACGATTATAATTGTAATTTCAACAAACTAATTGTTTTTTTTTTTCAGAGGGCAAAGTTGATGCTGGGACTTTGCGATTGCTGGCAGATGATGAAATAAGTCAGCTTATACCCATACCTGGAGACCGAGCTAGATTTAAAATAAATCTAGCTAATTGGAAAAAGGAAGTGAATCACCTTAATACACCAGAAATACCACCGGATGCCACACCAAATGTAAGTACTGCCTTTTTTAGAGTTCCATAGTCGACAAAGAACATTTACAGTTTTGCCATGTCTGTCTGTCTGTCTGTCTGTCTGTCTGCAGCTTAGCTCAGGAGACTTGCTATTAAAAAGCTGTAATTTGGCATGGATGTTATATCTGTCTATGTCAGTAACCAATCTAAATGACACTGCATACATTTTGTTTAGGAAAACCGGCCAAGCGCGAGTCGGACTCGCGCACTGAGGGTTCCGTAATTTTTTTTAGGTATCAATCAATTCAATAGCCAGTGTTAGCAGAGACCTGCTTCTAAGCAAAATGTATACAGTGTGGGATCATTGTAGATAGGTTACTGGTATAAGACAGATAGACACAAAAAATTATGATTTTCTTATTGGTTGTGTTATAAGAGCTACCTCCATACAAAATTTCAAGTTTCTAGTACTGCGGGAAGGTTTTGATTCCCCGGCAATGGCGTCAATTGTATGGAAACACCTTTTTAATGACTATCTTTCGATTGTGTTTGTTGTGAGTAGTTTTATTTTTCCACTGCTCCAAGGGGCATTAAAAATCTAAAATTTTGCTTAATTATATTTACTCACTGGGATCAGACAGGATTATTCTATTGTTGGTAAAGTTTAGATGTAATCATTAATTTAATTATGCGGGTGGTAGGGCCTTGTGCAAGGTCCGTCCGGATCGTTACCACCATCTTACTTGCTAATCCTGCCGCTAAGCAGCAGTGCTTGCACTGCTGTGTTCCGGTGTGGAGAGTAAGACAGCCGGGGAAATTACGGGCACAAGAGGCATTTCATCTAAGTCCTCTAGGTTGGCAACGCATCTGCAATCCCTCCGGGGTTGTGGGTGTCTATGGGCAGATGTGATCGCTTACCATCAGGTGACCCACTTGCTCGTTTGCCGTCCCATTCACATAAAAATAAGTGTGTGTGTGTGTGTGTGTGTGTGCGTGTGTGTGTGTGTGTGTGTGTGTGTGTGTGTGTGTGTGTGCGTGGGTGTGTGTGTGTGTGGGTGTGTGGGTGTGTGCGTGGGTGTGTGCGTGGGTGTGTGTGGGTGTGGGTGTGGGTGTGTGTGTGTGTGTGTGTGTGTGTATTTTTAATACCGACAAACGGGCATGCGGTGCACCTGATGGTAAGTGATCACCGCCGCCCATAGACAACCACAGCACCATTGGGACTGCTAGCGCGCGCGCGCGTGTGCGTGTGCGTGTATATAGCACTCATTTTTAAAGTAGATACAATAAAATAATATACTTTTTATTCCATTCAGTTGCCAACATTATCAGTGGCATCAAGTGATTTGGACTCATTGAGCGATGATTGGGACAAATTTTTAGGGAATAGCCCTATATCTATTCCCTCTACAAGTGAGCGTAACCGGTCTCCACTAAGACAGCACCTGCCGAATGCTTCAACACCGAGTCTGCCTCCAGAAGGAGCTTGCCCTGAGGCCTCATCGAATTTGCAAATTAATGATAGCCGTGATTTGGAGCTGTCTGGATATGTAAGTGTTTTTTGAGTATCTTAATCAATTATAAATGTAATAAAAACTGTAGTGTAAAGTATAGTGACTGTACCTAATCTGATAAACGGGTTTGGTTTATTTTCTTCTTTTTAAAGCATTCAATTTTACTTGTTCTTATCCTTATCATCATCATCATCATCATTGTCATCCGAAAGACGTCCACTGCTGGACATAGGCCTCCCATATGTACAAGATTAAAAACTAATGAACCCAGGAATTATATCCTTACTAGCTGTTGCCAGCGACTTCGTCTGCAAAGAATTTGTTTATCGCTATCCCGCGGGAGCTACGCAATTTTCCGGGATAAAAAGTAGCCTATGTGCTATTCCAGACTTTTCTCTATCTATGTGCCGAATTTCATCCAGATCCGTTGGGCCGTTCTGGCGTGATTGAGTAACAAAAAACATCCATCCATCCATCCATCCATCCATCCATCCATCTATCCATCCATCCATCCATACTTTCGCATTTATAATATTAGTTAGATACTTAAATAGAATTACTTATTTCAGGTGTTGAAGACATTAAAATCCACTCTTGATGGAAAATCCATTTTGTCTCTGGGACGGCCTTCGGGAAGATTAAATGAGACACAGAGAAACTTATTAGTTAAATTACTAATTCAGCCCCTGTTTGAAAGCGATCAAAACAGACAGTTCACTAACAAAGAGTTGCTAGAATGGTCCTTGCAAATACAAGAGTTATTTCCACTTGAATCAGCTGCCCTGTATTATACTCCATACGTAGCTGCTCACGTTCGAGCCACTGCTCGCAACGCCTCTGGCAAGTTACTGAGATTTGTCTACAATAGAAGAAGACAGTTACGGGAGAAAGGTATAATACCAGCCTCCCCCCGAGCTCGATCATCATCCAAATCATCATCCACATCAGCCTCATCACAATTCTTAGAAAGCTTAGGTGATGAAGACATAGATTTAGAACAAGATACAGCTGATAAAATAACTTGGCTTAAAAATTCCCTTGAGCCTTGGCACTTGGTTGAAGAAAATTGGTTAGCTACAGCTAAATACAGATTGCGATGTAATTACGAGAAACCTGGCACACTACAAGAATATTTCGAAGAATATCCAGTTCTCAAACGTCCTACAGGATATCTTTTGCTCTTGAAGGATTTTGAAGTATTACATAAAGACAAAGTTGATGGTCTATACACAAACATAGTAAACCTGCGTAAAAATGTTATAGATCTAGCGAAACAAAAAGGAACAAACATAAGAGATAAAGACATCAAGCAGAATATTAACAATTATGTGTCTGCTGCAACAACAGGTAAGAACTTCTATTCGTACAAACTAAGTATACATAAATGTAGGCAAATTAATGGGTAAAAGTAGTCTTTACCTATTTAGTTCATTATTTTACCTTTGTTCATGGGGTTAGACTGTTGTCTCTTTGCTGCTAATGCTTTTGTTATTTTTGTTATATAACAACTTGTAGTTATAGAATTTTATGTAAGATTTAAACGAAATAAAGTATTTTCATTTCATTTCAATGCTGGATGCTGCTGATATTGTAATTTATTTAAATGTGTCTTTTCAGAACCGGAGTCATCTGATGCGTTGAATAACTGCTGTCTACTACTTCTACCTTATTTGACGTCTAGTGTGCCCTTGAAGGACAAGAAAAAGTCGCAGTGGAGACCTTCTAAGAGTGAAGTAAGAGACGGGTTTATTACACAGATTGGGTCAGACGCCGAACTAACAACTACTATTGCTAGCCGTATATCTAAGCTCGAAAAGTATGGCAAGACTCTACAACCGTTTGTAGTGTTCGTCGGTCGTACTATATCCGAAATTTCGCATTGTTACGTTGTGGCAGGAGACACTTATTACAAATTTGACAAATTATTAAATGCCGTAGATGCTTGTTTCAAAATTATTCATGCCACAGGTGCTCAATACCAAGAAGAATCTTTTGTCATTTGGATGGTTATTCAAAAGGGATTTTACAAATTACATACAAGACATGACAAAGAATTAACAACTGTTAATAGCCTGTTTGTTGACTTGGGATTGTCAGGTAAAAAATAGGATTGTAACCACTTTGTTCCTAATTTAGTCAAAAATGTATACATGTGCCCAATGCAAGCTTAAATTCGATAATGTTAATAATCTGGCAAATCACCTCCGCTCACTTTGTTATGAATCAAGAGATATAACATCTTTTAGTTGTGGGGAAGATAATTGCTCTAGAAATTTTTGTGGCATAGCATCTCTGAGAAAACATTTACATAAGTGTCATCCTGATCAGTCACAGATAGATAGTCAATCGTGCGTAGCATCCACTTCACATAATATTGAAAATGTGCAATTAATAGAAAAATCTGACAACACTAAAATAACCCAACCCACCCCTAACCAAACAGATTTAATTCATCAGACTGCTTTATTTGTATCTTCTTTGTATGGTAACCCCATGATCCCTCGTTCGAATGTGCAATTGGTCATGCAAGCTTTGAAAGATTTTTTGATTGATTCAATGGAGAATGCTTTGCGGTCGCGGCTGTTACCAATATTAAACCAAATACCAATCAATGCCAGTGTAACTACTGAGATTAATGAAACATTATCTATGTTGAAAAACTTACTTACAGATTTTGATACTGAGCACAAACGGTTACAGTACTTTGCTAAGCTAGGGACATATATTGCTCCATTAGAGGTTGTTGTAGGTCAACACATGGAACAGAAACGTGCACGTATAGGAGGTCTTACTTACATACCTACCGATTGTACCATGCAGGTTATACCGTTAAGAAAAGTTTTGCAACATTTTTTTTCTGTGCCAGGTGTTCTTAAAGACACTTTAGACTATATTAATACTTTATCAAGCCCCACGTCAAGTGGCGTTTGTAACTTCGTTCAAGGTTCTGTATGGCTGGATATAAAACGACAAAATACCACAAACGAATCTAACGAATTGTTATTACCACTTCTGCTGTACTTTGATGATTTTGAAGTTGGTAATCCTCTAGGGAGCCATGCCGGTATCCACAAGCTTGGAGGTGTTTATGTATCTTGTCCATGTTTGCCTCCAAAATTATTCTCTAGATTAAAACATATTTTTGTACTAGCATTGTTTCATTCTTCAGATAGAGCAAGTTTTGGGAACAAAATTATATTTCACAACGTAATTAAAGAATTGAATTACTTATTTAAATCTGGAGTAACAGTTAGTACAGGTATCTTCAAAGGCACTATCAAATTTCGTGTGGGTGCTATGAGTGGTGATAATTTGGGTCTGAATTCAGTGCTGGGTTTTGTTGAATGTTTTACCGCTAACCACCCATGTAGAATCTGTATCGCGAGTCGGGAACAAATTAAAAACATGACTACCGAAGACAATACGTTAATGAGAAATGAAATCAATTATGAAAGAATGTTAGAAATAGAAGGTACATATAACACTGGCATTAAAGAAAAATGCGTTTGGATTGCTCTTGATGGTTTTAATATGTTCGATAATGTTGTTGTCGATTTGTTACACGATATGCTTGAGGGCTGTTGTAAATATGTCATGAGTTTTATTATTTCATACTTTGTGAAAGAGATGAAAATAATTCATTTAAATACTATTAAACAGCGTATTGCAGCTTTCGATTTTGGTCCAGATCTCGGGTCCAAGCCTACTACTGCACTAAGTTTTGAGGGATCTACTTTAAAATTGAGAATGTCGGCATCAGAAACTCTTAACTTTGTTCGATATTTTGGACTCCTTGTGGGATATTATATACCTAGAGAAAATGAAGTCTGGAAATTGTACATTTTGTTGAGGACCATATTAGAAAGATTATTGTCACACAGGGTGTTCAGTGATACGTGTGAGCAATTGGCTGGATTAATAACTGAACTTAATCAGATGTACACTAATTTAAGCAAGCAGCCCTTAAAGCCTAAATTCCATTTTCTTATACATTACCCAACTATGTTAAAAAAATTTGGACCAATAGCTCATGTTTGGACTATGAGATTCGAGGCCAAGCACAGTGTTTCAAAAAAAATTGCTCGCGCTTCTTCAAGTAGAGTCAATATATGCAAAACAATAGCAATTAAAAATCAGCTTCAGCTAAACGAACTTTTCATTATGAAAGAACCAAGCACTGATTTCGAGCACGGTAAAAAAAAAAATGTTTGCCATCTTTTAGATCTAAAATGTAAATTTAACTTGCCGGACGATAGATTTGTAGCTTTTTCTGTTCCTTGGGTAAAAATAAATGGAGTCCAAATCAAACAATCAAATGTTGTTACTGTAGGTTTGTCAGAAGCAACTTTTTTACCTTCGTTTGCTGTTATTGATACAATTTATGTGGATAGCAATAATATTATTTTATTTTCATGTTTGACATTGAATACTGTAAATTTTGACGAACACTATTTTGCTTATGAAGTATCAACCACTGATTTACCTTTATATATTTCATATGACGAATTGCTGGCTCCTATACCCAACGCTATTAATGTCATGCCTAACTTGAGAACCTATGTCACCTCTCGATGGTGTCTTGACTGAATTAAGGAGTGGATGCTACGTACGATTGATTAATTGAATACTTGCAACTTAAATATGTCATCAACTTTGTCTTATAATAAACACAGAAACCGGAACATAGTTACAAGGCATAGCAATCATTGAACTTGTTCCAGTTACTCGGTATTAATAACAATACTAGTAGGTACACTTTACAAACACAGTACACACACACACACATAAAATACATACACAGTAATTCACCCCGCCTATGCGGATAAGGATGCCCATAGGCGGTACATAAGTTGTACATAGTGATGTGCTGTTTCCGGGAATATTCCTAGTGACCTTCCCGATAACATTCCCGATAAAAGGAAATACCTATACCTAATATTTTCACAACCATTTTTTTTTGCATTTAATGAACCAAATTTAATAAAACGTTTCTCTAAAGGTAAATTCTCATTGTCCTCTGTGTTTTTCCTGTATTGTTATGATTATTCCCGTCGTAAATTTATTCAAAATGTGCATACTAAATTTAAGTAATAATCGCCCATTTTTTGATCCCCTAGCCTAATTATTAACAGCAGGGATAACGACTGCCGTCAACATTTCATATATATATACAGGGTGTATCAGATACCCCCTAACAATAATCCACTGGGGTATATATCCATAGCTATAGAAGCTAAAAAAAATATTTTGAAAATATTGGAGCAATTTTTTTTTAATATATTTTCAATAGGAATGGTGGTAGTATTAACTATAATCATTCCTATAGAAAATATAAAAAAAAAATTACTCCAATTTTTTTCAAAATATTTTTTTTAGCTTCTATAGCTATGGTTATACACCCCCAGTGGATTATTGTTAGGGGGTATCTGATACACCCTGTATACAGGTTCTCGGGTTACGTCTGTGTTTGAATCTGATGCCAGCTATTATCCCTGTGGTTAATTAAAACACAATATTATTATTAAAATCAGTTGTACTAATCAAAATTAACAATATTTATACTAGTGCTCTATTTAGATAAAAAGTTAGAATCATCATATCAGCCTTGATGTTCCCCACCCTTATAAAATATACGATTGATTAATAGGATTTTACTGGGAATATTTCCCAACGGGAATAGTCCCACAGCACATCACTAATTGTACAAATTTGTTGTTTTTTCAAAAAGAGTTCCGGTCGGTCCGCCGTCTTTTCCACAATAGGGTGTAGTCGCCTTATTAAAGGTGCAGTTCCGAGCCAAGCGACACTGACGCCACTAACGCCGCGTTAGTGTCGCCCCTACAGAGCGATAGTACAATGTGACGCCGGGCGTCAAGCATCGCCGTGTTCATACAGGCCGTCATATAGTACATTGTACTATCGCTCTGTCGCGGCGACGCTAACGCGGCGTTAGTGGCGTCAGTGTCGCTTGGCTCGGAACTGCACCTTTATTCTTGACCATGGAGTATGGGAATATTAGTCTCTTTTAAAGGGCTAACTAGATCCGTACTGCCAAAAGTCGGCATTTTTTGAACCCACATTCGGTGGGGAGCAAATTTAGGCGCAATGTTATAGACGCGCGGGCATACGAAGCGGGTGTCCGCTACATCTTAGGCCTTGTATGGAAATCCATCGCGCTGCTCATACTTTTTTCAATTGAGGGGACATCCGCTCCGTGTGGCCGCGCGTTCATAGCGTTTGCTTTTAATCAGGGCGTATCAGTATAAAGTCGGGCCCTGAGACATGGGTACTGCAAAAATAGGAAATAGGTAGGTAACGGAGGCAAAGGAGGTGAGGTAGCGTACTAATCAACGGGAATAGTCCCACAGCACATCACTAATTGTACAATTTCGTTTTTTTTTTTCAAAAAGAGTTCCGGTCGGTCCGCCGTCTTTTCCACAATAGGGTGTAGTCGCCTTATTAAAGGTGCAGTTCCGAGCCAAGCGACACTGACGCCACTAACGCCGCGTTAGTGTCGCCCCTACAGAGCGATAGTACAATGTGACGCCGGGCGTCAAGCATCGCCGTGTTCATACAGGCCGTCATATAGTACATTGTACTATCGCTCTGTCGCGGCGACGCTAACGCGGCGTTAGTGGCGTCAGTGTCGCTTGGCTCGGAACTGCACCTTTATTCTTGACCATGGAGTATGGGAATATTAGTCTCTTTTAAAGGGCTAACTAGATCCGTACTGCCAAAAGTCGGCATTTTTTGAACCCACATTCGGTGGGGAGCAAATTTAGGCGCAATGTTATAGACGCGCGGGCATACGAAGCGGGTGTCCGCTACATCTTAGGCCTTGTATGGAAATCCATCGCGCTGCTCATACTTTTTTCAATTGAGGGGACATCCGCTCCGTGTGGCCGCGCGTTCATAGCGTTTGCTTTTAATCAGGGCGTATCAGTATAAAGTCGGGCCCTGAGACATGGGTACTGCAAAAATAGGAAATAGGTAGGTAACGGAGGCAAAGGAGGTGAGGTAGCGTACTAATCAACGGGAATAGTCCCACAGCACATCACTAATTGTACAATTTCGTTTTTTTTTTTCAAAAAGAGTTCCGGTCGGTCCGCCGTCTTTTCCACAATAGGGTGTAGTCGCCTTATTAAAGGTGCAGTTCCGAGCCAAGCGACACTGACGCCACTAACGCCGCGTTAGTGTCGCCCCTACAGAGCGATAGTACAATGTGACGCCGGGCGTCAAGCATCGCCGTGTTCATACAGGCCGTCATATAGTACATTGTACTATCGCTCTGTCGCGGCGACGCTAACGCGGCGTTAGTGGCGTCAGTGTCGCTTGGCTCGGAACTGCACCTTTATTCTTGACCATGGAGTATGGGAATATTAGTCTCTTTTAAAGGGCTAACTAGATCCGTACTGCCAAAAGTCGGCATTTTTTGAACCCACATTCGGTGGGGAGCAAATTTAGGCGCAATGTTATAGACGCGCGGGCATACGAAGCGGGTGTCCGCTACATCTTAGGCCTTGTATGGAAATCCATCGCGCTGCTCATACTTTTTTCAATTGAGGGGACATCCGCTCCGTGTGGCCGCGCGTTCATAGCGTTTGCTTTTAATCAGGGCGTATCAGTATAAAGTCGGGCCCTGAGACATGGGTACTGCAAAAATAGGAAATAGGTAGGTAACGGAGGCAAAGGAGGTGAGGTAGCGTACTAATCAACGGGAATAGTCCCACAGCACATCACTAATTGTACAATTTCGTTTTTTTTTTTCAAAAAGAGTTCCGGTCGGTCCGCCGTCTTTTCCACAATAGGGTGTTATTTTTGAAGTATCTTTTTGTTTTTTATTCAAGCCAAAAATTTGGAAGGATTTAAATCAGCAGAGGCTCGAATTCGATATTTTTTTCATATCTCTGCGGCTAAAAACAAACGTGGTTTATTGGAAACAATGATTTGCTGCTTGCAAATTTTAATGCTTGATTAACTATTGTATAACTGTCTTTGTCGTAAGCTAAATTTAAGAGGGTGCATCCCTACTGAGCGCTGGCAACGTCTCATTTTTGTTGATTTTTTGCGATTATTTCACAGAAATTGAATAAAAGTTTCAAAGCGGTTGATATGGATGTGATATGTAAAAAACTAAACGCCTGCGCTTCTAAAAACTTTCCTCTACATCATCAAACCTTCCATCGTCCTGCAATCTTGCTCGGCGGCGGGAATAACCCCGACCCACGGACCTGCGATCCTTGTACCGCTCACACATGATCAGAACCCGGGTCTTGTTAATAAGCATGTTCAAAACATTAATTTCCTTCCCATGTTCATTGAAATACATTTCGGAGTACATCTCTATCTCGGACGGAGTGAGGTGGAACTTCTTGGTTGCTTTGTCAAAAACAGTGCTGCCATCATCTGAGTCGGAATCTAATTCTGGATTCAGCTTAGGGGCAGCGTCGGTAAGGGCTCGATATTGTCATGTCAAAAACTCGTTTGATCGTGATGGACTTTTATTTTCTTATTAAACGAGATATAGTATTTTATCCCTTTAATACGAAAATAAAAGTCAATCACGATTTGGACACAATATTTCAATCTTTCATTCAATTTCTGTGAAATAATCGCAAAAAATCACCAAAAATGCGACGTTGCCAGCTCAATAGGGATGCACCCTCTTAAGGAGAAAACATGGAGGGAGTAACTAATTAAAAATAAATGTGTTTCTGTATCAAAAAATATAATTTCAAGTATGAGACCATTTATAATTAATATAATGATTAATTCAAAGAAAATTTCGATTGACCAAGTGTCATGCTCATGCCGAATTGGGAAACGAGCAGAAGATTTTGTAATGGCATATTTTGGGCTATTCCCAGTTGTTCACAGTCCTTTGCGGTGGATGTAAACTATACTCACGAGCAAAAATAACGTGTCGCTTTCCATACAAAGTTGTATGAAGAGTGACCCGTTGTGTTTGCTCGTGAGTTTGCTTAGTAAGAATTTTCTCGGCTAGAAAAATAATGTGAACATCTGGGAATAGTCCGATGTTGTACTAGCTTGTAAGTGCAAGTGTTAAACTGTACGTAACGTAAAACAAAATAAACTTTTTAATTAGAAATCTTCGTTTCAATCAAACTATATCCTACTACAGTATACATTTAGCATTCATTCATTTCAGTTAATTTCCGTGACTGATAACTTCATTCATTCAACTGCAACGGCTGTGTTTGCTTGCTCCAATTTACAAATCCTAAGTTATTATGATTTTGTTCATGAGATGTTATTAGCGAGTTCACAGTCCGTGTCATACGATAATGTTCCCAAATGTGTCGACTCGCACGTGTGGTACGGTT
Source organism: Pandemis heparana (assembly GCA_963854515.1). NCBI lineage: Eukaryota > Metazoa > Arthropoda > Insecta > Lepidoptera > Tortricidae > Pandemis > Pandemis heparana. Next base: position 924,378 of record OY978009.1, on the reverse strand, counting down.
GGCTGTACTGGACCAGCATATTAAAACGAACGTCTATGTCTGGACTGTGAACATGTTAAACTGTAGTGAGTATTTCATGGTATTGTAATGATAACAGAAGAGTAGCGTTGCTATTATAAAGGCATTCTATTAGGTATTATTGTTTTCTTTATGTGTACATAAGGAACTACTTGTGTAACATCAATGATTTCATATTAGATAAAACTAAACTTTAATGTGTATATAAGACACTACTTTTGTAACATCAATGATTTCATATTCGATAAAACTAAACTTTAATGTGTATATAAGAAACTACTTTTGTGATATTATGACATTGTTTGTAATAAAAACAGGAAAGTCGTGTAGTTATTACAAGTCATTCTATTAGGTATTATTGTTTTCTTTGGTGTTTTTTCTGAATATGTACGCCTGTATGACTGCCGGTAATTAGGTCAAAAGTTTGAAGAACCTTTATAATAATGTCTAATTTGTTAATAAAGTTAAACGCCATATATACTCGTACAAGCAAACTAACTACGAGTATATTAATAAATTATATTTTAAGGGCAAACCAAGTCAGACTGGGTCTGCCCATAAAATATAATTTATTATATTTAGTTATCTTTCTTGCTTGTACGTACGACGTTTAACTTTGTCAAATTATACATTATATTAAAGGGCTTCAAACTTCTGACTCAGTTATCGGCAATCATTCAACCACGGACATTTAGAAGAAATACTAAAGAAAATAATAATACCTAATAGAATGACTTGTAATAACTACACGACTTATCTGTTTTATTACAAACGATATCATAATATCACAAAAGTAGTTTCTTATAAACACAGTAAAGTTTAGTAATATCTAATATGAAATCATTGATATTACAAAAGTAGTTTCTTATATACACATTAAAGTTTAGTTTTATCTAATATGAAATCATTGATGTTACAAAAGTAGTTCCTTATGTACACATTACAGTTTAGTAATATCTAATATGAAATCATTGATATTACAAAAGTAATTTCTTATAAACACATTAAAGTTTAGTAATATCTAATATAAAATCATTGATATTACAAAAGTAGTTTCTTATATACACATTACAGTTTAGTAATATCTAATATAAAATCATTGATATTACAAAAGTAGTTTCTTATACACACATTACAGTTTAGTAATATCTAATATGAAATAATTGATATTACAAAAGTAATTTCTTATAAACACATTAAAGTTTAGTAATATCTAATATAAAATCATTGATATTACAAAAGTAGTTTCTTATATACACATTACAGTTTAGTAATATCTAATATTAAATCATTGATATTACAAAAGTAATTTCTTATAAACACATTAAAGTTTAGTAATATCTAATATAAAATCATTGATATTACAAAAGTAGTTTCTTATACACACATTACAGTTTAGTAATATCTAATATGAAATAATTGATATTACAAAAGTAATTTCTTATAAACACATTAAAGTTTAGTTATATCTAATATGAAATCATTGATATTACAAAAGTAGTTTCTTATATACACATTAAAGTTTAGTCATATCTAATATTAAATCATTGATATTACAAAAGTAGTTTCTTATATACACATTAAAGTTTAGCAATATCTAGTAAGAAATCATTGAGATTACAAAATAAGTTCTTAAATATTCCATAAAATTTAGTAAAAACAAGTATGAAATTAAGGACATTACGAAAATATTTTGTAAAATTTACTGAAACCCAACTAAAAAATACCAGGTTATTTCTCGGAAATTACAAAACTTATTGTAAAATCCGTGACGTCATTACTTCGGTAATGACGTCACGGATATGTATAGCATACTAGAAATTACAAAACATTGATATAGGATATTACTAAATAACAATAACTAAAACCAATTTGTTGTTATTACAAAAAATTTGTTGTCGTGGGATTTATAAATATTTTAGTAATCATAACTAAGATTTTGTGATTATAAGCAAAGTTTTTTCTCCGTGTGGCACTTGTTATAACTTCTTCCATAATATAATATGTAGGTACGTACCTAATGATTTATAAGTTTCATATTTTGTAAAACTAGAATAAAATAACGATTTCAAAGTAAATAAAAACTTATATTTTAGCGATATATATTGCACCAAATAAACCTTTTCCTTTCTTTCTTTCTTTCTTTTATATTATCTTTAGACGTAAGTATGTTATTTAACGGTAAGCAACCCTAGCAATACGCCTGGACGACAGAGGGGCGTAACGACGTGAAGGGGAAAGTAGGTATATAAATGGCGGCGTTTTGGACGCGGTCAAAAGAGATTCCCTTCT